>JARQOD010000002.1:311799720-311842585 GCA_033576555.1 Oophaga sylvatica
TTGGAAAGAATAGTGGAGTCTTCAAATGTAGTTGAACCGGGCTATCCTGACAATGGTGACGTCGGGTCCGTTACATTTCCTTCTGAGGTTTCAGGGTTCTGACTACCAGGCACATTCTTGAGCTGTTGTTCGGGGCCTTCTTCCTCTTCATCTTCTTTTACCATGGTAGGGATCACTTCAGGAGTGTCAGGCATGTCTTTCTCAATCAAGGGATTGATATAGTGGATTTGGGTTCAAGAGGAGGTGACATTTCCAAACGCTTGGCTAAGAAGGAATGTCAATGGATTTACAGACTGGGGACTTTGGCACCCAACGGGTTAAATGAGAGTTTTGGGTTTAGCGCTTTCTTGTGATAGGGCTCTTAGGGACTTTAGTCATGGGGGAAAAAATTTTTTAGGGGTTGGGGGGGTAAAGTTTGTATTTGTATTTGTATTTGTTTTTTTATTATTTGGTTTTAATTGAGTTTTTATTCTTAGTGATCTCGTGTCAGTATATGGAATTTTCTTATTCATCTTCAATTTACTCCTTGGACATGAAGAATGTTCGTGTTGGGATGAAATCACAATCCATCATGAGAATTTATTCCTTCAAGCAAATGTCATTTAAGAAGAATAATGTTTTTTGCTTTTTTTCTTTAATATATATTATTTTTGTATGGGTATGTAGGGCATATTGTTTATACGTTGTATATTATTCACCATTGTTTAATATAATATTGTAATATTTTATTTAGTTTAATTTATATGATTTATATATATATGTCACATTATGCCTATTTTGTAGGCACCTATTTATTTCTATTTGTATAGGGAGTTATTGTTTTCACAGTTTTTTCACACCACTTATAATTATTTCAAATAATTCTTATGACACATTGCTATCTTTATGAAGTATGATTTACCGCTTATTTATGTCCCAACTTCATTGGTCTTTTTAGCTGCTATAGGATGCAATTGAGGCGATTAATATTGTTTTCAGTTTGGGGCAGAGCGCATGCGCTGGATATGAAGCTGTCGTGGGATACATATGCGGTCTTGTGTGAGTCCTAGATGTTTACGTCCTCTTTTGAGGACCTGGCATCTCGTATGTCACGTGACCGCAATGTGGCTCTCACATTGGTGGACAAGCGTCATGTGATCTCGCGCATGCGCCGATGTATGCCCCACTTGCAATACTGCCTACAGGACCTGCGCCGTTGTGAACGTCATGCTGATGTGGTTATGTAGTACAGCTGGCGTTTCTCTCTTTTTGACCAATGGAGTTGTTTGTGTGCTCATATTTAAACCGGATCGCCCCCTGCCCTGACACGCCTCCCGAAGAAGCTGAGCGAAACGCGCGTCGGGGCAGAGGGACATCCGAGGTCACACCACCAGCCTTTTAGTGGTATGTAATCAGGATTGCACAATTTACTTACCTCATGGTTGCATGCTTATTTACACTAGTCAGAGGGGTTTTGGTAGCGCAGTTTATTTTGGGTGATGCCTAGATAGGCAACCTTGAACCTCTAATCTGCAGCGTGTTTCTTCCCTTCTGATAATTCTAAGCAGGATCACTCTATGTTGTGCTTTAAATGTCACTGCAATTCAAGCTGGATATGGTAGTTTCCTATGGTATATTTGTCCCTCTTCATATGTATCTTGCACCTTATTGTCAACCTTTTAACATTTGTAATAAAAGTTAAATTTTATATTTTATATACCATCGTGTGGTACCATCCTTAAACTGATTGGTTTCCATAAAAGTGTGTTATTATTGATCAGTGGTATATGCCCCTTTTAAAGGGTAAAAGAATTACACTTACTGTTGTAGGGCAAATTCTAGTGTTTATATGTCTTTCTCCTGTAAGGGATCTTTGGAGAGGCATGGTCGGTGCATACTTCGGTGCACTACCCAAGTGGGAGCATACTCCTCCCCTTCTGGCTGGATCTCATAGGCGGGTCCTTTTTTACTAACCCGATGCTTCACTCGGTATGGCCGACTCTCACATCGATTTTCCAGTTTGTCCCATGGATGTTTTTCTCTTTCCAACACTCGGTCCCCAACTCAAAGATCTGTACCACTTAGGGGAAGTTTATCAGGGTGCTCCAGCTTCTGAAGTCGAGTCTGCACCAGATGATGTAGAGTCTTCAGACGATGATGATGTTCCCGAACCCAGGTGGACACCTCCGTCCGTGGGTAGTCCTCCCCTGGGTCCAACTCCTGTTCTGTGACTTCTTTCCCTTCAAGGCCGAACAACACGGAGTAGGGCATGAAACCGGTGGTCTGGTAGACTCGATTTATTGTAGATCCACACAAGCTCAAACACATACTCAGACCACAGAGCCTTCCGATCTTCTTCCAAGGTTCTCAACATCTGGATAAGAGTATGATTAAATCGTTTCTTTGTGGATGATATGGTGTGGTGTGAGACCGGTCAAACTGTTAGATCTGTTGCAGCTCATCCATGACTCTCCCCAAGAAGCAGGCCCCCTGATCAGAGTGGATCCGTTGTGGGCATCTATAGACCTCAATGAAGTTCTTGCAGATAGCGTGTGCAGCCGACTACGCAGTTTGATCCCGAGTGGGTGTTACTACAGCGAACTTCAAGAAATGATCAATCATCACTAGACAGTGGTCATATCCCTGATGCGCCGGCCCAATGGTCAAGTAGCCAACAGTCAATAGTTCCAGGGGGGCTTGTTATGATTTGGTAACTGAGGAGGACAGGAGAAAAACAGCAAGGCTGCCGAACACCTGAGAGGTTAGAAACTAATGGGTTGCAGATTCCTAATCTAACCGTACAACTAGAAGCAGCCGTGGAGCGTTCCTACGGTGGTCCTAGACACCTCGGCACAGCCGGAGAGCTAGCTACACCTAAAGATAGTAACAGGAAAGCTAACTGCCCTGGAGTAGAGCCCCAAAGCAATAGGCAGCCCCCAAACGTATAATGGGGATTAGACATGATGAAACACAAACGCAGGCAGAAAATAGAGTGAGCAAACGCTGGGGCCAAACACTGCCTAAATAGGAAAGGACAGGACAGAATACTATCTGCAACCCAGCAAAACCCTAGCAAAACTTCCAATACTTCTGATTTAAAAAATGCTGAGTCCACACGATCTCGCCACCCACTGCATCAGATCTCAGTGTGAACAAGGCTTACCTGCAGCCACTCAAAAAGCAGGGAAAGAACAATTGAACAAATAACAGTGGCTACTGAAAAACAGAGAGTAGCACAGGCCCCAGGACGGGACCCGGCTAACCTCCACAAATGTGCAGACAAAAATGGAAATAGCAAACACAATAGAAACAAGCAGAAAATATCTTATCTGAAGGTAGCAGACAAAGGCAAGACACCAGCAGACTTCCAAATGAACCAGGAAGCAACAATTGATCACTGGCGAGGATCATGGGAAGGCAGCTCCCTTATATCAGCCCAGTCAGTGACTCCTGATTGCCAGTCATCGCTGGCAGGTGAGGAGGACCTGTCATTAGATACAGCTTCAGTACCATCAGCAACCACCAGAGGGAGCCTCAGCTCAGAAATTGTCTCCAAAATGTTCACAACAGGGGCAGATGTCACAATGGTTTGATTCGATGCCCTTTATTCTGGAGTTTACAAGCCTCTTAAACCGCTATTCTTAACCGAGGATGGTAGACAATCCATTGTAGCCATTGAAAGGTTTTTCAGCACCAAAGTGAGCTCTTCTTTCGTGAGCCTCAGCAGCGACTCTAGGTAGTACCGTCTCTGGAATCACCACCTGCCAAGAGGCCACCAGCTCTTTTTGTAGTTGAACCTTTCGATATAACGGCCTGTTTCTCATCTGGAGCCGCTCCCACTGTCTGAGTATCTTCAGCACTTGTGGAGTTAGAGTACTCCTCTGTTCTTGTCTGGGCAGCTGCTTTAGGGTCACCCATTGATGAAACAGAGCAAGTTCACTTTCTTCCTGCTGCAAACGGACCCACTCATCCCAAGACCATCCCAACACTCCTTCACGGCGAGGGTCCAAATTTGATCCAGCGCAGCCGCTATCGTTCCATCAGTCTTTTGGAATCAGGGAACTTTCTCATTCTCCAGCATTTCGTCTTTGCTCTTTCCAGGTGTCGTATGTCTTGCTCTAGACAGGGCGTTGACATTGGTGTTCTCAGCCCCCCTCCTGTAGGCAATTTTGTACTGAAATTTCATCATCCAGGCTACCCAGCGTTGCTCGAGGGTCCCCAATTTAGCGTTCGCCAGATGTGCTAAAGGATCGTTATCGGTGCGTACCAATACTTCTGAGCCAGACAGGTATTCTGGAAATCTCTCCATCATAGCCCACACCAACGCCAGCAGCTCCAGCTTGAAGGAACTGTAGTTGTCCGGGTTGCATTCAGAATCGTGAAGGGACCGACAAGCGTAAGCGATCACCCTCTCTTTCCCGTCCTGTACCTGCGACAACACAGCCCCCAACCCGTGCAAGCTTCCGTCAGTGTGGAGAATGAACGGCATAGAGAATTCAGCATAGGCCAGCACTGGGCTTCAGTCAGCACCCTCTTCAAGTCCCGAAAAGCTTTCTCCTGTCTTTCTTCCCAGTGGATGGGCCGGCCTTTTGCATTCAGAGGCAACCCTTTCAAAAGTTCCAGCAGAGGCTGCACCACACAGGTAAAGATCTTCACAAAACGTCAGTAGTACCCCGTCAATCCCAGGAATGCTCGAACATCTTTTACGGTCTTTGGGGTGTTTGCCAGTCCTGGATCACTGCGATTTTTTCCCAGGACTGCTCCACTTCGTCTGCTGACACAACATGGCCTAGATACTCAATCTGAGTCTGGAACAAGTGGCACTTCTGAGGGTTCTAACTGTACTTCCACCCCCTCCAATGGGGCAGAGTCAGCACAGTTTGTCCCGGTGGCAGGGTGAGCTTAGCGGAGATCAGCGCTATAACCTTTCCCAACGTTTCCTCATGGCTAGACGACTCCTGGGCTCGAGCGACACGAATCAGTCATTGGAACACTTGTCGCTGAGGAGTATGTGGAGTCCACTGTTTTAGGGACAAATGAGCAGTTTATCCAGGAGCAATATTCAAATTCTATCAGGATGTTCATCCCCAGGGTGACAGTATGACTGAAGCCGACTTCCCCCTGGGTCAACACTATACATTTCCGTTCCAAGTCTTGGCTGCACAGCGAGACTTGCATCCACACTACCCCTGCGACTGGGATGGGCAAGCGATTTGCCGCTGTCAGCTTTACTACCGGGCCCCACTCGGGCCAGAGGGTCTCTGGAAAGTGTTGATAGAAATATGCTTCGGACAACGTGGTCACCTGAGACCCCGTATCTACCAGACAACGCACTGCCCGTCCATCAAACTCAGTCCAGACCAGCGGACACATAGACACCAGGTTTGTGGGACTTTCACTACTCCTTCCTTTCCATTCTGGCTCCGGGCGACGTCCCCCAGGCATGGAGCCTTCTAGTTTAACGGTTGATGTGACTGAGGACTGCCCCACCATGGACATTCCGGAGCCATATGTCCTATCTCTCTGCAGTTGAAGCAGGTAAGGGACCTCGGTCGGCAGGTCCTCCTAGCATCACTATTGGCATTCACACCACATTGTCTCCCTGCTGTTTTCTGGCCGATTTCAATTCTGTCCTTCATTTGAGCCAATTCTCCTTGGATATTCAACAGCTCTTTCCTCATTTGTTCAACCCATGAGGGTTCAGCGATTGTATTTACTGCTGCTTCACAACTTTGGACCTTCCCTACCAGGACCGTCAGCCTCTGCTCCTGTTCACGTAAGCGGGCCTCACTTCCTATGTCAGCAAAAGTGATTTGGGAATCCGCCTGCACCCATTCCCTCAGGGTTTGTTTGGTCAGGACGTCCCTCAGCCCAGTCACCAAGAAGTCACAACATCTGCCGGCCCTATCCCCACATCTTTCCTACCAAAGGCAGTGTGTAACTCTTGCAGGGCATTCATATACTGCGTGACCGTCTCCCACTCCCTTTGCATATGGCTAAACAGGCGAGTCCTAAGCTCCCCTACGTCAGTGGAGTCCCCATGGGTCGCCTCCAAAATCTGAAGTACTTTGGTTAATGTGTCACATTCTCGGGGTTATGTAGCATCACAGAGTCTCTAGCCTCTCTGTCCAGGGCCATAATGGCCACCTCAGCCTCTAACGCAGGAGTCATCGGGTGCATTCTCAAGATACCCCTCATGCGTTCCATCCAGCTCCACAGCATAGTGTCGGATCCGGTAAAGTATGGCAAATTACTTAACATGGCTCCCAGGGAGATACTGGTTCTGGCCCCAGCTGCCTGTTCTGCCGACTCCATGCTGCTGGACTTCATCCTGCCGACTATTCAAAAATGTAAAGGTTCGTCTGATGCAGTAAAGAGCAGGAGGCAGAGAAGGGGTTAACAAGAATTTATTTTAACAGGTTATACTAGAATTCAGGATTACTCCACGCAGGTAGAGGAGTCGACAATGGCACAACCGATATGAAAACTGAACTAGCACAAACAAATGTACAATATCCCAGATGAGGGGAAGGGGATAGGAGAGAAATGACTTATCGGTTGGAGTTCTTGGGGGATGGTTGGAACAAATCCCGATTACATCATAGTCTGTAAACAAAGTCTCTGGCTCTGCTGCGTAGAAATGAGATGCACTGTCTCTTGACCGTGCTGAAGCATCCGGGTCTGCGGGTCTTGGGTCCATTGAAGAGTGGATGAAGTTCCTCCTGTTAGTTCCTCGGGAGTGATGCTGTACACCAGAAACACGCAGGCCGCAGGAGAGGAAAGGCCTGGCACGGACTCACACAGTTTGGTAAAATGAGGAGCATCTGCTAAACTGCATGTTATGGAACGAGTCGGTAGAAGGGTACTCGGTAATGGCTGGGAGGGTGAGTCAGTCCGTAATGAGACGGCATCAGTGGCTGTGATAATCTGAGGGGAGGAGAAGGAGTCAACCTTCGTCCTACTCTGTAGTCGCCTTGCCGCCAAGTCTCCCGTGTTCCCGCACTCAGTCCCTTTTATCTCCACATGCCCCCTTCTGTCAGGTGTTCAGGCCCTTCCCATACAGACAAGTCATCCCCCGGCAACAGTGGTGACGGCCCCGATAGTTCTGGCTCCAGAGTGCCTCTCGAACGGACAACACTGTTCCTGTTCACCCCCTTACAGTGGTACTGGGAATATTACAGATGGAAAGTTTGGATACTGTAAAGTCCACTTCTACCCTGAAACTCCTTTCCTCATGGGAGACACCATGCAGAAATAGCAATTGGTACTGTGATCAGTTGGCTCTCTCCAGATCATTGGCACTGCAGAAGACATAGATTGCCTCTTCCCATGCAACCATTGAGTAAGATGTGATACACATGTATTGCAGCATGTGTGTGGAGCCCAACTCTTGTTCACATCTCCAATTCTGCAGCCAAAATACAGGTTGTAGGCTTTCCTTATCATGGTGGTCAAGTGTTGTCTTTGTGACACAAAAGTGACCTCTCAGCATATGTAGCAAAAATGATCTGCTTTGTTAATGCATGAACAAGTCATATCTGAAAAAAGTATAGAAACATGTCAATATGCTAAGAAACTAAGCTAAGAAATCTTAAAACTGTATACCTTACATAGAGAGCATTTATAAAAGTAGGTGATGGAACTGTAATTAGGATTATGTCATCTGATCTGAGTTGACGATTTTTTATTGGTCTCCCTAAGATGATAGAATACTGAAAGCTCTATAGACTAAATAGATATTGTAATAGACTCGCCAATAACAAGGCAGTAAGAATAATGAAATAATAAAGATGCAATTTTTCTATAAGCCTGCATGAAAGGTGTCATAAGTAATTACAACCTCTTTCTGGATCTTGAAAATTAGAGCCAATCAGAAAATGTAAGCATCATATTCATTTTCAACACCACAAAATAAGCTAAGTTCAACTGTTCTCATCTCTGAAACAATTTGGCTGTAGAACAATTTAATCAGTGACACAATATACTCCCTGACAGAAGTTATGTCGTTTATCCATGTTATGTAAATAAAAGCTTACAACTAGGTTTGAGCATTCCGATACCGAAACCCGGTTCCGATACCTGAAATCCAATGTAAGTCTAAGGGAACAAAATATCGGAATTAAAAATATTCCGATATTTTGTTCCCATAGACTTACATTGGATTTCAGGTATCGGAACCAGGTTTCGGTATCGGAATGCTCAACCCTACTTACAACCTGAGGTTTCCAGCGTCCATCTGTTTAGCAGGCTGTGGAACTTTGCATATGCCACACGATTTTTTATTTGCCTTTTATTTAGTGCTGGCTTCTAGGCACTGATTCAACCATGGAGGCCATTTCGAGACAGAATCCTACAAACTGTTCTAGTTGACACAGTGACTTGAGGTGACCAGACCTGTTGGAGCTCTGCTGCAGTGGAAGAGGGGCTTGCTTTGGATTTTCTAACCAACAAACGTTCCTCCTGAGCAGTTGTCTTGCGGGGTCTGCCGGACCTGGGCTTGTCAAACACATCTCCAGTCTCTTCAAATCTTTTTTTTAATTCTTTGTACTTGACCCTGAGACAAATTAAAGGTGCCAGCCACATCTGCAGTGGATCTGGTCTTCAGCCTCTTGATAATCCAAGCTTCGGTCGCAGGGTGGATTTTTTTGCATGTTGTCAGAGCTCAAGTTGCAGTTCTCAAGTTAAGGTCTGGAGTGCTGGGTTTCTTTTTATAGACACCCACTAATTAACCGATCATTTACTGAGCACAGATGAGGTTGTAAACTAGGATTGGGTGCATTACATGACCAGGCGACAAAACTTTTGTCTTGCCAAAATCTGACCATTCTGTGTCCATTAAATGATCAATATTTCTGCATTGATGCCAATTTATTTTCTTAACCTAAACCACATTTCGGAGGGTTTCAGCCTTCAAAAGAATAATTTATACAACCAATGGATGAATTTAACATCAGGTTATAAGCTTTTATTTACATAACATGGATAAGCGACATAACTTCTGTCAGGGTCAGGAGTGTATATATATATATATATATATATTATATATATATACATATTCTGTATATATTCTGTATATATTATATATATATATCATTTATATAATTTACATTAGTGGAAAAAGATGGAACTTGCAGCTGCTACAAAATACTGCCATATTGCAATATTGCAGTGTATTGTAAATTTGATCTCCTATTGATCTCCAATGAAATTGATCTCCTATGATAATGTGTGCAAACTGTAAAGCACTGCTGAATATGTTACTGCTATATAACAATAAAGATTATTATTGTTATTATTATTAAATACATCTTCATATTTCATTGCTGTGCAAACATGGAGACATGGGGCCTCCATTAACCCCCCTTAGTTTCTATGACAATCCCAGTGAGAAAGAGGAGAAATGCGTTTGGAAGGGACACCTTACCTCATTTCCAACCTCTTAAAGGGAACCTGTCAACAGAAAAAAATGCTATTACACTGCAGATATGGGGTTAATCTGGAGGTTAATAGTGTTATTAACCTGCTTTTTGTCCGCTGTTACCAGTACACTGTGGATAGAAAATGAACTATATTCCCCTGGTAGAATTCCTGTTTCAGTCATGAGAGCAGCCCCCGATGCTGGTTCAATTACCCTCTCCCTGCTCTGAGTATACAATGCGGCTGCTGCAACCGCGCCCCTAATGCAGAGCCAGTGTGTCATGATCGGGTAACTGTGGGCACTGGACAGGTTAATAATGCTATTAACCTGCAGATTAACCCCATAATTGCAGTATAACAGAGATTTTTCTGATGACAAGTTCCGTTTAAACTGTTACAATTGACATTGGTATCAAAGAGGCTTAGCTAAGTGCTGCGATCAGATTTAGCTGTAGCTTACAGTTTATCACAGTAGTTAGACTTGGACTCCAGCTGTATTAACACTGCCGACACTTGGGCTGTGTGCACATCTGCTGTACATGTATCTAATTGAAACCTGAGCAGAATGGGCCTGCTTGGTAGTTGTGGGTTGTGGCATTTGCTCAGGTTTGCCTGGTGTTGGTGCTGGCGCTGGCCATGGGTTTTACCATAAACATAACTCTCTATGAAAGTTTGTCATGTATAATGGAAAAAAATACAAAATTATACATTATCATTACTTGTATGTTTCTATAGACCTTTGTATATGGTATTTCTTTGGGGTTCTGAAATATCTCCTAAATGTTCTTCTTGCAGAAAAAAACTCAATGTATTCAATATTTCTCTGTTATTTCAATTAGTATCCTACCTTATTCATTCTCGCTAGATATGTTTAGCACATCCAACCTTTATTTCCCAATGACCCCTTCCTTCCCTCCTCCATCAAATTGATTTTTTCATCTGGTGTTTGCTATTGTCCCTCTTCATCTATATTTACTTCATCTCACTTCCTTTGCCTTCCCTGACAGCTTCTGTGTTCTTCTGAAGAGCTCATTAATCAAAAGGTAATTAATTTCCAATTGGAGCAGGTAAATAACAAATAAAGTTATTTAACATTTACCTTCATAGCAAGTGAGCTCTAAGGAGCATCCCAGGCAGAGAGGGGAGATTAAGTACTTCATTAAAGATCTGGAGGGAAAGAGCAGGAGGGGAGATATAAGTGGCTCACATGGCGAGAGATCCTGAATAGGACAAATGGCGTGTTCCCTCATTTCTGCTGAACACACGCAGAGCACAACATTACAAAACATGTCACAGAAAAGAAATATTTGTGCCGTAATGTGAGAATAAAGCAATAGATATGCTAACAAATAAGGATACCGTATGTTACAAATTCTACGCTGCGGAACTGCATTTACAAAATGTTTTGATGTCAGTATTTCGAGGTGATACTAATGAGTTCACTTTGTTTGTTCTCAATTGGACTGTTCACTAAAGTGGGTCTTTTAGCACAACATAGTAGTCCAAAATTGATCAACACTGCACTGGCAGTAGTGGAAAGAGTAGATAATACAAAACAAGAAGGTCCCGACACTCACGTAGGCTTTTCCTTTATTTAACAAAACTGGACATGTTTCAGCCCATCCAAAGCTTGCATCGAATTGCTGATGTCTAAGGGGTAGCATTTCTCCTTGTGGAGAGTGACATGTCGGACCTGGCATGTAAAAGTGAGGAGACTTAAATGTCATGCATGTGTGGCGCCCCTGAATGTCCAGTTGCCACAGAGGTACTGCACCTCAGCCAGAGAGTGATACTCCGCTCTCGGGTAAGGGGGGGCACTACCCAGTACTCGCATATCTGCATACAACACAGATCAGATGAGCTCAGGCTTAGGGGGAGGAGCCCCAGTTAGAGTGGGAAGGCAGTGTGACAATTGGAGGGAAAGTAGTCAGTTGTGAGTCAGAGAGGAGGAGAGAGGAGCTACTGACAGGAGCAGTGTAGAGGAGAGAAGCTTCTAGAAGGAAAAAGGGGTCCTAGGGGCCAAGGAGGTGAGGAATCCACCCTGGGCGCCTGAATCAACACTGACCGGAGTCGGGTGGAGGGACCAGGTCGCAGTAGGGGACCGTCCCCAGATGAGTGGAGAGACTGTAAGACTCAGTTAGCAAACCGGGGGCTATGGTAACTGTATGTGCTACAGCCACATCCACACACATTCGCTGAAAAGGCAGCGACATAGGATCAAGAGGACCAGGAGGATGTCGCCAGAGTTGCCCAACAGGATCTGAGGCTGCTAGCTTGGGACACTGTGTGTGAGGTGCAGGGCAGGAGGGAGTGAGCCAGCTCAGGGAGACGGCCTGAAAAAGGAACATCAGAAGGGAGTTCTGTCAAAGTGCACCCAAAACTACCTGAGAACTGGCTGGACCACCAACCCAGAGGACACAGCACCCCGGATGGGGATTGTAACCTGAAATAACTGTGAGTAAAGTGTGAAGATTGCACCCTGCTGTGTCCTCAGACTCATTTACTGTGTCATCTGCCCTGCACTACAGCCGTTACCAACATCTTTAACCCTTTAACTGCCCTGGGACCTAGCTCTGCCCATGGAGAGCTGTAACATCTCTGCTGCGTCACCAACTGCCCCAGTGGATCTGAGTCGCAGCGTTGGCCATCTTATTGCCGAACACCACGGGTGATGTCACGAACTAATCCCCTATAACTATTCCCTTTTTGTTTCTTAACCTTTTTATTGGACGCCCAGGGCCACGGACCGGTTCACTGCTGTCATGACTTCCCCTTTAAGAACTGCCCGGCCCGGTACCGAGTAACCCACGGCCCTGATGGGAGCTCCACATGCTCCTCTGGGAAATTAAATATGCAAATTTTTTCTTTAGAGAGGAAGAAGACTTGAAGTCTAGCATCACTTATTGAAAGTAGAGAATCTAAATACAAGGCTCATTGAACGGTTGATATTGACTTTTAGGGTGAAGTCACACTGGCGACAAAATCGGATGACTGCAATGCGATGAAATATCGCATTGCAGTCGGACCTATGTTAATCTATGGAGCAGCTCCCAGTATCAGATTTTTTGTGGTCCGTTTTAAACGTCCGTGTGCAATCGCAGCATGCTGCGATTGTCACCGATTGTCGGTCGACAATCGCCAATGCAAGTCTATGGGAGCGATGAAAAATCTGATTACAAACGGACCGCATGTGTGACTTGCGATGAAATCGCATCGGTGTCCTTTAGAAAAGCCGGCAATTCATCCCCGGCTATACTGTAAAATCACACTGACAGCTTTAATAAAGACTAGAAAGAATAGATATATACACATAGAACACACATATATATATATATATATATATACATGTCATTGTGACATGTATATATACATATATTTATAGTTCCTAGACTTCTACATACTGTTATAGTCGCTAATTCAATTGCCGGGTTTTGTGAAATCACAGAAGCCGACATGAAATGATACATTGTTTCCACACAGTTAACCATGTCATTTCCTGTATTTTGATATTTGTTTAGAACTTACAATTACATGAGTGTATTTGTGCAAAATTTCAGACATGTAGGGGTTAATTAAAGGTGTAATTTCGTTGAAAAAAAATGCGTGGGCTCCCGCTGTATTTTCTCCACCAGACAGACAAAGCAAGCGAGTAGGGGCAGATAATAACAGCCTAGGGAGGGTACATTTTTTGTGCCCCCACTGGCTACTAACATCTGCCCCCAGACACCCCAGAAAGGGCAAATCTATAATTAGATTCGCCCTTTCTGGCACTTTGCCCGTCTATTCCCATTGCCCTGTAGCGGTGGCGAATGGGTTAATAATCTCACCTTACTGTCACCTTAGTATTGAAAGGTGACCTTAAGGCAGGTTAATAATTGAGAGCTGTCAATTAGACAACTATCAATTATTAATCCTATTGAAGTAAATAAAAAAACACACACACACTTTAAGAATAAATAATTTTAATGAAATAAAAACACATTTTTTTGACCATATTTTATTTTACACTTAATCCGTGCAAAGCCATTGATCTCCTAAAATAAAGAAAAAAAAATAAAACAACATTATTCTTACCTATTCCGCCGATCTGTCACGTCCCACGCTGTAATCCTTCACAAAGGGTTAACTAGCTTTGAGCCAAGCAGTGCAAGTAATCCTGCATGCTCAGCTCAAAGCTCCTGAATGAATAAGTTCCTCTCCTGGCGACAGGAGAGGATGTGTTTCATGAATGAAGCTTAATTGATTGTGTCCACTTTCCCTTTAGGTCAGGTCACTAAAGTTAAATTGCCAATAAATCAATTAAGCTCCATTCATGAATCTATTCCTCTACTTTCGCTGGGAGAGGAACTTATTCATTCAGGGGAATACAGGTCTGAGACAGCATTATTAGCTCTCTGCGACCTGTAACCTGTTAACCCTTTCTGATGGATTACACCGTGGGACCTGACTGTACATCGGATTGGCAAGTATAATTTTGCTTTTTTATTTTATTTTTATTACAGGAAATGGTTTTAGCAGGAAAATAAAATATGGTCAAAAACTGTGATTATTTAATTAAACTTATTTTTTATTAAACTGTGTGTGTTTGATTTTTCTTTCATACAATAGGATTAATAATTGATAGTTGTCTAATTGACAGCTCTCAAATATTAACCTGCCTTAAGGTCACCTTTCAATACTAAGGTGACAGTAAGGTGAGATTATTAACCCATTCGCCACCGCTACAGGGCAATGGGAATAGACGGGCAAAGTGCCAGAAAGGGCGAATCTAATTATAGATTTGCCCTTTCTAGGGTGTCTGGGGGCAGATGTTAGTAGCCAGTGGGGGCACAAAAAATGTACCCTCCCTAGGCTATTATTATCTGCCCCCACTCGCTTGCTTTGTCTGTCTGGTGGAGAAAATACAGCGGGAGCCCACGCATTTTTTTTCAACGAAATTACACCTTTAATTAACCCCTACATGCACAAATACACTCATGTAATTGTAAGTTCTAAACAAATATCAAAATACAGGAAATGACATGGTTAACTGTGTGGAAACAATGTATCATTTCATGTCGGCTTCTGTGATTTCACAAAACCCGGCAATTGAATTAGCGGCTATAACAGTATGTAGAAGTCTAGGAACTATAAATATATGTATATATACATGTCACAATGACATGTATATATATATATATATGTGTTCTATGTGTATATATCTATTCTTTTTTTTGTGATTGAAATACTATTCTTTTAGATCCATTATATGTCAGTTTTGCAAGCCTGCGAGAAAATCTCGCAAGTCGGATGAAAATCGGATGTTACAAGGTACACACACATGCGATTAAATCGCATCTTTGAAGGAAAATCGGATGCCAGAAGGATGTGTGATGTTTGCATTTTGATCCGACAATCGACCGTCTAAAACGGACCGATTTTTTGTGGTTGTGTGTGACTCCAGCCTTAGGATCGTTGCTTCAAATAGGTTGAAGTTTTCTTCCTGTCTGAAGAGACAATTTGCATATTAGACTGCTGATGAAAGCTTTGGGTGGGCTGAAACATGTACAGTTTTCTTGAAAAAAGGAACCAAGAAAAATAATCCCTACTCTAAACTAAAGACAAAAAGGTAGACAGACAAGGGGAATGAACTTAGCTTGAGCAAACTCAGAGAGGTAACACCAAATGTCCTCAGCAGCTCCAGAGAGGAAGTCAGCCGACTGCTACAGCTCTAAGCCTTCACAAGGGAAGAATGTGAATATCACCAGTGATTCTCTACAGCAGACTGGAGATTTATAAACACCCAGGTCCAGAAAAACTGGAGAAAGTTCAGAGAAGAGCTACCAGGATGGTGAGCAGACTGCAAAGTATATCCTACGAGGAACGATTAAAGTATCTGTATGAATATTTAGCCTGCAAAAAAGAAGGCTAAGGGCACCGTCTCACATAGCGATATCGCTAGCGAGATCGCTGCTAAACAGCGATCTCAGCAGCGATCTCGCTATGGCTGACACGTACCAGCGATCAGGCCCCTGCTGTGAATCGCTGGTCGTGTCAGAAATGCCAGGACATTTTTTTGATCGCTGGTCTCCTGCTGGCCAGCACGCATCGCTGCGTGTGACAGGCAGGAGACCAGCTATCTCCTGGTAACCAAGGTACACATCGGGTTTCCAGGCGCGGGGCTGTGCCTGAAAACCCGACGTGTACGTTGGATACCAGCGCGCTGCTGCAGGGGAGCTAGTAACCAAGGTACACGGGTTTCCAGGCACCCTGCAGCACCAGGAAACCCGACGTGTACCTTGGTTACCAGCTCCCTGCATCAGTGCGCTGGTATCCAACGTACACTGTGGGTAACTAGGCGACGTTACCCGCAGTGTCGCTGTCCTGATCGCTGCCTGAGCTGCCTGTTTGGCAGCTCAGCAGCGATCATGTAGCGACACACCAGCGATCCTGATCGTTGTAGGGATCGCTGGTGTGTCGCTATGTGAGACGGGGCCCTAAGAGGAGACTTAATAGCTGTCTATAAATATCTGAAGAGATGCAACAATGTAGAGGGATTATCCTTACTCTCATGTGCATATGAAAACTTGAGAAGCAATGGAATAAAACTGGAGGGGAGAAGACACAGATTAGATATTAGACAAAACTTTTTGACAGTGATGATGATCAATGAGTGGAACAGGCTGCAATGATAGGTGGTGAGTTCTTTTTCAATGAAAGTCTTCAAACAGAGGCTGGACAGACATCTGTCTGAGATGGTTTAGTGAATCCTGTGCTGCACTGAGCAGGTCGTTGGACATGATGACCCTTGATGACTCTTCCAACTGTAACATTCCATGATACTATGAATACATATATTTGCATACTTAGTTTTGTTGTTAACCTTTACAGTTACAATGTTAGAAACAATCTTTGGAAAAATATCCAAATTGCTTAATATATCAATGCAGGCTTTCATAGAAACATGTCAGAACACACAGTACATTGCAACCTGTTATGCATTGGTTAGTCTGTCGTTGTTCAGGGCACATGCATCGGGCATGAGAGCATCTCACTGGACCATCTAGTAATTGAAAATGATGATCTGGTCATATGAGTACCATTTTGTTTTACATTCTATGGATATATGGACAGCTAGGTGCTTCTGTTGTTTAGTTGGGGTAGAAATGAGGTATATTGTATTGCTTTGTATATAATTGGGTTTCTTCAAATATTTTGTTATACCAGCCTGATGAAGAGACGTATGCAGTCTCGAAAGCTTGCTCTGTAATATCATTCACTATATTTTGTTAGCCATTAAAAGGTATCATACCCACAAGATTCCTATTTTGCTTCTCCCACTGAGAACACTCTATATATTTGTAATAAAGTATCAGTTAACTGAGATTTCACAAAATCTCATATAAAGGGCAGGTGCAGATGACCATTTTTTCCACTTACAAAAATCACCCTTTAATCACTTAGATCAGAGTATGATCCGATTTTGTGAGCGTTAGAGAGGAAAAAATGGTTCTCCACCTTGTCTATAATGTTAGTCTGTGAAAATAGCACCGCATGTCATCCAAGTGCGATCCAATTCTTTCCATGAACCCATAGAGTTGACATATCATCCAATTCTCAGAGGCAAATTGTGCATGCTGCAATTTTTTTCCTTGACCACTGGGTCTGAGAAAAAAATTTGAAATTCAAATTCATTAAAATTGACCCCATGTCACAAACCATTTTTGGATTTGTGGAAGATCTGGTTCCATTGAGTTAAACCGTTTTTCCTTTCAGGCCAGCAGGGGTTAAATGTCAGTTTTTCCCCACTGGGAAGGTGGTGTAATTGCATTGCTGCTGGGTCAGCTGATGTGAGTGGGGACCATCCTTTATAAGGTCACCTGATGCATCAGCTGACTGTCGGTGTTGGAGCAATCTGCAGTGACCAAGCTGGAGTAAGGATCTCTTTGAATGCAGTGGTGCTTCTGCTGAGTTCGCTTATCTGGGGCCTTTAATCTGCTGTGCGGTGCTTTGCAGCAGAGAAAGCTAAGTGTAGTGTTTTTGTTGCCTGGTCCCTTTGGTGTCACTTCCCCCTGTGTTTATTACTTGCAGAGGTGACGCTAGTGCTCCTTGCCGGCCAGTGCACTAGCCAGGGCAGTTATAGGTGACAACAAGGGACGAGGAATCCTGACGGTGGCAGGCGGAAGGACCTGCATAAGGCGTTAGAAGAGTGCAGGGACAGGCTTAGGTTTGAGCTCAGGTGATGACCATCACTCATTCCCTTTTTGGTAGGGCCTTCCATCAACTTATTCCATCCCCTTTGTATGTTGTGCCATTAGCTGACCGACCATCCGTTGGGTTGTGTCACACCGTCACAGTCACTTTGTGACACCCCACTTTAATGGCATAAGAGATTCCAGGACTTAGAGTTGTAAGATGTGCCTAATTCATTAAGAGGAATGTGCCTCTTAACCCCATGGAAATGTTCTGTTTATACACTTTTGTTTTCTCATCCCTTTCTTCCAAGAGTGATAACTTTTTTCAATTTTTCTGGTGATATAGCGTTTAAGGGTTTGATTTTTGCAGAACAAGTTGTACTTTTGAAAAAAATATCAAATTTTTATCCTGTAATTTACTGGAAAGTGGATAAAAAAATCCAAGTCTAACAAAATAGTGGTAAAAGCACTATTCCACAATATTTTGGATATTTTTAATTTACAGCATTAACCCCTTAGTGACAGAGCCATTTTGCAGCTTAATGACAGGGCTAATTTTTACAATTCTGACCACTGTCAATTTATGAGGTTATAACTCTGGAACGCTTTAACAAATCCAGCTGATTCTGAGACTGTTTTTTCGTGACATATTGTACTTCACGTTAGTGGTAAAATTTCTTTGATATGACTTGTGTTTATTTATGAAAAAAAACAGAAATATGGCGAAAATTTTGAAAATTTAACAATTTTCAAACTTTAAATTTTTATGCCCTTAAATTAGAGAGATATGTCACACAAATTTCTTAATAAATAACATTTCCCACATGTCTACTTTCCATCAGCACAATTTTGGGACAAAATTTTTTTTTGTTACGAAGTTATAAGGGTTAAAATTTGACCAGCGATTTCTCATTTTTACAACACCATTTTTATTTTAGGGACCACATCACATTTGAAGTCACTTTGAGGGGTCTATACGATAGAAAATACCCAAAAGTGACACCATTCTAAAAACTGCACCCGACAAGGTGCTCAAAATCACATTCAAGAAGTTTATTAGCCCTTTACGTGCTTCACAGGAAGTGAAGCAATGTGGAAGGAAAAAATTAACATTTAACTTTTTTTGCAAAAACTTTACTTCGGAACCAATTTTTTTATTTTCGCAACTGTTAAAAGAAAAAATGAACCACCAAATTTGTTGTGCAATTTCTCCTGAATAAGCCGATATCCCATATGTGGGGGTAAACCACTTTTTGGGCGCACGGCAGAGGTCGCAATGGAAGGAGCGACATTTGACTTTTTCAACGCAGAATTGGCTGGACGCCATGTCGCGTTTGTAGAGGCCCTGATGTGTCTAAACAGTGGAAACCCATCACAAGTGACCCCATTTTGGAAACTAGACCCCCTAAAGAACTTATCTAGATGTGTGGTGAGCACTTTGAACCTCCAAGTGCTTCACAGAAGTTTATAACATAGAACAGTGAAAATAAAAAATTATATTTTTTCCACAAAAACAATCTTTTCACCCCAATTTTTATTTTCCCAAGGGTAACAAGACCCCAAAAGTTTTTGTGCAATTTGTCCTGAGCATGCTGATACCCCATATGTGGGGGTAAACCACTGTTTGGGTGCATGGCAGAGCTTGGAAGGGAAGGAGCGCCGTTTGACTTTTTCAGCACAGAATTGGCTGGACGTCATGTCGTGTTTGTAGAGGCCCTGATGTGTCTAAACAGTGGAAACCCCCCACAAGTGACCCCATTTTGGAAATTAGACCCCCTAAGGAACTTATCTAGATGTGTGGTGAGCACTTTGAACCTCCAAGTGCTTCACAGAAGTTTATAACATAGAACCGTGAAAATAAAAAATCATATTTTTTCCACAAAAATGATCTGTTCACCCCAATTTTTATTTTCCCAAGGGTAACAAGACCCCAAAAGTTTTTGTGCAATTTGTCCTGAGCATGCTGATACCCCATATGTGGGGGTAAACCACTGTTTGGGTGCATGGCAGAGCTTGGAAGGGAAGGAGCGCCGTTTGACTTTTTCAACTCAGAATTGGCTGGACGCCATGTCGCGTTTGGAGACCCCCTGATGTGTCTAAACAGTGGAAACCCCCCACAAGTGACCCCATTTTGGAAACTAGACCCCTTAAGGAACTTATCTAGATGTGTGGTGAGCACTTTGAACCCCCAAGTGTTTCACAGAAATTTATAAACGCAGAGCTGTGAAAATAAAAAATCATTTTTTTTCTCAAAATTGATTTTTTTAGCCAGCTATTTTTTATTTTCCCAAGGGTAACAGGAGAAATTAGGACCCCAAAATTGGTGTGCAATTTGTCCTGAGTACGCTGATACCCTATATGTTGGGGTAAACCACTGTTTAGGCGCACGGCAGGGCTCGGAAGGGAGGGAGCGCCATTTGACTTTTTGAATGCCATGTCTTGTTTGGAGACCCCCTGATGTGCCTAAATAGTGGAAATCCCTCAATTCTAGCTCCAACCCTAACCCCAACACACCCCTAACCCTAATCCCAACTCTAATCCTAACCTAAATCCCAACCCTAATTCCAACCCTAATTGTAACCCTAACCTTAATTGTAACCCTAACTCTAATTGTAACCCTAACGCTAATTATAACCCTAACCCTAATTGTAACCCTAACCCTAATTATAACCCTAATTATAACCCTAAGGCTAGGTTCATTTTGAGTTTTACCAGCCCGTTCAACACATAGCATTGACGGGCTGGTAACGGTATAGCATAACGCGATCGCGTTATGCTATACCCGTTAGCGCAGAGGAATCAGCAGATGATTCATCTGCGCTAGCGGTGACGGAGTCCAGATGCTGCAGCCCGCGTCCGAGGCTCCATCACTGAATGATGGCACATCGCAAACGCATGCCGCTTTACGGCATGCGTCGCGATGCGCCCTCTAATGAGGGTGAATGGCAGCATTAACGGACTGCGTTACACCACGTTATACCGCGGTGTAACGCAGTCCGTCTAACGGACTGCCATAACGCAGTATGAACCCAGCCTAACCCTAACCCTAATTATAACCCTAACCCTAATTATAACCCTAACCCTAATTATAACCCTAACCCTAACGGAAAAATGAAAATAAATATAATTTCTATTTTTTATTATATGTCCCTAACTAAGGGGGTGATAAATGGGGGGGTTATGTACTGTTTTTTTTTATTTTGATCACTGTGATAGTTTATCACAGTGATCAAAATGCACTTTCTGGAGAATGAATGAAAAAAAATTTGAATCTGCCGCCAAGCAGATCGGCAGGCGCACTGCGCATGCGCCCGCCAATTTTTTTTTCCAGGAAGAAGACCGGGAGCATCGGAGGCCAGGGGGACCTGCCGGAGGACACCGGCAGGTACAGGGGGAGTTCAGGGGGACCCTCATTTTCTCCCCTCTGATGTGCGATCACATCAGAGGGGAGAGAAATCATTGGTTTTTTTTTGTTGTTGAGATTGCCGTTATGCTGTATAGCGGCGATCGCAACACCGGGATAGGTGAATACCGACCCGGATCATATTCTCTGGGGTCTCGGCTACCCCCGGTAGCCGAGACCCCAGAGAATATTGCCCATCCCCCCCAGCACATAGCGGCGGGCTCACTGAGCATGCGCCCGCCATTTTCTTCATAGCGGCGGCACCGGGGGACAATGTAGGGGCCGGAGGCCACATGCAGGGGATCGGGGGCCACATGGGGGTCCCGGGGACCCTTTTTCTCTGTCCTCTGATGTCCGATGACATCAGAGGACAGAGGAATTAAATGGCACAACTTTTTATTTTTGTTGCGATCGCCGTTATAGGGTTAATAAGGGCGATCGCAACATCGGTGTCGGTAAAAAACCGACCCGATTCATGTTCTCTGGGGTCTCGGCTACCCCCGGTAGCCGAGACCCCGGAGAAAATGCACCTCTGGGGGGCGCTATTCACTTTTTCCACAGCGCCGTTAATTAACGGCGCTGTGGTTTAAGTACCCTTAATGACCGCCGTTTAAAGGCGTATCGGCGGTCGTTAAGGGGTTAATTATACGGTAAAAATAACATAGTAATATGATTCTCAAGGTCAGTATGATTATGGCAATACCAGACATGCATAGATTTTTTTAACATAAGTGGTGAAAAAAATGTGGATATTTGTACAAAAATATGTTGCTTGTATCCATTTTCTGAGAGGTGTTATGTTTTCAGTTTTCAGGAGATGGGGCTGTGTGAGGGCTTGTTTTTGCGCCCTGAACCAAAATTTTTACTGATACTATTCGATGGAGAGCACAATGTTTTGACCACCTCTTATTGCATTGCTTTGTGCTATTATGATGACCAAAAACCCACAATTCTGGCAGTTTGATTTTTTTTCATTACGTCACTTTTTGATAGGGTTCATTAATGTTATATTTTGATAGATTGGACTTTTATGAGCAAAGCTATGTGCATCTTTTTTTTCAATTTTTAATGAGGGGATTTGAATTTTTATAATTTTTTTATTTATTTCATTTTTTTTAAACTTTTTGCTGTATTTGTTAATTCTCATAGGTACTGATCGCTTGTGCTGTAGACAGCAATATTGTACTGCTGTAAATACAAAATTATGTTTTTTATGAATGCCAGTCACAGACTGGCTTTCATAGGAGTGCAGTCATAACAGGCATGGGGGTCTTCCACAGACCCTTAGCTGTCACAACAACATATTAATTTATGTATATATAAGGTAATAAATTTACCAACTCCACTTCATGTTAAAGAATACTTTTCTTTGGCTTTTCCAGTCCATTTTCTTCACGCAGAAATTACAATAGCCTTGCATTTAAATGTTCATTTGTATGTATACTCACAGGCAGGAAGAAAAAGCCTTAAGAGGTCAGGGAGGAGTAAAAGACCCCTAATTCATGAGAATACATTTTGAAAAAGATACCGATAAATTTCAGAAGATTTGCAATTTAAGATATTTGAAGAAAGTGACCTTCAAGGTACAAGTTTTATCAGCATGAAACGATCTGTGTTATGTATACATCCAAATAGGATGGTCTTTAAAACTCTCATATAATACAGTTCAGTTCATTTGATTAACTTAGGCCAGCAAATAAAAATAAACCCAATGGGAGTCTAAAATAAAAATAGAAATAACTCACTAGGAAATCAGAATTTAGATTGGCAGATATTTACTCATGGTGATAATTCTGTATGATAATAGCACTATTCTATACCTTTAATTTTCAATGAAATGTCTTAAATACTTTCTCAGCAGGGTACAACAGACCTTTTTCATGAATCAAAGGTTTATTATAGCTTTATCACACATTTTATGTCTTTTAGAATAGATAGTAGAATGAGCTCACTTCCAGATTTCCAGTCTATGATAAATGGAATTTGAAAATATTCACTCATGTATATAGGATTCACAGTTCATCAGATAGATTCATCTCATGGAGAACCAAGATTTATACTTCCAGGAAAGCTCTGAGTACATAAAGCAAACAAGCTTGACTTGACACCGTTTAAAGGGGTTGTCTGGTCATATAATACTGAAATCTACTTTTTGAGTTCCAGCAGATCATTAAAGAGGTTATCCACCTTTGGGGACATTTGATTTCTTGCTTAAATACATGCAATTTGGGCTAAAAATCATTGTTGGAATTAGGTTTCATTAAAACTTTTGCACAGTTTGCCTCCTGTATTACACAACATATCACTGGCTGCAGAATGAGGTAACGGGTGGGCCATATTGCCTTTTGTGCACAATTAGTATTATATAGGCATGACAGTTTGTCCTCCTGCTCTTGTTAATGCAGCTTTCCTCACAGACTGCACGGTTCTCCAGGTCAGCATATGACCAGACCTGAAATCTCCCTTCATATCACTTTTGCCCAAACAAACATTAGAGTTAGATGCTTGAAAATGTTATAATTTGCAGATCTTTAGATACCTGCTACTAACTTGTGTGATTAAATTTGCTGATGACACAAAGCTAGGAGGGATAGCTAATACTAGAGATGAGAGATTATTCAAAAAGATATAAATAAACTGTAGCAGTGGGCAGCAACTAACAGAATGGTTTTTAACAGGGAAAAATGCAAAGTACTACATCTGGGCAATAAAAAAGAAAAAGCATATACAGAATGGAAGGAATACTAAGACTAAGCAACAGCACATGTGAAAAAGACTTGGGTATACTAATTGATCACAGACTGAACATGAGTCAACAGTGTGATGCAGCAGCAAAAAAAGCAAATGCAATTCTGGGATGTATTAGCAGAAGCATACAGTCTAGATCACGTGAGGTCATTATTGGCCTCTACTCCTCTTTGGTCAGACCTCATCTGGAATACTGTGTCCAGTTTTGGGCACCACATTTTAAAAAAGACATCAATAAACAGGAGTAAGTTCAGAGAAGAGCGACCAGAATGGTGAGCGGTCTGCAAACCTTGTCCTATGAGGAGCGGTTACAGGATTTGGGAATGTTTAGCTTGCAAAAAAAGAAGACTGAGAGGAGACTTAATAGCTGTCTACAAATATCTCAAGGGCTGTCACATTGTAGAAGGATCATCTTTATTCTCATTTGCACAAGGAAAGACTAGAAGCAATGGGATGAAACTGAATGGGAGGAGACACAGATTAGATATTAGAAAAAACTTTTTGACAGGGTGATCAATGAGTGGAACAGGCTGCCACAAGAGATGGTGAGTTCTCCTTCAATGGAAGTCTTCAAACAGATGCTGGAAAGACATATGTCTGAGATGATTTAGTGAATCCTGCTTTGAGCAAGGGGTTGGACCAGATGACCCAGGAGGTCCCTTCCAACTCTACTTTTCTATGATTCTATGATTCTAACTCGATTTACATAACATTATGGTTTGTTTTGCTTGTTTTTGCATTTTCAGTGTTGAAGATGGTAAGTGACCTTATGTTGGAAAGATAATCCAAAGTGGCAATAAAAATATACCATATGGTAAAATTGTTTCATGCTGTAGCTCATGTCCGATATTTTGCTAGTACCAGTATAGTAAATAGCACTTACACTGTTCAGAATAAGCTGTCATGTTTGTGTACATGAGGAAGAACCCTATTCCTTGATGTTCTATGACTTTTATCTGGCGTCTTCAACATTTTTCTTCTTCACATGTTTTATTTCTAGTTTTCAGCTGTCTCTTAGCTCATATGATGTCTCTCATACACTGCATACACTGACACAAAGGATTCCTGTGCTCATATCTCTATGTATCGCGTGTTCACAAGTAGCAGCTTGAGGGACATTATACTGTGGTACTAGGCATTGTAGATGTTAACCTAGCTTTGGGATGAGACATAATATTTAATTCCCTCAATAAGTGGGCCTTTTTTTGGGTCAAGGTAGATTTAAACAGTGAATAATTTATGGAAAAAGAATTATTAGATTAATTTCAACCTTATATATATATATATAGTATATATATATATATAGAGTATATATACATATATATATATATATATATATATATATATATATATATATATATAATACAGTTGGGAAAAAAAGTATTTAGCCAGCCACCAATTGCGCAAGTTCTCCCACTTAAAAAGATAAGAGAGGCCTGTAATTGACATCATAGGTAGACCACAACTATGAGAGTCAAAATGAGAAATCAAATCCAGAAAATCACCTAGTCTGATTTGGCAAGATTTATTTTGTGGAAAATCAGTATTTGGTCATTAACAAAAGTTCATCTCAATATTTTAAGAAAAAGTATAGAAAAAAGTCAGCTCACCCATCAGTTGATCCCGGAATCCAAGAACGGAAACTGCAGTGTAGCAGGAAAAACATATGTCATGAAGGTATAATCCAGCTCAGGAAGGTCCTTTAAAAACTTAATTGTTGATTGAAAAAATATCTTTCATAAAAATTGGTTACATGTCATAAAAAAATCACAACCCCCATGTGGGAATATAGCGTGGGCAGATGCATTTCGAACAAAAGTTCTTAGTCCTTGCATACCATTCAATACTAAAAACACCCTTATATACCACATCCTGTTTCCACCATGTGTCTAGTTAAAAAAAAAATTATTACACTTGGCGAATGTTATCACCTGTGTTTAAAAATAAAAATGAAGATGAAAACAAAAAAAGAACAAAGCAAAGAAAAGAAAAACTAAACCAAAAGCCTTCAGCAAAAAAAAACAACAACAAAAAACTCAGCAAAAAACACACAAGATTTATTAAATGTCCTTAAATTCTAGATATACAAACACAATCCCCATATTGCCATTAAAAAGTATTAAGATCATATATTATGATATGTTAACCCCTTAACGACCGCCGATACGCATTTTAACGAACCTTCCTGAGCTGGATTATAACTTCATGATCTCAATATTTTGTTATATATCCTTTGCTGGCAATTACAGAGGTCAAGGTTGGCACACACTGTTGGTGGTATGTTGGCACATTCCTCCATGCAGATCTCCTCTAGAGCAGTGATGTTTTGGGCCTGTCGCTGGGCACCATGGACTTTCAAATCCCTCCAAAGGGTTTTTTATGGGGTTGAGATCTGGAGACTGGCTAGGCCACTCCAGGACCTTCATATACTTCTTACGAAGCCACTCCTTCGTTGCCATGGCGGTGTACTTGGGATCATTATAATGCTGAAAGACCCATCCACGTTTCATTTTCAATGCCCTTGCTGAAGGAAGGAGGTTTGCACTCGAAATCTCATGGTACATGGCCCCATTCATTCTTTTATGTACACAGATCAGTCGTCCTGGTCCCTTTTCAGAGAAACAGCCCCAAAGCATGATGTTGCCACCCCCATGATTTACAATAGGTATGGTGTTCTTTGGATACAACTCAGCATTGTCTCCTCAAAACACAACGAGACACAACACAACAAGTCTTGTTTCTACCAAACAGTTCTACTTTGGTTTCATCAGACCATATGACATTCTCCCAATACTCTTCTGGATAATCCCAATGCTCTCTAGCAAACTTCAGACGGGTCCAGACATGTACTGGCTTAAGCAGGGGGACACGTCTGGCACTGCAGAATCTGAGTCCCTGGCAGCATTGTGTGTTACTGATGGTAGCCTTTGTTACGATGGTCCCAGCTCTATGCAGTTCATTCACTAGGTCCCGCCGTGTGGTTCTGGGAGTTTTACTCACTGTTCTTGTGATCATTTTGACCCCACAGGGTGAGATATTGCATGGAGCCCTAGATTGAGGGAGATTATCAGTGGTCTTGTATGTCTTCCATTTTCTTATTATTGCGCCCACAGTTGATTTCATCACACCAAGCTGCTTGCCTATTGCAGATTCAGTCTTCCCAGCCTGTTGCATGGCTACAATTTTGTTTCTGGTGTCCTTCGACAGCTCTTTGGTCTTCACCATAGTAGAGTTTGAAGTGTGACTGTTTGAGGAATAGAACCAATGAAGGAGTAGAACCATCTCAAGGAGGATCACAAGTAAATGGAAAACACGTGACTTAAATATGAGTGTCTGAGCAAAGGGTCTGAATACTCATTGACCATGTGATATTTCAGTTTTTCTTTATTAATAAATTTGCAAAAAATTCTACATTTCTGTTTTTTCAGTTAAGATGGGGTGCAGAGTGTACATTAATGAGAAAAAAATGAATTTTTTTTAATTTACCAAATGGCTGCATCGAAATAAAGTGTGAAAAATTTAAAGGGGTCTGAATACTTTCAGTATCTACTGTATATATTTACTTGCAGTATTGTTTCATGCAACCTTTTTTGAAATGGCAGTCATTTTTACCAATAAATCTAATCCAACAAAATAAATAGTATAAATAATATAACTATTTACTGTAAATGGAAATCCATATTTTATAGTCTCAGGGTTTATCCTTTCGATATTGGTATATTATTAGATCTGCATTACATATACTGCAATCCATGAGGATAACAGCATACAGGGCAAAAGATTTCATAAGGCCAAAAGGCTATTCAGCTTCATAAGAAAGCGCCAGTATTATGGCACATATCAGTTGAAGGACCCTGGCTCTGAATTTGCTTGGTGCCCAGGGGGTTTAAGTTACTCTCAGCTTTAAACTTCTACATTGCTACCTTTACCAATAAATAACAGTAAATGTATATTGGCCACTTTTTTTGCTTTCATTCTTTTCCATAATCAGCTTTGTTTTATGCATCTTGAGAATCACAACGCATTTATTTTTCCCTGAGTAAATTCAAGAAGAGAATCAATTTAGTCTAACATGTATGCAGAAGTCCCTCTGGTGTGAAAAAAATTGCATTCAGGGAAGTGCAAATTCTCAACATGGCTTTACTGATATTGATTTCTAAACAGTCTGGGCGTGTGCTGTGACCCATAAATGAAGAATGAAGCGATGCACAAGGATGAAATCAGAAGCATACAGAGAAATAAAAGACAAATAGATATGGAAATAAGACAAAGAAAGAATGGTCAGGGTGGAGGAACACATATACAAAAGAGAAGGGACATTTCGCTATATAGAAGCTGGTAAAGTGTTTTCATTTTTTACAAGGAATTTAATTTAGAGCCCAAAACATATCTATTTAATAATATTCATGTAATGTCTATTTCGAAATAAAATTATTTCCATTGCAAAATGTCTGGTGACAGTTCTTGCTTAAGAAAAAAAAACTATCTTGGAACCATATTAGCCAGTGGATAGGAAAATAATCAAAATTGAGAGTCCTCAGTGGTTAATACCTTTTAACGGCTAACTGAAAAGATGGTAATGGATAGGAAACTTACGATCCTACTCAGGTCTCTTCATCTGGCAGATATATATTAATAGTGGAGAAGAATGGGTTTAACTTGAGCTGCCTGGACATAGGAGTCCAGGGACTAATGTTTGGATAGTCAAGAGCTTCAAAGTTTCACACTTCCTCTTTGGTTTGTCCTGAAAATGTGTGAAAGTGTGAAATGTGTTGAAAAATAAACAGCTCCTATCTACATTACTCCCTGGACTCCTTTGTCCATGTAGTGCAGGATTAACCCATTCTTTTCCACAATTTGCACCTCAGCAACCTTGTGGATCTACAGCAGTCTTAAGCCCCCATCTCACACAGCGATCTCGCTAGCGAGATCGCTGCTGAGTCACTAGTTTTGTGACGCAGCAGCGATCTCCCCAGCGATATCGCTGTGTGTGACATTCAGCGACGATCAGCCCCCCTGCCGGGTATCGCTGATCGTCGCTGAATGTCCTGGACATTTTTTTGATCGCTGGTCTCCCGCTGGCCAGCACGCATCGCTGCGTGTGACAGGCAGGAGACCAGCGATCCGCTGGTAACCAAGGTACACAGCGGGTTTCCAGGAGCGGTGCTGTGCCTGGAAACCAGCTGTGTACCTTGGATACCAGCGTGCTGCTGCAGGGGAGCTGGTAACCAAGGTACACAGCGGGTTTCCAGGCACCGCGCAGCGCCTGGAAACCCGACGTGTACCTTGGTTACCAGCTCCCTGCATCAGGGAGCTGGTGTCCAATGTACACTGCGGGTAACTAAGCGATGTTACCCGCAGTGTCGTTGTGCTGATCGCTGCCTGAGCTGCCTGTTTGGCAGCTCAGCAGCGATCATGTAGCGACACACCAGCGATCCTGATCGTTGTCGGGATCGCTGGTGTATCGCTATGTGAGACCCGGGCTTTAAGTGCATTAAGTGGTTGTGGTACACAACACTGGCCAGGTGAGCAACTCTCCCTATCTCGTCACTTTATTCAGATAAGACCCTGTTGTCTATGGTCTTTTCAGTTTATTCTTCCATAAAACAATATATTGGGCTATTGTGTTAAACCATGCTTGATGAAAAGACCTGAGTAGTCTGGAAAGCTTGTTATCCGTTATCATCTTGTCAGCTATCTATTAAGTGTATTAATGAGCACATGACATCTTTTTAGGGCCAAGATACCAAACTAGATTTTCAAGAGGAAAATGCTTCAGAAAAAGGAATGATTGTATTCTTTCACAAAAATGATACATTAGCCCAAAATGTTTCATTTACACAAGGGCAACAGGAAAAAATGGACCCCATAATTTGTTGTGCAATTTGTCCTGAGTACGCTGATACCCCATATGTGGTAGTAAAGTACTGTTTGTTCACATGGCAAGTCTCAGAGTGGAACTAACACTATTTGACTGTTAGAAAGGAATTTTGGCTGGAATAGACTGCAAATATGACTGGAATAGGATGCAAAAATGCTAAACCAGTAGAAACTCCTTATAATTCACCCCAATTTAGAAACTACACCCCTTAAGGATGTAGTGACCTTTTTGTTGATTAGCATAAGATTTTTTGTGGGCTGAGTTGGAGCTTCTATTGATACCATTTTGGGGTATATAACATTTTGGATTTCTTTTAAGTTTAGGTTCACATTTATCTTTTGCTGTGTTCTGAACACTTAAGTTGGGGATTCTATCTAAAACTCCAAAATATGTGATTCAGACAGAACAATTTACTATAATGTTTGTGTGCATGCCTAAAAAGATGGAACATGGCCAGAAAATAGAGTAAATAGAGTCCAAAGTGACAACCTAATTTCAGTGAATAATTACATAGGTTTCTGTCTGAATCCTTTTTCTTTAGCGCTTTAGACAGGTTCTCACTTTCTGAAGTGTTCTTTTGCTCTTGGTGTGTGAGAGATGACAACTGCTGCAGTTGTTCCACTCTATGGCCACATACTATTCAATGAAACAAGAACTCATGATATAACATACAGACAAGGAAAGAATCAGTCCAGAATATACCGTACTTTTCGGACTATAAGACACACCAGACCATAAGACGCACCTAGGTTTTAGAGGAGGAAATTAGAAAAAAAAATTTGAAGCAAAAACTGTGGACAATTCTGTACTTAATATCCCTTATCCTGGTATATGTGGTCCAATGATTCCCATCCTGGTATGCATGGCCACCTCATCCCTATCCTTGTATGTATAGTCTTTCATCCCTGTCCTGGCATGCATGGCCCCCCCATCCTGGTATGCATGACCCCCTCATCCCCATCCTGGTGTACAAGAGCCCCCTCATCTGTATCCTTGTATGCATTGCCCCCTCATCCCTAGCCTGGTATGCATGCCCCCCTTATCCCTAGCCAGGTAGGCATGACACTCTCATCCCTATTCTGGTAGGAATGGTCCCCCTCATTATTATCCTGGTAGGAATGGTCCCTCTTGACTTGGTATACAGGGCCTAATCCATATCCTGGTATCATTGCCCCAATCCCCATCCTGGTATGCATGGCCCCATTCTTATCCTAGTACGATTGGCCTCTTACCCCATCCTGGTATGCAGGGCCCTCGTCCCCATCCTTGCCCTTACTGCCCTCCATGCCGGGACTATGTGCGTGGAGGGCAGTGAGTAGTGTTGAGCGATACTGCTCGATATCGAAAAATATCGGATCGGAATGGTATAACCGATATCACTAAATATCGCCAATATCCGATTCCGATAGCGGAAGTCCCATGTAAGTCTATGGGAACAAAATATCGCAACAAAAAAAACCCTTTCTTTCGTTGTAAACACAAAATATACACACATAGAATACATATATATATATACATGTCATTGTGACATATATATATAAACATATATTTATAGTTTATACACTTCTACATAGTAAAATAGACTCTGTGCTTGAGAATTGCTAAAATCATCAGAGAATGTATTTGCCATTTTTCCGCCATATCTGCGTCACGACGAGGCACTGGTGAAGAAGGGCGTGCTCTTCGTGGGTGTACACTCACTCAGTGGCGTGAAAACGATGGCCGACCAGTGTAAATGTTACTGCAATGTAAGATCGTGCCCCACAGCTCTGGAGTTCCGCCTCCTCATCCTCCTCAGTGTGCGGAAACTAACACGAAGGTCCCGCCTCCCTACAAAAGAGGGGCCCTCTCCAGATGCTAATGACACATGTGACTTGGCAGAGATGGCTAATGGACACGAGCAGAAGTGTGAAGGGATGGAGCAGTCAGAGCTCTCCCCCACGGAAGCGACCCGATCGCCACGGAATCACCGTTGGGCACCGGCCTGTAAACCCTCCTACGCTGCAAGAAGCGGAGGATACCCTAAGAGGCCTGGCCCGGCACCGGGAGGAGGTCGCCAGGATGGAAGCGAGCTGGCGTGCCCTAAAAATAAACTTGGAGCGGCGCCAATCCCTCTTACCTGAAGTGTCTGTACCGGAAGGTGAGGCACCCGTTCTAGTAGAGGAGCCCTTGCAATGTGATCCGGTTGACGTTGTCGCAATGGAGGCACCCGTTCCTGCAAAAAACGCAGCACCGTCAGCACCCCAGATCCCGCTGTCTGCCCCGTCGCTGTGACAGAAGAAGCGACACCCGTCCTCATGGAGGAGGCCGAGCAGGCACCAGAGCACTACCTGCCTGTACCGGAGCCCCGACTGTCATCTGATTTAGAGCCGTCTGCTTCCTCCGCAGGGGAGCGCAGCCAGGACTGGGGGGCGCCAGGAGAGCTGCCGCAAACCGGACATCGCAAGCTGCAGTGGAGTGGTGGAGACATGGAGCTGCTGGTGGAGGAGAATTTCAACCGGCGTCAGGAGGAAGAGTGGAGACGTTGGGAGCGGGAAGCAGAGCGACAAAGGGAGCAGCGAGAAACCCTAAAACTTCGCCAACGTCAGGTGGAGAAGGACCGGGCAGATAAGGACCGGATGATAAAGGATAAAGGAACCCTGAGGGAGCCGCGGCGTAAGGGTGCAGTACGGAGCTTTAAATTGAAAGGTGGTTGGGGCTTCATCCAGGAGCCTGGACTTTATTTAGAAGTTTTTGTGACCCGGCGGGACGTGGAGACTCACCTCCCAGAAGGACACCCGGGGAGGGACCTGTTGCCAGGAGACTTGGTGACTTACACCCGACACTGGGGTTACAATGGGTGGTACGCCCTAAATGTTACCAGGTGCGACCCCTACTCCCCAGAGTGTCAGGAACCTGTGAGACCCTCGGAGCCTTCAGTCTCCCACATCCAGGCCTCTGCAAAAGTGCCCACCCCACGCCGTAAATCTCCACAGCCTCCCTCAGTGGTCTCCTCAGCAGCCCCAGCTATGGACATGATAACTATAGCTGGCCCGTACCCGGCGCCTGTTAGGCCCCCTGAGGTTCGTTCAGTCCGGGACATAGGGTTCCAGACCCGGAGGGGGATGAAAGAGGTGGCCACACAGACCCAGATAGCGGGTCACGACTTGACTGTACAGGCCACACGACGTCATCAGGTCCTGGTGGTCCTTGGTGCCTCGGATGTTTGGCAAGCATCAGAAGAGTACCAGGTGGTACCTGGAACACCCCGGCCAAAGAAGTATAAATAACCCGGACAGGGTCCCTGTATGTAAATAGTTAAATTGTTGATAAATAGTTAAATTGTTGATGTACCCGGACGGGTGCAATGTTCATAAAAAAGTTTTTTACTTTAATAAAAAAAAACAAAACACATTTTTCATTACTTTTATTACAGTCTCATCCTGCGACGCCATCGATCTCCTGTAAAAAAATGAAAAAAAAAAAAAAAAAAGTATATCACCTGACCGACGCAGTCCATAGTAACGAGTGTCCCACGACGATCCAGCTCTGCTACATCAGAATGACAGGCAGAGCCTGTCATCCCGGCGCAGCACAGCTGATTACCTGCTTCCCCGGCGGTGACGTCATCGGACTGGTTTACGGCCGGGATTACCCTGCAGTCACTGCAGTTATCGCGAAAAACTGCATGTGACCGCCAGGGAGAAGATAATGGCGGCCTCAAGCAGTCCAGGACGTGACCGCCGGAGATCTTCTGCCAGGTAAGTGCCGCTGACTCCTGACAGACCCGACCGACGGACACTCACAGTGACAGTGACAAATCCGATTCCGGTATTCGATATGACGAAAATATCGGTATTCGGAATCGAAAGGCCGATACAGCTAATATCGGCCGATATCCGATATTTGCAGTATCGTATCGCTCAACACTAGCAGTGAGTATTCACTGCTCTTTAGTACTGAGTACAGTGTCTGCTACCGGCTTCCTGCAGCTGCTGGACTTTCACGTGTGCTGCTACTAAAGTGGCTACTCCACCAGACGTGCTGGACATCTGTTAACCCCTCATGCGCATTGGGGACTTATCCCTTACTGAGTCTAAGTGCTATCCCATTCTTCTCTATAAAGTGACGTTTTGAGAAAGACCATTACTGGTCGAAACGTTAACCCTCTTCGCCTGCAACTGAAATATACTTCATACCTTTATGCACCTGGTGATATCTGTACGCATAAATAAAGTAACTCTCGTTTTTTGCACTAATTGAGTGCAGCTGTTTTCTCGAAAACTTTTGCCACTACTAAAGGGAATGAATATTCACTGCATTCCACGGCTATGCGAGTGGAGTGCAGTGAATATTCATTGCCTTTATTAGAGGGGACACACGAAAGCCCGGCTGACACTGTGCTCGCTACTAAAGAGCAATGAATACTCACTGCCCTCAATGTGCATAGTCCTGGTGTGGAGAGCAGTGAGTATTCCGGCAGCTGTCCTCGGCTTGTAAGCAGCACATGATGTCCCTACCATGCACTGCTTGCAAGCATAAAGCAGCTGCTGGCATTGGAGCAAGATGCTGCAAGGGAGTGCAGGAAGGTGAGTGTAATGGTTTGCTTTTTAATGTTTTTTTGATGGGGCCATGCATACCAGGATGGGAATGGGGGCCAATCGTACCAGGATGGGGATGAGGGCTGATCAGGATAAGGATTGGGCCATGCATACCAGAATGCTATTAAAGAGAAATGAATATTCACTGCCCTACACGCCCATGGGGGTGGAATGCAGTGAATATTCATTTCTCTTTAGCAATAGGCACAGGAGTTAGCCGCAGCTGCTGGCTCCTGCCTCCTGTGTGCTACCCCCCCACCTCCCCACCACAGCCAAAGCAGGTACATCCGAACTATAAGACGCACCCCCCATTTTCCTCCACATTTTTGGAGGACAAAAGTGCATCTTATAGTGCAAAAGTACGGTAAATATATAGTAAATTGAATTTTACTAGTGAACTTGATAGAACTTATCTACAGTGACATGTACAAGTTTGGGCACCCCTGGTCAAAATTACTGTTATTGTGAACACTTAAGTAAGTTGAGGATGAACTGATCTCTAAAAGTCCTAAAGTTAAAGATGACACATTTGCTTTGTATTTTTGGGAAAAAAATATATATTTTCATGTTTTACAATTTAAAAATTACAAAAAGGAAAATGGTCTGATGCAAAAGTTTGGGCACCCTGCATGGTTAGTACCTGGTAGCACACCCTTTTGAATGTATCACAGCTTAAAAATGCTTTTTGGCAACCAGACTAGAGTCTATTAATTCTCATTTGAGGGATTTTCATCCATTTTTCCTTGGAAAATTCTTCCAGTTCTGTGAGATTCCTAAGTCGTTTTTGCATACACTGCTATTTTGAGGTCTAGCCACAGATTTTCAATGATGTTCAGATTAGGGAACTGGGGGGCATTGTAAAACTTTCAGCTTGCGATTTTTTAGGTAGTCTATAGTGGATGTTGACTTGTGTTCTGGATCATTTTTCATTTGTAGAAGCCATCCTTTTTTTTTTACTTCACCTTTTTTATAGATGGTGTTATGTTTGCATCAAGAATTTATTGAAATTTCATTGAATCCATTCTTCCCTCTACCTGTGAAATGTTCCCCATGCCATTGGCACAACTCCAAAGCATGATTGATCCAACTCCATTCTTAATGACTGGTGAGACATTCTTTTCCTGAAATTCTATGTCCTTATTTTTTTGCGAGAGCAGCATCAGTGACTACCGGTGACATGATCGAGGTTACCGCAGGTCATTGAGACTGCATTCCCAGATGGGTCCTTGAACTGCGGTGCTTTCTCCTACGCTATTCTCTGTTAATAAATCTCCAAAGTCTACTTGGCTAAGAAACATGGAAATACATAAATGTGGCCATATGAGGTGCACGTGTTGTAATTTTGTAGTCAGATCTGACAAATTCATCTCCCTAGTCACTAATAAGCCATACAATATTAAATTAAATATAAACTGCAACACTGCGCTTGTAGTTTATTTTAGTACATGTACAGCGTGCAATCTACAGTATGTGTAGTGCACAAAAGGAGCATTGAAGGTGCGTACAAGAAGGCATATTTCTGACGCTAACAATAAATTAAGGATTAAATTTTCTGCAGCCTCCATTTTGATACAGTAAAGATGTATAACCGGGGAGAATCAGAGCGGCGATCCGGTACCATGGGAGTAATGTGCGCAGTGCACGGAGCTGCTGTCTCACCAGAGAGGAGCTTCTTCCTTCCTTCCTGGTCGGCTGCAGCTGTAGTTTCACTTTCTGCCCTGCAGGCTCTGGTTGTCTCAGCCACACTGGGTCCTAGTGCCCTCTGTGTGCAGACACTGGACACTTCCTGCTCCTGCCTCAGCCACTGCCTGCAGCTTCATGGTAAGAGGGGACGGAATTTATTAAATTCATTCTGCTCAGGCATGTCATGGTCACTGTGGGGGGATGTGAGAGAATGGGGTACAGTGGGGCAGGGGTACAGGGCACTGGGGTGAATGTAAGAGGATGGGGGTATTGTGGGGGCTAGGGCACTGGGGGGCTTAATGTGAGAGGATGGGGTATTGTGGGGGAGGGGTACAGGGTACTGGGGTGAATAAGAGGATGGGGTATTGTGGGGGCTAGGGCACTGGGGGGGTTAATGTGAGAGGATGGGGTATTGTGGGGGAGGGGTACAGGGCACTGGGGTGAATGTAAGAGTATGGGGTATTGTGGGGGCTAGGGCACTGGGGGGGTTAATGTGAGAGGATGGGGATATTGTGGGGGCTGGCGCACAGGGGTTGATGTGAGAGGATGGGGTATTGTGAGGGAGGGTGGACAAGTCACTGGGGTTGAATGTAAGAGGATGGGGGTATTGTGGGGTCAGTGGAACAGAGCACTGAGGGGCGCATGTGAGACGATGGGCTGTTGGGGTGTGGGTGGTGGACAGGGGAGGTAGGGGACTTTTTTTTACTTGTGAGCTCCTTAATACTTTAATAATAGATTAATATTTCAGTATTATTATAACAAGGGCATAGACAGACGGCCGTATAACTCATGCGAGGATCACACTGCAATCCTCGGACTTGCTGGTACCGCTCCTGACATGAGCGTGACTGCCATGTATAATATATGGTATATACAGCGTAGTGTCGCATACACTGCTGTATTATACAATATACAACAGTTCTAATGCTCCATACCTAATATGCAGGATAATGTACAGTGTATATGATGTAACCTGTATAAATGTGACATTGGCTTGCCCCCCCTAGTTTTGATCCTGGGTACGCCCATGTCCGGTACTATTTTGCAGCCAGTTTGCAGCGCCGCAACACACCGCCAGCCCCGGCCCCCGCGGACTGATCTCTGCAGTGCGGCAATTGGGTAGCGGCGCGGCCATCTTCTTTAGTCACGAGGCGGAGCCCAGAGGAGAGAGGTACTGTGTGAGCTGAGCTGTGGCGCTGCCTGGGCCCTGGAGTGGAGCTGGAGGAGTGTGTCTGTGTGGACTGATCTCTGCAGTGCGGCGATTGGGTAGCGGCGCGGCCGCCTTCTTTATTCACGAGGCGGAGAGGAGAGAGGTACTGTGTGAGCTGAGCTGCGGCGCTGCCTGGGCCCTGGAGTGGAGCTGGAGGAGTGTGTCTGTGTGGACTGAGGTGGTCTATGATAGATAGACACCGGTCAGAGTAGTAAGGCCTCCATGGAAGAGCAGTTCTTCTAGCCCCCTGCGTTGTCTTCTTCTCTGGAGAGCTGGAGGTCTATGCTCAGAGCTGTCTGTAGGGCACAGCTGCAGAAAGCCCCCCAGCTGGAGACAGACACCAGCTCCCAGATCCTGGTGCCTTCTTAGACATTATTACCGAGAAGCTTGCAATCCACTTGTATGTACCCAGGTGTATAGAGTCACATTTACATCCTGCAGCTTTTTATACGGTCTACTTTATAAAGATGACAGTAATACCTATATCGTACCTTAGTTACTGTACATGCAGTGGTGGTGGGGAACTGTAAGTCCCAGCATTGCATATTGGCATCTGATCTATAGAGATTACTACAGGTAATACAATAAATATGTTCTATTATTACAATCACTAGTATAAGTCCCAGCTTCTCCCCATTTGTCTAGATATTAGACACACGTTTATTATTCAGATATTATGTAGTATCGAATTTAGGCTGATCCAAACAATCGTATTTTTGGTCAGAAGAAAAAATGGCAGCTCGCACGAGTTGCATCCGATTATGGGATCGCACTCAGCCAGGCAAATCAGTGAGTCCGTGAAAAAAAAAATCAGACTGCATGCACTCGGATGACATCTGAATGCAGTCTGATTTTCACGACTTTACAGAATGAAGAAGATGGGGAACTTTTTATTTCCACCTTCTCCACATCCGCGAAAATCGGAGCACGCTGTGAGCACACTCTGATCAAACTCCGATCAGAGTGTGATTAGCTTAATCGGAACGATTTTCTCGGATGAGACAAAATACGGTCGTGTGACCCTATCCTTAGAGAAATAAATACATTATTATTATTATTGATGAGCAAATGTGCTTTTTGTTAGGCAATCCCTGCATGTGTTGCGGGTGTCGAACAGCCATGAGACATGCAACCGCGGGGACTGGAACATATTTTTCGAGCATGCAGAAGACATTCGGTTAGAACCCGAGCATGCTCAGATAACACCTTATCCGAGTACGTTCACTCATCACTAATTATTGTATATTGTATTTCTGGATAGAAGGTAGAACTGTAAGTCCCAGCTACATACTATAGTTTAATCTTCAGTTCAGTATGAGACTAGAAAGAGACTTCTTAATCAGAATGTAGTGCACAGCCTGGCCAGCCGGTCAGTCAAGTGAGACAGCTGCATAGAAATATATATATAGAAATATATGCAGCTGTCACACTCGGGTCAGGAGAGCCGCTGGCCACAATGTGCACTGTTCTGATCCCATTCCAATTTATTGTTTTTCAACTGACTGCGCCCCTACTTTTTTTTTTGAGGAAAAGGTGTGTGTGTGAATGGGTGTGGCTTTAAAATGGGCGTGGCTTAAAATGGGTGTGACTTAAAATGGGTGTGGTTTTCCAACGCACAAACACAGAACCTGTTGTTAAAAATTTGAATCCCACCCCTGAGTAGATAGAAAAATATTTAGAATTGAGAGTCCTCAGTGGTTGATACTTTTAATGGCTAACTGAAAAGATGATAACAAATTGCAAGCTTTCGAGACTACTCAGGTTAAAGCTTACTTTAAGGCCGGGATCCCACATGCGAGAAACACGGCAGAGTCTCGCATGTGAAATCCCAGCTCTTGCGCCGGCACTCGGGAGTGGAGTGTGCAGCTGCATAGAAATACATGCAGCCGCTCGCTCCACTCCCGAGTGCCGGCGCCAGAGCTAGGATTTCACATGCGAGACTCGGCCGTTTTCTCGCATATGGGATCCTGGCCTAAGTCTGAGAGAGACAGAAAGGTTTTGGAATATAAACTCATGACGACCTTTGACACACTCTGTGCAGGAATGAATGTGTGGCATGGATTTATGTATTTTTACATCAATTAAGACAAGAGCATTCTTAAAGTGATACCTTTATTGGCTAACCAGAAAATTATATGTTCGCAAGCTTTCAGAGCGCAAAGGCTCCTTCTTCAGGCAAGATTCCATTTGGAATCTTGCCTGAAGAAGGAGCCTCTGCGCTCTGAAAGCTTGCGAACATATAATTTTCTGGTTAGCCAATAAAGGTATCACTTTAAGAATGCTCTTGTCATAATTGGACGGAGAAGTATTCACATCGATTTTTCTGGCTAACACGGTACCACAATATAATTTATTATTGTACTACATCAATTAAGGAATTTGCTCCTCCAACCTTCTGAGGGCATCACAACAATACCAAACCCCAATCAGAGGACAATAAAACTTTCACACTCCTTATCTATGAACTGTTCCAATATTTATGTTCATCTCTATTCCCCATAATGACAGTTCTGCTTCACGTCACTTGTCTTACCTATTGCATTGTTTCTGTGCTGTGTTGTGTATAAATATGTGATTCTTCAGATTTTGTATTACTGCAGCCTCCACACACTTTATTGACCACCATAATGGAGATACTAGTACATTTAAAATTGTGGCCATTGAAAAAGTCCATAGACCTGCTCATGGAGGTGATCATAAAAGGAAACTTATCAACAGAACGTCATGGTGGTATATGCACTATGTTCCAAATTATTATGCAAATTATATTTTTCTCTGGTTTTCCTAAGTGATCGGTGCAAATGACAGTCAGTCTAATAAAAGTCATCACCCGTTAGAGTATACATCAAATTTTATTGAAGAAACCTCTCAATGACAACAGTATAACCTCCAAAATGGAAAAAAAACTCAAAATTCACTGTTCCAAATTATTAGGCACAGTAGAATTTCTGAACATTTGATCTGTTTTAAAGAACTGAAAATGCTCATTTGTGGAATTTGCAGCATTAGGAGGTCACATTCACTGAACAAAAAAGCTACTTAACTCCAAAACATCCTAACAGGCCAAGTTACATGTTAACATAGGAACCCTTCTTTGATATCACCTTCACAATTCTTGCATCCATTGAACTTGTGAGTTTTTGGAGAATTTCTTCTTGTATTTCTTTGCATGAAGCCTCCGAGAGCTGCTGTTTTGAAGTGAACTGCCTCCCACCCTCATAGATATTTTGCTTGATGATACTCCAAAGGTTCTCTATAGGGTTGAGGTCAGGGGAAGATGCTGGCCACACCATGAGTTTATCTCCTTTTAAGCCCATAGCAGCAAATGACTCAGAGGTATTCTTTGCAGCATGAGATGGTGCATTGTCATGCATGAAGATGATTTTGCTCCTGAAGGCACGTTTCTGCTTTTTATACCAAGGAAGAAAGTTGTCAGTCAGAAACTCTACATACTTTGCAGAGGTCATTTTCACACCTTCAGGAACCTTAAAGGGCCCTACCAGCTGTTTCCGTATGATTCCAGCCCAAAACATGACTCCTCCACCTCCTTGATTAGTCGCAGCCTTGCTGGGACATGGTGGCCATCCACCAACCATCCACTACTCCATCCATCTGCACCATCCAGGGTTGCTCGACACTCATCAGTAAACAAGACTGCTTGAAAATTAGTCTTTATGTATGTCTTGGCCCACTGCAGCCGTTTCTGCTTGTGAGCACTGTTTAGGGATGGCCGAATCGTAGGTTTATGCACCACAGCAAGCCTTTGAAGGATCCCACACCAGTTTGAGGGACTCCAGAGGCACCAGCAGCTTCAAATATCTGTTTGCTGGTTTGTAATGGCTTTTTAGCAGCTGCTCTCTTAATCCGATGAACTTGCCTGGCAGAAACCTTCCTCATTCTGCCTTTATTAGCACAAACACGTCTGTGCTCAGAAGCAGTCACAAATCTCTTAACAGTAGGATGATCAAGCTTAAGTTTTCGGGAAATATGTAATGTTTTCATCCATTGACCAAGGCATTGCACTATTTGATGCTTTTCAGCAGCAGAGAGATCCTTTTCTTTCCCATGTTACTTGAAAACTCTGGCCTGCTTAATAGTGTGGAACATCCAGTTTTCCTTTTATTGGGCTCACATGGCAAACTAATTATCACAAGTATCCGAGATTGATTTCAGTGATCCAAAGAACCTGAGACACAATACCATCAATGGGTTTCATTTACAAAAAAAAAAAAAAACGCTATGACACTTAAAACCAATTTGCATAATAATTTGGAACATTGTGTGTTAGGGGTCAAGTTCCCGCTTCTGCACATGGGGAATCTCGATCCATTCCGGCTGCGTCTCCCATTTGTCTCTGGCCACAGTGGACTCTGCTCAGCTTAGACGTCAGTCCCAGCGTCTCACCCAGTCTGGCAGTGTGCAGAGGATTACTGCTGCTCCTCCAGGCTCTGCTATTGTGGCCAGTACTGGTTAGCGGCGAGCAGACGTCTTTAGGACAAAGTCCTTGTTTTTCCCTTCTGAGCATGCCCAGGGTGAGATCTCTCATTGGAGATCAGGGGTCACATGCTCAGGTACTTCAGCAGCTCCTATTGGTCTGCCAGGAAGATCCTGTGACTACTGGTGTTCTGGAACAGGTTTCATTGGTCCTTGTTTCTGGCAGGTCCTGTAGCTGTTATTATAAAAGGGTGGCAATGCTGAGCCGCCATGCGCTAGTATCAACCATTATATAGCTTTGTGCCAGTGTGGTCATGCGTGTGTGTGGTTAGGGCCCCGGCTGAAATAAGCCCCTAGAATACCGACTTAATCGGTGAGGAGTTTGGTATGCTAGCTGGTCAGGGTCGGTGTCCTAGATGCCCTAGATTACCGGCATAACCGGTGAGGAGTTTGATTGCCGTATTCAGGGTCGGCGTTCAGACGGCATAGATTGCGGGTGACTCCCGTGAGGACGTTAGCGCATGATCACGTTCTATGTTCGCTTAGCACTTACTGTGTACCTGGGTGCCTGACAGGACACAGAACTTTTTCTCAGCGGCTCTGTGATGTAACAGGGTTCGCTTTCAACGCTAGACAGCGCCCTAGCGTGTTTATTTTGCGACTCAGTTGTGTTTAGTGAGTTCGCACACATCGCCATATAGCGCTGTGGCACTCCTAGCGGCTCTGTGAAATAACAGAGTTCGCACATATTGCCACAGCGCATTGCGGTGTTTATTTTGGCGACTCTGCGGGATAACAGAGTTCGCGTCTTGCGCCATTTTACTAGCAGCAGGTTCCGCCTGCATGGTGGACCCCGGGCTGCGAACGCACCTCCCTACCTCATATATTTGGTCGGTCCGCAGACCCTAACATAATACTAGCGCCAGGGTCTGGCTAGTAAAATGGCGGATGACCAGCCCAGGGTTTAGATCTCTCAATTTGGGGAAACAGGGGTCACAAGCCAGGTCTTTCACAGCTCCCATTGGTCTGCCAGGAAGGTTTCCCGTGACTAATTTTTGTTCTGGAAAAAAGGTTTTATTTGGGCCTTTTTTTCGGGGAGGTCCTGTAGCTGTTATTATAAAAGGGGGGCAAGCGAACCCCATGGGGGCTATTTTAAACCCCTTATATTTTTTTGCCCTGGGGTCATTTTGTGTGTGGGGGGGGGGCCCCGGGGGTGAAAAAAACCCCCCAGAAAACCAAATTAAATGGTGAATTTGGGATGCTACTGGTCAGGGTTGGGGTCCTAGTCCCTAGATTACCGGCAAAAACCCGGGGAGGGGTTTGATTGCCGTATTCAGGGGCTGGCTTCAGAAAGGC
>JARQOD010000002.1:311842685-311893495 GCA_033576555.1 Oophaga sylvatica
TGAGAGGATGGGGTATTGTGGGGAGGGGTACAGGGTACTGGGGTGAATAAGAGGATGGGGTATTGTGGGGGCTAGGGCACTGGGGGGTTAATGTGAGAGGATGGGGTATTGTGGGGAGGGGTACAGGGCACTGGGGTGAATGTAAGAGTATGGGGTATTGTGGGGGCTAGGGCACTGGGGGGGTTAATGTGAGAGGATGGGGATATTGTGGGGGCTGGCGCACAGGGGTTGATGTGAGAGGATGGGGTATTGTGAGGGAGGGTGGACAAGTCACTGGGGTTGAATGTAAGAGATGGGGGTATTGTGGGTCAGTGGAACAGAGCACTGAGGGGCGCATGTGAGACGATGGGCTGTTGGGGTGTGGGTGGTGGACAGGGGAGGTAGGGACTTTTTTTTACTTGTGAGCTCCTTAATACTTTAATAATAGATTAATATTTCAGTATTATTATAACAAGGGCATAGACAGACGGCCGTATAACTCATGCGAGGATCACACTGCAATCCTCGGACTTGCTGGTACCGCTCCTGACATGAGCGTGACTGCCATGTATAATATATGGTATATACAGCGTAGTGTCGCATACACTGCTGTATTATACAATATACAACAGTTCTAATGCTCCATACCTAATATGCAGGATAATGTACAGTGTATATGATGTAACCTGTATAAATGTGACATTGGCTTGCCCCCCCTAGTTTTGATCCTGGGTACGCCCATGTCCGGTACTATTTTGCAGCCAGTTTGCAGCGCCGCAACACACCGCCAGCCCCGGCCCCCGCGGACTGATCTCTGCAGTGCGGCAATTGGGTAGCGGCGCGGCCATCTTCTTTAGTCACGAGGCGGAGCCGCAGAGGAGAGAGGTACTGTGTGAGCTGAGCTGTGGCGCTGCCTGGGCCCTGGAGTGGAGCTGGAGGAGTGTGTCTGTGTGGACTGATCTCTGCAGTGCGGCGATTGGGTAGCGGCGCGGCCGCCTTCTTTATTCACGAGGCGGAGAGGAGAGAGGTACTGTGTGAGCTGAGCTGCGGCGCTGCCTGGGCCCTGGAGTGGAGCTGGAGGAGTGTGTCTGTGTGGACTGAGGTGGTCTATGATAGATAGACACCGGTCAGAGTAGTAAGGCCTCCATGGAAGAGCAGTTCTTCTAGCCCCCTGCGTTGTCTTCTTCTCTGGAGAGCTGGAGGTCTATGCTCAGAGCTGTCTGTAGGGCACAGCTGCAGAAAGCCCCCCAGCTGGAGACAGACCACCAGCTCCCAGATCCTGGTGCCTTCTTAGACATTATTACCGAGAAGCTTGCAATCCACTTGTATGTACCCAGGTGTATAGAGTCACATTTACATCCTGCAGCTTTTTATACGGTCTACTTTATAAAGATGACAGTAATACCTATATCGTACCTTAGTTACTGTACATGCAGTGGTGGTGGGGAACTGTAAGTCCCAGCATTGCATATTGGCATCTGATCTATAGAGATTACTACAGGTAATACAATAAATATGTTCTATTATTACAATCACTAGTATAAGTCCCAGCTTCTCCCCATTTGTCTAGATATTAGACACACGTTTATTATTCAGATATTATGTAGTATCGAATTTAGGCTGATCCAAACAATCGTATTTTTGGTCAGAAGAAAAAATGGCAGCTCGCACGAGTTGCATCCGATTATGGGATCGCACTCAGCCAGGCAAATCAGTGAGTCCGTGAAAAAAAAAATCAGACTGCATGCACTCGGATGACATCTGAATGCAGTCTGATTTTCACGACTTTACAGAATGAAGAAGATGGGGAACTTTTTATTTCCACCTTCTCCACATCCGCGAAAATCGGAGCACGCTGTGAGCACACTCTGATCAAACTCCGATCAGAGTGTGATTAGCTTAATCGGAACGATTTTCTCGGATGAGACAAAATACGGTCGTGTGACCCTATCCTTAGAGAAATAAATACATTATTATTATTATTGATGAGCAAATGTGCTTTTTGTTAGGCAATCCCTGCATGTGTTGCGGGTGTCGAACAGCCATGAGACATGCAACCGCGGGGACTGGAACATATTTTTCGAGCATGCAGAAGACATTCGGTTAGAACCCGAGCATGCTCAGATAACACCTTATCCGAGTACGTTCACTCATCACTAATTATTGTATATTGTATTTCTGGATAGAAGGTAGAACTGTAAGTCCCAGCTACATACTATAGTTTAATCTTCAGTTCAGTATGAGACTAGAAAGAGACTTCTTAATCAGAATGTAGTGCACAGCCTGGCCAGCCGGTCAGTCAAGTGAGACAGCTGCATAGAAATATATATATAGAAATATATGCAGCTGTCACACTCGGGTCAGGAGAGCCGCTGGCCACAATGTGCACTGTTCTGATCCCATTCCAATTTATTGTTTTTCAACTGACTGCGCCCCTACTTTTTTTTTTGAGGAAAAGGTGTGTGTGTGAATGGGTGTGGCTTTAAAATGGGTGTGGCTTAAAATGGGTGTGACTTAAAATGGGTGTGGTTTTCCAACGCACAAACACAGAACCTGTTGTTAAAAATTTGAATCCCACCCCTGAGTAGATAGAAAAATATTTAGAATTGAGAGTCCTCAGTGGTTGATACTTTTAATGGCTAACTGAAAAGATGATAACAAATTGCAAGCTTTCGAGACTACTCAGGTTAAAGCTTACTTTAAGGCCGGGATCCCACATGCGAGAAACACGGCAGAGTCTCGCATGTGAAATCCCAGCTCTTGCGCCGGCACTCGGGAGTGGAGTGTGCAGCTGCATAGAAATACATGCAGCCGCTCGCTCCACTCCCGAGTGCCGGCGCCAGAGCTAGGATTTCACATGCGAGACTCGGCCGTTTTCTCGCATATGGGATCCTGGCCTAAGTCTGAGAGAGACAGAAAGGTTTTGGAATATAAACTCATGACGACCTTTGACACACTCTGTGCAGGAATGAATGTGTGGCATGGATTTATGTATTTTTACATCAATTAAGACAAGAGCATTCTTAAAGTGATACCTTTATTGGCTAACCAGAAAATTATATGTTCGCAAGCTTTCAGAGCGCAAAGGCTCCTTCTTCAGGCAAGATTCCATTTGGAATCTTGCCTGAAGAAGGAGCCTCTGCGCTCTGAAAGCTTGCGAACATATAATTTTCTGGTTAGCCAATAAAGGTATCACTTTAAGAATGCTCTTGTCATAATTGGACGGAGAAGTATTCACATCGATTTTTCTGGCTAACACGGTACCACAATATAATTTATTATTGTACTACATCAATTAAGGAATTTGCTCCTCCAACCTTCTGAGGGCATCACAACAATACCAAACCCCAATCAGAGGACAATAAAACTTTCACACTCCTTATCTATGAACTGTTCCAATATTTATGTTCATCTCTATTCCCCATAATGACAGTTCTGCTTCACGTCACTTGTCTTACCTATTGCATTGTTTCTGTGCTGTGTTGTGTATAAATATGTGATTCTTCAGATTTTGTATTACTGCAGCCTCCACACACTTTATTGACCACCATAATGGAGATACTAGTACATTTAAAATTGTGGCCATTGAAAAAGTCCATAGACCTGCTCATGGAGGTGATCATAAAAGGAAACTTATCAACAGAACGTCATGGTGGTATATGCACTATGTTCCAAATTATTATGCAAATTATATTTTTCTCTGGTTTTCCTAAGTGATCGGTGCAAATGACAGTCAGTCTAATAAAAGTCATCACCCGTTAGAGTATACATCAAATTTTATTGAAGAAACCTCTCAATGACAACAGTATAACCTCCAAAATGGAAAAAAAACTCAAAATTCACTGTTCCAAATTATTAGGCACAGTAGAATTTCTGAACATTTGATCTGTTTTAAAGAACTGAAAATGCTCATTTGTGGAATTTGCAGCATTAGGAGGTCACATTCACTGAACAAAAAAGCTACTTAACTCCAAAACATCCTAACAGGCCAAGTTACATGTTAACATAGGAACCCTTCTTTGATATCACCTTCACAATTCTTGCATCCATTGAACTTGTGAGTTTTTGGAGAATTTCTTCTTGTATTTCTTTGCATGAAGCCTCCGAGAGCTGCTGTTTTGAAGTGAACTGCCTCCCACCCTCATAGATATTTTGCTTGATGATACTCCAAAGGTTCTCTATAGGGTTGAGGTCAGGGGAAGATGCTGGCCACACCATGAGTTTATCTCCTTTTAAGCCCATAGCAGCAAATGACTCAGAGGTATTCTTTGCAGCATGAGATGGTGCATTGTCATGCATGAAGATGATTTTGCTCCTGAAGGCACGTTTCTGCTTTTTATACCAAGGAAGAAAGTTGTCAGTCAGAAACTCTACATACTTTGCAGAGGTCATTTTCACACCTTCAGGAACCTTAAAGGGCCCTACCAGCTGTTTCCGTATGATTCCAGCCCAAAACATGACTCCTCCACCTCCTTGATTAGTCGCAGCCTTGCTGGGACATGGTGGCCATCCACCAACCATCCACTACTCCATCCATCTGCACCATCCAGGGTTGCTCGACACTCATCAGTAAACAAGACTGCTTGAAAATTAGTCTTTATGTATGTCTTGGCCCACTGCAGCCGTTTCTGCTTGTGAGCACTGTTTAGGGATGGCCGAATCGTAGGTTTATGCACCACAGCAAGCCTTTGAAGGATCCCACACCAGTTTGAGGGACTCCAGAGGCACCAGCAGCTTCAAATATCTGTTTGCTGGTTTGTAATGGCTTTTTAGCAGCTGCTCTCTTAATCCGATGAACTTGCCTGGCAGAAACCTTCCTCATTCTGCCTTTATTAGCACAAACACGTCTGTGCTCAGAAGCAGTCACAAATCTCTTAACAGTAGGATGATCAAGCTTAAGTTTTCGGGAAATATGTAATGTTTTCATCCATTGACCAAGGCATTGCACTATTTGATGCTTTTCAGCAGCAGAGAGATCCTTTTCTTTCCCATGTTACTTGAAAACTCTGGCCTGCTTAATAGTGTGGAACATCCAGTTTTCCTTTTATTGGGCTCACATGGCAAACTAATTATCACAAGTATCCGAGATTGATTTCAGTGATCCAAAGAACCTGAGACACAATACCATCAATGGGTTTCATTTACAAAAAAAAAAAAAAACGCTATGACACTTAAAACCAATTTGCATAATAATTTGGAACATTGTGTGTTAGGGGTCAAGTTCCCGCTTCTGCACATGGGGAATCTCGATCCATTCCGGCTGCAGTCTCCCATTGTCTCTGGCCACAGTGGACTCTGCTCAGCTTAGACGTCAGTCCCAGCGTCTCACCCAGTCTGGCAGTGTGCAGAGGATTACTGCTGCTCCTCCAGGCTCTGCTATTGTGGCCAGTACTGGTTAGCGGCGAGCAGACGTCTTTAGGACAAAGTCCTTGTTTTTCCCTTCTGAGCATGCCCAGGGTGAGATCTCTCATTGGAGATCAGGGGTCACATGCTCAGGTACTTCAGCAGCTCCTATTGGTCTGCCAGGAAGATCCTGTGACTACTGGTGTTCTGGAACAGGTTTCATTGGTCCTTGTTTCTGGCAGGTCCTGTAGCTGTTATTATAAAAGGGTGGCAATGCTGAGCCGCCATGCGCTAGTATCAACCATTATATGCTTTGTGCCGGTGTGGTCATGCGTGTGTGTGGTTAGGGCCCCGGCTGAAATAAGCCCCTAGAATACCGACTTAATCGGTGAGGAGTTTGGTATGCTAGCTGGTCAGGGTCGGTGTCCTAGATGCCCTAGATTACCGGCATAACCGGTGAGGAGTTTGATTGCCGTATTCAGGGTCGGCGTTCAGACGGCATAGATTGCGGGTGACTCCCGTGAGGACGTTAGCGCATGATCACGTTCTATGTTCGCTTAGCACTTACTGTGTACCTGGGTGCCTGACAGGACACAGAACTTTTTCTCAGCGGCTCTGTGATGTAACAGGGTTCGCTTTCAACGCTAGACAGCGCCCTAGCGTGTTTATTTTGCGACTCAGTTGTGTTTAGTGAGTTCGCACACATCGCCATATAGCGCTGTGGCACTCCTAGCGGCTCTGTGAAATAACAGAGTTCGCACATATTGCCACAGCGCATTGCGGTGTTTATTTTGGCGACTCTGCGGGATAACAGAGTTCGCGTCTTGCGCCATTTTACTAGCAGCAGGTTCCGCCTGCATGGTGGACCCCGGGCTGCGAACGCACCTCCCTACCTCATATATTTGGTCGGTCCGCAGACCCTAACATAATACTAGCGCCAGGGTCTGGCTAGTAAAATGGCGGATGACCAGCGTCTATCGCAGTACATCCAGCAGCTGGAGGGTAGGTTGGCGGCTCTTGAACGCACAACCTCAGCTGTGGATGTTACCGCAGTCACTGTTCAGGCTGCTAGCGTGGCTGTAGCCAGTTTGTCTTCTGCCACCTCTGCCCCTACATTATCCCACCTCCCGCTTCTTGACAAGTTTGCCGGTGACAGCAAGCAATGTCGGGGATTCGTGAGTCAGTGCTCTATACAGCTCGAGCTTCTGGCTGCACGTTTCCCCACGGATCGGGCACAAGTGGGTTTTGTACTCTCTCTACTCTCGGGCAGAGCGTTGGAGTGGGCAACGCCGCTGTGGGAGCGCAACGATCGTGTGGTGCGGAGTGCTCCTCGTTTCCTGGAGGCTCTTAAAAAGGTCTTTTTAGGACCTCAGGTCACCCACGATACGGCGCTACAACTGCTGGCATTGGCACAGGGTTTGTCTTTGGTCAGTCAGTTTTCCGTCCAGTTTCAGACTCTGGCCTCAGAGCTAGACTGGTCTGATAAAGTTCTTATTCCAGTCTACTGGTGAGGACTGGCTGACCATGTTAAAGACGCTTTGGCTACCAGGGAGATTCCCACCACACTGGAGAAGCTTATCTCCATATCTACCCGCATCGACCTCCGTTTTCACGAGCGGAGGTTGGAGCGGGCCCAGTGTAGGCAGAGGATTCTGTTGGCTCCTACCTTTGCCAAACCTCTCGAATCCCCCGATCTGGCGTCCGAACCCCAAAGGCCACAGAGGTTCCTCATGCAGGACCTAAGTCTCGGACCGTTCGAGTATCCATGGTCTGTAACCTTTGTCAGCAGACAGGACACTATGCCAACAAATGTCCACAGCGATCGGGGAAGCGATCGCGTCTAGTGGCCCTGGGAGGAGGTTCACTAGAGACAGCGGCATTTTCCTCCAAGATGACACTTAAAGGGACAATCACTGTAGGCACTTCCACTCTCACCGCTGACCTTTGCGTGGACTCAGGAGCAGAGGGGAACTTCATGTCCTCTAACTTTGCTCGCCGTCATGCAATACCTCTGGTGGTGCTTGACAAATCAGTGACTGTCTGGGTAGTGAATGGGTCGACATTGCCCTCACAAATTACACACCAGACTGTTCCACTTGCATTGTTTGTATCTCCTTCCCATCAGGAACTTATTTCCCTACTCGTCCTTCCCGAGGGAATAGACGAGATCCTACTAGGTATACCTTGGCTCCGTTTCCACTCCCCACATATAGAGTGGACTTCGGTAGGATACTGGGTTGGAGTGATGCATGTAGAGGCAGATCTGTCAGGAGTTGCGTTCAGGTTACCACTACTGAGTTACCCGCAGATCTTACTCCACTTCCCAAGTGCTACTGGTCATATGCAGACTGTTCTCCAAGAAGGCTGCAGAGACTCTTCCGCCTCATCGCCCCTATGACTGTCCTATCAACCTCTTGCCTGGTGCAGAACCTCCTCGGGGAAGGGTCTATCCCCTCTCTCTTCCTGAGACAGAGGCCATGTCGCAATATATTCAGGAGAACCTGGCAAGAGGGTTTATTAGGAAGTCGGTGTCACCGGCAGGGGCGGGTTTCTTCTTCGTGCAGAAGAAGAACGGAGAATTACGTCCGTGTATTGATTACAGGGGTCTTAACGCCATCACCATTAAAAACAAGTACCCGTTGCCCTGATTTCTGAGCTCTTTGATAGGCTTCGGGGAGCAAGGGTATTCACTAAACTAGATCTGCGCGGTGCTTATAACCTGATTCGCATCCGTGAGGGGGACGAATGGAAGACGTCTTTTAATACCAGGGATGGGCATTACGAATATCTGGTGATGCCCTTTGGGCTCTGTAATGCCCCAGCCGTTTTCCAAGACTTTGTCAATGACATCTTCCGGGATATGCTCTCCACCTCGGTCGTAGTCTATTTGGATGATATACTCATCTTCTCTCCAGATATTGACTCCCACCGGAGAGATGTCTGCAGAGTCTTCGACCTCTTATGGGCTAATTCCCTTTATGCTAAGTTAGAGAAATGTATGTTTGAGCTGGAGTCTTTACCTTTCCTTGGTTATATCATCTCAACCCAGGGATTGGCTATGGATCCGGCCAAACTACAGGCTGTGATGGACTGGCAGGAACCCCACTCTCTTAAAGCGGTGCAGCGCTTTATGGGGTTCATTAATTACTATTGCCAGTTCATTCCCCATTTCTCTACCTTGGTAGCTCCCTTGGTAGCCCTCACTAAGAAGGGAGCAAATCCCAAATTGTGGTCGGAAGAGGTCTCCAAGGCTTTCACTTCTATTAAGTCTCATTTTGCTAGCGCTCCCATCCTACATTGCCCCAATGTTGATAAGCCATTTTTATTGGAGGTGGATGCCTCATCCGTTGGTGCTGGAGCAGTCCTCTTCCAAAAGGATGCTCAAGGTCGGAAGCATCCTTGCTTCTTCTTCTCTAAGACCTTCACATCAGCGGAGAGGAATTATTCCATCGGGGATAGGGAGTTGCTAGCCATGAAGTTGGCCTTCTCTGAGTGGAGACATCTGTTGGAGGGGGCCCGCTTTCCCCTCCAAGTCTTCACCAACCACAAAAATTTGGTGTATCTGCAGACAGCCCAGCGGCTTAACTCTTGCCAGGCCAGATGGTCTTTGTTTTTCTCCCGGTTTAATTTCACACTCCATTTCCTCTCGGGAGAGAAGAACATTCGTGCCGACGCTTTCTCTCGCTCTGTGGTGTCCTCTGAGGAGGAGGTGGAGGAGCCTCGGCTTATTGTTCCCACAGAGAGCCTGAGAACAGTGGCCCCGGTTTCGCTAGAGTCTGTGCCCCGGGCAAGACTTTTGTGCCTACCAATTTGGACCGGAGGTACTCTCTTGGGCACATTCGTCCAGGGTGGGTGGACACTTTGGGGCAAAGAGGACATCTGGCGAGGACATACTGGTGGCCGCATATGGTCCGTGATGTTGGGGACTATTTTCGGGCGTGTGTCTCCTGCGCCAAGAATAAGTCTCCACGACAACGGCCAGCTGGGTTACTTTACCCTTTGCCGGAGGCAGACAGGCCCTGGGAGATGGTTGGGATGGACTTTGTGGTGGGCTTGCCCAAGTCTCGGGGTTGCACCATCATTTGGGTAATCATCGTCCATTTCTCCAAAATGGTGCATCTGGTGCCGCTACCACGGTTACCTTCTGCATGGGCTCTGGCAGCGTTGTTCATTAGGCACATCTTCCGTTTACACGGCATGCCGAACAACATTGTCAGAGACCGAGGTCCCCAGTTTGCGTCTCGGTTCTGGAGAGAGCTTTGTCGTCTACTCAGTATTGAGTTAAATCTCTCTTCAGCGTACCATCCTGAGACGAATGGGTTGGTAGAGAGGGCCAACCAGACCTTGGTCACCTATCTACAACATTTTGTCTCTGCCAGGCAGGATGACTGGGCATCCTTGCTACCATGGGCTGAGTTTGCACTAAACAATGTTGTGGCTGACTCCACCGGACAGACTACATTCCTCCTGAACTACGGTCAGCATCCGCGGGTTCCGGTGCCCATGCCCGTGTCTTCCGCCGACTACAGGGTGGCAGACTGGGCTGTGGAGGCACGGGACATTTGGGACCGTACCCAGGATGCCATTCAGGCGTCCAAGGAGAGGATGAGGTCCTCCGCCGACGCACATCGGCGCCCCGCTCCAACATTTGCTCCTGGGGACTTGGTGTGGCTCTCCGCCCGTAACATTAGGCTGCGAGTTGAGTCCACTAAGTTGGCACCCCTCTACCTTGGTCCTTTCAAGGTCCTCGAGCAGGTTAACCCTGTGGTATACTGTTTGGCTCTTCCACCACGCCTGGGTATCTCCGACACCTTTCACGTATCCCTCTTGAAACCCGTGCTCATGTCCCGGTTTTCCGAGTCATCTGCCGGGACATCGGGTTCATCTACGGATGACCATGAGGTGAACGCCATCGTAGGGTGTAAGGTGGTAGGGGGCAAAAGATTTTATTTGGTGGATTGGAGGGGTTATGGGCCTGAGGATAGGTCCTGGGAGCCTGCCGAGCACATTCATGCTCCGCAGCTCATCGCTGCTTTTGAAAGCAGCGAGGCCCAGAGAAGGGGGGGCCCTAGGAGGGGGGGTAATGTTAGTTGTCGAGTTCCCGCTTCTGCACATGGGGAATCTCGATCCATTCCGGCTGTGGTCTCCCATTCGTCTCCAGCCGCAGTGGACTCTGCTCAGCTTAGACGTCAGTCCCAGCGTCTCGCCCAGTCTGGCAGTGTGCAGAGGATTACTGCTGCTCCTCCAGACTCTGCTATTGTGGCCAGTACTGGTTAGCGGCGAGCAGATGTCTTTAGGACAAAGTCCTTGTTTTTCCCTTCTGAGCATGCCCAGGGTGAGATCTCTCATTGGAGATCAGGGGTCACATGCTCAGGTACTTCAGCAGCTCCTATTAGTCTGCCAGGAAGGTCCTGTGACTACTGGTGTTCTGGAACAGGTTTCATTGGTCCTTGTTTCTGGCAGGTCCTGTAGCTGTTATTATAAAAGGGTGGCAATGCTGAGCCGCCATGCGCTAGTATCAACCATTATATGCTTTGCGCCAGTGTGGTCATGCGTGTGTGTGGTTAGGGCCCCGGCTGAAATAAGCCCCTAGAATACCGACTTAATCGGTGAGGAGTTTGGTATTCTAGCTGGTCAGGGTCGGTGTCCTAGATGCCCTAGATTACTGGCATGACCGGTGAGGAGTTTGATTGCCGTATTCAGGGTCTGGCGTTCAGACGCCATAGATTGCGGGTGACTCCCGCGAGGACGTTAGCGCATGATCACGTTCTATGTTCGCTTAGCACTTACTGTGTACCTGGGTGCCTGACAGGACACAGAACTTTTTCTCAGCAGCTCTGTGATGTAACAGGGTTCGCTTTCAACTCTAGACAGCGCCCTAGCGTGTTTATTTTGCGACTCAGTTGTGTTTAGTGAGTTCGCACACATCGCTATATAGCGCTGTGGCACTCCTAGCGGCTCTGTGAAATAACAGAGTTCGCACATATTGCCACAGCGCATTGCGGTGTTTATTTTGGCGACTCTGCGGGATAACAGAGTTTGCGTCTTGCGCCATTTTACTAGCAGCAGGTTCCGCCTGCATGGTGGACCCCGGGCTGCGAACGCACCTCCCTACCTCATATATTTGGTGCTTTCCGCAGACCCTAACATAGTGTATGTGCTAAAAACTTGGGTACCGCAAGGTATGAATATGCGCCAGAATATTATACTTATACACTATTTTCAATAAGATCTATATATTTGACTGTTTAACTCTTTGATTGTATATTTGTATGTGTCTTTTATTGTATCTAACCCTATACGCACATGTCCTTATATACATGTTGCTAGTAGCGATTTCACATTATAGAGATTGTTATCATGAGAAAACTTCACCCAAAAGGGTTAAATGGTGAACAGATGGTGAATGAATACCGTATTTTCAAACTATAAGAAGCACGTTTTTCCTCCAAAAATGTGGAGGAAAAAGGAGTGAATGTTAATTTTCCTTTAATAGCGAGCACAGTGTTAGCCGCAGTAGCCGGCTTCTTGCCGCTGCCCGGCATTAGATTGTGCAGGCTACTTAAGACAATGGTTATTCACTGCATTCCACTCCCATAGGTGTGGAATGCAATGAATATTCCTTCCCTTTAGTAGCGGCACATCTGAAAGCACGGCAGTTGCAGGAACCCTGCGTCTGCAGCCAGTGCCGGACTGGGGTGTCAAGGGCCCACCAGTAACATTGACTTCGAGGGGGCCCACTTTTCACCTGCATAAAAATATTACACTACCCTCATTCACAAATTTACCTATATCTCTATATAATAATAAGCTGGGTAGTTTGGTTAATGAATGATGAGCTGCTGCTTTTTTTGTACAGAGCGAATCAAGTGAATTATGCCAAGTACTGCCCATATAGTGAGGTTGGGGACCAAGATCTGCACAGGGGCCCTCCGGAGGATTCACCTGTTACCCTATGGGCCAGTCTGAGCCTGGCTGCAGCTGACACTGTGCTTGCTAAAGAGCAATGAATACTCACTGTGCTCCACACACACAGTCCCGGCGTGAAGAATAGTGAGTATTCCGGCAGCTCTCCTCAGCGGCTTTTAAACCCCTCTTTGCCATCGGATGTACTATCCTTAAAACCTATGCCAATCTGCCCATGGACGGGATAGTATGTCCAAGGCGTGAAGGAGTGATTCAGCTGATACGCGGCCGGTGTCAGCTGATGTCACAGCTGATACCCGGCACATGTGCAGAGTGGCACGGACTGCTCCGGTACATTAACCCTGGCACGGGGCACAGGGGAGCATCGAGCAGGGAGGGGGCTCCCTGTGTGCTCCCCTGAGACCCTCAGAACAGCGCGATGTGATCGCGCTGTTCTGAAGGCCTCTTCCCTGCAGGACCCCGGATCCAAGTTGGCCGCCGGGTCTTGTAGGGAAGCCTGCTGCACTGCCTGTGAGATCGCTGGTCACATAGAGTGCTGTGCACACTGTGAGACCAGCGATCTGACCCTATACAGTAATGTCATACCCTGGACAAAGTAAAAAGTAAAAAAAATAAAAATAAACGTGTAAAAAAATTCCAAAATTAAAGGAAAAAAAATATTCCCCAATAAATTATTTCTTCCTGTAAATAAAAAAAACAAAACCATAAAATAACACATATTTGATATTGCTGCATCCGTAACAACCCCCCTATAAAACTGTCCCACTAGTTAACTCCTTTAGTGAACCCCTTAAAAAAAAAAGAAAACAAAGCAAAAAATCAATGCTTTATCATCATACCGCTGAACAAAAAGTGGAATAACACGCGATCAAAAAGACCGATATAAATAAACATGGTAACGCTGAAAACGACATCTTGTCTCGCAAAAAACGAGCTGCTGTACAGCATCATCAGCGAAAAAATAATAAAGTTATAGCTCGCAGACTAAAGCGATGCAAAAATAACCATTTTTTATATAAAATTGTTTTTATTGTATAAAAGCGGCAAAACATAAAAAAATGATATAAATGAGGTATCGCCGTAATCGTACTGACCCGAAGAATAAAACTGCTTTATCAATTTTATCACACGCGGAACGGTATAAACGCCCCCAAAAGAAATTCATAAATTGCTGATTTTTGTTCATTCTAACCTCCCAAAAATCGAAATAAAAAGCGATCAAAAAATGTCACGTGCTCAAAAATTGTATCAATAAAAACGTCAACTCGTACCGCAAAAAATAAGACCTCACATGACTCTGTGGGTCAAAATATGCAAAAATTATAGCTCTCAAAATGTGGTGATGCAAAAAACTATTTTTGCAATAAAAAGCTTCTTTTAGCTTGACAGCTGCCAATCATAAAAACCCGCTAGAAATATATAGTAAATCAAACCCCCCTTTATCACCTCTTAGGGAAAATAATAAAATTTAAAAAATGTATTTATTTCCATTTTCCCATTAGGGTTAGGGTTGCCGCTAAAGTTAGGGTTAGGGTTGAGGCTAAAGTTAGGATTAGGGTTAGGGATGGGATTAGGGTTAGGGGTGTGTTAGGGTTAGGTTTGTGGTTAGGGTTATGGTTAGGGTTGGGACTAGGGTTAGGGGTGTGTTGGGGTTAGGGTTGGAGTTAGAATTGGGGGGTTTCCGCTGTTTAGGCACATCAGGGGCTCTCCAAATGTGACATGGCGTCTGAACTCAATTCCAGCCAATTCTGTGTTGAAAAAGTCAAACGGCGCTCCTTTCCTTCCAAGCTCTGCCATGCACCCAAATATGGTTTACCCCCATGTATTGGGTATCAACGTACTCAGGACAAATTGGACAAAACTTTTGGGGTCCAATTTCTCCTGTTACCCTTGTGAAAATAAAATATTAGGGGTGAAAAAAAAATCATTTTTGTAAAAAAAAAGGATTTTTTTATTTTTACGGCTGTACGTTATAAACTTCTGGAAGCACTTTCGGGGTTCAAAGTGCTCACCACACATCTAGATAAGTTCCTTGTGGGGTCTATTTTCCAAAATGGTGTCACTTGTGGGGGTTTCCACTGTTTAGGCACATCAGGGGCTCTCCAAATTCGACATAACGCCCTCAGACCATTCCATCAAAGTCTGCAATCCAAAACATCACTACTTCCCTTCCGAGCCCCGACGTGTTCACATACAGTAGTTTTCTCCCACATATTGGGTATCAGCGTACTCAGGACAAATTGGACAACAACTTTTGGGGTCAAGTTTCTCCTGTTACCCTTGGGAAAATAAAAAGTTGGGGACTAAAATATCATGTTTGTGGAAAAAATATGATTTTTTTATTTTCATGCTCGGGCGTTATAAACTTTAGTGAAACACCTGGGGCTTGAAATTCTCACTACACATCTAGATAAGTTCCTTGAGGGGTCTAGTTTCCAAAATAGTGTCATTTGTCGGGGGTTTCCACTGTTTAGGCAGATCAGGAGCTCTCCAAACACGACATGGCGTCCAGCCAATTCTGCATTGAAAAAGTCAAACGGCGCTCCTTTCCTTCCAAGCTCTGCCATGCACCCAAACAGTGGTTTACCCCCACATATGGGGTATCAGCATACTCAGGACAAATTGCACAATAACTTTTGGAGTCAATTTCTCCTGTTACCTTGTGAAAATAAAATATTAGGGGTGAAAAAAAAATCATTTTTGTAAAAAAAAAGGATTTTTTTAATTTTACGGCTGTACGTTATAAACTTCTGCGAAGCACTTTGGGGTTCAAAGTGCTCACCACACATCTAGATAAGTTCCCTGTGGGGTCTATTTTCCAAAATAGGGTCACTTGTGGGGGGTTTCCACTGTTTAGGCACATCAGGGGCTCTCCAAATTCGACATAACGCCCTCAGACCATTCCATCAAAGTCTGCAATCCAAAACATCACTACTTCCCTTCCGAGCCCCGACGTGTTCACATACAGTAGTTTTCTCCCACATATTGGGTATCAGCGTACTCAGGACAAATTGGACAACAACTTTTGGGGTCAAGTTTCTCCTGTTACCCTTGGGAAAATAAAAAGTTGGGGACTAAAATATCATGTTTGTGGAAAAAATATGATTTTTTTATTTTCATGCTCGGGCGTTATAAACTTTAGTGAAACACCTGGGGATTGAAAGTTCTCACCACACATCTAGATAAGTTCCTTGAGGGGTCTAGTTTCCAAAATAATGTCATTTGTCGGGGGTTTCCACTGTTTAGGCAGATCAGGAGCTCTCCAAACACGACATGGCGTCCAGCCAATTCTGCATTGAAAAAGTCAAACGGCGCTCCTTTCCTTCCAAGCTCTGCCATGCACCCAAACAGTGGTTTACCCCCACATATGGGGTATCAGCATACTCAGGACAAATTGCACAATAACTTTTGGAGTCTTGTTACTCTTGGGAAAATAAAAATTGGGGTGAAAAGATCATTTTTGTGGAAAAAATATGATTTTTTAATTTTACGGCTTTACGTTATAAACTTGTGTGAAGCACTTGGGGGTTCAAATTGCTCACCACAGATCTAGATAAGTTCCTTAGGGGGTTTAGTTTCCAAAATGGGATCACTTGTGGGGGGTTTCCACTGTTTAGGCTCATCAGAGGTTCTCCAAATGCAACATGGCGTCCAATCTCAATTCCAGCCAATTTTGTTTGGAAAAAGTCAAATGGTGCTCCTTCCATTTCGAGCTGTGCCGTGCGCCGAAACAGTGGTTCCCCCCACATATGGGGTATCAGAGTACTCAGGACAAATTGGACAACAACTTTTGTGGTCCAATTTCTCCTGTTACCCTTGGGAAAATAAAAAAATGAGACTAATAGATAATTTCTGTGGGAAAAAATAGGATTTTTTATTTTCATGCCCGGGCATTATAAACTTATGTGAAGCATTTTGGGGTTCAAAGTGCTCACCACAGATCTAGATAAGATCCTTAGGGGGTCTAATTTCCAAAATGGGGTCACTTGTGGGGGTTTCCACTGTTAGGCTCATCTGGGGCACTGGAAACGGAACAACTTTTGGGGTCCAATTTCCTTGGGAAAAATAAAAAATTTGGGACTAAAAAATCATTTTTGTGGAAATTTTTTTTTTTCACACCCAGGCATTATAACTTTTGTGAAACACTTGTGGGTTCAAAGTGCTCACAACAGATCTAGATAAGTTCCATAAGGGGTCTAGTTTCCAAAATGGTGTCACTTGTGGGGGTTTCCACTGTTTAGGCGCGTGAGGCTCTCCAAACGCGACATGGCGTCCAATCTCAATTCCAGCCAATTTTGGTCTGCCGTGTGCCCAAACAGTGGTTTTCCCCCACATATGGGGTATTGGCATACTCAGGAGAAATTACACAACAACTTTATCTGTCCATTTTCTCCTTTTACCCTTGAGAAAATAAAAAAAGTTTGTAAAAGATCATTTTTGTGACTAAAAAGTTAAATATTCATTTTTTCCTTCCACGTTGCTTCAGCTCCTGTGAAGCACTTGAAGGGTTAATAAACTTCTTGAATGTGGTTTTGAGTACCTTGAGGGGTGTAGTTTTTAGAATGGTGTCACTTTTGGGTATTTTCTGCCATATAGACCCCTCAAAGTGACTTCAAATGTGAGATGGGCCCTAAAAAAATGGCTTTGTAAATTTTGTTGTAAAAATGAGAAATCTCTTTCCTAACAAAAAAAAATTTTGGTTCCAAAATTGTGCTGATGTAAATTAGACATGTGGGAAATGTTATTTCTTAACTATTTTGTGTGACATATTTCTCTTTTTTAAGGGAATAAAAATTCAAAGTTTGAAGATTGCAAAATTTTCAAAGTTTTCGCCATGTTTGCATTTTTTTCAAAAATAAACGCAAGTTATATCAAAGAAATTTTACCACTAACGTGAAGTACATTATGTCACGAGAAATCATTCTCAGAATCGCGAAGATCTGTTGAAGCATTCCAGAGTTATAACCTCATAAAGAGACAGTGGTCATGTCGCGCCCGAGGGGCCATGGGGTATTTCGGTACCGAGCCTGTTGACCTCTACGGGGGATGTCACGGCGGCGACGACCCAGTCCGTGGCCCCAGGCGGTCAATTTAAAAGGGGATATATTTACAAGGGATAAAGTTTATTTAATGATTCGTGACGCCAGTTGGTGTGTTCGACTGTATTATAGCCGGCACTGCAGAGGATCTCTGGGAAGTAGATGGTGATGGCAGTGCAGATGTTAAACCCTCTCCAACCACGGCAGGTCCCTCCAGAGATGGTGATATAAGTAGAAGGCACTGAGTAATGAAGCAGGAGACACGGAAAGTCACTTTAACATTTACTGGAGTCCTGTTGCAGTTCATAAAAGATATTACAACTCTCACAGTTTACAGTTTGCTCCGGGTAATGGGAGTTAACTTTCTCTGCCAGGGTTCAGTGTATCCTCCTGCTATCTAATCCCTTCTGGGACCAAGGCTTGCTGGGGTTTTGAACTTCCCAGTGTCGCTTCTACTCACTGTGTATTTCTCCTTCAGCTACATGCAGCTTGAATCCTTTGTGAATCAGATTGTACTGAAGACTCTTCACTGATCCTGGTCACTGCTGTAATTCTGAGGAAAAAAACACCTACTGCTGGTTGTGTAAACCCACGCAGTCCCTCAGCTTATCATCCAGCTTTGGAAGCCTGAATGATCTAGGGGCTGGCTCCCTGTTTGCTAGATCACACTTAGGGATCATCCACATGTGTAATGGCGTCCCCAGCGTTCTTCTATCTTCTCCTCACACCGAACAACAACTCAACAACTCCTCCCTTTCCCAATTAGGGTATGTCTACCAAACTCTTAGCTTCAGACCAGTAAGGGAGTGAGGCAAATTATGTGTACCTGCCTAGCAGAGAAGCATAACTCCTATTGCTTACAACACACATATAAAACAGTACACTTTTAACCCTTTTTGTGGTGAATAAGACGCAGGGCGCCACATTCCCCCCTAGTTAAAGGTAGCACGTCCTCAGGTTACACCAGGAACAAAAGCATATAACAAATAACAAAAGTGAATTTGAGTATAAATAAACAGTCCTAATAACTGAGTTGAGGTTGTGGAGTACAGCCCAAAACCACTTCTGAATATTTAGATCGTCCCTGAGTGCTGCTGCAGGGCACACAGACCATAATAGAAAATTCACTGCACTGGCTGTTTTTGATGGCTTCCTGCCAAGGCACGATGAACAGTCTTTCTTCCTGAGTTTAGAATGTTTTTTAAGAGTTCTTATTGTAGAAGAAAAACATATTAAACACTAAAATCTCACATTTGTCCATGTGGGCACAATATCTTTAACATTTCTGTTATAACGTTACCTAAGGCAAAAGTTCAAGATTAGCATAATTCAGAGTATTGTTACAAATCATTTCTATAACGAGAAGAGGTTTGGCCCTGTGTGCTACGCTGTGATCTGCGCACTATAGGAATACTAGGCAGCTTCCTACGAAACTTTGAACCTACCATGGGTACAACAGGTTCGCTGCTGACTGTGGGCAAGTTTTCTGATCCTTCCTCATGCACAGTGTTAAGGGTATGCCACACTAAGCGAGATCGCTAGCGAGATCGCTAACAAAATCGCTACTGCGTCACCATTTATGACGCAGTAGCGATTCGTTAGCGACTTAGCTGTGTGTAACAAGTAGCAGCGATGTGGCCCTTGCTGAGATGTCGCTGATCGCTTATGAACGTTTTGAGCCATTTTTTGGTCGTTGGTGTCCCCCTGGTGAGCTTGAATCGCTGAGTGTGACACCCTTTATGAACGACTTCACCAGCGTCGCAGGTGGGACTAGGTTTTCCCAACGACCGCAGAGGTCGTTATACAGATCGCTGATGAGTTGTGTTTGGAATCACAGATCGCTGATGAGTTGTGTTTGGAATCTAACTAGCGATCACATAGCGATCGCACTAGCGATCTCGCCAGGTCGTGTCGTTGTTGTGATCGCTGGTGCGATCGCTAAGTGTGGCAGTGCCTTTAGTGGTTGGCATTAGCGACTCATTGCTTCTAGAACAACTTGGTGTCTCTGGTACAGACCTTTGTGGGAACACCATCACTGGAACTACCACTGCGTTGTTAACTTGTAGCCAAGAACTAGAGAATTCACCTAGAACAGTGCGAATATTGGTAACAGTCTTTTCTCTTTGCTGGGAGTCTACCTTTTTCTCAACTCTTTCACGCAATTGTGCTGGACATGCTTTCAGATTGTCTCTGGATACTGTGGTACACGTTTTTCCGCCATCTTTGGAGATGGTACACACTTTGCTGTTGTCATGGTTAGATGGTTGAATAGTGTAAGGCTGAACCTCCCATTGGTCATCTAACATGTGGGTTCTTCTTTTTTTCTTCAGCACTTGTTCACCTGTTGGTAAGGGGGTTGCCACAGCATGTCTGTTAAAGTTCCTTTCTTGTTTTTGCCTAGCTTGCACAAGACTTTCCTCCACACATTGTTGAACTCTTTGATACTGCAATTGTCTTTCAGTATTCCAATCAGTGTCCATTTGGCTGGAGATGGTTTCAGGAGTTAGGACTCCCATTTCCAAGTCGATGGGGAGTTTACCTGGCCGTGCACGCATCAAGTACGCTGGGGCATATCCTGTTGCACTGGTTGGGATATGGTTGTACATTTCGATCAAATCAGGCAATTTCTCAGGCCATTGGTTCCTTTCTTCTATGGCAGGATCTGCAATAAATTGATTACCAGATGATTTAGTTTTTCGCAAAGACCATTGCCTTGTGGATGGTATGGTGTAGTTCTGATCTTTTTACATCCATAGAGGGAGCAAAATTCTTGAAAGACTTCTGCTTCGAAGGCTGGACCTCTGTCTGTCAACACTTGATCTGGGTAGCCATGGGGTCTGCAGAAATATTCTTGAAATGCCTTTGCAGCTGTTCTTGCTGTTTGGTCTTTCACCGGAACGACCACTAGGAAACGGGAATAGTGATCCACTATTGTTAAGGCATAGGTGTACCCTGCTCGGCTTGGGGTTAGTTGCACATGATCTAAGGCCACCAGTTCCAAATGTTGTTTAGTGATGATGGGCTTCAAGGGGGCCCTTTGTTTGGCAGAATTCTTTCTTCTGAGATTACAGGGGCCGCATTCTCTACACCACTGTTCAATGGACCGTCTCATACCTGTCCAGAAGAAGCGGTCGCGGATAACTACTTCCAGCTTTTTCCAACCAAAGTGTCCCGCTTGATTGTGGTAAGCTTCTAAGACTATGGGTACGTCTTTTCTGGGGACCACGATCCGCCATACCAGTTCTTGTGTACGTGGGTTAATAGCTCTTCGGATCAACTTGCCTTCGTAAAGGAACAGCCTCTTCCTCTCTTTCCACAACTGCTGAACCTCTGCAGGCGCATCAGGAGCTGGAGATGAATATGCTGCTCCAAGGAGTTCTTTGACCATACCTATATCTGGGTCACTGCTCTGCGTCTCTGCCCAACCATGGTGAGGTAGCAGATTAAGGGAAACTTCATGAACGGCAAGACTTCTCCCTGTCACCTGGTTAGAGTCCTGGGTGTTATGTTTTGGTAGCTGAGGAGAGCAGGCAAAAACGGCAATACACCAGGGAGGTTGGAGTCTATTGGATTAAAGGCAGCAGTGGAGCGTTCCTATGTTGGTCCTAGACGCCTCTTCACAGCCTGAGAGATTAACTACACCTAAAGATAGAAAGAGGAAAGCTATCTGCCCCGGAGCAGATTCCCAAAGAACATAGGAAGCCCCCAAACATGTAATGGCGGTTAGACAAGAGGAAATACAGACACAGACAGAAAATAGTATGAGCAAACGCTGGGGCCCAATCTGCCTAGACAGAAAAGGATAGAAAGGATACTCACTGCAATCCAGAAAAACCCTAAAAAATGCCAACGCTACTGATTGGAAAAACACCTGAGATCACACGACCTCTACCACCTAAATCAGTTCTCTGGTGTAACAAAACTAAGCCGCAGCCACTGAAAAAACTGGAAAAGCCAAATGAACAAATAACTGTGGCTTCAGCAGAACTGAGAGGAGCCCAAGGCCCCCAGAGGGGGACCTGGCTAACCTCACAGAAATGCAGAGAAATATGCAAATGGTAAGCACAAAAACAAAAACAGAAAATATCTTATCTGAAAGCAGAAGAAGAGGCAAGACTCAGCAAGCTTCCAAGTGAAACAGGAACCAGAGTTGAGACAAGAACAATTGATCACCGGCAACCATGATGGGAGGGAACCTCCCTTATATCAAGCCAGTCTGTGACTCCTGATTGCCAATCCTCATTGAATGGTTCAGTACTGTTTGTAACCACCCGAGGGAGCTTCTGCTCAGAATTCATTTCCAAAACATTCACAACACCTGGGAAGCATCGTGGCGATGGAATGCTGGCATCTCTATTACTTCCAGGTCTTCTTGATCTTCTGCTGGATCAGGAGCATTTGGCATACGTGACAAAGCATCGGCCTTGGCGTTTTTAGTGCCAGCTCGGTATTTAATGACAAACTCATAATTGGACAACCAAGCCATCCATCTTTGTTCCAAGGTGCCCAGCTTGGCAGTTTCCAGTTGAGTTAACGGATTGTTGTCCGTGTAGATGGTAAATTTGGATGAGGCCGAATAGTGCTTGAACCTCTCGGTTACTGCCAATACGATAGCCAAGAATTCTAGCTTGAAGGAACTATAGTTGGTAGGGTTCCTCTCAGTAGGACGAAGCTTCCGACTGGCATAAGCAATGACTTTCTCCTTACTCTGCTGTACTTGAGATAGGACTGCTCCTAACCCCACATTGCTGGCATCGGTGTGCAGGATAAATGGCTGATCATAGTCTGGATACGCTAAGATCTCTTCTCCAGTAAGTGCTTGCTTGAGGCTGTTGAATGACTCATCCAACCTAGCATTCCACTCGATCAGGGGACTCTTGCCTCTGGCCTTTTTTGATTGGCACACTAGGAGATCTTAAAGAGGGGCTGCCAAGTTAGTAAAGTCTTTGATAAAATGCCTGCAGTACCCCACTAGGCCTAGGAATTGTCTGACCTCTTGGATGTTGGTGGGTACTTGCCAGTCCCTGATGACAGTCACTTTGTCTGGGTCAGGTGCTACTCCTTCTGAACTCACGACATGGCCTAAATACTGCACTTTAGGCTTTAAAATATGACAGATGATTTTACCTTTAAGCCAAAGTTGGACATCGCCTCCAAGACCTCTGCTAGGTGTTGCAGATGTTCCTCGTAGGTCCTGGAATATACAATCACATCATCCAAGTACAATAGCACAGTCTCGAAATTCATCTGTCCCAGGCAACATTCCATGATTCTCTGAAAGGTTCCAGGAGCACTGCTCAACCCAAATGGCATGTAGTTAAATTCACATAGCCCCATCGGAGTAGTGCATGCAGCTTTTTCTTTGTCTGCCTCAGCAATAGGAACCTGCCAGTACCCGCTGGTTAAGTCCAAAGTGGAGAAGTACCTAGCTGATTGTAATGCTGCTAGAGACTCCTCTACGCGCGGTAAGGGGTATGCATCTTTGTGAGTAATTTCATTGAGTTTTCTATAGTCTACACACATACGCATTGTACCGTCTTTCTTTTTGACTAACACCAGGGGAGCTGCCCAAGGACTGTAGCTATCTCCAATTACCCCTGCTTGTTTCATTTCTTTTAGCATACCTTTTGCACACTGATACTGAGCTGGAGGGACAGGACGATACCTTTCTTTGATAGGTGGGTGATCTCCTGTGGGGATGTTATGTTGAAACCCTTTTACCTGCCCATAATCCAAAGGATGCTTACTGAAAACCCTCTCGTATTCTTGCACCACCTGCTGCCCTCCGTTTTTCTGATGTACAGGAGTGGAGTCGGTGCCAATATGTATCTTTTGGAACCATTCCTACGTCTGAACAGTAGAGCCATTTCCCTCCGTCGCTTCGGACGGAGCCAAGGGTTCTACAGCCTGAATATCATTGTTACTGACTGTGAACAGTTTGGCTTCGGTTGCATACCGGTGCAAGCAAGCTTCCTCCTCTCCACAGTTCAGAACACGTACTGGAACCCTGCCCCATTTAACATCAACAATTCCCCTTGCTGTCAGTACAGTAGGTCTGCTATCTGAATAGACTGGATCAAGGAGAGCTTGGTAGTTCCGTCCTCTGATGCCCATGACTGCTCGGCACCAGATGAGGGTCTCACTCCTAGGAGGAAGCATAATGGAGTAGGGATCACTTACCCTTACGCTACCAATCTCTCCACCAGTTAACACCACCTGCTGTTGCTGCACAAGGGCCTTGATATCTTTATTGAGGGCATGCTTTTCTTTGTATGAGGCCGACTCGGCTATGTCTTTCAAAAGGGCTATGACCTCACTTAAACAATTTTCAATCACATTTGTACCCAATGTTATGATAGGTGGACACTCTCCTCTTTCCACCTCTACCACCACAAGACCTTGAACTTTGAGCTCCACTTTCCCCACTTTAATGACAACCTCTTTGTACCCCACCTGTGTCATAGGTTGACCATTACTTGCTATTAAAGACAAGTTACCTTCAGAAATTGGGTGAAGTCAGTCTCAGTCCAATATCATTGGTACAGTGTGTGAGACATTGTGGTTACCTGCGATCCAGTGTCCAAGAGGGCGGTAAAGGGGATACCATCCACTACCACGAGTACAAGTGGATGTCCTCCAACATACCTGTTTCTCCAGTTAGTTGGACCAGATTGTCTTACACCTGGGGGTTGGTCCTCGGTCCCAGGGGTCGCCCATTTAAAGGACATTCTCTTTCGATGTGACCCACCTCATTGCACCGTCTGCAGATGGGTCTTCCAGAAGGATCAAACCGGTCCGCTGTTCTCCTGCCGGGGTGAGTCAGTTGTCGCTGATATTGTGGCCTCCTCTTTGGCCGTCGCCATGGGAGATCAACCGGGCTTGATGCTAGTTAGATCCTATCTGTGAGGGAACAAGTCTGCAGAGTCTGAACAGTTGTAACCGTAAATCTGCAATAGAATCATCAACTGGAGTCTGCATGTGCTGTACTGCAGGCACCCGGGGTGAGGATACTGCCCCCTAGTGGTATGTAACTGCTGGATGTTTAACTGGCTCAGTGCAGACAAAGGTAGATTCTCTTAAGATACGGATGGATCTGTCCTTAAACTGAACAAAGTCCATGTCAGGGTTCTGTAATGACATAATACGCAGTTGTGCCTTACTAGAGTCGGACAGAAGACCTTCAATAAACGGTTCTTTCAGCATTTTGTTCCCATCTGTTACACTGTCAGGATCAATTTGTTTAATGGCCTGCAGCGCCTCCTGCAAGTTAAGGGCATAGTCTCTGACAGTGTCCTGGGGTTTCTGTCTGCAGCTGAAAAATCGCATCTTTATTTCTGAAGCAGTACGGGTGTCAAAATTTTCCCTTTAGCTTAGCAAAAATGTCTTGTACTGTCTTTTTATCAGTGGCTGGCCAAGATTTAACTTCTCTCTGGGCAGCGCCACTGAGTTGACTTATAAGTATACTGACTTTCTGCTCCTCTGACATAGGGTAAATATCAAACATGCTGCGCAGCTTCCCCTTAAAGTCACTCAAGGTGTGCGATTCACCATTGTACTGTGGCAGCCATGTTGCACCCGGTATATAAGGCATGGTGAGAAGCAATATGGGAGCTGCAGCTGCTGCAACCTGAGCGTTGCCGGGATTAGACATCTTCCCCCCCTAGTTAACCTTTGCAGGGGTGCAACTCACCGCTTCGGTTGCTGCAGGTCGTTGCTCCTGTAGAACTTTAGGCACACACGGTAATCTTGTTCGATCTTGTTCGTGATGCCAGGAAATTGTAGCGCCCGAGGGGCCGTGGGGTACTCGGTACCGAGCCTGTTGACCTCTACGGGGGATGTCACAGCGGCGACGACCCGGTCCATGGCCCCAGGCGGTCAATTTAAAAGGGGATATATTTACAAGGGATAAAGTTTATTTTATGATTCGTGACGCCAGTTGGAGTGTTCAACTGTATTATAGGCGGCACTGCAGAGGATCTCTGGGGAAGTAGATGGTGATGGCAGTGCAGATGTTAAACCCTCTCCAACCATGGCAGGTCCCCCCAGAGATGGTGATATAAGTAGAAGGCACTGAGTAATGAAGCAGGAGACACGGAAAGTCACTTTATATTTACTGGAGTCCTGTTGCAGTTCATAAAAGATATTACAACTCTCACAGTTTACAGTTTGCTCCGGGTAATGGGAGTTAACTTTCTCTGCCAGGGTTCAGTGTATCCTCCTGCTATCTAAGCCCTTCTGGGACCAAGGCTTGCTGGGGTTTTGAACTTCCCAGTGTCGCTTCTACTCACTGTGTATTTCTCCTTCAGCTACATGCAGCTTGAATCCTTTGTGAATCAGATTGTACTGAAGACTCTTCACTGATCCTGGTCACTGCTGTAATTCTGAGGGAAAAAACACCTACTGCTGGTTGTGTAAACCCACGCAGTCCCTCAGCTTATCATCCAGCTTTGGTAGCCTGAATGATCTAGGGGCTGGCTCCCTGTTTGCTAGATGACACTTAGGGATCATCCACATGTGTAATGGCGTCCCCAGCATTCCTCTATCTTCTCCTCACACCGAACAACAACTCAGCTACTCCCCTTTCCCAATTAGGGTATGTCTACCAAGCTCTTAGCTTCAGACCAGTAAGGGAGTGAGGCAAATTATGTGTACCTGACTAGCAGAGAAGCATAACTCCTATTGCTTACAACACACATATAAAACAGTACACTTTTAACCCTTTTTGTGGCGAATAAGACACAGGGCGCCACATTCAGAATTGTAAAAATTAGCCCGGTCATTAACGTGTAAATCACCTGTGAGGAACTCAGCCGGCCGCCACACGGTAGCCCGGGTATCACAGCTTCTGATACCACCGCCGCTACCAAATGTGACGGACGATCCCTTTCCTCCCACGTCACCAATGGGACGTAACTCCACAGGTACAGCTCTCCGGCGCCCCCTTTGTCTCTCAGGTCAGTAAGAGAACTGCACCTAGAGCAAATGGCCGCCGGGGAAGGTGTCCTGCTACCCACTGGGTATTCTAAGATTCGTGATCAGAGTAAAAGCATCAGCCCAAGATTAATTTTATGGTTTAATTTGCCTTAAGGGCGCACTAGATAATTACAAAAATATACAGTAAAGCTATACAACGTAATTACAATGGAATGGCAGTCAGAGTAAAAATACAACAATAATGTACAAGGCTAAAAGGTATAAGCTATGGATCAATATTACCGGGTATTATGGTCTTGGGAAGGCCTTGGCTCTGCCATTCCCAGGTACAGTCTTCAGTTCCTGAATAGTCCCTTGGTCTTTCCTAGACCATCTTCTTGGCTTCTGTGTGAGAAATGGAATGAGACCAGCAGCCTGGTCATGGCTAGTTTTTTAGACCTGCTAGGCCCATCCCCATTGCTTTGAAGCACGCATATTAATTGGCCTGCAATTCATATGGAACAGGAAACAATGCCTGAGCTTGGGCTATTTACCATACGACTGAACATCTCATTCAGTCACTGGCCTAGACTAATTAGCATGTAAAGGCCTATTGATTCCTAGTGGGCATCAAAACCTGTCGTACTGGATATGCTAATAGGCAATGTGTAGCTAAAAGTCTGTGGCTGTGTGAACTGACAAAATGGAGGCTGGTACAGGCCCTATACAAAATGGCGACAACCTTTTCCTTACACCTCCCTGCTTTTGAGGGCGCTAGGGGGTATCACATTCCTGTGTTCCCCCGTGCGCCCTACCGCACCCTCTCTTTGGCTACGGTGGCAGATCCACGAGGATTTCTGACTCTCTGTCCTCTGAAAGGTTGCACACTGGTTGGGCATAAGCCTCCCGCTCATGGTGGGCCTTCATCATGTTCACATGGAAGGCCTTCCTCCTTCCATGGGCGTGGTCCAGGGTGACCAGGTAGGTGACGGCGTTGAGCTGCTCGTGCACGAGGTATGGACCCTCCCAGGCCGCCTGAAGCTTGTTTTGTGGTACGGGGACCAGTACCCACACCTTTTGACCCACCTGGTAGGTCCGCTCACAAGCATTCTGGTCGTACCATCGCTTCTGGTCAGCCTGAGCTTGGGCCATATTGTCATGCATCAGCCGTGTCAAGGCCATCATTCGGTCCCGGAAGCGCACGACATACTCAATGACCGACACTCCAGGGGTGGCTAAATCCCCTTCCCATGCTTCCTTCACCAGAGCAAGGGGCCCCCGTACACGTCGCCCGTACAGGAGCTCAAAGGGGGAGAACCCCGTTGAGGCCTGTGGAACCTCCCGGTAGGCAAACAGCAGGTGTGGGAGATACCGCTCCCAGTCTCTCCCGTGGGAGTCGACCAACATCCTCAGCATCTGCTTTAAGGTGCCATTGAACCGCTCACACAAGCCATTGGTCTGTGGGTGATACGGGCTGGCCACCAGATGTTGCACCTGTACCTGCTTACAGAGAGACTCCATCAGCTGCGACATGAACTGGGTCCCTCGGTCGGTGAAGCATTTCCTTGGGAAACCCCACTCTGGAGAAAATCTCCAGTAAGGCAGTGGCCACTTTGTCGGCCCGAATGGACGACAAAGCTACCGCCTCCGGTACCGGGTGGCATAGTCCACTACCGTTAGTATGAAGCATTTCCCGGAGCGGCTGGGAGTGGACAGAGGTCCAATGAGATCCACAGCCACCCTCGAGAAAGGCTCTTCGATGATGGGCAGAGTTACCAGTGGGGCTTTGGGGCGCGGCCCCGCCTTCCCCACCCTCTGACAGGTGTCACATGAACGGCAGTAGGCTATCACCTCGGTCCTCATTCCAGGCCAGTAGAAATGCTGAGCTAGCCTGGCCCTGGTTTTAGTGATCCCTAAGTGTCCGGCCATTGGAATCTCGTGTGCGATCCGCAACAATTCCGCCCTGAACGGATGGGGCACCACTAACTGTCGGTCCCTGGGCCACGCCTCCGGTGAACCCTGCTGGACCGTTACCCGGTACAGCCGTCCCTGGTCCCAGACCACTCGCTCGCGGTCGGACTCCAGGGGAGGCTGTGCCGCCTGTTCCTTGAGAGTCTTCAGGCTAGGGTCAGCTTCCAACGCTGCCTGAAATCCCTGATAGATATGGCAAGAATTGACGAAACTGCCCTGTCCTCTGTCAGTTCCCCGGGATCTGTCTCCTGGCTACTGTCTGACTCGGCAGCCACTTGGTCAGAGAGGGGGAAACCGTCGGACCTCCGCGAGGCTCCTTGGGCTTCAGCGCTCCCACTCCTGGTAACAGCGGCCAAAACCGCTGAGACCACGGGTAGCGCCTGCTTTCCCTCCTCCTCTGACCAAGTCGCCGGGTCAGGCAGACTTCCCTGACTTCCTGACATCCCGGATGTGGGGAACTCCTGACCTGGGGTCCTACCTGGTGGCTCCTCTCCCGGGACACCCCCTCCCCCCATGGCCTGTTCCTCTTCCTGCAGGGGCTCTAGACTCAGCAGGCTGGATTCACTTAGGGGCCCTACACTGCCCATAGCAGCCCCTCCCTCCACCTCTGAGCTCTCCCCTACAGCCTCCTCACCTGTCCTCACTGTGAGCCCTGTGTGTGTAGTGTCAGTGCATGGCTTACCATCAGGTTTCACTCCCTCCTCCACTGTTGGAGGCACATTCAATACATTAACATTAGCATTCACAGTAGAGTCATGACATTCTTGGGGAGCCGGACTTGGGGGTTCAGTGGCCACATACTGGGACACTAGCCGCCCCAAATCGGTCCCAAGCAACACATTTGCAGGAATATTCGGCGTTACTCCCACCTCCCGCATCCCCCTCCCGGCACCCCAATCCAAATACACCTTGGCAACGGCAGCGCCGGTTCAACGCCTCCAATTCCGGAGACGGAAAGGGTTTTCCCAGGTACCAAGTCTTGAGGGACACCACCTCAGGGCGTACCAGGGTTCGTTCAGCGCCTGTGTCCCGCAGTCCCATGACCGCTGAGCGGCCGATGGTGACGGGTTGGTAATTGTCTAGGGACCTCCCACCACCCCCTCCCACACACAAAACAGTGGACGGTTTCTGGGACAGGGATGGGGCCTTCTGGCGCTGGGGACATGCAGCCTTAAAGTGTCCTGGCTGATTGCAATTATGGCAACGTCTGGGGTCTGTTCCTGGCCTGGAGAGGGCAGCAGGGGGGTATGCCCCTTGCACTCTGTGGGCTGGATATGGGGCTGGGGCAGGATTGGGCTTACCCCCTCTCCAGGTGCTGCTGGCAGGCTTCTTTGGCTCCGGCGCCCTGTTGTTGGCATACTCGTCTGCCAGGGCAGCTGTAGCAGAAGCCCCCTTTGGTTTCCGGTCACGGAGGAACTGCTGGAGGTCCTCTGGGCAGTTCCACAAAAATTGCTCCACGACAAACAGTTCCTGGACCTCCTGGCGGGTAGTGAGCTCTAGACCCGAGGTCCAGTGCTCCGCAGCTCTCAACAGGGCCCGCATGTGGTCGGTCCAGGTGTCCTTTGAACCCCGCTGCAGGCTCCTGAACTTCCTGCGGTACGACTCCGGGGGGAGGTTGTAGTGCTGGATCAGGGCCCGCTTGATGCTGTTGTAGTCCTGCTCCTCCCCGCAGGTAAGTCCCCCAAAACTTCCAGGGACTTACCCCTCAAACGGGGGGTCAGGTACCTTGCCCACTGATCCGGGGCCAGATGATGTTGGAGGCATGTCCTCTCAAAAGCCAGCAAAAAGGAATCCAGGTCTCCATCCTTTTCAAGCAAGGGAAAGTCCTCCGCCCGGACCTTGGAAGCCCTTGTCTCCAGTGGGCCTGGTGCGTCCAGTGGGGGCCCGTGCTGAGCCATCTCCAGTCGGTGCCGGTGCTCCGCAGCTTCACGGCGTTCTGTATGCTCCCGCTCCGCTGCTCTCTCTGCTCTCTCTGCCGCTGCTTGCTCACGCTCCGCAGCTTCACGGCGTTCTGCTTGCGCACGCTCCGCAGCTTCACGGCGTTCTGCTCGCTCACGCTCTGCTGCTTTCTCTGCCGCCACCAGGAGTCTTTCATAGGTGGCGTCATTACCAGCCTCGAGCTGCGCCATAGCCGCTTGGAAGAGGGTCTCCGATCTGGACAGGCTGGGACGGGCAGGGGGTGGGCAGTCCACTGTGAGACTGAGCACGGGGGTCGGGCTCCTTGGGGAGCCCTGGCTGAGCTCCCCCTCGCCTCCATCGGTATCGAACTCATCATAGACCACAGCATTGGCCTCCCCCTTTGCCCTACTCCTGGTGCCTTCCGCCATCTTGGGAACCTTTGGTCACTGAAACACAGCTGCAACCCTGACCTTGCACACAACTTGTTATATTTACACTCTGACCGTCTAGTGCTGGGCTGACCTTAAGACCCCAGCAGTGAAAGTACTGCTGGTAGTCTCTAGTGTCTGGGAGTAGGGGTCCCACGCACACTATTACTCTGATCCCACCGCTGCCACCAATTTGTGAGGAACTCAGCCGGCCGCCACACGGTAGCCCGGGTATCACAGCTTCTGATACCACCGCCGCTACCAAATGTGACGGACGATCCCTTTCCTCCCACGTCACCAATGGACGTAACTCCACAGGTACAGCTCTCCGGCGCCCCCCTTTGTCTCTCAGGTCAGTAAGAGAACTGCACCTAGAGCAAATGGCCGCCGGGGAAGGTGTCCTGCTACCCACTGGGTATTCTAAGATTCGTGATCAGAGTAAAAGCATCAGCCCAAGATTAATTTTATGGTTTAATTTGCCTTAAGGGCGCACTAGATAATTACAAAAATATACAGTAAAGCTATACAACGTAATTACAATGGAATGGCAGTCAGAGTAAAAATACAACAATAATGTACAAGGCTAAAAGGTATAAGCTATGGATCAATATTACCGGGTATTATGGTCTTGGGAAGGCCTTGGCTCTGCCATTCCCAGGTACAGTCTTCAGTTCCTGAACAGTCCCTTGGTCTTTCCTAGACCATCTTCTTGGCTTCTGTGTGAGAAATGGAATGAGACCAGCAGCCTGGTCATGGCTAGTTTTTTAGACCTGCTAGGCCCATCCCCATTGCTTTGAAGCACGCATATTAATTGGCCTGCAATTCATATGGAACAGGAAACAATGCCTGAGCTTGGGCTATTTACCATACGACTGAACATCTCCTTCAGTCACTGGCCTAGACTAATTAGCATGTAAAGGCCTATTGATTCCTAGTGGGCATCAAAACCTGTCGTACTGGATATGCTAATAGGCAATGTGTAGCTAAAAGTCTGTGGCTGTGTGAACTGACAAAATGGAGGCTGGTACAGGCCCTATACAAAATGGCGACAACCTTTTCCTTACATCACCCTTGGGGTGAAGGGGTTAATCAGTGCATGACGTTACTGCCATGCTTTCTTACAAGCATAAATCAGCAGCTGGCATTGGAGAAGAATGCTACGAGGGCGTGCAGGGAAGGTAAGAATGTTTTGCTGGGGGCCATGCATACCAGGATGGGGAAGGGGGCCAATCATACTAGAATGGAGATGGGGTCGCTGCATACCACGATAGGGATTGGGGCCAATCATACCAGGATAAGGATGGGACCATGCATACTAAGATAAGGATGGGGCCATGCATACCAGGATAAGTAGTGGGAATGCATACCAGGATAAGGATGGGGACGTGCATACCAGGATAAAGATGAAGCCATGCATACCAGGATAAAGGTACTGCCACACTAAACAATCCCGCTAGCGATCACGATAACGACGCATACTAATGCGATCGCTAGCGGGATTGTTTCTATATCGCTAAGTGCGGCTACATTTAGCGATATAGTTAACGACGCTATCGCCGTTAGCGATCTTCTTAACGACTTTAGCGGTACAAAAGTACCGCTAAATCGCTAAGAAAAGGTGCCACACTAGCGATATATACTTACCCAGCGGGAGCGCCGACGAGAAAATAGGGTCCGGAACGATTCCAGCGACGAGCGAGATCACAGCAGGAAGCTCGTCGCTGGCAGATGCCGCACTGAACAACATCGCTAACGGGATCGCTAAATAGAGACGTTTTTTAGCGATCCCGTTAGCGATATTGTTCAGTGTGGCATACCCTTAAGGATGGGGCCAATCATACCAGGATAAGGATGGGGCCATGCAAACCAGGATGGAGATGGGGTCCCTGCACACCAGGATAGGGATTAGGGCCAATCAAACCAGGATAAGGATGGGGCCATGCATACCATGACAGAGATGGGGTCTCTGCATACCAGGATGGGGATGGGGTCCAATCATACCAGGATAAGGATGGGGCCATGTATACCAGGATGGTGATGGGGACAATCATGCCAGGATAAGGATGGGGCCATGCATACCAGGATAAGTAGGGGGAATGCGTACCAGGATAAGGATGGGGACATGCATACCAGTATAAAGATGGAGCCATGCATACCAGGATAAGGATGGGGCCAATCATACCATGATAAGAATGGGGCCATGGATACCAGGATGGAGATGGGGTCCCTGTAAACCAGGATAGGGATTAGGGCCAATCATACCAGGATAGGGATGGGGCCATGCATACCATGACAGAGATGGAGGTCTCTGCATACCAGGATGGGGATGGGGGCCAATCATACCAGGATAAGGATGGGGGCATGCATACCAGGATTGGGATGCGGCCAATCATACCAAGATAAGGATGGGGCCATGTATACTAGAACGGAGATAGGGTCTCTGCATGCCAGGATAGGGATTGAGGCTATGCATACCAGGATGGCGATAGAGGCCCTGCATACCAGGATAGGGATTGGGGCCATACTGTCATGGGTGTGTCGCCATGAAGATCGTCACGATTACACAGCCTGACTTCTCGCAGCTGAGTTTTTGGTGCTTTGTGTTTTTCGGCAGTGAGGGAGTTAAGTCTCTCTCTCTGTGCTAGATGAGGCCCAGCCTCGCCCAGCTGCAGTCAATGCTGCAGTAGTGGGACTCCTTCAAATACCTGCCAGTCTGTTAGGGAAGTTGTCGGTGAAAGCATTCCTTGCAGACAAACAGAGCGGCTCGTGGTATTTTGGAGTTTGGAGTGAAGTGTACTTGGTGTGGTTTTTTTCCCTTCCTCGCTTTATCATTTATCTCCTTACCAGTTGGTGTTCCCTCTGTTGTTGTGGTGTGAATTTTTGTATGCAAGGTGGTTTTTGGTTTTCCCCTTGTACTGTCTCGTTCGTCTAGTACTGTGTGTTGGCTTATATTATCCTGTCCCCTGTTGTTGTAATCGGGGTCCTTCTCAGGACTAGATTACTGAGGTTCAGGGATCCTCAGGAGGTAGGGGTTACGCTGGCAGCCTGGACCTCTGTACCTTTAACAGTACCTCCAGGTAGAGGGATTAGTCAGGGCCCCAGCTTAGGATCAGCTTAGGCCCCTGACCTCCTGTACGCAGAGACAGCGTGACATTTTCACCGACCGACAAAAGATTCTCTCCAGCTACCATGGATCCAGTAGCCAGTCTAGCTCGGCAGTTGCAGAGTTTGTCCTGGAGCTGGCGGACGTTAAGTCTAAGGTTTTGTATCCCCTGGAGCAAGCCGGACCAGAACCTAAAGTAGCTCTCCCTGACAGGTTCACTGGGGGGCGGGACAAGTTTTTTGTTTTCCGGAAGGCATGTAAATTGTACTTTCGGCTGCGGCCTCGGTCATCGGGGAGTGAAGAACAAAGGGTGGGAATTGTCATCTCACTCCTACAAGGGGACCCACAATCATGGGCATTCTCTCTTCCCCCGGGCTCCCCAGCTCTCCAGTCAGTGGATAGGTTTTTTGTTGCTCAGGGTCTCGTATATGATGACCCGGATCGGATCTCCCATGCTGAATCTAAGTTACGTAGGATTCAGCAGGGAGATCGTCCGGCGGAAGAATTCTGTTCGGAGTTCCGTAGGTGGGCCACGGACACCCAGTGGAATGACCCGGCTCTTAGGAGCCAATTTTGTCAAGGTTTATCTGACAAATTAAAGGATGTGTTGCCACAGTATGACCCTCCCGCGTCACTGGAAGCCGCTATGGCCCTTGCTATTCGCATTGACAGACGGCTTCGGGAGAGGTGCGGGGTAACTCCGCCCCCTGTGATGACTCCACCTTCTTCAAGGGTCCCTTATATGGAGGTCCCCCTGGTCAGTCCAGAGGAGCCTATGCAATTAGGAGGGACATCATTTCGGGGGAGGGGACCGGCGGTGCGCCATAGGACAGGAAGGTGTTTCTTCTGCGGGAGAATGGGACATTCTATTGGGGGGTGTCCATCCCGTCCTTTGCAGAGTGAAGAGTCATCGGAAAACTGGTTGTGTGGTGGACGGCAATCTGAGAGTAAGTATTTCGTCCCTAGGTTCGTCTCAGTTTCTCGTACCGGCTGAGGTGGTGGTGGGTACGAGAACTGAGAGGATATCTGTTCTTCTGGATAGTGGGGCCGGGGCTAATCTGGTGGACGCTCGGTTTGCCCGGGTTCAAGGTATGCGATTGAGTGTGTTGGCTAAACCCATCCCCATATTCTCGATCGACGCCAGGCCTCTCGGTCAGGGAAGTTTTTTGCAAGCGGTGCATAACGTAAAACTTCAAAGGGGGGCGATACATAAAGAACTGTTGTCTTGTTACGTGTTGGAGGGTCTTCCCACTCCTATAGTGTTGGGCCTTCCTTGGTTAACTAAGCATAACCCAGTTATTAATTGGCAATCCAGAGAGATAAGCCAATGGAGTGAATTCTGTAATAAAAACTGCATGAATACGGTCATCGGTGCGGTCACTCCTAGGGTCTTACCTCCATTTCTGGCGGACTTTGAGGATGTATTCTCGGAGAAAGGGTGTCAGGAACTACCTCCTCATCGCGTGTATGACTGATCTGTAAAACTGCTCCCTGAGGCCAAGTTACCTAAATCTAGGTTGTATAACCTATCTGGTCCTGAGAGGCAGGCCATGAAGGATTATATTTCTGAAAGTCTGGCTAAGGGGCATATTAGACCTTCATCTTCCCCGGTGGCCGCGGGGCTCTTCTTTGTGAAGAAGAAAGATGGAGGCCTATGCCCTTGCCTGGATTTCCATGAACTTAATCGGATTACGGTCCGAGATCCGTATCCGCTCCCACTTATTCCCGATCTCTTCAATCAGATCGTCGGCGCCAAATGGTTCTCTAAGTTGGATCTCAGGGGGGCATACAATCTGATTAGGATGAAGGAGGGGGATGAGTGGAAGACGGCGTTTAACACTCCGGAGGGGCATTATGAGAACCTTGTCATGCCATTTGGTCTGAGTATTGCCCCGGCGGTGTTTCAACACTTGTAAATGACATCTTTCGCCACCTAATGGGACAGTTTGTGGTCATATATCTGGATGATATCTTAATTTACTCGCCAGATCTTGTGTCTCATCAGGAGCATGTTAGGCAGGTGTTACAGATCTTGCGGGATAATAAACTGTACGCCAAATGGGAAAAGTGTGTGTTCGCCGTACAGGAACTCCAGTTTTTAGGCTTCCTGGTTTCAGCATCTGGTTTTCGTATGGACCCTGGGAAAGTGCGGGCAGTTCTTGAGTGGGATCTGCCAGAGAATCTTAAGGCTCTACAACGTTTCCTGGGGTTTGCTAATTATTACCGGAAATTTATTCGTAATTTCTCGTCCATGGTTAAACCTATCACAGACAAGACAAAAAAGGGGAAGGATTTTTCTAGGTGGTCTGACAAGGCTTGTCAAGCATTCTCCTCCTTGAAAAAATGTTTTGCCTCGCCACCCATACTCATTCAACCTGATGTGTCACAGCCGTTCATTGTAGAGGTAGACGCTTCTGAGGTAGGGGTGGGAGCAGTATTGTCACAAGGTTCATCCCCTGGTAAGTGGCATCCGTGCGCTTTTTTCTCTAAAAAATTGTCGTCCGCTGAGAGGAATTACGATGTCGGCAATAGGGAACTCTTGGCCATTAAGTTAGCTTTTGAGGAGTGGCGCCATTTTTTGGAGGGGGCAGTCTATCCGGTCACCGTCATCACCGATCACAAGAACCTGCTGTATCTGGAGTCCGCAAAACGTCTGAATACCAGACAAGCTAGGTGGTTGTTGTTTTTTACCAGGTTTAATTTTGTCGTCACATATCGTCCTGGGTCAAAAAATGTAAAGGCGGATGCCTTATCTCGTAGATTCCCTGGGGCCGGGAATACGTATGACCCTGTTCCTATCCTTCAGGAGGGGGTGGTGGTGTCGGCAGTATGCTCTGAGCTTGAGGAGGAGGTATTGGAGGCTCAGGGGGACGCCCCTGTTGGACCTCCAGGGAGACTGTTTGTTCCAGATCAGTTGCGACAAAAGGTGATCGAGGCACACCATAACTCAGCTTTGGCAGGACACCCAGGGAGTAAAGCAACTGTGGATCTCCTCTCACGTCGGTTTTGGTGGCCTAACTTACATAGGGAGGTGGTAACTTTTGTCGCGTCCTGTGGGGTTTGTGCGCGCTCTAAGACCCCACATACCCGTCCGTCTGGGGCCCTCTTACCTTTGAAGATCTCGGAGCGTCCTTGGACTCATCTGTCTATGGACTTTATTACGGACCTCCCGCCGTCTTCGGGTAAAACGGTCATACTCGTTGTAGTGGACAGGTTCAGCAAGATGGCACATTTTATCGCTCTTCCTGCTCTTCCTAATGCTAAAACTCTTGCGCAGGTGTTCATTGGGAGATTGTGAGGCTTCACGGTGTACCCTCCGATGTGGTGTCTGATCGGGGGTCTTAGTTTGTGTCCAAATTCTGGAAGGCATTTTGTACACGGCGGGGGATGCATTTATCGTTTTCATCGGCTTTTCATCCTCAGACCAATGGTCACTCGGAACGTCTGAACCAGAGCTTGGAGTCATATCTCTGGTGTTTTGTGTCAGAGAACCAGGAGGACTGGGCTTCTTTCTTACCTCTGGCAGAGTTTGCTCTTAATAATAGGCGGAGCGAGTCCACTGGTAAGTCCCCGTTTTTTGGGGCATATGGTTTTCACCCCCAGTTTTGTACTTTCAGTAGGGGGGGCTCTTCGGGGGTTCCTGAGGAGGAACGATTTTCGTCATCACTCTCTTCAGTATGGAGAGGGGTGCTGAATAATCTGAATACTATGGGGAACCGATACAAACGTATGGCTGATAGGAGGAGAGTGTCTGGTCCGGACCTAAGTGTGAACGATCGGGTATGGTTGTCAACCAAGAATATAAAACTTAAGGTTCCCTCCTGGAAACTGGGTCCCAGGTTCATCGGGCCGTACAGGATCAGTTCTATAATTAATCCGGTGGCTTTCCGTCTTGACCTCCCCCCTACGTTTAAAATTCACAACGTGTTCCACAGATCGTTGCTTAAGAGGTATGTGGCACCGGTGATACCGTCACCTTTACCTCCTCCTCCAGTGGTGGTCAATGGTAACTTGGAGTTTCAGGTATCGAAAGTCATCGATTCACGCTTTAATCGCCGGTCCCTTCAGTACCTGGTTCATTGGAAGGGGTATGGTCCTGAGGAGAGGATGTGGGTTCCTGCGTCGGATATTAACCCCTTCACCCCCAAGGGTGGTTTGCACGTTAATGACGGGACAATTTTTACAATTCTGACCACTGTCTCTTTATGAGGTTATAACTCCGGAACGCTTCAACGGATCTTCGCGATTCTGAGATTGTTTTCTCGTGACATATTGTACTTCATGTTAGTGGTAAAATTTCTTCCATATAACTTGCGTTTATTTTTGAAAAAAACGCAAATATGGCGAAAATTTTGAAAATTTAGCAATTTTCAAACTTTGAATTTTTATTCCCTTAAAACAGAGAAATATGTCACACAAAATAGTTAAGAAATAACATTTCCCACATGTCTACTTTACATCAGCACAATTTTGGAATCAAAATTTTTTTTTGTTAGGAAGTTATAAGGGTTAAAAGTTGACCAGCGATTTCTCATTTTTACAACAAAATTTACAAAGCCATTTTTTTTAGGGACCACCTCACATTTGAAGTCACTTTGAGGGGTCTATATGGCAGAAAATACCCAAAAGTGACACCATTCTAAAAACTGCACCCCTCAAGGTACTCAAAACCACATTCAAGAAGTTTATTAACCCTTCAGGTGCTTCACAGGAACTAAAGCAACGTGGAAGGAAAAAATGAATATTTAACTTTTTAGCCACAAAAATGATCTTTTACAAACTTTTTTTTTATTTTCACAAGGGTAAAAGGAGAAAAATGGACAGATAAGGTTGTTATGCAATTTCTCCTGAGTACGCCAATACCCCATATGTGGAGGAAAACCACTGTTTGGGCACACGGCAGAGCTCGTAAGGGAAGGAGCACCGTTTGACTTTTTCAAACTAAAATTGGCTGGAGTTGAGATTGGACGCCATGTCGCGCTTGGAGAACCTCTGATGCGCCTAAACAGTGGAAACCCCCCACAAGTGACACCATTTTGGAAACTAGACCCCCTAAGGTACTTATCTAGATCTGTTGTGAGCACTTTGAACCCCAAGTGTTTCACAAAAGTTTATAATGCCTGGGTGTGAAAAAAAAAAAAAAAAATTTTCCACAAAAATGATTTTTTAGTCCTAAATTTTTGAATTTTCCCAAGGAAATTGGACCCCAAAAGTTGTTGTCCAATTTGTCCTGAGTACGCTGATACCCCATATGTGGGGGTGGAAAACTGTTTGGGCGCACGGCAGGGCTTGGAAAGGAAGTAGTAACGTTTTGGAATGCAGACGTTGATGGGGGTCATGTTCCGTTTGCAGTGCCCCAGATGAGCCTAAACAGTGGAAATCCCCACAAGTGACCCCATTTTGGAAACTAGACCCCCTAAGGAACTTATCTAGATCTTTGGTGAGCACTTTGAACCCCCAAGTGCTTCACACAAGTTTATAATGCCCGGGCATGAAAATAAAAAAATCCTATTTTTTTCCCACAAAAATTATCTTTTAGTCACTAATTTTTTATTTTCCCAAGGGTATCAGGAGAAATTGGACCACATAAGTTGTTGTCCAATTTGTCCTGAGTACGCTGATGCCCCATATGTGGGGGGGAACCACTGTTTGGGCGCACGGCAGAGCTCGGAAGGGAAGGAGCACCATTTGACTTTTTCCAACCAAAATTGGCTGGAATTGAGATTGGATGCCATGTTGCATTTGCAGAGCCCCTGATGTGCCTAAACAGTGGAAACCCCCCACAAATGACCCCATTTGGGAAACTAGACCCCCTAAGGAACTTATCTAGATCTTTGGTGAGCAATTTGAACCCTCAAGTGCTTCACACAAGTTTATAACGTAGAGCCGTAAAATTTAAAAATCATATTTTTTCCACAAAAATGATCTTTTCACCCGAATTTTTATTTTTCCAAGGGTAACAAGACTCCAAAAGTTATTGTGCAATTTGTCCTGAGTACACTGATACCCCATATGTGGGGGTATACCACTGTTTGGGTGCATGGCAGAGTTTGGAAGGGAAGGAGCGCCGTCTCACTTTTTCAACGCAGAATTGGCTGGACGCCATGTCGTGTTTGGAGAGCTCCTGATCTGCCTAAACAGTGGAAACCCCCACAAATGACACCATTTTGGAAACTAGACCCCTCAAGGAACTTATCTAGATGTGTGGTGAGAACTTTGAACCCCCAGGTGTTTCACTAAAGTTTATAACGTACAGCCTTAAAATAAAAAATCCTTTTTTTTTTTACAAAAATGATTTTTTCGCCCCCAATATTTTATTTTCACAAGGGTAACAGAAGAAATTGGAACCCAAAAGTTGTTGTCCAATTTGTCCTGAGTACGCTGATACCCAATATGTAGGAGAAAACTACTGTATGGGTGCACGTCAGGGCTCGGAAAGGGAAGTAGTGACGTTTTGGATTGCAGACTTTGATGGAATGGTCTGGGGGCGTCATGTCGCATTTGGAGAGCCCCTGATGCGCCTAAACAGTGGAAACCCCCCACAAGTGACCCCATTTTGGAAAAAGACCCCACTAGGAACTTACCTAGATGTGTGGTGAGCACTTTGAACCCCGAAGTGCTTCACAGAAGTTTATAACGCACAGCCGTAAAAATAAAAAATCCTTTTTTTTTTTTACAAAAATGATTTTTTCGCCCCCAATATTTTATTTTCACAAGGGTAACAGGAGAAATTGGACCCCAAAAGTTGTTGTCCAATTTGTCCTGAGTACGCTGATACCCAATATGTGGGAGAAAACTACTGTATGGGCGCATGTCAGGGCTCGGAAAGGGAAGTAGTGACGTTTTGGATTGCAGACTTTGATGGAATGGTCTGGGGGCGTCATGTCGCATTTGGAGAGCCCCTGATGCGCCTAAACAGTGGAAATCCCCAACAAGTGACCCCATTTTGGAAAATAGACCCCACAAGGAACTTATTTAGATGTGTGGTGAGCGCTATGAAGCCCCAAGTGCTTCACAGAAGTTTATAATGTACAGCCGTAAAAACAAAAAAATCTTATTTTTTTTACAAAAATAATATTTTCGCCCCCAGTTTTTTATTTTCCCAAGGGTAACAGAAGAAATAGGACAAATTTCACAATAACTCTTGGGGTCCAGAGTACGCTGATACCCCATATGTGGGGATAAACTACTGTTTGGACGCATGGCAGAGCTCAGAAGTGAAGGAACACCGTTTGACTTTTTCAAAGCAGAATTGGCTGGAATGGAGATCAGACGCCATGTCACATTTGGAGAGCCCCTGATGTGCCTAAACAGCGGAAACCCCCAATTCTAACTCCAACCCTAACCCCAACACACCCCTAACCCTAGTCCCAACCCTAATCCCAACCCTAACCCTAATCCAAACTCTAACCCTAATCCTAACTTTAGCGCCAACCCTAACCCTAACTTTAGCCGAAACCCTAACCCTAACCCTAATGGGAAAATGGAAATAAATACATTTTTTTTATTTTATTATTTTTCCCTAACTAAGGGGGTGATAAAGGGGGGTTTGATTTACTATTTATAGCGGTTTTTATGATTGGCAGCTGTCACGCTAAAAGACGCTTTTTATTGCAAAAAGTAGTTTTTTGCATCGCCACATTTTGAGAGCTATAATTTTTGCATATTTTGGCCCACAGAGTCATGTGAGGTCTTAATTTTGCGGGACGAGGTGACGCTTTTATTGGTACCATTTTTGAGCACGTGACATTTTTTGATCGCTTTTTATTTCGATTTTTGGGAGGTTAGAATGAACAAAAATCAGCAATTCATGAATTTCTTTTGGGTGAGGCGTTTTTATTGTTCCGCGTGTGGTAAAATTGATAAAGCAGTTTTATTCTTCGGGTGAGTACGATTATGGCGATACCTCATTTATATCATTTTTTTATGTTTTCGCGCTTTTATAGAATAAAAACAATTTTATATAAAAAATAATTATTTTTGCATCGCTTTATTCTGCGAGCTATAACTTTTTTATTTTTTTGCTGATGATGCTGTGTGACGGCTCGTTTTTTGCGGGACAAGATGACGTTTTCAGCGGTACCATGTTTATTTATATCCGTCTTTTTGATCGCGTGTTATTCCACTTTTTGTTCAGCGGTATGATGATAAAGCACTGATTTTTGCTTCGTTTTTATTTTTTATTTTTTAAGGGGTTCACAAAAGGGGTTAACTAGTGGGACATTTTTATAGGGGGGGTCGTTACGGACGCGGCGATACCATATATGTGTACTTTTATTGTTTTATTTTTTTTATTTACAATAAGTAATGAATTTATTGGGGAATATTTATTTTTTTTTTTTTTTGGATTTTTTTTTTACACATGTTTATTTTTACTTTTTTTACTTTTTTACTTTGTCCCAGGGTGGGACATCACTGTATTTCATCAGATCGCTGGTGTGACAGTGTGCACAGCACTCTGTCACACCAGCGATCGCTCAGGCAGTGCAGCAGGCTTCTCAGTGCCTGCTCTCGGCAGGCACTGAGGAAGCCGCCTCCCTCCAGGACCCCAGCGCCATCTTGGATCCGGGTCCTGGGAGGGAGGAAGCCCTCAGAACAGCGCGATCACATCGCGCTGCTCTGAGGGTCTCAGGGGGGCGCGCAGGGAGCCCCCACACTGCGCGATCCTCCCCTGTGCCCCCAGTACACCGCGATCATGTTTGATCGCGGTGTGCAAGGGGTTAATGTGCCGGGAGCGGTCCGTGACCGCTCCTGACACACAGTCACGGGTGTCAGCTGTGATAATCAGCTGACACCCGGCGGCGATTAGCTGCGCTCCCTCGGGGAGCGCAGCTAATCGCCTATGACGTACTATCCCGTCCATGGTCAGAATGGCACGGGTTTTATGGACGGGATAGTACGTCTAATGTCAGAGAGGGGTTAACGCAGACCGATTAATTCGGGCCTTCCACACGACTCACCCGGATAAACCTGGCCCTGAGGGTCCGGAGGCCCCTCGTAGAAGGGGGGGTACTGTCACGGGTGTGTCGCCACGAAGATCGTCACGATTACACAGCCTGACTTCTCGCAGCTGAGTTTTTTGTGCTTTGTGTTTTTCGGCAGTGAGGGAGTTAAGTCTCTCTCTCTGTGCTAGATGAGGCCCAGCCTCGCCCAGCTGCAGTCAATGCTGCAGTAGTGGGACTCCTTCAAATACCTGCCAGTCTGTTAGGGAAGTTGTCGGTGAAAGCATTCCTTGCAGACAAACAGAGCGGCTCGTGGTATTTTGGAGTTTGGAGTGAAGTGTACTTAGTGTGGTTTTTTCCCTTCCTCGCTTTATCATTTATCTCCTTACCCGTTGGTATTCCCTCTGTTGTTGTGGTGTGAATTTTTGTATGCAAGGTGGTTTTTGGTTTTCCCCTTGTACTGTCTCGTTTGTCTAGTACTGTGTGTTGGCTTATATTATCCTGTCCCCTGTTGTTGTGATCGGGGTCCTTCTCAGGACTAGATTACTGAGGTTCATGGATCCTCAGGAGGTAGGGGTTACGCTGGCAGCCTGGACCTCTGTACCTTTAACAGTACCTCCAGGTAGAGGGATTAGTCAGGGCCCCAGCTTAGGGTCAGCTTAGGCCCCTGACCTCCTGTACGCAGAGACAGCGTGACACATGCATACTAGGGCAGAAATGGAGGCCCTGCATACCAGGAAAAGGATGGGTCCCTGCATACCAGGCTGGGGATGAGGGGGCCATGGATACCAGGACAGAAATGGGGGCCCTGCATACCAGGATAGGGATAAGGGAGCCATGCATATGGGGATATTAAGTATAGAACTGACCACATTTTTGCTTCAATTTTCTTTATAATTTCCTCCTCTAAAACCAAGGTGCGTCTTATTGTCTAGTACGTCTTATTGTTCGAAAAATACGGTAATTAGAGCTGCATTCCTTCAGGACATGACGTGTATATAGCTTGTGTAGTTTTAATTTAAAGTATGTATGCAATGACTAAGGATCTAACAGTCTGATACATGTCTGTGATTACTTTATGTCTGGAGTTTCCATGGATTTGCAATAAACAAGATTTTTATGAGGACCCCATGCTGGATGTGCCTTCCTTTCTTTTTCATTGCTTCTTGCTGTACTACAAGATGGTCCTTGCAGAGGAGATCCTCGATCCGTGGGTGAGCTGAATATCAGGTTACCGCACGGTTTCCTATAACTTTTTCACAATCCCATTACCCAATTGTCATCACACCAAGGCAATCAGGAACAGCCATGGCTAAGCACTCATATCTAATGGATGCGCTATTTCTGGGGTGGCTAAATGCTTGTCTTATTAGGCTGGGAAGGGACCAATACCCATGGCCCTTCCAAGCCTATTAATATCAGCCCCAGCTGTGCTTTTTCAAAGCTGCTTATTAAAAATATGGGGTACCCCACATCTTTTTAAAGGGTCCCCCATTTTTAATAACCAGCAAGGGCAATGCATTCAGCTGGGGGCTGATATTAATAGACTTGGAAAGTCCATGGATATTGGCTGCTTCACAGCATAATAAGACCAGCTCGCAGCTGTCTGCTTTCCCTTGGATGGTTATTAAAAATGGGCTGATCACATTTCATTGTTTTCATTTATTTATTTACTTATTAGTATTTTTAATTTATTTGTTAGTAATAAACAAAAGAAAAAAACGGAGTGGTGTCCCCCCCATTTTTTGATAACCAGCTAAGGTAAAAAAGACAGTTGGGGGCTAGAATTCTCAGGCTGGGAAGGTCCATGGTTATTGGGCTCTTATCATCCTAAAATTTTTAGCCTGCATTCATCTCGGTGAAGGTGCATCCATTAGATGTGCCAATTCTAGCACTTTGCCAGCTCTTTCTGCTTGCCTTGGTGCATTGGCAAACAGAATAATATTTTGAGGTTTATATTAGCTAGCTGTGTTATGTCTGTTGACTTTAAGTCCAGAGGTCAGTAATGGGGCAGCGTCTATCAGACACCCTCATTACTAACCCGGAAAGTGAATAGTTAAAAAACATAGACACACAGGAAAAAAATATTTTATTTGAATTTAGTTTCCCCCACACTACCTTGTTTACAAAAACAGGGGGGCACCATATCTTTTTTTATCATTTTTTTTTTCATATTGTGCGCCAGCCAATCACAGCCATGTCAATACTGCGCTGCAGGTTTTCAACAAACCTTATTCAGGCTGCTGAACCCTAACAGTAAAGGCACTGTCACACTTAGCGATCGCACCAGCGATCACGACAACTACACGACCCGGCGAGATCGCTAGTGCGATCGCTATGTGGTCGCTAGTTAGATTCCAAACACAACTCATCAGCGATCAGCGATCTGTATAACGACCTCTGCGGTCGTTGGGAAAACCTAGTCCCGCCTGCACCGCTGGTAAAGTCGTTCATAAAGGGTGTCACACTCAGCGATTCAGGCTCACCAGCGGGACACCAATGACCAAAAAACGGCTCAGAACGTTCATGAGCGATCAGCGACATCGCAGCAGGGGCCACATCGCTGCTACATGTCACACACAGCGACGTCGCTAACGAGGTCACTGCTGCGTTATAAAATCGCTGACGCTTTAGCGATCTCGCTAGCGATCTCGTTTAATGTGACAGTACCTTAACATGGACTTCCGTGAGTCTGTGCACAGACACTAGATGTCCAATACAGACTCCAAACTTTAGCATTCAGGTTTGCCCATCACTAATGGCTGAGTAAAAAAAATTTACTTTTTAAGAGAGCTGTGGGAATAAAATAATAGAAAGAACTGGCCACATTTGACCTTATGACTTGTCCACATTGCTAGGCAAAAATGTGATTTACATAAATAGACATTTTACAGTTTGGAGAAATAAGGCAAGTTGATGATTTCTTTTTTTTTCCATTACTTTGCACCTTAAAAGGTTTCAGATGCACTTTAGAGTATGTCTTTAATTCTACTAAATTGCAAAGCAGAAATGGCTTTTGAAATGTAGCAAATATTAATAAGCATGTAATGATTTTTTTACCTGATAAAACTTGTAGTTTTAACTTTTAACTAGCATTGAAAGTTATTTGCAAGTATGTTTGTTAGAACAGCTAGTGTGCATGTTTACAGATAATTAGGTAACATACTTTTTAGTACATATGAAAAGCATAAGCAAAGATTGCAGTTCAGTCACTTTATGAACAATTTCAGGTAAGGGGAATAGTAGGAAGTGACTGAACAGTGAAGTTGTTATCAGTAGTGATGAGCGAGCAATAAAATGCTCGGGTCCTCGTTGCTCGGGTCAAGCAAATTGGAATACTCGAGTACTCGGACAAAACAACGAGCCGAATGTAAGACTATGGACCCGAGCATTTTTACCACAATCCCCCCAGAGGTCCTTTTAAGGTCTAAAAACGTCTGAAAATGATGGAAACACTGCTCAAATGACACTGGAACTTCATGGCAAATGCCCTTGGAAGCATTTCTCATTCCTAGGTCACAGCTTTAAACAATGTCATAGTTTCACGCCCTTTTTACAGGTGCACACAAAAACCTACAGAAACGAAATCAAAATGGATTTTGCTGGGAAATATGTTAAGGAACATCTTTTCCAGAGTAATGACTTTTATCTAAGCCAAAATATTTAACCCAAAACAAAAATGTTCCTCCACCACTTGCGCTATGTTCACACACAGCTTTTTTGAGGCATTTTGCAACTTTAGCATTGCTTTCAACCAATACAAACGCATTCACTGTGAAATGTCATTGTAACATTTAACAACCCTAGCTGGCCATGTGGTGTGTGACACATAATCAGACACATCTTGTTTAATTTATGAAGGAGGGACTCTTAAAGTCACAGAGCCTATTTTTACAGGGGCATCAGGTAGCATTAATCTTTTTAAGGGCCATTATTAAACAGTGGGTCTCCTATGCTGTTATTGTCATGTAGTAAGTGGATGGGCTGCCAAGAATTACGACGCATCCCAATACCCCTTTCACAAGAGGAACAGGAGGGCTTCCTTAAAAAATGTTGCATTGAATGCAAGGCCTGGTCTACCCAAAGTTACATGCACCCCAATAAGCTTTTCAAGCAACGTACTGAAAGGGCACAGGAAATTCCACTTCACATTATTCATTTTGTACTGCCATACTGTTTTCTTATGCATTGACTGCAAGGCCTGCCCTGCTATCAAGTCATATGCACCCCAATAAGCCTTTGAACCCAGGTACTGGATGGGCACAGAAAAATCCACTTCACATTTTTCATTTTGTTCTCCCATACTCTTTTCTTATGCATTGACTGCAAGGCCTGCCCTGCTATCAAGTCATATGCACCCCAATAAGCCTTTGAACCCAGGTACTAGATGGGCACAGGAAAATCCACTTCACATTATTCATTTTGTACTCCCGTCCCATTCTGTTTTCTTATGGATTTGTGGTGCCCCTGAGGGTTTTAGTCGCAACAGAGGTACTGCATCTCATCCAGAGGTGTGGTACCCCACTCTCAGGTAAGGAGGGAGCACCGCCCAGGACTCTAATACCTGCACCCAACACAGACTCACAGATGGTCTCATCCCTGGCTGGGTAGTAAAGAGTGTTGGTGGAGTGGGTGGAGAAGGTAGGAAGAGAGAGGAAGAGCTAACAGAGCGGGAAAGAACAAAAGAACAGTGCAGAGAGAGTGAGTCAGACATCAGGAGAAAGTGAAAGTAAGCAGACACTCTGTCAGGCAGCTCCGTGTCAGGAGGAGCTGCAGAGAGAAAGCTGAAAGGGAGAGACAAAACGAAGCTCCCAGAAGAGAGAAGGGATCCTAGGGGCACGGATGTTGAGCAATCATCCATGGAGCCTGATCCAGTAGTGGAGGGACCAGGTCGCAGTCGGGTACCAGCCCCCGAGACTAGTTGAGAACTCACCAGACTCAGCTAGCAAATCGGAGTCAGGGGCACCTCTAGGTGCTTCAGCTATAAGCCACAGATATTTTGCCGAAAAGGTAGCCATAAGGGAGCAAGGGGACTTAGAGAACATCGCCAGACAAGGTCTGCAGCTACTAGCTTGGGACACTGACTGTGAGGTGCTGGACAGGAATGGCGGAAGGTCAGCACAGTGAGATGGCCAGGAAAAGAACATATTGAAGGGAGTCCTGGAAAGTTGTATCCTAATGTACCTGGGAGTTTGCTGGACCCTTCACCTGGAGGACACGGCACCAATCGGGCATCTGAATATAAGAGAACTATGAATAAATCATTGGAAACTGCACCCCTCTGTGTCCTCTGAATTATTCCTGCGTCACCTGCCCTGTACCACACTCACCTCCAACATTATCTTTAAGATCCTAACTGCCCTGGGGCATAGCCCTGCCTGTGGAGGGCTGAACCAACTCTGCTGCATCAACAACTGTCCCAGTGGACTGAATCTGCAGCGTCGGTTAACATCTTTACTGCCGAGTACCACAGGTGGCGTCATGAACACTTTCTTACAAACTCTTTATTTTTCCCCTTTTTCATCATCATCATCATCATCATCCCCTTTTATTGGATGCCAGGGTCACGGACCTGGTCACTGCTGCCGTGACACTTCCCCTTTAAGAAATGGCCCAGTACCGAGTATCCCCACTGCCCTGGTGGGCGATCCAACTTGGCATCAAGAACAGGATGAACTGACCCGTTATCACAGGGACTTGTGCGCCATAGATCTGATTGAACTGTAAAATTGCCGCCATTGCGGTAACACGCGGTGCGCTGGGAAGTGTGACATCGTGGGCCGCACCAATCCAAAAGCACGATAATCATGCCCGCCCACTCCAAGTGTTATTGTACCTTTAGAACTTGTCAGTCAGCCACTGAGATCTGCCTCCTGATGGTGGGAGAAGGAGGAAAAAGAAACCCAGCCCTCAGAATAGAGAACGGGAATGCCACAGAGGTGCTGTAGAAGAGCTAGAGGACAAGATGGCGAGTGGTGGTGACCCGGGGTGTGGAGGAGCAGGAGAGAGATTCCTAAGCCGACAAAGTCCGGACCCGGATACATCAGCAGCCATGGACCCGGAGCTTCTGAGTGCATAGGTGGAGGAGCTGATCTGCCAGCTCCTGGGTGTGCAGCTGACCGCGGTGGAAAAGTGGAAGGCGGCCCTGCCAGAGAAGCAGCAGCTGGAACAGCCGCATCCTATCCGGCAGCTAACGACCCCAGTTCCTGCAGAGGAGGAGGAGACCGGCACCGTAACGACACCAGAGGCAGGTAATGACACATACCCTGCCCTGTAGCCAAGGAGCTCTTAGCAGGCCCATTAGCTACGCTGCCAATTGCAGTACGTTCCCAGGCCACTCAAACACCAGCGGCAGGACATAACCTGACAGTGTATGCCTGCATCGGCCACAAACTATTTGTGTCACCTGGAGTGACCTTTACATATGACATTCCCCACCACCAGGTGCTGCCTCAAAAGAAGTAGTTATAAGAGTATATGTCAATGACTGAATATAGTTGAAAGTCAAAGTTAAAGTTAACCCGGTAGGGTTCCTGCAAAAAACCCTCTTACTAAAGCCCCCGTCACACTAAGCGAGATCGCTAGCGAGATCGCTGCTGAGTCACAAGTTTTGTGAAGCAACAGCAATCTCAGCAGCGATCTCGCTATGTTTGACACATACCAGCGATCAGGCTCCTGCTGTGAGATCGCTGGTCGAGTCAGAAATGCCTGGACCTTTCTTTGGTCGTTGAGATCCCGCTAGGTAGCATGCATCGGTGTGTTTGACACCTTTTACCAACGATCTTGCTAGCGACTCAGCACTGAGACAAATAGGAGACACATCGTTACACAGGTCGCTACGGGTCGCCGATCGTTGCTGCATCGTTGGGAAGATCTGACTGTTTGGCATCTCACCAACGACCACATAGCGACGCAGCAACGATCCCTGCCAGGTCGTATCATTTTCGGGATCGCTGCTGCTTCGCTGAGTGTGACGGTACCCTTACTGAAGACGTCACAGTGTGACACCGCTATTTACAGGTGCCAGGTAGTGACGAAAACTCTCATCAGTGTGGCCACATCTCCCTGAGCATGGCATGCCTACAAGCTGCATGCACATGAACTTAAATTCCAGTTCATTTCTTTTGATTTTTGTTTCAGTTTTTGCACTGTGTGAAAAATAAGGGTGTGACCTCCCTTTTCTTTCAGTTGGACATTATGTTTATAAGGATTCCCTCTGCTGGGTGTCTATTAGTCAAGGCCTCGGTCCTTATCAGCCATTATTCACATTTACATCATTAGACACATGGTAAGGTTTTAAAATTACAGGTTAGGACCAACCCGAATAGGGTCACCATGACATAGTGGGATGGCTTTTATGTTTTTTTGATCAAAATTATGTTAACCAAGTACTCTTCATTACTTTCATGCACTGTTGCTCTTTATTTACTGCAGGGTGTTTGCTCATTTTGTTTTATTTTAGGTTTTGTCTGTATAGTTGCCACTGTGAACACGTGCTTACACACTACATTCACATCAACTTATATCTCAGTTTATTGCTTTTGTTTTTAAGTATTTATTTATTTATTGAAGCCAGGCTAAAAACACCTGCATAAACGCACTTATAACGCATGTGCTTTTTTTTTTACCGCATCTAATGCAAGACTATGGGTAAATTCTGCATAGAAGACTGAGTGTTCCCACCACAGGCGTTTCACACAGCGTAGCAAAGAAGCAGAGTAGGCATGGGATTTCTATTGATCGCCAATGCCAATTTTGCTTTGATGACATAATCCTAATTACAGTTTCATCACCAACTTTTATAAATGCTCTCTAAGCTAAGGAATCTTAAAACTGTATACCTTACACAGTTTCTTAGCATGTTTCTATAAAGGTTTCAGATATGAAATTTGTTCTTGCATAAAAAAAGCGGATAGTTTTTTGGTACATAGGGGGAAAAGTCACTTTGAGTCACAAAGGCGAAACTTAAATACCATGCTAGGAAAGCCTACAACCGTATTTTAGCTGCAGAACAGGAGATCAGAACAAGAGTTGGGCTCCACAGATTACTGCAGTAGATGTGCATGGGGAAAAGGCAATCTATGCCTTTTTCAGACCCAAGAGAGAAAATCAATCACACTACCAATTGCTATTTCTGCATGGTGCCCCCACTAGGAAAGGAGCTCAAAGAAGAAGTGCACTTTACAGTATCCAAACATTCCATTGAAACTCCAGAAAAAAAACAGAAGGACTGCGATTCCAAAAGTCCCAGAAACTTTTCATTGGC
>JARQOD010000002.1:311893595-311938595 GCA_033576555.1 Oophaga sylvatica
ATAATGGCCACCCCCCCTATTTGGCCTCCTTAAAATAATTTCACTTGTGCCTCCTTATAATATGACCTTTCCATTGTCCTTCCTGATAATAATGACCCTTCCATTGTGCCTCCTTTTGAAAACCACTCCTAACACCTATTGTGCCTCGGGTTAAGTCCCGACCTCCTTGTTGTGCTATCCAATTTTGGGATTATCATGGTGGTTGGGACGTATGCCTATTCATGTAGCTACTTAGCAAACTGACTAAAACTTTTTAGGAGAAAAATGGTTTCTGGTTTCTCGAGAAAATGAACCTCTGGAATTAGTGGTGTAAGGTATATATTTACACAATCACCTTGCGTTCCTACTGTTAAGAAGCTAAAAAGTTTCAAGAAATATTGAGTCTTATTTTCCCCAGTCATGTTGTGCTTCTATAATAGGAAGTACTTGAACTTGGCAGAATATGATCTTTTTTGAGCTATCTTTGTGACACTTCGCAGGAGCTAAACAAATAAGGCAATTTCAGCCAAGCAACGTGTGACCACAAGCTTCCACCAGCAAGATCCACAGTGTGAGAATAGACTGGCTGCCATCCCAGAATGCAGTGCTGTACAACACTTTTAGCTATTATTTTCGATTAATATGTTCTCCAAGATCGATAAATATATTGTTTATGTTGTTGAAAAAACCCCATTATGATAAAAAAAAGAAGGAACTGTTCCCAGAAGACGGAATGTATTTTAATTGAAAAAGATTTAGCTTAGCTGGCTAGTGCCTAATGTCGCACTAAATGCAGAGAGATCGCTTCTTAAAGGAAGATAAGTGTTTTCCTGAAGATTTACATTAGTATATGACCACATTATTTGTCTTTATTAAATGTTTTATTTATGTGTATGAGTTACATTATTTTTGCATTTCTGGTATCACTGAGGTCTAGCAAGGTTAATGTTGAGGACTTGAGCCTATGAAGCAGGCCACTTAACATGCAAACAATACCACAATCTTCTGACATGTAATGAATGTGGTGTCAGAGACAATGGATGCAAAGTGAATATAGATTAATTATACAAACACTCATAACAGCATGCAATGCAATGATACAATTTACTGTAGACTTTAATGTTATGAAAGTGCTTTCATTATTAAATACGGACTAATGACTAGTGTTGAGCATTCCGATACCGCAAGTATCGGGTATCGGCCGATATTCGCGTTATCGGAATTCCGATACTTAGTTCCGATATTTTTCCTATATCGTATACCGGAATCGGAAGTTCCCATAATTCTTTGAGAGGCAATGTGATTTTAGTCAGCCAATGAGGAATCCTACGAAGTGTGGGCACATCCTGTAATGCTGCGGTCATCTTAACTAATGGCATGGCTGTGATTGGCTGCTGAAATGATGTCAGAATGCACTATAAAAGGCGCCGCCGCCATTTTAGCGTCACTGTGCTGTGAATTCAGATAGGGACAGAACGCTGCTGTGCTGACTCTGAGGGACAGTTAGAGATTGCGATTTAGTGTACTGTGCTGTAGGCAGGCTATCACCAACCGCTGTGTAAAGCTTCCTTTTGCCTGCAGTGTTGTTTTAACAGCTCTGCAAGGTGTGTGTGAGTGCAGGTGACGCTGCAGTTTGCTCTGCATCCAACGCTGTCTGTAGGCATCTGCACGTGTCACTGACAGACTCTATTTTTTTTTCTTTAGTGTAATTCTAGCTGCTCCATTCAATAGAAATTATAGTGTGATGCGCTTCCATCCGTAAACAATACATTGGTTGCAAACACTATAGAAGTAGACAAAGGAGTAGCCTTTCCCAGATTGTGGACAGTTGTGTTTCAGTGTTCACTTCAGTCTGTGTTTTTTTTTTTTTGAGTGCACATCACGCTCCAGTTACTTGTTCAAGCACTGCTGCTTGTACTCTGCTGAGCGTGTCTCAGTGGCTCATCCTTTTCATTTATCTCCAATTGGTTCTGCTACATTCCATTTAAAATAAATCTAATCTATTAGTGTGACGCGCTTCCATCCGTATACAATACATTGGTTGCAAACACTATAGAAGTAGACAAAGGAGTAGCCTTTCCCAGATTGTGGACAGTTGTGTTTCAGTGTTCACTGCAGTCTGTGTTTTTTTTTTTTGAGTGCACATCACGCTCCAGTTACTTGTTCAAGCACTGCTGCTTGTACTCTGCTGAGCGTGTCTCAGTGGCTCATCCTTTTCATTTATCTCCAATTGGTTCTGCTACATTCCATTTAAAATAAATCTAATCTATTAGTGTGACGCGCTTCCATCCGTATACAATACATTGGTTGCAAACACTATAGAAGTAGACAAAGGAGTAGCCTTTCCCAGATTGTGGACAGTTGTGTTTCAGTGTTCACTTCAGTCTGTGTTTTTTATTTTTTGAGTGCACATCACGCTCCAGTTACTTGTTCAAGCACTGCTGCTTGTACTCTGCTGAGCGTGTCTCAGTGGCTCATCCTTTTCATTTATCTCCAATTGGTTCTGCTACATTCCATTTAAAATAAATCTAATCTATTAGTGTGACGCGCTTCCATCCGTATACAATACATTGGTTGCAAACACTATAGAAGTAGACAAAGGAGTAGCCTTTCCCAGATTGTGGACAGTTGTGTTTCAGTGTTCACTGCAGTCTGTGTTTTTTTTTTTTGAGGTGCACATCACGCTCCAGTTACTTGTTCAAGCACTGCTGCTTGTACTCTGCTGAGCGTGTCTCAGTGGCTCATCCTTTTCATTTATCTCCAATTGGTTCTGCTACATTCCATTTAAAATAAATCTAATCTATTAGTGTGACGCGCTTCCATCCGTATACAATACATTGGTTGCAAACACTATAGAAGTAGACAAAGGAGTAGCCTTTCCCAGATTGTGGACAGTTGTGTTTCAGTGTTCACTGCAGTCTGTGTTTTTTTTTTTTTGAGTGCACATCACGCTCCAGTTACTTGTTCAAGCACTGCTGCTTGTACTCTGCTGAGCGTGTCTCAGTGGCTCATCCTTTTCATTTATCTCCAATTGGTTCTGCTACATTCCATTTAAAATAAATCTAATCTATTAGTGTGACGCGCTTCCATCCGTATACAATACATTGGTTGCAAACACTATAGAAGTAGACAAAGGAGTAGCCTTTCCCAGATTGTGGACAGTTGTGTTTCAGTGTTCACTGCAGTCTGTGTTTTTTTTTTTTTTGAGTGCACATCACGCTCCAGTTACTTGTTCAAGCACTGCTGCTTGTACTCTGCTGAGCGTGTCTCAGTGGCTCATCCTTTTCATTTATCTCCAATTGGTTCTGCTACATTCCATTTAAAATAAATCTAATCTATTAGTGTGACGCGCTTCCATCCGTATACAATACATTGGTTGCAAACACTATAGAAGTAGACAAAGGAGTAGCCTTTCCCAGATTGTGGACAGTTGTGTTTCAGTGTTCACTGCAGTCTGTGTTTTTTTTTTTTTGAGTGCACATCACGCTCCAGTTACTTGTTCAAGCACTGCTGCTTGTACTCTGCTGAGCGTGTCTCAGTGGCTCATCCTTTTCATTTATCTCCAATTGGTTCTGCTACATTCCATTTAAAATAAATCTAATCTATTAGTGTGACGCGCTTCCATCCGTATACAATACATTGGTTGCAAACACTATAGAAGTAGACAAAGGAGTAGCCTTTCACAGATTGTGAATAGTTGTGTTTCAGTGTTCACTGCAGTCTGTGAGGTATTTTTTTTTTTTTTTTTTTTTAAATGCAGATCACGCTCCATTTACTTCTTCAACCACCGCTGCGTGTACTCTGCTGAGTGTCTGTCACTGGCTCATCCTTGTCATTTTTCTAAAATTGGTGCTGCTTTATTCTATTTAAAATAATTCAAATCTATTACAGTGACGTGCTTCCATCCGTATACAATACATTGGTTGCAAACAATATAGAAGTACACAAACGGGCCTTTCACAGCTACTGAACATGGGTTTTTAATTTTTAACTAAAATATGTATTTTTTTCAAATGACACAAATATATGTAATGTTGAAGAGGAATAGTCCTACATCCATTGTTTGCACAATATTACAGGTGTACATCATGTCCCTTAATCAACAATGCATTATTATATTTACTTGTATGCTTTTATTTAAAAGCCAAGAACACAGAAGGATAACCTTCGCACTGCAGCTGTTGTCAAAGTTCAACCCACATTATGCACTTCCAACATTGCAGCATTTGAGGCATGATGTGAGTTGGATTTGTCAAAGTTATGGAGTGAGAAGGTTCACCATCAGTACCCTATAGCATAAGTATGCTTTTGTGTTAGCATTTGTGTTAGACATGTGGATATCTGCCATAATATGTCACAATTATTTAGTTACAGATTTGTTACCAACACTAATCATTGAATGGTTTTAAATTTGACGTTTCACTTGTTTACAGCTTAGAAATAAGGGTGTAGCCTGATATCTATGTGTAGCACTAGCCACTTTAACATGTCATGTTTTTTTCAACATGTGTAGCTAGGTAGCAGTAATTTTTGCCGGACACACAGCAGGGGAACAGCAGGCGTTACTGAACCCCACAAACACATCATCGATTGTTTTGATCTGTGCATCCAACACTTCTGAGCCCAGGGTCAAGAAGGGTGTAGCCTGAGGCCTAGTATGAGATGTTTGAACTTTAATTTGAACTTTAATTTGGAGTTAGCAGCATTAATTTTTGTCAGACACGCAGCAGGGGAACAGCAGGCGTTACTGAACCCCACTATCACTATAGCTTGTGTATTGGTCTGTGGACACGACACTTCTGAGCAGCAACTGGCAGTGTTGTAGCCCAGGGAGTATAGCTCAGGTGGTAGAAAGATGAACATAACAGGAGACATGGAAAACGTTGCCAACCAGTTAGTTAATCTGAAACCGGACAGGCAAATTCAGGCGAGATCCATGCCTAGTTCATTTTCAGAAAAGTAAGCCGTTCTACATTATCGGAGGATAGTCGCATGCAACGGTCTGTTAGTACACCACCTGCAGCAGTAAAGACGCGCTCCGATAATACACTGGCAGCAGGGCAAGCCAGCACCTCCAATGCATACTGGCTAAGCTCTGGCCATGTATCCAGCTTAGAGACACAAAACTTGAATGGGAAGAGCCATCTGGGAGTACACTGAGAGGGCAAGACATGTAGTCTGTCACCATCTTACGGAAATGTTGCCTCCTGCTGACTGGAGCCGTCTCGGATGGTGTAGACATTGGTGGCGCTGCCACAAAACTTCGACACATTTGGAACATACTGTTCTTGCCCTGTGCAGAGGCGCTGCTTGTGCTCCCTCTTGTTGCAGAGCTGTCTCCACTGCCTCGACGCACAGAGCTGCTTTGTAAAGCAGTAGCAGCAGCGCTCTCGGCTGGAATGGAGAACATTAAGGATTGCACCAGTGTGTCTTGGTACTTCCGCATTTTACGCTCCCGGTTCAACGGTGTGATGAGGCTTTGTAAGTTGTCCCGGTAGCGAGGGTCTAGGAGGGTGTACACCCAATAATCAGACGTGGTGTGAATGTGTTCAATGCGGCGGTCGTTTCTCAGCCACTGCAGCATGAAATCAACCATGTGCTGCAGACTCCCAACTGGCCAAGAAACGTTGTCCCCTGCAAGAGGCGTCATCTCTGCCTGCTGTGCATCACCCCACCCTTGGTCTACATACTGACTAGAGCATTGTCTACCTCCCTCTAGAGCGATGTCTTCCTCCTCCATTGACTCCTCCTCATCCTCCTCACAAAGTCCTTCAAATACATATAAATTTACAAAATTTAAAACTCAAAATTTAAAAACTTTGTATCATAATTCTGTAACATCAGTTTATGGAAACACAATAGCATTACAAAAGGATAGACAAAAAATGTACATTATGTGCTTTGTAAATACATTAAAAGTTTGTAATGGTTATGAAAATATAGACAGCGACTCTGGAGGTTCAATTGTTGATACAGCATGGTACTTTGAAAGTCCTCCAGCCCTTTGTGAGGAACCACGTTGCGCTGACTGTCCAGAAGGTGATGGAATTTGTGACTCCTCATCCTCCACCTCTTCCAAAACCTCATGCCTTAGTGCTTGCAGTGTTTTTTGAAGCAGGCAGATAAGGGGGACAGTCAGGCTGACTAGTGCATCATCTGCACTCGCCATCCGCGTTGACTCATCAAACGCACGCAAAACGTGGCAGATATCCTTCATAGAGTTATTCGCCACTCATTACACTGGCAGTGGCTGCCCATTCATTATAGGATCCAATTCTAATTACTGGTTCTCACCAACAAAGCTCTCCACAGCGCAGCACCCCCCTACATCTCCTCCCTTATTTATATTTATCGGCCTAACCGACTGCTGCACTCTGCAAACGACCTTGGACTAACCTCTGCACTAATCCGTACCTCCCACTCCCAACTCCAAGACTTCTCCCGCGCTGCGCCAATCCTCTGGAATGCTCTACCCCAAGAAATTAGGACTATCCGCAATTTGGATGGTTTCAGGCGCTCCCTCAAAACACATTTGTTCACAGTGGCCTATTACATTCACTAATCAAAGTCATTCTATGTGTAATTCTGTGTGTGTAGCCCATGCACTATCTCCATGCATCCCTCACTCCCTTAAAATGGCTGGACCATCATTGTAAAAACACCATTGTATATAAACACCTGTACTTTGTATCTCCCCCACCTCATTGTAGATTGTAAGCTTTCACCAGCAGGGGCGGCTGATTTTGCTTTAATTATTGTATTGTTAACGTTGTTACTTATGACTTGTGTTTTGAAACTGTTAAACTGTAAAGCACTGCGGAATATTATGGCGCTATATAAATAAATAATATTATTATTCTTATTATAGAGGCCCACTCAGTAGTGGTGAAGTGTGAACGGCGCAAATTGCGAGTTGACTGCGCCTGATGCAGCTGATACTCCATTACTGTTGGCTGCTGCTCACACAACCGCTCCAACATATGTAACGAGGAATTCCACCTTGTGGGTACGTCACATATGATGCGATGTTCATGAAGGTGAAATCTGCGTTGCAGAGCTGCAATCAGCGATCTGGCCATGCTGGAACGTCGCAAGTGAGCGCACTCTAGGCGGACCTTGTGCAGCAGTGCATCAAGATCCGGATAGTCCCTCAAAAAACTCTGCACGACCAAGTTGAGCACATATGACAGACATGGTATGTGAGTGAGGTTGCCAAGGCCCAGAGCTGACACCAGATTTCGGCCATTGTCACACACTACCAAGCCTGCCTGTAGATTCTCTTCCAAAAACCACACGTCGCTCTCCTGCTTTATGGCATTACAGAGCTCCTGCGCTGTGTGGCTAAGATTCCCCATGGAAATTAATTTCAGGACGGCCTGTTGACATTTGGACACGGCTGTGCTCATATCGGTCGCAACAGGTAAACGTTCACGGGTCCATGTGGAGGTAGACCGTGACGGCTCCTGCAGCGATGATTCTGAGGAACTGGAGTAGGAGGAGGAATCAATGTGTACAGACTTGATTCCTGCAATCCTTGGAGTTGGCAGAACACGTACAGCGCCACTCGCAAGATCAGTACCCGGCTGCACAACATTGACCCAATGGGCAGTGAGGGAAAGGTATTGTCCCTGGCCATGGGTGTTAGAACCCTCTTGTTAGGTTTTGTTTCAGTTTGCTGGTCACATGACCTTTTTTCCCTATTTAGTCTGGCTCCGCCCTTCTGGCTTTGCTTAACTTCATTGTATTATCTACTGTTAAGCTAGCCGGGTGCTTAGGTGCCTTAATCTGTCAGTTTTGCTTGATGTTAGGATCACAAACTATTTATTTTTCTGTTTAATTATCCATGCTACAATTTATGTTAGGAGGTGTCCACCTTTTCTCCCAGTCCCTAGATCTTGTAGGGATTACTCCCTCGCAACTATAGGTCTTCGTTCACACTAGATGAGGACTTTAGCGGGTCTGGTCGCAGGATCAGGTTCCCCGTTACATCGTAGGGATTCAGCTTAGTTGTATTGTAGGGACAGAATTCCCTTCTTTCCTTACTGGTTGTAGCAGATCATAACAATGGGTACTGGTCCACGCATCGTGGTCAGGTGGACCTTGCTACTGAGGGCTTTTAGTAGCGCATGTTTAATTTTTCCCTCAACATGCTTTTGCAGACCAGGGACGGCTTGCCTGCTGAAATGAAATCGGCTTGGCACATTGTATTGTGGGACTGACAATGATATTCAGTTACGGAAACTGTCTGTCTCCACCAGCCTGAATCACAGCATTTCAAGGGACAGGAGTTTTGCAATGCCAGCATTCAGAGCCTGTGCTCGTGCATGGTTTGCGGAGTATGGCCGTCTTTTATCCCATGCCTGTGCTACCGATGGCTGTTTTGTGGCCTGGGAGTGTGAGGATGACAGGGAACTTGCTGCTGTGTGTGGAATAACAGTTTGTCTCTGGACAACAGTGGCCGAGGTTCTTCCATGGCGATCCTGTGAGGAAGCAGAACCAGCTGTGTGTGAGCTCGATGAAGAGGCTTCAACACAACCTGAAGATGTAGGTGCTGCTGTAGGTTGGCCTACATCTCCAGTGTGTCTTTGTAACTCAACTACGTGCTTTGTCCGCACATGTTTCCACATATTTGTGGTATTGAGGTGACTGACACTTTTAGCTATTTTTAATTTTTGATTACACAGCTTGCATTTCACATAGCAAATATCATGTGCAAGTGTGTGAAAAAAGGACCACGCAGTGCAAGTCCTGGGAGCGCACGTTTTGACTTTTGGAAGACAACTGCTCCGAACAGGTGCCAAACTGTAGGCTACAGGCAACCGAGTCTGCAGCCTAACTCTCCCTCCTGTTTGTACCGTTGGGGCAATGTCTTCCTCTATCTTCCTTCTATCACTAACCATTTCTCTAGGCCTCTCCCAGCTTTCAACCAAAGTACTGGTTCTCAGCCACAAAGCTATCCACAGTGCAGCACCCCTCCTACATCTCCTCCCTCATTTCTATCTATCGGCCTAACCGACTGCTGCGCTCTGCAAACGACTTTCGACTAACCTCTGCACTAATACGTACCTCCCACTCCCGACTCCAAGACTTCTCCTGCTCTACGCCAATCCTCTGGAATGCTGTACCCCAAGAAATTAGGACTATCCACAATTTCATGGTTTCAGGCGCTCCCTCAAAACACATTTGTTCAGAGCGGCCTATCACATTCACTAATCAAAGTCATTCTATGTATTCTGTGTAAGTGTGTGTGTGTCTCTAGCCCATTCACTATCTCCATCCCTCAGTCCCTTAAGATGGCTGGAACATCATTGTAAATGCACCATTGTATATAAACACCTATACTTTGTATCTCCCCCATCTCATTGTACATTGTAAGCTGTCACGAGCAGGGGCGACTTATTTAGCTTAAATTATTGTATTGTTAACGTTGTTACTTATGACTTGTGTTCTGAAACTGCTAAACTGTAAAGCGCTGCGGAATATGATGGCGCTATATAAATAAATATTATTATTATTCCTCTGAGCTGCTCCCACCACCTTCCTGTTCCTCATGCCATGTTGGGTCTTGGACCTCATCATCTCCACTACCCTCTTCAAACACCTGCTGTTGGGTGGTCTGGCCAGCACCATGCTCAACAGAAACAGGCACCTGGGTCTCATTATCATCAGATGCGTTCTGCGGTGTGCTGACCATCGGCACTGTCTCACCCGCCTCTTCAGATTCAGAGAGACACAGCTGTTGCGCATCACTGCATACTCCCTCTTCACATTACAGAATGCTGCTTGGCTGGGCCCCTGTTTGCAAGCCAATAGATTCTGAGAACAGAAGCAGACACTCAGCTGGCTCCTGTACAGAACTCTCTGACTGCCTGGGCAATTTGCCAGGCGGTGAAGAGACAGATGGTTGCCCAACAGTGCTGTGGTCCTGAGAGGAGGTGGAAGCAATTGAAGTCGATGCATTGGCTGACATCCAAACAACAACGGCTTCAATTTGTTCTTCCCGCAGCAGGGGGGTACTCCGAGCTCCTACAAAAGTGCGCATAAAGGAACGCTCACGGGGAAAACTGGTGGATGCTGTGTCACTGGGGGCCGCAGCAGCCACAGAATCCCCACGTCCTCTCCCTGAAGAAACTCCACGACCACGTGCCTTACTCCCTGCCTTCTTCATCTTGGTAGATTGATAAAGAAAGTCTGAAAAGTTATAAGGTCTAAGTGTGGTTATTCCGCAGAGACTGCAGTGAACACTGCACACAACTGTTCACTACCCAATGCGTCTCAGCAGGAAGGCAGTCTGTGCGTCAAAACAAAGGCACAAGCATACATCCATGTACCCTGTTTATAAAGCTATATAAAAAAAATTATGTAGTAGTGACGCACACTTTATTGAGGTACAGTATTACATCGCCATTCACCATCTGTGGCTATGCAGTCTCATCTATATATACCTTATCTATCTGTTGTCATGCTTCCAAGTCGACAGTCAGCCATAAATAGCAATTTTCACTATGCACTATGCACTTTTTAAAGGTTATGTTTGTTAATAAAAATGATTATTGCCACATATTATGAGTATTACATGATGGAAATTGTATAATTTTGTATAAAATATTTAGTGACATTATTCAGCAAATGGAACATTTTAGTAATATCACAGATAACTTGTAATGCTGATGATGTTTTGAAGTCAGACATTCATTGTCTATACAATAAAAATGGTGTACATACTGTTACTTATCCATCATTAATGGATTCAGATATGTACTTGTATGCTTTTATGTACAACCGTATAGCAGATTCCTTAACTAATTTATTTTGTGGTTTGCATTGCTGTTCAACATGTTAATGTATGTGTTTATGTTTGTCAATTCTTTATTTATCTAGATATTAGTTTAAATGAAATCATCATCTTATGGTAGTAAAGGTTATCTTTCTCTTGTTTGAAGTATAGACATTTAAAATTGACAGGTAACAAGGAAATTACTTGATCTAGTATTTAAACATCCTCCTTGACCCTGGGCTCCAACACCGCCAGTTGTTGCTCGGAAGTGCTGTTAGCACAGTCAACACTTGCTCCTGTGTTACTGGGGTTCAGTAACGTCAGCTGGTCCTCGGTTGTGCCATTGGCTCTTTTCCTTCTGCTGCCCCTCCGGGTTCCAGTACCGCCAGCTGGTTCTCCGCAGTGCCTTTGGCCTAGGTGCCTCCATGTCGGTATCCGAGTTCCAGCAACGTCTGCTGGTCCTTGGTAGTGCTTTGGAGCACAGGTACCTCCTGCTTAGTAACCGTGTCCCAGTAACGTCAGCTGGTCCTCGGTTGTGCCATTGGCTCTTTTCCTTCTGCTGCCCCTCCGGGTTCCAGTACCGTCAGCTGGTTCTCCACAGTGCCTTTGGCCTAGGTGCCTCCATCTCGGTATCCGAGTTCCAGCAACGTCTGCTGGTCCTTGGTAGTGCTTTGGAGCACAGGTACCTCCTGCTTAGTAACCGTGTCCCAGTAACATCAGCTGGTACAAGATTGTGCTACAAATACAAGATACGGAACAAGAGACACAAGAACAATAAGCAGAAGATCTAAAAGCAGAAGAACATGAAGTATAAGACCAAAATGAAGAGCAAAATATATGCTCTAAATTCTAAGCAGAAGAAGACTAAGCAGTGTATGGGGGTGAGTCCGTTCCTCCTCGTGGTGCCCCTGGAAAATGCCTGCTGCTGCAGGCTAAACTGAACACGGACAAATACTGTTGTAATTTAAATCTTTTGTGACAGCAAGAACGGAAGGATGAAAAAATCATACTTTGACAGATTACAAGTACAGGATTCTCAGTCACAAATAAGAATATGATGAAGAAGATGAAGCAGAATATGAATAAGAATAATAGTTTAATAAGAAGAATATGAGTAATGTTAACAAAGATGAATAGCAAGAAGTTTAAGAAGAAGATAAAGAAGGTGAAGATGAAGAATAATTTGATGAAAAAGATGATGCTGCAGAAGATTATGAAGGAGAAAGTGTGTGAAAAGTTAAAAAGGTGAAGATGAAGAGCATGGAAGTTGTGTAATATACATATTTGCCAAAATAGAAAAAACGTTAACAACATTGTCAATTTCTTCGTCAATCCGAACATCTTTAAAAAAAAAAATATTTATGCTATTCCATTTGATTGGGTTAAACATCTATGCCTTTAATATCTCCTCAACCTTCCCCAATACATTCTACATTACTCTTTCTTGTTTTCCTTCATGTACAATTAACCAACAAGGCAAGAATGGGGTTTTTTTAATTTCGATATTTTGTTCCCATAGACTTACATGGGACTTCCGGTATCGGTATCGGGTATCGCCGATATTTTAATGTTATCGGCGATACCATTCCGATTCCGATACTTTTGGATATCGGAAAGTATCGCTCAACTCTACTAATGACTGATCGGATAAAATTACCTTACCTCTCCATTTATTAGCTGAATTTGCTATGTGTGTCTGTAAACATTTGTATATGACTATGTGAGCATGCACAATATTATTATTATTATTATTATTTATTTATATAGCGCCATTAATTTCATGGTGCTGTACATGAGAAGGGGTTACATACAAAGTTATAGATATCGTTTACAGTAAACAAATTTACAATGACAGACTGGTACAGAGGGGAGAGGACCCTGTCTTTGCGGACTTACATTCTATGGGATAATGGGAAGAAACAGAAGGTCGGGGGTGCGGCAGCTCTGGTGGTGGAGGCGATATGGCAGCTCTGGTGGTGGCGGCGTGGCGGCAGCTAGGGTGGTGGCGGTAAGGCGGCAGCTCGGGTGGTGACGGCGAGGCGGAATGGTTATTGCAGGCTGTAGGCTTTCCTGAAGAGATGGGTTTTCAGATTCCATCTGAAGGATCCAAGGGTGGTGGATAATCGTACGTGTTGAGGCGTGGAATTCCAGAGGATGGGGATATTCGGGAGAAATCTTGGAGGCGGTTGTGTGAGGAACGAATAAGTGTGGAGGATAGTAGGAGGTCTTGGGAGCATCGAAGATTACGTGAAGGAAGATATTGGGAGATTAATTCAGAGGTATAGGGAGGAGACAGGTTGTGGACGGCTTTGTAGGTCAGTGTTAGTAGTTTTGAACTGGATTCGTTGGGGAATTGGGAGCCAGTGGAGGGATTTGCAGAGAAGAGAAGCAGGGAAGTAACGAGGGGAGAGGTGGATTAGTCGGGCAGCAGAACTGAGGACAGATTGGAGTGGTGCAAGAGAGTTGACGGGGAGGCCACAGAGGAGGGTGTTGCAGTAATCAAAGCGGGAGATGATGAGGGCATGCACAAGAGTTTTAGTAGATTGAGGGCTGAGGAAGGGACGGATTCTGGAAATGTTTTTAAGTTGGAGGCGACAGGAGGTGGCAAGAGTTTGGATGTGTGGTTTGAAGGACAGGGTAGAGTCGAGAGTTACTCCGAGGCAGCGGATTTCAGGTGCGGGAGAGATCGTGATGCCATTTACCATAATAGATAGATCGGGTAGGGAAGATATGTGAGATGGAGGAAAGATGATGAGTTTGGTTTTGTCTACATTGAGTTTTAAGAAACGAGAGGTGAAGAAGGAGGATATGGCTGATAGACACTCCGGGATTCTGGACAGCAGAGTGGTGACATCTGGGCCAGAGAGGTAGATCTGAGTATCGTCCGCATACAGGTGGTACTGGAAGCCATGGGACTTTATGAGTTGTCATAGGCCAAGGGTATAGATGGAAAAAATTAGGGGCCCCAGGACAGAGCCTTGAGGGACTCCAACAGACAGAGGGCAGGATGAGGAGGTAGAGTGGGAGTGGGAGACGCTAAATATGTGGTCGGAAAGGTAAGTGGCGATCCAGGACAGGGCAAGTCTTTGATGCCATGGGAAGAAAGAATCTGTAGCAGTAGGCAGTGGTCGACTGTGTCAAAGGCAGAGGACAGGTCAAGGAGGAGGAGGATGGAGAACTGTCTGTTAGCTTTGGCTGTGAGTAAGTCGTTAGTAATTTTGGTCAGGGCAGTTTCAGTGGAGTGGTGGGGCGGAAGCCAGATTGGAGGTTGTCGAGGAGAGAGTTAGATGAGAGGTGGAAGGAGAGTTGAGCGTGGACATGCTGCTCAAGGAGTTTGGAAGCAAACGGGAGCAATGATATTGGGCGATAGCTGGGCATAGCAGTTGGGTCAAGGTTTGCTTTTTTGAGGATGGGTGTGGTGGTGGCATGTTTAGAGGCAGAGGGAAAGGTACCAGAAGATAGAGATAGGTTGAAGAGATGGGTAAGGGCTGGGATGAGCATGTTAGTGAGGTTGGGGAGCAGGTGGGAAGGGATGGGGTCAATTGTACAGGTGGTGAGGTGTGATTTGAAAAGCAGATGAGTAAGCTCTCCTTCAGCGATGTTGGAGAGGGAGGCTAGTAGGGAAGGACAGAGGTCTGGTATATTGAGTGGTTGGGGTGGTGGAACAGTAAAGGTTTGCCTTGTTTGGTCGATCTTATTTTTGAAGTAAGTGTCAAAGTCCTCAGCAGAGATGAGGGAGTTGGAGGTGGCAGTGGTGGGCGGAGGAGAGAGTTGAATGTGCTGAACAGTTGTTTTGGGTTGTAGGATAATGAAGATACAAGGTTTGCGAAATAGGTCTGTTTAGCAGAGGTGAGGGCTATTTTGAAGGCAAGTGTAGCTTGTTTGAAATCAGTGAAGTCGTCTGGCAGGCGTGTTTTCTTCCAATGCTGCTCCGCGACCTTGGATGATTGTCAAAGTTTTTTGGTGAGATTGTTGTGCCAGGGTTGCCTATTGATTCGTCGCACTTTGCCGTGCGTGAGAGGGGCGACTGAGTCTATGGCAGATTTGAGGGTGGTGTTATAGAAAGCAGTGGCGCTGTCTGTGTCGTGGAGTGAAGATATGGAGGACAGAGGTAGAAGAGAGTCTGAGAGTCTGTGAATGTCTAGGTGTCGAGGTTTCTGCGAGGATGTGCCAGTGGCTGAACATAGGGGGCAGGTGAAGAGGACAGGGATGAGAAGGTGAGTAGGTGGTGGTCAGATAGGGGGAGGGGAGAGGTTGTGAAATTAGATAGGGAGCAGAGGCGGGTGAAGATGAGGTCTAATGTATGTCCGTCTGTGTGGGTGGCCGTGGAGGACCACTGAGTAAGTCCAAAGGATGAAGTAAGTGACAGGAGTTTGGAGGAAGCTGGCTGGCAGGTGTCAGTAGGGATATTAAAGTCACCCATGATGATGGTGGGGATGTCAGATCAGAGAAAGTGAAGAAGCCAGCTGGAGAATTGGTCAATGAAGGCAGTGGCTGAGCCTGGTGGTCGGTATATGACTGCCATTTATATAGTAATACAGTGCTCATATAGTACACCAAATTGCTTATTACCTCCATTCAGTGAGCCGAAGAAAAAATATTAAAAAATGACTGTTGAAAAAATGTGCATAAATCAAAGCTTCATATGGGACTAAATGATGACATTTTAAAGATAGTTTAGTGTAACATATTTGGAAAATGTACAGCTTGTACCATTTTTATATATCCTTGGAATATGTAAAGGCTGATAAAATACGTAAAGGGTATTACTGGACAATCGACTTTAAACCCCTTCACGAAGTGGCCAATATCCATTTTTGCATTTTCTTATTTTCCTCCTCTTCTTCACAAACCCATAACTTTTTATTTTTCTGTCCGGATAAACATATGAGGTTTTGTTTTTTTGCACATTTTTTGCACATTTGAATGACACCATTCATTTTACCACAAAATGTACTGTAAAAGGGGAAAAAAAATCCCAAGTGCAGTAAAATTGTGAAAAAAATGCAATTCTGACATTGATTTTTGGGACTTGCTTTTACGATATACACTGTGTGTTCACAATGACCTTGCAACATGATTCTTCTCATCAGTACGATTACGAGGATACCAAACATGTCCAGTTTTTTTTTATTATTGTGGGGTTGTGTTGACATTTTCCAAGACTTATAATGTTTTCATTTTTTGGTCAATTGAGCTGTATTATGTATTTTTGTGGAGGGAGACCATTTTGGGATGACAATTTTATCACTTGTTAAGGCATTTTTGTAGTGTTGCAGCAACCAAAAATGGAATTTGGGCGTTATTGACTTTTTTCCATTTACTGTGCTTACCAATCGAGTTAATTATTTTTATATTTTGATAGATAGGACCGTTTTGAAAGTGACAATTCCACACATGTTTATTTTTTTTAATTTATTATCTTAAAGGGAATCTGTCACCCCAATATTGCCATATCAGATAAAGATATGGCTGAATAGTGCGTCCCATAACAAAGCTAACAGTAGGTATCATATATCCTGATACCCCCGTTTTCATATCAAAATACCTTTCTAAACTTCGGGTTTTTCCCTGTCAATCACGGTGGTCAGGTCAGGAGGGCAGCATTTTCTCTCTCTCTCCCCCCCCAGCTCCTCGGCATCTGTTGCGTATCGCCGTCTGTGAATCCCACAGATGGCGCTCGGCTTCCCGCAATTGCGCAATTCAAATTCGGGCTGGCGCATGCGCAGTCTGCTTTGCCCGACAGTGAGTAAAGCTAAAATCAGTACAGTGCATGCGCTACTCTTTCCTTGCCCCGGAAGTTGTCCAAGGCAAGCAGTCATTTCTGGGGCAAGGAAAGAGTAGCGCATGCGCTGTACTGATTTTAGGCTTTGCCCACTGTCGGGCAAAGCACACTGCTCATGCGCTGGCCCAAATTTGAATTGCGCAATTGCGGGAAGCCGAACGCCGTCTGTGGGATTCACAGACGGCGATACGCAATGGATGCTGAGGAGCGGGGGGAGAGAGAGAAAAAACGCCGCCCTCCTGACCTGACCACCGTGATTGACAGGGAAACAAACGAAGTTTACAAAGGTGTTTTGATATGAAAACGGGGGTATCATGATATATGATACCTACCGTTAGCTTTGTTATGGGACGCATTATTCAGCCATATCTTTATCTGATATGGCAATATTGGGGTGACAGATTCCCTTTAATTCATTTTAATGGAGGAAAAGGGGGGGATTTGAACATTTATTTTTGTAAACATTTTTTTTATTTTTCACTGTACTTGTTAGTCCTCTTAGTAGACTTGAACATACGATCACCTGGTCACTTGTACTTTATACAGCAATCCTATAGTATTACTGCATGTAGTAAAAATCACGATCTCCTTTGAAGCACGATCATAGGCAACGTTTCAAGGGAGCTCCGTAATGACAAGCACAGAGGTCTGCAACAGACCCCCAGCTGTCATAGCAACCCATTGGCGACTTGCCATCTCTTCATAGGCAAGTTAATAGGAGCATGGAACTATGCGCCCACATGCCGGCGCACTGGTAATGCCACTCTCAGGACTTAACAGGTTAACAATGACGAGTGTTAGGAGCAGGTCCTGGCTGCCAAGTATAAGGCTAGTCCGACTTACGAAGTACATGTACGGCAGATGACGAAAGATGTTAAAACATTACCTGTATATTAAAAACAAGCACTGCATACAATTAAAGGGGTATTCAATCTTAAAACATTTATGACATATTCACAGTATTGATGATAAATGCTAAATTGGTGGGGACCCTCACTGATGTCTAGAGAGGAGCACACGGTGTCCTCTATTTCCTCCAATTAAATAACACAGCAAGGAGTTGGTTGATTGTAGCAACAAATGAGCCTGCATGTTTATGCATCATTCCAAGTAGTCTATGAGATTAATGGTGGCCGTTTCAACCATCGGGCATACAATACACATTCAGGTGCTGATGTACGTTACAAATATCATCTAATTGAAGCTCATTTCTTTATTACATTGTACGAAAGAAGATAACGGCACAATGTAAGTGGATAATTATGATGGATGGTTTGGAAATCCTTTTTGAAGCTGTCTTCTAGTTTCTATTATTAAATCTATTAGCTAGCTTCCATACACTAAAGAGTCATTTAGTTCTGCATAATTATATAACTACACTAGACATTTATTGGAGCAGACACTAGCCCAAACCTGTTGTGTGCTGCTGTGGCGGTCTAGCCTTAAATGTGTGGAAACATGCAATACAACAACAAAGACATTGCAGGGTTTTTTATTTAATGCTTTCAAAAGCAGAATAGAGAGATCTCATGGCATTGATCAATATCCCCTCTACTGCTATAAGCAATTCTGTTATATTGTCAGGATAGTTCTTTGGTTGTATAAAGAGCTACTGCCAATATTAACTAAAATGTCAGATTTAATTTCAAAAGACTGATACATTTACCAATATTCCAAAACACGTGTTCATCTCTAATCCAGGAGGTCAACATTTCTCATAGAATGGTGGACAATAACATGTTTTCTAGCCTCATCAGGGCATACTTTTACTTAAAAAAGCCCAATACCAAAGCTTCCTTAATGCACTGTATTTGGAATGTTTAAATCAAAAAGCTCAGGGACACATCATTTAGAGATAAGTGGATCTTTTCAAATTAGACACATTTTCCACAAAATTGCTGAGGTAGAGAAAAAGACTCATTGTTTGCAGTGTTTAAAGAATAAAAAGGACTGTTAATAATGTGTTGTCACTGGTGTAGATATTAGAAATGTCAATTAAGTCACTCTGCATGACTATACAGGTCCAGCACTTCCCTATAAAACACTTGAATCTTTGGATTATTTTTTTTTTACAAACTGAGATTAGCACTCCCATTTTTAATCTGTTTGAACACTGAAAGCAGTATACCACAATCAGATTAGGTCTTTTCCTATGCCTAGGTGAAATGAGCTGTGCGCCCAGACCTCCTGTTCCTACATGGTAAAAGCATAAAATGGCACTGTTTGATTGGCCACTGTAATTTATTCTATGTATAAATTGAATTAAAGGGTATTCAAATTTGTGGCAACCTACGAATTTCAGAAAATTTGACTAGAAGTCAATCCTGTGCAGATCAATTTGCTCATCTTTACTTACATTCAATCATGTCCATTTCTGCAAGTCCCAGATTGAATGACTGTTTATTCAAGCTTTGGCACCAGACATATGAGGCAGTTCTCAAAATTAAAGACTTCAAAAGTTACTTATAGTGTATCATTTCAACTTGTTTTTTAAATGTTATGGCCCATTATAAATGTTGCTGGTAAGTGGAGACCCCCAATGATAGGTGACAAAACTGCACTTCAGGACCCAGACCCCTCTGAAAGGCAGCATGTGTAAGGAGGAATATTATATAAAAAACTTGAAAAAATAAGTACACTTTACATTAATTCAGATAAACAGTAAAATGTATCTAATATGTATATTTACGGGACTATCGAAAAGTGGCTTTTGGAAAAGGTTGTCTCTCTCCGTTGTTTGCCGTGGAGAGGGCTCACAGAGTCCCTGCAAGACTGGGCCCAGTGGAAAGCCCTCCTACTCCTATCCTGATTAAAATTCTTCACTTCAAGGATCTGGACACAATTCTGAGGAAGGCACGTCATCTGCCAGATATTACTATTGGATTCCAAACGGTCTTGTTTTTTCTGGATTTTTCAGTGGAAGTACACCACAAGAGGTCCATGTGCCTTGACATTAAAAAAAAGATTGCGTGCACTTGGTCTGCCATACTAGATGATTTACCCTGGCAAATTGAGAGTTGTCGGGCTGGGTTACACTACAGTTTTTGAAAACCCAAGAGATGCTTTGAGATGACTGGACACACATGAGCGCCAGATCTCACTGGAGAGGAGAGGTGGAGGATTGTAGCTTTATTATGTTTGTTTTATCAAGTGTCAGTTGTTGATTTGCATTGACATATGTGTATAAGAAGTATTACATCTCTAGTTTTCAAATGTTGCGGGGCTGCCTGACTGGGCTCTCTGCTCGCTCTACAGTTATATAAAGTGGGGTTCAGTTTATGCCATGTGAGTTTCACTGAGTGTATTATCTCACCGTCTTCGAGGGAAAAGAGTGGTTGGCTTGGAATAATTCTATGCCCCAGCCCTTAAAGGTAGAAGTTGGTCTGTGTTATTGGGTGTGATGTTGGGGGGGCTGAGAGGAGGGGGGTGTTTTTTGTGTGGTGTGTGATGGTTGGATCTTTGGATAAATTTAGGTTGCTGGGACAGGTGGAATGTAAACTTTGGAGGGTATGGGCAAATGTTTCCCTGGTTTTTAGTGGCGGTACCAATTGTTTCTCATGGAATATCCAAGCATGAGAGACAATTCACAAAGACAAGCCATTTTTTAATATATTAGGAAGTCTGGGACAATGATTGTAGGCCTGTAAGAAATGCACATGGTGGCTAAGTCCATTAGTTTGATGAGCAGAACATGGATTGGGTTTGCACTTCACTGGTTTTCTCTAATCTCTCATGGGGGGGGTTGCCTTCTAATTCACAGGAAAATCCCATTTCAATGTACTGACTTTTAAATATGAGAAGGGAAGATTTGTGGGGGTGCGCTGTAATGTGGCTTGCTTCGAATGTATTATTGTGGTAGTACAGTAGTGTTGAAAATAATAGCAGTGTGTCCAAAAACATGAGTAAATCACAAATGATTTATACTAGTTTTTATTTTCATGCATTAGAAACATTGCACACTGTTTTCTAATTCAAAACATGGAGAAATGTATATCATTTTTAAAACACTTTACAGAAAAAAAATGAACATTGGGCTGGTCTAAAAAAAGCAGTGGCTGCATTTGTCTTTACAAATTCACAATGTGTACAATTTTTTTATGACGATTTAGCATTCTTGTGAATCATTAGCCTAATATTTAGTTGTATACCACAGTGTTTTAGAACTGCTTCACATCTGTGTTGAATAACATTATCCAACTTTTAGCACCTGTCAACTGTTATTTCAGCCAGAATGCTTTGACTACATCCCACAGTTTTTTGGTATTTGTTGACTTTGCCTCAAACGGCATTTTTGATGTCACCTCACAAGTGTTTTATCAGATTAAGGTCTGGGGATTGGGCTGGCCACTCCATAACCTCAATTTTGTTGGCCTGGAACCAAGATTTTGCTCATTTACTGGTGTGTTTAAGGTCATTGTCTTGTTGAAACACACATTTCAAGGGCACATACTCTTCAGTGTTAAGGCACTGTCACACTTAGCGATCGCACCAGCGATCACGACCTGGCGAGATCGCTGGTGCGATCGCTATGTGATCGCTAGTTGGATTCCAAACACAATCATCAGCGATCTGTATAACGACCTCTGCGGTCATTGGGAAACCTAGTCCCACCTGCGACGCTGGTGAAGTCGTTCATAAAGGGTGTCACACTCAGCGATTCAGGCTCACCAGCGGGACACCAACGACCAAAAAATGGCTCAGAACGTTCATGAGCGATCAGTGACATCTCAGCGGGGGCCACATCGCTGCTACATGTCACACACAGCTGCGTCGCTAACGAGATCGCTACTGCGTCATAAAATCGGTGACGCATTAGCGATCTTGTTAGCGATCTCGCTTAGTGTGACAGTACCTTTAGGCAACATGACGTCTTCAAGTATTTTGATATATGCAAACTAGTCCATGATCCCTGGTATGGGGTAAATAGGTCCGGGATCATGGTAAAAGAAATGTGCTCATATCATGATCTTACACCACCATGCTTCATTGTCTTCAGAATGTACTGTGGCTTGAATACAAAGTTGAGGGTCGTCTGACAAACTATCTGCAGCCCTTGGACCCAAAAAGAACAATTTTACTTTTATCAGTCCACAAAATGTTTCTCCATTTCTCTTTAGGCCATTTGATGTGTTCTTTGGCAAATTGCATCCACCTCAGTACATGTCTGTTTTTTTAACAGTGGGACATTGCGGGAACTTCTTGCAAAGAGATCAGCTTCACATAGGTGTCTTATAACTGTTGCAGTACTCACAGGTAACTTGAGACTGTCTTTGATCATCCTGGAGCTCATCATTGGCTGAGCCTTTGCCATTCTAGCTGTTCTTCCATCCATTTGAATGGTAGTCTTCCGTTTTCTTCCACGTCTCTCTGGTTTGGCTTTCCATTTTAAAGCATTGGTGATCATTTTAGCTGAACAGCCTATCATTGTCTGCACCACTTTATAAGTTTTAGCCTCTCCAATCAACTTTTTAATCAAAGTACGCTGTTCTTATAAACAAAGTCTTGAATGACCCATTTGTCTCAGGCTTTCAAGGAGAAATGAATGTACAACATGTCTTGGCCTCACCCTTAAATAAAGGCCACCTGAATCACACCTGTTTCTTCACAGAATGATTGACCTCACTAATTGAACTCCACATTGCTATTATTTAGAACACAACCCTTTTCAATTAATTTTTCTAATACACAGCCTCAAAAATATGCAGATCATGAATGTGGAGTCTGTTGGTTTTTTTAGAATCTACTGCACCAACTGGTAAATTGATTGACATGTGGAAATATAATTTATACCAAAAACAGTGATTAATCTGGTTAGTCATATTGGACTGCTATTATTTTGAACACATTGTTTCCCCCTCCCTTTTCAAATGTCCCGATTAAGAAAATCCTGGTGAAATTTTCAGGCTGGCCAGAGCTACCAATAATAATTATGGGCGATTTTAATAATATTTGTAATCCAACTAAGGATAAGTCTCCAGGATGAAAGATAAGGTGTCTCCATTAGGACGTTTCACTTCCGAACATGGGCATGGGTATATTCTTGCGTTTCAGCATCATGCCAATCACTCTCAAGAATAAACAATGTGTGGTGCAATTAATCTATGGTCCCATCTCTATTTGATATTGTAATTCATCTGTGGTCCCATCTCTATTTGATATTGAGTATTCTCCAAGATCCTTGTCTGATCATTTCCCATAAATGTTCTAGATCCAAACAGATCTAATGGGATTAGACAGCCCCTTGAGTGGAAAATTAATCCTTTCTGGCGGAAACAAATTAAGGGCTCATACTCACTGGCGCCGAAAACGGATGATATTCAGCCGAAAAAAAAACGGATTCAAATCTGACCAATGTTATTCAATAGGTGAGTTCTCATTTGCAATTTTTTTCTCATCAGAAATTGGTGTGAGAAAAAAATCGCAGCATGCTGCAATTTGATGCGATTTTGGCATGATAATCGACAATGCAAGTCAATGGGTGCGAGAAATCATCGCACAGCACTCGCACCATGCAAGTGCTGTCCGATTTATACGCACCAGTCTCCTTTGAAAAGCCGGCAATACATCCCCGGCTACTGTAAAATCACACTGACAGCTCACAAAACACTAGATACATACACATAGAATACATATATATATATACATGTCATTGTGACACATACATATATATATATTTATAGTTCATACACTTCTACATAGTATAATAGCCGCTAATTCAATTACCGGCTTTTGTGAAATCACAGAAGCCGACATGAAATGATACATTGTTTACACACAGTTAACCTTGTCATTTCATGTATTTTGATATATGGTTTTAACTTACAGTTACATAAGTGTATGTGTGCAAAATTTCAGACATGTAGGGTTAATTAAAGGTGTAAATTCGTTGAAAAAAAATGCGTGGGCTCCCGCTGTATTTTCTCCACCAGACAGACAAAGCAAGCGAGTGGGGGCAGATAATAATAGCCCAGGAGGGTACATTTTTTCATTTTTTTTGTGCCCCCCCTGGCTACTAACATCTGCCCCCAGACACCCCAGAAAAGGCAAATCTCTAATTAGATTAGCCCTTTCTGGCACTTTGCCCGTCTATTCCCATTGCCCTGTAGCGGTGGCGAATGGGTTAATAAGGGGTTAAAGCCACCTTGCAATTGAAAGGTCACTTTAAGCCAGGTTAATAATTGAGAGCTGTCAATTAGACAACTCTCAATTATTAATCCTATTGTATGAAAGAAAAATCAAACACACACACTTTAATAAAAAAGAAGGTTAATGAAATAATCAAACAGTTTTTGACCATATTTTATTTTCCTGCTAAAACCATTTCCTGTAATAAAAATAAAATAAAAAAGCAAAATGATTCTTACCTATCTGATGCACAGTCAGGTCCCACGCTGTAATCCATCAGAAAGGTTAACAGGTTACAGCTAGCAGGGAGCTAATGCTGCCTGCTGAGCTGTTACCCCCCGAATGAATAACTTCCTCTCCCGGCGAAAGGAGAGGAAGTGATTAATGAGTGGAGCTTAATTGATTTATTGCCACTTTCACTTCAGGTCAGGTCACCCTGACCTGACCTAAAGTGAAAGTGGGATGCAATCAATTAAGCTTCCCACAGTAATCACATCCTCTCCTGTCGGCTGGAGATAAGCTCATTCATTCAGGAGCTTTCAGCTGAGCAGGCAGAATTACTTGCGCTGCTTAGCTGAAAGCTAGTTAACCCTTTGTGAAGGATTACAGCGTGGGACGTGACAGATCGCCAGATAGGTAAGAATAATGTTGTTTTATTATTTTTTCTTTATTATAGGAGATCAAGGGCTTCGCAGGGATTACGAGTTAAATAAAAGATGGTCAAAAAATGTGTTTTTATTTCATTAAAATTATTTATTCTTAAAGTGTGTGTGTTTTTTTTTATTCCCTTCAATAGGATTAATAATTGATAGTTGTCAAATTGACAGCTCTCAATTATTAACCTGGCTTAAAGTCACCTTTCAATTGCAAGGTGGCTTTAACCCCTTATTAACCCATTCGCCATCGCTACAGGGCAATGGGAATAGATGGACAAAGTGCCAGAAAGGGCGAATCTAATTAGAGATTTGCCCTTTCTGGGGTGTCTGGGGGCAGATGTTAGTAGCCAGGGGGGGCACAAAATAATGTACCCTCCCTAGGCTATTATTATCTGCCCCCACTCGCTTGCTTTGTCTGTCTGGTGGAGAAAATACAGCGGGAGCCCACGCATTTTTTTTCAACGAATTTACACCTTTAATTAACCCCTACATGTCTGAAATTTTGCACACATACACTTATGTAATTGTAAGTTAAAACCATATATCAAAATACATGAAATGACATGGTTAACTGTGTGTAAACAATGTATCATTTCATGTCGGCTTCTGTGATTTCACAAAAGCCGGCAATTGAATTAGCGGCTATTACAGTATGTAGAAGTGTATGAACTATAAATATATGTATATATATATATGTCACAATTACATATATATATATATATTTAATATATATATATAAATATATATATATATATATAATAGGTATTCTATGTGTGTATATGTATTGTTTCTATTCTTTATTAAAGCTGTCAGTGTGATTTTACAGTATAGCCGGGATGAATTAGCGGCTATTATACTATGTAGAAGTGTATGACATATATATATATATATATATATTATATATATTGTATATATATATATGTAATTATTTGCTTTTTGTGTACTTTTTTTTTTACAATGTGATTTTTACATGACTTTTTACATAGAGATAACTGCTCTATTTAAAACTTCATGTTAAAATCGCATTGCATACAGATGGAAAACTGATGGAAAACACATGGAAAACGCATGGTGCGATTTAAAATCGCATGCAAATCGCATGACTTTTTACTAGAATCGTACCGTTTTTTCCGTCCAGAAAACGGACCGATTTTTTTCCAGCCAGTGAGTATGAGCCCTAATTGTGAGGATGTTCTGAGAAAACTGGTGGAGTTTTTTGAGATTAACAAGGGGTCAGCTCCAAATATCATTGTATGGAATACCATGAAGGTGTTTCTGAGGGGGCTACTTATCAGAGAAATTAAAACAGTTAAAGATAATTCAAGGAAAAGGGGTGTAGAATTGGAAGGTAGAGTCAGGAAGATGGAACAAATGTACAGTACAGACCAAAAGTTTGGACACACCTCATTCAAAGATTTTTCTGTATTTTCATGACTATGAAAATTGTATATTCACACTGAAGGCATCAAAACTATGAATTAACACATGTGGAATTATATACTTAACAAAAAAGTGTGAAACAACTGAAAATGTGTCTTATATTCTAGGTTCTTCAAAGTAGCCACCTTTTGCTTTGATTACTGCTTTGCACACTCTTGGCATTCTCTTGATGAGCTTCAAGAGGTAGTCACCGGAAATGGTTTTCACTTCACAGGTGTGCCCTATCAGGTTTAATAAGTGGGATTTCTTGCCTTATAAATGGGGTTGGGACCATCAGTTGTGTTGTGCAGAAGTCTGGTGGATACACAGCTGATAGTCCTACTGAATAGACTGTTATAATGTGTATTATGGCAAGAAAAAAGCAGCTAAGTAAAGAAAAACGAGTGGCCATCATTACTTTAAGAGATGAAGGTCAGTCAGTCCGAAAAAATTGGGAAAACTTTGAAAGTGTCCCCAAGTGCAGTTGCAAAAACCATCAAGCGCTACAAAGAAACTGGCTCACATGAGGACCGCCCCAGGAAAGGAAGACCAAGAGTCACTTCTGCTTCTGAGGATAAGTTAACAGCAGGTTAACAGCAGCTCAGATTAGAGACCAGGTCAATGCCACACAGAGTTCTAGTAGCAGACACATCTAGACAACAACTGTTAAGAGGAGACTTTGTGCAGCAGGCCTTCATGGTAAAATAGCTGCTTGGAAACCACTGCTAAGGACAGGCAACAAGCAGAAGAGACTTGTTTGGGCTAAAGAACACAAGGAATTGACATTATACCAGTGGAAATCTGTGCTTTGGTTTGATGAGTCCAAATTTGAGATCTTTGGTTCCAACCACCGTGTCTTTGTGCGAAGCAGAAAAAGTGAACGGATGGACTCTACATGCCTGGTTCCCACTGTGAAGCATGAAGGAGGTGTGATGGTGTGGGGGTGCTTTGCTGGTGACACTGTTGGGGATTTATTCAAAATTGAAGGCATACTGAACCAGCATGGCTACCACAGCATCTTGCAATGGCATGCTATTCCATCCAGTTTGGGTTTAGTTGGACCATCATTTTTTTTTCAACAGGACAATGACCCCAAACACACCTCCAGGCTGTGTAAGGGCTAATTGACCAAGGAGGATAGTGATCGTGTGCTGCGCCAGATGACCTGGCCTCCAGTCACCAGACCTGAACCCAATCAAGATGGTTTGGGGTGAGCTGGACCGCAGAGTGAAGGCAAAAGGGCCAACAAGTGCTAAGCATCTCTGGGAACTCCTTCAAGACTGTTGGAAGACCATTTCCAGTGACTACCTCTTGAAGCTCATCAAGAGAATGCCAAGAGTGTGCAAAGCAGTCATCAAAGCAAAAGGTGGCTACTTTGAAGAACCTAGAATATAAGACATATTTTCAGTTGTTTCACACTTTTTTGTTAAGTATATAATTCCACATGTGTTAATTCATAGTTTTGATGTCTTCAGTGTGAATGTACAATTTTCATAGTCATGAAAATACAGAAAAATCTTTGAATGAGAAGGTGTGTCCAAACTTTTGGTCTGTACTGTATATTCTAAACCAGTGTTTCTCAACTCTAGTCCTAGGTACCCACCAACAGGTCATGTTTTCAGGATTTCCTTGGAATTAATGCTTGAGCAGGTGATAAAATTATCACCTGTGCAATACTATAACCTTTGCAATACTAAGGAAATCCTGAAAACATGACCTGTTGGTGGGTCCTGAGGACTGGAGTTGAGAAACACTGTTCTAAACAAATGCCCTGAGAAATTAGCACAATGATAGGATGCTCAAAAGCTACTACGGTCCTTCCAGCTGGAACAGGCAGACAAGGAACGTCAATTATTCACAGGAGGCCTATCTGGGTGGGGTGGGTCTACCAGTTCTGCGAGGCAAGGATAGAGGGGTGCTCTAGAGAGTCCAATTTTTATGGAAGAAGTGCAGCAGGCAATGTGGAAGATGCCTAATGACAAGGCCCCAGGGTCAGATGGCCTGCCAATAGAACTCAATAAGCAGTTTGAGGAAGGGTTGGGTAAAAATACCTAGATATGATTAATAATGCATTCAAATCAGGGAGCCTGACAAACTTTTTACAGGAAGCAACAATCATAGAGATTCCAAAAGAGGGGAAGGAAAACGTTATCTCAGATTCATATAGGCCTACAGTGAAGAAAATAATTATTTGATCCCCTGCTGATTTTGTAAGTTTGCCCACTGACAAAGACATCAACAGTCTATAATTTTAAGGGTAGTTTAATTTTAACACTGTGAGATGAAATATCAAAAATAAAATCCAGATAATAACATTGCATAAATTATATACCATATATACTCGTGTATAAGCCGACCCGTGTATAAGCCGACCCCCCTAATTTTGCCACAAAAAACTGGGAAAACTTATTGACTCGTGTATAAGCCGGGTGTATAAACTGCCCTCCTGCTCTGTGCTGCCCCCGTCCTGCTCCTTGCTCCCCCATCCAGCTCTGTGCTCCCCCATTCTCCTCTGTACTCCCCCCTCCTGCTCCGTCCTCCGCTGTGCTCCCCCATTCCTTCTCCGTCCTCCTGTGCCCCCCGTCCTGCTCCGTGCTCCTCTGTGCCCTCCATCCTCTCCCCCCGTCCTGCTCCGTGCTCCTCTGTGCCCTCCATCCTCTCCCCGTCCTGCTCCGTGCTCATTGTCCTCCTCCATGCTTCCCCCGTCCTCCGTTCTCCCCCCGTCCTCCTCCATGCTTCCCCCGTCCTCCCCCGTCCTGCTCCATGCTTCCCCCGTCCTCCTCCATGCTTCCCGTCCTCTGTTATCCCCCCGTCCTCCTCCATGCTTCCCCCGTCCACCATTCTATCCCCAGTCCAGCTCCGTGCTCCTTGTCCTCTCCTCCATCATACTCACCCCTCCCCGTGCCATCGCTGAGCGTCCCTGCAATCCTGCGTTCTCCCCTGCTTCCTGCAGCTCTCCAGCACTGAGCGGTGATGTAATACCGCTCATTAAGGCCATGAATATGGAGGCCACGCCCATGGGAGTGACGTCGCGTCCATATTACATGACCTTAATGAGCGGGTATTACATCACCGCTCAGTGCTGGAGAGCTGCAGGGAGCAGGGGAGAACTCAGGATTGCAGGGACCCTCAGCGATGGCACGGGGAGGGGTGAGTATGATCCCAGCCACCGGCTCCTGCCGCGGCATCCCCTCCCCCGCTGGTTTCTGCCCTATGACTCGTGTATAAGCCGAGGGGCATTTTCAGCACGAAAAAATGTGCTGAAAATCTCGGCTTATACACGAGTATATATGGTACATTTATTTGCATTTTGCAGTGAGAAATAAGTATTTGGTCCCCTATCATGCATTAAGAGTTCTGGCTTCTACCTGCATTAAAGACAGCTGTCTTACATAGTCACCTTTATAAAAGGCTCCTGTCCACAGACTCAATTAATCAGTCACACTTTAACCTCTATAACATGGGCAAGAACAAAGAGCAATATAAGGATGTCAGGGACAAGATCATAGACCTGCACGAAGCTGGAATGGGCTACAAAACCATAAGTAAGATGCTGGGTGAGAAGGAGAAAACTGTTGGTGCAATAGTAATAAAATGGAAGAAATACAAAATGTCTGTCAATCGACATTGATTTGGGTCACCATGCAAAATCTCCCCTCGTGGGCTATCCTTGATCATGAGGAAGGTGAGATATCAGCCTAAAGCTATACTGGGGGAACTTGTTAATGATCTCAAGGCAGCTGGGACCACAGTCACCAAGAAAATCATTGGTAACACATTACGCCGTAAAGGTTTAAAATCCTGCAGTGCCCGCAAGGTCCCCCTGCTCAAGAAGGCACATGTGCAGGCCCGTCTGAAGTTTGCCAATAAACACCTGGATGATTTTGGGACTGATTGGGAGAAGGTGCTGTCGTCAGATAAGACAAAAATTGTTCTGTTTGGCATTAACTCAACTCGCCGTGTTGGGAGGAAGAGAAATTCTGTCTATGACCCAAAGAACACCGCTCTCCACAGTGAAGCATGGAGGTGAAAACATTATGTTTTGAGGGTGTTTCTCTGCTAAGGGCATGGGACTACTTCACTGCATCAATGAGAGAATGGATGGAGCCATGTACAGAAAAAGTCCCTCTGCCAGGACATTAAAAATGGGTCGTGGCTGGGTCTTCCAGCAAGACAATGACCCAAACCATGCAAAAGAGTCACTGAAAAAGAAGCACATTAAGGTCATGGAGTGGCCTAGACAAAGTTTTCAGTCCTTAATCCTATAGAAAACTTATGGACAGAGTTGAAGCTCCGAGTTGCCAAGCGACACGCCTCAAAATCTTAATGATTTAGAGATGATCTGCAAAGTGAGTGGATCAAAATTCTTCCTGAGATATGCACAAACCTCATCATCAACTACAAAAAAAGTCTGACTGCTGTGCTTGACATCAAGGGTTTTGCCACCAAGTCGTTGCCCTCCATATAACGCGCCTGCGCATTGCAATCTGCGGGCAAAGCATACTGCGCGTGCGCAATTCATGATTGCAATGCGCAGGCGCGTTATATGGAGGGCAACGACTGCAATTCCAAGAAATAATGGAGACAGCGGCGAACAACATGTTAAGGCAAGTACCCAAAACACCGCCCATCTGACCTGACTGCCATCATTTAAATATCCCGCCAATTTAGGGTGACAGATTCCCTTTAAGTCTTGTTTGCCAGAAGGATCAAATACTTATTTCTCACTGCAAAATGCAAATAAATTTATATAACTTATACAATATGGTTTTCTGGATTTTATTTTTGATATTCTATTTCTTAATGTTAAAATTAACCTACCCTTAAAATTATAGACTGTTCATGTCTTTGTCAGTGGGCAAACTTACAAAATCTTGAAGGGATCAAATAATTATGTCTTCACTGTATATCTTTGCTGACATCCGATGTCAAGATTCTAACAAAAATCCTGGCCATTTGGTTGAATTTGGTCATCTCCTCAGCTATCCACTCTGATCAGGCCCAGTTCATGCCTTCAAAATCCACAACCATTAACCTGCAAAGGATATTTTTAAACCTGTAAGCGGCACAAGATAGCATGTCCACTAAATCTATTGTCTCCCTTGATGTCGCTAAGGTGTTTGATAGTTTGGAGTGGGAGTATATGTGGACAGTGCTGGGGGAGATGCAATTCAGTCCTAATTTCTTTAAATGGATTGTAACATCACTGCAATATCTTCTTCCCATCTCCCATCAGACTGATACACCGACTTAAGGCTGGGTCTCACATAGCGATACACCAGCGATCCCGACAACGATCAGGATCGCTGGTGTATCGCTACATTATCGCTGCTGAGCTGCCAAACAGGCAGCTCAGGCAGCGATCAGTACAAGCGACACTGCGGGTAACATCGCTTAGTTACTCGCAATGTACCTTGGATACCAGCGCCCTGCTTCAGGGAGCTGGTATCCAAGGTACACACGGGTTTCTAGGCACAGCCCCGCGCCTGGAAACCGCTGTGTACCTTAGTTATCAGCGGATCGCTGCTCTCCCGCATGTCACACACAGCGATGCGTGCCTGTCAGCGGGAGACCAGCGATCAAAAAAATGTCCAGACATTTCAGCGACGATCAGCGATACCCGGCAGGGGGGCTGATCGTCGCTGAATGTCACACACAGCGATATCGCTGGTGAGCTCGCTGCTGCGTCACAAAACTAGTGACTCAGCAGCGATCTCGCTAGCGAGATCGCTATGTGAGACGGGGGCTTAACTCACCCCTCCGGGCCATGCTGTGAGTTCTGCCCTCTGCATGCTCCATGCTGTAAATCACATGTCCTCTGCTTGGTGTGTGCATATTTCCTGGCTGTGTGCTCTAGGGTGGCGGTGCCTGCTCTTCCTGAGTCTTATAGAGACAGTGTGCACATTCCTAATGTGTCCCCAGCCTATTGCCATCAGTAAGGGATACTTAACACTAGAAGTCCCAGAGAGGGGTAATTTAATATTTCTACTTTTGGAACCCAGAGACGGGTCGAATGACCTGAAGGATTTTAACTAACATCCTATAATCACCGTCTTTTGTTCTGTAATTAAGGCCATTACTGTCGCACCACAGGAGGTTGTTGTTTTCCATTGAGTTTAGCCATTTAGTTTCTAGTTAGTTCTATTCAGTTTATTGTATTTGATAATATAAAGACCATACATATTGTATTTAGTTTAGTTTTATTTGAGCAAAAAAGCACTGAAACAATGAATCATTTTTTTATATATTTTAAATAGAGAATTAGAAATTTTAGAGCAAGGTACAGCTGTGAGTAATGACCAGAAGCATTTGTGTCTAAGGCCTCAAGCACACTAGTGAAAAAAAATTGCGTGAAAATCGCATCGCAATGCAATGTGATTTTTTTCTGCGATTTGCCAATGTATTTCAATGGCACCAAGCACACCTGCGATTTTTTTCGTGCAATTTTTTTCATAGGTGCGATTTTCCTGCGTTTTTTTTTTTGTGCAATTTTTTTCGTGTGAAAAAATCCCAGAGGAGTGATCTATATGACCAATGGGACAGATAGCAAACAAATCGCAAGTAGCTGCGATTTTTTTGCGATTTTTTTTCGCACCCATTGACTTGAATGGGCTGCGATTTTTTTCGTGCGATTTCTCCACTAATTAGAAGATGCCTGAGCAACAAACTCTCTCAGTCTGCTTTCTGCTACTGAGTTGCCAGGTCCTGTCCTGTCCTGTTTCCGTCACCCTGGGGCAGTATACCCAGGCATGTACCTGTATTCTACGTGTCTTGTTTCCGCCACTCTGGGGGCTGTATACCCAGGCCTGAATCCTTTGTCCTGAACTTGTTCTCTTGTCTGACCTTGTCTGAACAAAGTCCTTTACCTGTATATGTTTGTATCCTATGATTATTTTGGAGAACAAAAAAGTCAAAAAAAGTATCTAAAAAAATATACAATGTTTTATTTCATACAAAAGATATAAATGTCAATAAAATTACAGCATTGTGCATATATATTCGATAATTATACATATAATTATGGATGAGATGATCCACCTAAAAAATGGACAATGTGGATGCCTGCTTAGAATGCCATATCATATCTAAAAAGCGCAATTTGTTATCATAGAGTCCTTGCTGGGTCCACACAGGGCTGCCATGCAGTGACTATATCGTATTTACCTATGGTAGCGCTATTATGAGTATAGAGAAAAAGTAGGCATGCATTTATAATATATATATATATTATATATATATATATATATATAGTGGTAAGATTTACCCATTTCTCAGAAGCAGGTCGTAGTATCCACAGGATGTCCAAGAAACATTGTATATTTTTTGAGATACTTTTTTTGACTTTTTTGTTCTCCAAAATAATCATAGTTATCCCTAAGTCAGTATCTTTTCTGTTCGCTATTTGGTTTTCTGTTATAACCATATGTTTGTATTCTAGTCTGAAGCCTTCCCTACCCTGCTGTGTCTATCCTTCTGTCTGCTCCCTCTTTGCCTCTGCAGCTCTGCTCTGATCCCCCTTTGCCTCAGTGGCTCTGCTCTGCTCCCTTTTGCCTCAGCGACTCTGCTCTGCTCCCATCTCGCATCCGGCGGCTCTGCTCTGCTCCCGTCCCGCATCCTGCGTCTCTGCTCTGCTCGCGTCCCGCATCCTGCGGCACTGCTCTGCTCCTGTTCCACATCTGTGGCTTTTTGTCCTTCCAGTCTAAACTGGTTCCTACCTGTTCCATATCCCACTTGTACCCGCCAGTGTTCCTGTCCTTCCCGAAACATTTCCTGTCCCTCCAGTCTGAACTGATTCCTACCTATTCCCTTATCCCTCATGTACCTGACAGTGTTCCTGTGCTTTCCAAAACAGTTCCTGTTCCTCCTGTCTGAACCCCCCCTGCCTGCCAGAGTTCCAGCCGTGCACGCCTGCCTGCCAGAGTGCCAGTCGTGCCCGCCTGCCTGCCAGTACATTATCTGTGCCCACCAGTACTTGCCAGTCTAAATTTCAGCTTTCTTCTGTACTTGCCTGCACCTGTCTTTAGTGTTCTGTTCCCCTGTGGGATCAGCTGCTACAGCCAGACACTGCCCTGGAATGGTACCTTTCATCTACCTGAAGAAAAAGCCTGACCTCATCACTAGAGGCTCCAGTGAACACCAAGGTAGCTTCTTAGTCACACCCCTCCAGGGTTAGTCTGCTTTGCGGCACAGTGGGGTCACAATCCTTGTTCGCACCCTCCAGTCTGGGCGCGAGTGTTACATGGATTAAGATACGAAAGTACGGGCTAATGGGGGAATGTCAGAACAATTTGAGCTTTTCAGGGGGACTAGACAAGGCTTCTCTTCACACTTGCTGTAGAACCGTTAGCTTGTATTATTAGAAGACACCCAAGGATAGGGGGTTTTAAGTATCGGAACAAAGAAGAAAAGATTGCTCTATATGCTGATGACCTATTATTATTCATTAATAACTTGGATAACTCTATTCCAAACAAAACACAATTGAGAAATTTGGGACCTTTTAGGGCCTGACAATAAACTGGTCTAAGTCCACTCTTCTGCCTTTGGATTCCAGGAGTACTGCTATTTTGGAGAGTCTGTCCAATATTACAGTAGTTCAGAAATATACGTACGTATTTGGGGATTTACATTATTAATAAACCACAGGAGTTTGTTCCATTTCATCTAAGTCCACTAGTTATTAAAATGAAGAACAAAGAGTGTATATGGGAAAAACTACCTCTGCTAGCCTTGGGTAGAGTAAACCTCATTAAGATATGCTTAATGCCATGCATTCTGTACATTGTACAACAAAAAAGCAAAGAAAAACCGAAACAAAGTCCCATGTTCAATAAGAACTAAATTTTATTAGGAATACAATGACCATAAGGAGGGTGGGAAAAAAAAAGGAGGAGCAAAACAAGTAACTATAAAGACATATTATAGTGGTGTGGCCAACACAATCACCTATATAAAAAATATGCATCTATAATTGCCAATCGCCTATACAAAAGTATGCATCTCTCACTGCCAATGTTATCTTAGTGTAATATACAAAATAAATCAATATACAGATATATAAATCAATAAAGTGAAAATGCAAAAAGTATATACATATACCATATACACTAATCAAAAAAGTGCATACGTGCAAGATGATAAAAAGTGGGGGATACGTCAGCCCCAAAATGAACTGATAAGTGCTAAAAATTAATAACAACTAATATATACCTCAAAATACAAATAAGGTGTTATAAAGTGCAGTGCAAACATAAATAGGCCACAGCAATATACATCCAAAGTGCAACAGTGCAGATATATTGGGCAAATGTAGGGAACAGTGGATTTTTATGAAATAGAGATCAATATATCATAAAGTAAGAAATCCCAGTATGCACGCATAACAGAGAATAAATAAGAGGGCTCAGGGTTGGACTGGCCCACCGGAGAACTGGAGGATTCTCCGGTGGGCCCTGGCATCTGGGGGGCCCTGGCACCTGCTGGCATACAGGGGCCAGTTGCCTGGAGCAGCAGCAGGAGCCCCTGTCCCCGCTGTTAAAGAGAAATGAATATTTACTGCTTCCCACGCCCACATGGGGTGGGAAGCAGTGAATATCATTATTTACCTGTCACCTGCTCCACCGCTGAGTGCCGCGGTCCTCGGGTCCTCTTGCTGCGATGTTCAGGCAGAGGGCGCGATGACGTGATTAGTGTGCACCGCGCCCTCTGCCTGAGCATTCACTGCCGGAGGACCCGAAGACAGCGGAGCTCAGCGGTGGAGCGGGTGACAGGTAAATCTCTCAGGTGCCGGGGCCCTGAGCGAGCGGTGACACCGGTACCAGTCCCCAATAGGGCGCCGGTGTCCCCGCCCGCTCAGGACACCGGCACCTGGCCCCCAGCGACGAGAGGTGAGTATGTCATTTTTTTTTGTTGTTGCAGCAGCAGCTGCGGCAGCATAAGGGGCCATAATCTATGGAGCATCTATGGGGGCACAGTCTGTGGAGCATTTATGGGGGCACAATCTATGGGGCAATAATCTATGAGGGCATAATCTGTGGAGCATCTATGGGGGCATAATCTAGGGGGGCATAATCTGTGGAGCATCTTGGGGGCATAATCTGTGGAGCATCTATGGGGGCACAATCTATGGAGGCATAATCTATGGAGCATCTATGGGGCACAATCTAGGGGGGCATAATCTGTGGCGCATCTATGGGGGCACAATCTATGGGGGTACAATCTATAGGGGCATAATACATGGGGCATCTATGGGGCACAATCTGTGGAGTATCTATGGGGGCATAATCTGTGGAGCATCTATGGGGGCACAATCTATGGAGCATCTATGGGGGCATAATCTATGGGGGCACAATCTATGGGGGCATAATCTGTGGAGCATCCATAGGGGCATAATCTGTGGAGCATCTATGGGGGCATAATCTATGGGGGCATAATCTGGAGCATCTATGGGGGCATAATCTATGGGGGCATAATCTGTGGAGCATCTATGGGGGCATAATCTGTGGAGCATCTATGGGGCATAATCTATGGAGCATCTATGGGGGCATAATCTGTGGAGCATCTATGGGGCATAATCTATGGAGCATCTATGGGGACATAATCTATGGGGGCATAATCTGTGGAGCTTCTATGGGGGCATAATCTATGGAGCATCTATGGGGGCACAATCTATGGAGCATCTATGGGGACACCATCTATGGAGCTTCTATGGGGGCACAATCTAAGGAGCATCTATGGGGCATAATCTGTGGAGTATCTATGGGGCACAATTTATGGAGCATCTATGGGGGCACAATCTATGGAGCATCTATGGGGACACCATCTATGGAGCTTCTATGGGGGCATAATCTATGGAGCATCTATGGGGGCATAATCAATGAAGCATCTATGGGGGTTTAATCTATGGAGCATCTATGGGGGCACAATCTATGGAGCATCTATGGGGCATAATACATGGGGCAGCATATGGGGCATAATCTCATTTTCCACCCTAGGCTTATACTCGAGTCGATAAGTTTTCAGTTTTTTTTTTTTTGGCAAAATTAGGGGGGGTCGGCTTATACTCGGGTCGGCTTATACTCGAGTATATACGGTATCTATCTATTATCTATATCTAATCTATCTATATATATATATAATTATCCCCTATGAGGGGGGCAGCATTATCCCCTATGAGGGGGCTGCTTTATAATCTATGAGGGAGGCTACCCCAACTCCTGCTACATAATTAAGACGTGTACTAACTTATATTATACCCTGATATTAGTGTGTTTTACTGCACAATTGGTGGTCTTGCATTTATTTCTATGTAGCTAACATAGTGGGCCTCAAAAATGATTTTCTCTGGTGGGCCCACGGTGTTCCAGTCCGACGCTGAGAGGGCTATAGAGAGAGCAGAGACCTGAAAATAATAATGGGGCAAGTCCCAGTAACTAATATAAACAATATATAGATCGGTCCGCCCAAAACCCATAAAATAATTACCTTATGCCTTTATACTCCGTGTGCCCAAATATACCGCGTCCCCAGGATGCACTCCTACCCAAACGCGTGTTTCGGCGTCTGCCTTTCGTCACCCTCTGACGAAGGCAGACGCCGAAACGCGCGTCGGGCCAAATGTCAGGGCAAATTGCATTGTCATTAGTGCACTCAATTTTCTGAATTTTTTTAAATTTTTTTTTAATAACAATTTATTTTATTTATTTATTTGTGTGCACTGTGCCTTGGATGTTTCTTGGATTCTGTACATTGTGCATAACTCACCTGTCTGAATTCATAAATACTGGTTAAGGAAAATGCACAACATCTTTAGAGATTTGGTGTGGAAAAGAGGGACCCCCAGAATAAAACTGGAAAAACTGCAATGGTCAAAAAAATCAGGGGTGTTAGCAATGTCTCATATATGGGGTACTATATAGCTTCCGTGTTTCAGCACTCCCAAGGTTGGGCATTGGAGTAGGCCCAAGAAGAAGGATTGATAGTATTAAAATACTTGGGAAGAGGGGAGCATTTATTGGAGATACTTGAATCACACAAATTTGCAGGTAGTCTGAGTATATACCCTACCTGGTCACTGGTCCATAAAATTTGCTGGACATGTAAAATATTGTTTGGGATGCGAGACAGCTCAAAGTACATGCCTAGCTGGAATAACTTTAATCTAGAGGAGTTATGGTACATTTCTACATGAAGGGGATCGTGATGGGGCATATTTCTACATGAAGGTGATCATGATGGGGCATTTCTACATGAAGGGGATTATGATGGGGCATTTCTACATGAAGGGGATTATGATGGGGCATTTCTACATAAAGGGGATCATGATGGGGCATTTCTACATGAAGGGGATTATGATGGGGCATTTCTACATGAAGGGGATCATGATGAGGCATTTCTACATGAAGGGGATCATGATGGGGCATTTGGCACGTGTTGGCACTTCGTCATAAATAATTGGGTTTTAGGTTGCAGTTTGGGCACTGAAAGGTTCGCCATCACTGGTCTAGGGTGAAGGAGAGGGTGATAAAAGGCAGAAGAGTTTAATATTCAAACTATGCTTAGTGCGAAAACCTGTGTGTGTTACGATTAACGGGGAAAGTGGGAGGATTTCTCCATGTACAATGAGCTATTGCTAAAATATTCTAACAGACTAGAAAATCTATAGCCACGCACTGGCTGGCATCCAGACCTCCCTGTGCAGAAGAGGTGGTCCGAGCTCTCAACTCTACTATTTTAATGGAAAAAAAAGTTTATAACAAGAGGGGGGAGGTTGGTAAATTTGATAAAGAATTGGGGGGAGAACTGATTAGTTTGCTGCTGTGGTTTCGGAAGAGATGATTAGATATGTTTTATTTAATTTACCGTATATACTCGAGTATAAGCCGACCCCCCTAATTTTGCCAAAATAAACTGGGAAAACTTACTGACTCGAGTATAAGCCTAGGGTGGAAAATGAGATTATGCCCTACATGCTGCCCATGTATTATGCCCCCATAGATGCTCCATAGATTGTGCCCCATAGATGATCCATAGACTGTGCCCCCATAGATGCTCCACAGATTGTGCCCCCATTGATGCTCCATAGATTGTGTCCCCATAGATTATGCCCCCATATATGATCCATAGATTGTGCCCCCATAGATTGTGCCCCCATATATGATCCATAGATTGTGCCCCCATAGATTATGCCTCATATATGATCCATAGATTGTGCCCCCATATATGATCCATAGATTGTGCCCCCATATATGATCCATAGATTGTGCCCCCATAGATTATGCTCCATAGTATAGGTCTCAATTGCTGCCGCTGCTGCTGCAACCGAAAAACAAAAAAAAAAAAAGACCTCACCTCTCGTTGCTGGGGGCCAGGTGTCCTGAGCAGGCGGGGACACCGGCACGCTATGGGGGACAGGTGCCGATGTCACCGCTCGCTCAGGTCCCGGCACCTGAGATATTTACCTGTCACCCGGTGCACGCCGCTGTCTTCTGGGTCCTCCAGCAGTCAATGATCAGGCAGAGGGCGCGGCGCTCACTAATGACATAATCGCGCCCTCTGCCTGAACATCGCAGCAAGAGGGCCCAAGGACACAGCGGAACGGGACAGGTAAATATCGCTTATGCTTACCCCTCTGCCGGCGTGGTCTCTGCCCTTCTCTTCTCCCACGGTCCCGGCGCCAGTGTTCAGCGGTCACGTGTTACCGCTCATTAAAGTCATGAATATGTGCATATTCATGACTTTAATGAGCGGTACCAGCTGACCGCTGAACACTGGCGCCGGGACCGTGGGAGGAGCAGGGGGGCTGCAGAGACCGCGCCGGCGGACGGGTAAGTATATAGGACAGCTGCGCTCCCCCTCCCCCGCTGACCCCCTAGTATCTGACTGAAATATAAGCCGAGAGGGGGACTTTCAGCCCTAAAAAATGGGCTGAAAATCTCGGCTTATATTCGAGTATATACGGTACTAATCCTGTAAATTATGATTACCACCTGTCTGGGTAGAAGGATACTGTATTTAACTAAGATTAACCCCTATGTCAGTAAAGGTATGGTTTTATTGTAATGCACACTGTGGGAAAGGGTGGAGAGGGTGAATATTAGTTCTGAGTTAGGAAGGGGAGAACTGTATGGTGGTTACTGGAATTTCATTGAATGGATAATTGGTTTATATAGGCACTATTCCTGTATGATGACATATAAAATAATTATTCTGCTGTAAACTATATTGTTTGGTGTTCAATAAAAGTTTATTGATTAAAGATGGTATCTTTTATGCTGCATTAAAGGCTGGGTCTCACATAGCAATACACCAGCGATCCCGACAACGATCAGGATCACTGGTGTATCGCTACATTATCGCTGCTGAGCTGCCAAACAGGCAGCGATCAGTACAAGCGACACTGCGGGTAACATCGCTTAGTTACCCGCAGTGTACCTTGGATACCAGCGCCCTGATGCAGGGAGCTGGTATCCAAGGTACACAGCGGGTTTCTAGGCACAGCCCCGCACCTGGAAACCCGCTGTGTACCTTTGTTACCAGCGGATTGCTGGTCTCCCGCCTGTCACACGCAGCGATGCGTGCCTGTCAGCGGGAGACCAGCGATCAAAAAAATGTCCTGGTCTTTCAGCGACGATCAGCGATACCCGGCAGGGAGGCTGATCGTCGCTGAATGTCACACACAGCGATATCGCTGGTGAGCTCGCTGCTGCGTCACAAAACTAGTGACTCAGCAGCGATCTCGCTAGCGACATCGCTATGTGAGACGGGGGCTTAACTCTTCCAGAAAAAATACTATACCCCAATAAGGTAGAAGGGAGAGGTTTTCTAATGGACACTTACCTGTTTTTTGGGTTCCTTATAACTTGAATGAATGAAATTAATAATTTGTGACACTAAAATTAACATTGGTCTTTATCTCAGCCCACTCCAGCTTCATCATTCCACTTTAGATTTTTAATGAAGAACATATTTAGAAATTGGTCTGTACTGCTTATCCAAACCTCTATGTTTCATTAAATTATCCTGGCAAGACAAAGTATGTTCATTGTATTGAAAGAGGTACTACTTAAAGGGGTTGTCCAATACTTGGACACCTCCTTCTCATTCCTCATGTTTGGCCTCATTAAATTAAAAAACCCTATATGCACCTCCAGTGCGGCGCCATTCCAGCGGTTTCAGCCCTCACTTTCCCAAGGCTCACGTGAGGCTGTTACATCATGTGAGCAATGCAGCAAATAAGCACTGGTGTAACTGGCTCCATCTTCGGACATATTGAACATCAACAGGAAGTGAAGTCTGCTGCTGCTCTCTGACTTCCCCTTGATGTTCTATTTGTGATATGTGAGTATCTCTGAGGTGGCATTGATGGCAGTTTTGATTATACTTGTTTTTGTTGCAGGGGTTATCTTGCCATTATGCATCAAATGAATTGTGCCATGCACTGCTCAAGTAAGGGGTGCGGGCCCACTCCTGCACAGGAGTAAACCCATTTCTCCATGGGACAGTCTGAGTTTGGTCCCATACCGCCAATTTTTAATCTTTTGACATCCCTAATATTTTTGCTAAGGTATCATAATTAGGAACAAATACACCTTGTGAGTTTACAACTCCGGGTCAATACAAGACATGCAAGTAATGAATGCAGAATGGGCATGATCATGTTGTGTCGACCCGCCACCACAATTGTGGGTTACCAGGGCAATGGGGTACTCAGAGCCGAGCCCGTAGAAGTCTATGGGGATTTTGTCACAGGTAGCTGTGGCTCGGTCTGTGGCCCGGGCGGTCTGGCGTATGTTGGGGATATATTTACAGGGGATTGATTTATGTACAGTTCGTGACGCCATCTGTAGTATTCTGGTAATTAGTACCAGCGCTGCTGTAGATCTCTGAGGGGATGGTGATGCAGCTAGATGTCGGGTCCCCTACAGGTGGGACTGGTCCCTCAAAGTCTATGGGATTTGTGAAGTCGAGTGCAGATAAAGAACACAGTCTCACACGGTCAGCGTCTTTCCATACCTTTACTTGTAAGATGTTCAAGCAGGTCCCAGGGAGGCTGATCCAAGGAGAGTGTATCTTGAGACAGCAGCTGGACAAGTTAGGGGCCTCCTTTAACTCCAATAAAACGAGTACAACCAGCCTGAAGCGTAGTTCCCTCAAATCTCCAGCTAATCTTTAGCTGTACCTGCCCAGTCAGCTTAGTGTTAGGGGCCTTCCTGTGAAGGAGCTGAATTCTTATTTTGTCCTGCAGAACTCCAAAGTCTTCACTCCCCCTGACCCCAGTTACGTACTGACTATAAGGGGCTTGTCTGCCGCGACCTAGGGTCCGGTAGATTCCTGGTTTTCTTATCACTGTGCTTGAAACAACAGTGACCCTTCGGTCCCCAGTGACCGGGTGCAATGTGCTGGACTTCTTCAATCCGTAAGCACTAATCCTATAAATCCACTTGCCTTTCGCCTTGTCCACGCTGGTAACATAAGCACTCAAACTAGCCAAGGGTCGAGCAGTCACTTCTTTCTTTTCCTTACTACGAAGTTAGCCACAGATGCTCAGTTATCACAGGCAGGAGCACGTCTCTGAACCTGATACCGTCCTTTAGACAGGGATGCTGAAGACTTTCTGTACTAAAACTTCTTCTTTCCTTCAGTGTATGCTGAGGAGGTGATACAGCTCTGACTAGACTAAGGTGTATCCAGACACCTATACCAGACTCCACGATATGAACTGGTGATAAAGCAGGCTAGACTCCTTCCTCCCTCCAGACGTCTTCTCTCTCAGTAGTCTAGACACTCACTCCACACGTCCTCACTGTCCGAAGACAGGAACTAGACTAATCACTCTAAACACATACTACCTTGACCACTCCCTCTAGAGTATACTCCACTACCCTAAGGGTGTGTCTAGTATATGCTGAGTGAATGAATATTTAGCATTAAACTGCTGTCTCGCCACACACTCTCCAGGGTACTGCGTGTGCCTACCACCAGGGCTACACATTCCCCCATGGTAAAAGACAGCACTCCCGGGCTGTAAAATACAAAAGAGACATTTTGTTTATGCAATAAACATTAAACAATAACATCTTCCCATCCGGGAGGTGAGAATATCTTGAACGTTGCAAACTTTTATAGAAAAATACAAATAGTATCAAATAGCATTCAATAAATAAATATACAATATACTTGTGAAGGACCCGCACCAAACCTTCAACGTGGGTCCTGGGTGGGCTGCAGGACGTCCGATTGCAGACCTCACTCAGTGCCACACCACACGGGTTTTGTTTTCAGAGGTAGTTGTGACTGGTTTATGTAAAACCAAGAGAAAGCACCGAAGCGCAACTATTTACAAGTAAGTTCTGGGTTAGCATAGTCCTTAACCTCCAAGTCCAATGTAAAACCAAAATAGATATAATATCACATTATACTAAAGTGCAACACTTTTCTGGTTACTATGTATCATTTATCATTTATCAATTACCAATTACCCAGCCGGGCATTCTACAGTATATATATTCACTATATAAATTGTGCAAAACTTTACAAACATTTCAAACTTTTTACTATATTACTGATGGTAGACCCGATATGGATCTCACCAACTCTTTACTTATTTATTCATTTTCATCACACTTTTCCAATACATTTTCCACCCCGGGGGCTGGAACAACGCAATGGGCCCTTGATCCCAGGACCAGCAAATCATGTGCTGCGATCAGGGTCTGGGTCGCCACAGTTCTGGTGCGAACCTCTAGGGGCGCAACGGGTATACTCTCTCCACATGACACCGATTGCGTCTCAATCACCGTTAGCGATATGGACCGCGTTAGGGATTGCGATCGAGACTGTGTCGCTTGTTGCGATGAAGAGGTGGCTTTAATTCGCGATGAAATCTGGGTCGCTAGTTGCGATGACTTTGCAGGGTGCGATGCTGGGGCACGGCCGGATGCTGCTTGAGCTGGAAACGGGGACGCTGCGGTAATGGTGACGGTACCTGCGTCTGGGACGGGGTCACGGACGATGGTGACATTCAGGGCATACCACCCCTTCATTCCCCAATGCCGCGTATATGTGACGATATCTCCGTTTGCTAAGTCCCTCCCGGGATGACCTTGCGGCAGGTGGGATTCTACGTCACGCCTGCTGACAAAGACCGCTGGGTAGAGGCCCGGTTCACGGATAAAGCCCCAGCCCTTCCGGAGCTGGAACTCAGTCACACACCCCTGCCGCCGCGGTTCCCTCAGAGTACCTTTATCTCTCCGGACGGTCTCTTTGTCCGCGATCAGCTCGGCAAATTGTCGCTGACGGTTCCTCTGAGTTTCCCGCTCTTCCTCCTGCTGACGCCTCTTCTTCTCCTCACGACTCTGCCATTCCTGTTCCCACTGGGCGATGTAGGCGACGTCATCCAGGCGCGCCATTTCGTCCCAGTCCACATCTGGTAGTGACGGACAGGACCCCTCCGGTGTCCCTGCCGGGGACCGATAATCTGCTGCGGCCTCTTGGCCGGGCGGGCGTTCCGGGATTGGCTGTACCTCCTCAACCTCCTCCGCCTCCACCGCTTCACCAGTGGGATCGGGAACGGTACTTTCGGGGGCAGCCTCCGGTTGCTCCTTCGCCTTGGGCAGCAGACTCTTCGGTATTTGGAATCGTGGGGGTTCATTGAGGGGAGAGGACGCCGTGTTCGTTAGTTGCCACTGCAGCAGGTTACATCGGCGTCTCTCAATCTCCTCCAGTCCAGGTTGGACCATCTTCTTTAGGCGTGCGTTCTCCTCCTGAATCTCTAGCAACGCCTGTTGCAGGTGCAGGATCGCATAAGACTCCGATGCCGATGGCAGCTTGGCGGGGGCACGGGGCCTGCCTTCCTCCGCTGCCCCGCTCGGCTGCACACGTCCTGCCTCCATCATGTTCCAGAAGATTCTCTTTTCTTTCTGCGGAGACATCCGGTCTCTTCCGTGGAGGTGGGGTTTGCGTCTCCTCCTCCTCGCAGGGAAGGTGAAGAGGAGGCGGACCTCCTTTGCTGTAGGGCAGGACCGCATGTTGTAGTAGCACTTTGAGAGGGCAGGCATTTTCTTCGCGCCACAGGGGGGTAGACGCCCACGAAGGTACGCCCACCTTCTTCTCCAGCGCCTGAGGGCGCGAATATGGCGACAAAAATGGCGATTTTGGCGCCAAAAGTGCAAACAGTCCTTTTCACAAAAACAAGTCCTTAGGCACACAGGGCTCGCAATTTCGCGAGTTTCGCATCCTGTTCGTGACGCCAAGTTTTT
>JARQOD010000002.1:311946095-311975279 GCA_033576555.1 Oophaga sylvatica
ACTTATGCTTGTGGGTCTAACAAGTATGGAGAAGTTCACAGGGTATGAATACTTTTTCAAGGCACTGTAAATATTATAGGGGGCACAAACAAAAACATAGTTATTGTATGGGGCCTAAAAGAGGGACATCATTATTGTATGGCTGAAAAGAGAGACATAATTACTACATGGGGCCACAAAGTGGGATATAATTAATGTATGGAGCTGCAAAGAGACATAATTATACTACTCACAAAAAGTTAGGGATATTTGCCTTTCGGGTGAAATTTCAGCATGATCTTAAAATGCACTCTAACCTTTTCAAGTGAACTTAATGTGAAAGTCTCTAAACTTTTGAATGCACATGTCCAACTGTTCAATATTTTAATACTTTTCGCACAACTTTCGTGCTGTTATCAAAGAAGAAGTTTAACGGCAAAACTCACAACAGGTATTTGATTCATGAATTGCCCAATAAATTTCAGGGTTCAATTATAATTGGTACTTAAACAGTCCTTCTCATCATGCTGTTCACATTTTGACATCAAGAGACCAAGACGACACTTAACAATTGATCAACAATACCTTGTCATTGCGAGACTTGAAGCAGGATGTTGAAAGTGCACTGAGCTTAGATTGTCACAGAGTGTCATCAGCAGGTTGCAACAGAGGTAGAGAGACTGGAGGAGTCACAGAAAGACATAGAAGAGGACATCCTTTGGTCACATACCATACTGATGACTGCTTCATGTGTGAACAGTGGCCTTCAGAACAGGATGATGAGTGCCACACAACTCCAGGCACATTTAAGGGAGGTAAGAGGCACCCAAGTGTCACATCAGACCATTCAATACCATTTATATCAGCGTGGTCTGCATGATAGACAACCTTCAAGGGTACCTAACCACACCACCAGGCATGGGGGTCATTGTCTTGCATGGGCCATAGAAAATCTATGGGATCAGCTGAGTCATGTAGAGACTCGTAACTCTGTACCCCAGAACCCCAATGAACAGGCATGGCATACCTCTCTACAAGAGGAGAGGGATGCCATGCCTCAGCAGACAATTATTCGAGTTGTGAACAGCATGAGACATCATTCTCAAGCTGTAATTGATGCTCAAGGCCACAAGTTATGGTAACATTGACATTTTTGGCTGTTCTTGGCTTTTGTTCAATAAATTGTTTGATATTGGGATTTCACCATTGCATGCTTCTACTTAATGCCCTACTTTCATGATAAATTATGACTGTAGCATAAACTTTACATTTTGCAAAATATTAAACAAAAGCCAAATAACTCTAACTTTTTGCGAGTAGTGTATGAGGCACAAAGCGGGACATTGCAATGTGGATCATGATTTCTGGATGGGGATCATAAATAAAGCACTATTACTATGTGGAAGCATAAAGGGGCACTATACCTGCATTGAGATACGCTGGGGTAAGGTGTTAGCTGGGGGAGAAATAAAACTGATGTAAGGCAAAAGTGGATGGAATTATTATTGCGGAGAGTGCTATTTGTTTGTTTTTTTTAAAGTTAGGTAAAAGCGATGACAAGCCAAAGACATCTGTGTGTTACAGTCTGCAGAAACAAGATGTGGATGGTATGAAGTGGTCATGGCGTTCGTTAGCGAATAGAGAAAAACAAGGGAAATTAATAAATTCGATCTAGTTAGGCCTCTTTCACACATCCGGTGTGCGCCTGACGGCACCCCCGGCATTTAGCCGCAGCACCGCATCAGAAAACCTGATGCGCCGCTTGCGTTTTTTTTTTGCATTGACTTGCATTAGCGCCGGATGGCGCCGCATGTCAATGCGTCGTATGCGATTTTGTCCGGATGCGGCGGAAATGTACATTCCGGCGGCCGGACAAAACGCAGCATGTAACGTTTTTTTTTTTTTTGCCGGATTCCCTGATGTCTCCGGGCATCAGAAACCATCCGGCAAAAAAACGCATGCGGCGCATCAGGTTTTCTGATGCGGCGCTGCGGCTAAATGCCGGGGGCGCCGACAGGCGCACACCGGATGTGTGAAAGAGGCCTAACTAGATCGAATTTATTAATTTCCCTTGTTTTTCTCTATTCGCTGTGTGAAAGAGGCCTTACACTTTTATGTATGCAGAGATTCAAATTCCTTAAAAAAGATTAATTGATAAAATCTGAGATGCATGCATCCACTATTTGCAGGGTTAAGATTTTACTGCATACTGAAGTTTTGTATTCCATAATTCAAGAAGTATCATTTCTCCTTGCGGAGATTGACATACTAAGCATGCCGAGATGAGGAGACATAAAGCCGCAATGCTCCTCTGGGAAATATGCAAATTGTCTCTTCAGGTGGCACTAGAATTCTAGTCCTCTTCCTCTCTGAAAAGACAATGTGCATATTTCCCAGAGGAGCATTAAGGCTTTATGTCTCCTCATCTCTGCATGCTTAGCATGTCAATCTCCGCAAGGAGAAACTATACTTCTTGGATATCGGTCAGATGCCTCTCACACAGTCAAACCAGATCTCACACTTTGCACTGACAAGGGACAGTACCCCAAAACACAGTGTCTGCAAATAGAGATTCTGGTTTTGCTTTTATTCTAAGTCATGTGACAAGGCTCGATAAAGGGTCAACAACATTGACTTTTAGGATTGCTACTTCCAAAAGGTGGCACTAGAGTTCTTGTCCTCTTACTCTCTGAAAAGACAATTTGTGCATTCCATAATAAAACTGATATAGTGGCAGACATGCCTGATATGTTGGAAGCCCGGCAAGCATGGCTGATATACAGGCAGGTAGGTGGGAACCACTGGTATGCAGACAGGCCCTTGTGGGTACGAGTGATGTACAAGCAGGTGGGTACAAGCAGACATGGTTGGTATACAAGCAGGTTGGTGCAGGTGGGCACAGCTGAATAGAGATAAGTACTAATTCAGACACTGCAAATTTAGAGGTACATAATGGTTCAGACACTGCACGTTTTGTGAAAGGTACTGGTTTAGACACTACAGGTTTGGAGATAGGTATTGGTTTAGACACAGGAGGTTTAGGAATAGATCTAGATTCAGACACAACAGGTTTAGGAAAAGATACAGATTTAGATACAAACAGATTGAGTGATAGGTCCTATTACAGACAGCATCACACACAGGTACAAGTTCAGGGCACAAGCCTAAGCAAACAGACGCAGGAAACAGGTTCAAGTTCTGGCTTGGGCATACAGCCTAGGGGAAACAGGAAATAGCAATTTAGTAGTTGCACCAACACTACAGGAGAATGTTGCTGAGGCTCCTCCTAACAGGTGGAAGTGCCTTAAGTAGCAGGTGCCTCCCAGCAATAGCCTGGGGACACATTAGGAATGTGCACACTGTTTCTTTAAGAATCAGGAAGAGCTCGTGCGAGCTCCTTAAAAGGGAACTTGTCAGCAGGATTGTGCTGAGTAACCTACAGACACTGTCAGGTCAGCGCCGTTAAACTGACTAAAATGTTACCTTGGTTGATGAAATCCATCTTGTGGCTGTTTTTTAATTTTTATTTTCAGTTTTGAGTTCATGAAATGCTTCCACTGGCACCTGCGCTGCAGCATGATAGCATATATATTGTGTATGTAATCCTTTTCTTTCATGTTATCCATAAATTCCTGAAAGAAAAAAAGCTTGAAAATGGCGAAAGCTGCACCTGCGCAGCAGCAGCTATCAGCTATCCAATAGCTGCTACTGCGCAGGCAGCGGCGGCCCCATTTTGCTAGAGAAAAAAAATTGTCTCCTCCAAAATGGCGCCGCCCCTGCCTGCAAAAGGAAATTTTTTTTCAATACATATATACAGCTCTGGCAAAAATTAAGAGACCACTGCAGTTTCATAAAAATCAGCTTCTCTAAATGTCTGACAGCCATTCCATTCCAGTGTCAGTTGAATTCCAACCAGAGTACACCTCATTCTACATAATGTGCTTCTGATTAGGTGATCACCTAAACCAAATCATATTTTTATGAAGGAAAGTATAAAAAACACTGCTGTGGTGTTCACAATTCTCTTGCAATAGGACAAGCTGGATGGCAAAGCAAGTGCTAGTAAAATCCCAAAAGTAATAGGAATGAAAAAATAACTTTTAACCATGCCAAAGGAGTTGAAAAGAAAAGTCTTGAGTGATGGAACGACGGGCTCAATTCTGGCTTTACTAGCAGAGGGATACAGTGAGGGTCATGTTGCTTTCATCCTTAAAATTTCTAAGATGGCAGTACATTACAATAAGGTCAAGCAGCAGACATTGGGGACAACAAATCCAAAGACCAGCACAGGGCGAAAACAACTCTCCACTGACCAGGATGACCGTCATCTTATTCGAATGTCACTCAGCAACTGCTGGATGACATCAACTGACTTACAAAAGGAATGGCAAATGGCAGCTGGGGTGAAGTGGATGGCAAGAACAGTTCGCAACAGGCTACTGGAGGCAGGGCTCCAGTCATGTAAAACTATAAAAAAGCCTTTCATCAATGAGAAGCAAAGGAGAGCCAGGCTGAAGTTTGCCAAAGACAATAAGGATTGGACCAGAGAGGACTGGAGTAAGGTAATCTTCTCTAATGAGTCTAAATTTCAGCTTTGCCCAACACCTGGTCATCTAATGGTTAAACGGAGACCTGGAGAGGCGTACAAGCCAGTGTCTTGCACTCACTGACTGTGAAATTTGGTGGAGGATTGGTGATGATCTGGGGATTCTTCAACAAGGTTGGAATTGGGCAGGTTATTCTTTGCGAAGGACGTATGAATGAAGCCGCATAGAAGTTTATCCTGGAAAAACAGTTGATTCCTTCTGCTCAGGCAATGTTCCCCAACTCTGAGGACTGTTTTCTCCAGCAGGGCAATGTGCCATGCCACATAGCTAGGTCAATCAATGTTGGATAAAGGACCACCACATCAAATCCCTGTCATGGCCAGCCCAATCTCCAGACCTGAACCCCATTGAAAATCTCTGGAATGTAATCAAGAGGAAGATGGATAGTCACAAGCCATCAAACAAAGAAGAACTGCTTAAATTGTTGTACCTGGAGTGGCATAAGGTCACCCAAAAGCAGTGTGAAAGACTGGTGGAAAGCATGCCAAGACGCTTGAAAGCTGTGTTTAAAAATCATAGTTATTCCACAAAATATTGATTTCTGACCTCTTCCTGAGTTAAAACATTAGTATGGTTGTTTCTAATTGATTATGAACTTATTTTCTTAGCATTATTTGAGGTCTGCAAGCGCTGCATTTTTTTGTTATTTTGACCATTTATCATTTTCTGAAAATAAATACAAAATTTATTGCTTGGAAATTCTGAGACATTTTATTATTATTATTATTATTATTATTATTTATTTCTATAGCATCATTGATTCCATGGTGCTGTACATGAGAAGGGGTTACATACAAATTACAGGTATCACTTACAGTAAACAAACTAACAATGACAGACTGATACAGAGGGGAGAGGACCCTGCCCTTTCTGGATTACATTCTACAGGATGGTGGAGAAGGAGACAGCAGGTTGGGGGATTGCAGCAGTTCCGGTTTGGTTGAGGCGATATCTCCGGTAATGGTGAGGAGGTAGCAGGGTTATTGCAGGCTGTAAGCTTTCCTGAAGAGGTGGGTTTTCAGGTTCCGTCTGAAGGATCTGACTGTGGTTGATAGTCGGACGTGTTGGGGCAAAGAATTCCAGAGGATGGGGGATATTCGGGAGGAGTCTTGGAGTCGGTTGGGTGAGGAGCGAATAAGTGTGGAGGAGAGAAGGAGGTCTTGGGAGGATCGGAGATTACATGAGGGAAGATATCAGGAGATTAGTTCAGAGACATATGGAGGAGACAGGTTATAGATGGCCTTGTAGGTCAGTATTAGTAATTTGAACTGGATGCGCTGAGGGAATGGGAGCCAGTGAAGAGATTTACAGAGGGGAGAAGCGGAGGAGTAGCGAGGAGAGAGATGAATTAGTCGGGCAGCAGAGTTAAGGATGGACTGGAGAGGTGCAAGGGTGTTAGCAGGGAGGCCAGAGAAAAGGATGCTGCAGTAGTCGAGGCGGGAGATGATGAGGGTATGCACAATCATTTTCGTAGATTGAGGGTTGAGGAAAGGACGGATTCTGGAAATATTTTGAGCTAAAGGCGACCGGAGGTAGAAAGAGCTTGGATGTGCGGTTTGAAGGACAGGGCAGAGTAAAGGGTTACTCCGAGGCATGTTGTCAGTAGTTTATAGAATAAAAGAGCAATTTACATTTTACTCAAAAATATACCTATAAGGAGAAAAATCAGACAAAGTGAAAACTTTGCAGTGGTCTCTAAATTTTTGCCAGAGCTGTATATACATAACTAGTGATGAACCCGTTCTACGCCCGGGTGGCAAGCATTTTTATAGGTACATGGTCTCCCATTCTGGTATGTGCTGCCCCTCTCCTATCCTGGTATGCATGGCACCCCTCATCCCTATCCTGGTATGTATGGTCCCCTCACCCCCACCCAAATCTACTATGCATAGCACCCCATTCCTCATCCTGGTATGCATGGTCCCCTCATCCCCAATCCTGGTATGCATGGTACCCCCTCATCCCTATCCTGGTATGCATGTTACCTGCTCATCCATATCCTGGTATTCATGGTTCCCTCACCCCCCAATCCTGGTATGCATGGTCCCCTCACCCCTCAATCCTGGTATGCATGGTTCCCTCCTGCCCAATCCTGATATGCATGGTCCCCTCACCCCCCAATCCTGATGTGCATGGTCCCCTCACACCCCAATCCTGATGTGCATGGTCCCCTCACCCCCTATCTTGGTATACATGGTCCTCTCACCCCTATCCTGGGGTGCATGGTCCCCTGGCAAGCATGTTTAAAGGTATATGGTCTCCCATGCTGGTATGTGCTGCCCCCCCTATCCTGGTATGCATGGTACCCCTCATCCCTATGCTGGTATGTATGGTCCCCTCACCCCCACCCAAATCTGGTATGCATGGCACCCCATTCCTCATCCTGGTATGCATGGACCCCTCATCACCCAATCCTGGTATGCATGGTTCCCCCTCATCCTATCCTGGTATGCATGGTACCTGCTCATCCATATCCTGGTATTCATGGTTCCCTCACCCCCCAATCCTGTATGCATGGTCCTCTCACCTCCCCAATCCCGGTATGCACGGTCCCCTCACCCACCAATCCTGGTATGCATGGTCACCTCCCGCCCAATCCTGGAATGCATGGTCCCTCACCCCCCAATTCTGGTATGAATGGTCCCCTCACCCCCAATTCTGGTATGAATGGTCCCCTCACCCCCCAATCCTGGTATGAATGGTCCCCTCACCCCCCAATCCTGGTATGAATGGTCCCCTCATCGCCCAATCCTGATGTGCATGGTCCGCTCACCCTCCAATCCTGATGTGCATGGTCCGCTCACCCCCCAATCCTGATGTGCATGGTCCCTTCACCCCCCAATCCTGATGTGCATGGTCCCCTGGCAAGCATGTTTAAAGGTATATGGTCTCCCATGCTGGTATGTGCTGCCCCCTCCCTATCCTGGTATGCATGGTACCCTCATCCCTATGCTGGTATGTATGGTCCCCTCACCCCCACCCAAATCTGGTATGCATGGCACCCCATTCCTCATCCTGGTATGCATGGACCCCTCATCACCCAATCCTGGTATGCATGGTTCCCCCTCATCCCTATCCTGGTATGCATGGTACCTGCTCATCCATATCCTGGTATTCATGGTTCCCTCACCCCCAATCCCTGTATGCATGGTCCTCTCACCTCCCCAATCCCGGTATGCACGGTCCCCTCACCCACCAATCCTGGTATGCATGGTCACCTCCCGCCCAATCCTGGAATGCATGGTCCCTCACCCCCAATTCTGGTATGAATGGTCCCCTCACCCCCAATTCTGGTATGAATGGTCCCCTCACCCCCCAATCCTGGTATGAATGGTCCCCTCACCCCCCAATCCTGGTATGAATGGTCCCCTCATCGCCCAATCCTGATGTGCATGGTCCGCTCACCCTCCAATCCTGATGTGCATGGTCTGCTCACCCCCCAATCCTGATGTGCATGGTCCCTTCACCCCCAGTCCTGATGTGCATGGTCCCTGGCAAGCATGTTTAAAGGTATATGGTCTCCCATGCTGGTATGTGCTGCCCCCTCCCTATCCTGGTATGCATGGTACCCTCATCCCTATGCTGGTATGTATGGTCCCCTCACCCCCACCCAAATCTGGTATGCATGGCACCCCATTCCTCATCCTGGTATGCATGGACCCCTCATCACCCAATCCTGGTATGCATGGTTCCCCTCATCCATATCCTGGTATTCATGGTTCCCTCACCACCCAATCCTGGTATGCATGGTCCCCTCACCCCCCAATCCTGGTATGCATGGTTCCCTCCTGCCAAATCCTGATATGCATGGTCCCCTCACCCCCAATCCTGATGTGCATGGTCCCCTCACACCCCAATCCTGATGTGCATGGTCCCCTCACCCCTTATCTTGGTATGCATGGTCCTCTCACCCCCTATCCTGGGGTGCATGGTCCCCTCACCCCCCAATCCTGATGTGCATGGTCCCCTGGCAAGCATGTTTAAAGGTATATGGTCTCCCATGCTGGTATGTGCTGCCCCCCTCCTATCCTGGTATGCATGGTACCCCTCATCCCTATGCTGGTATGTATGGTCCCCTCACCCCACCCAAATCTGGTATGCATGGCACCCCATTCCTCATCTGGTATGCATGGATCCTCATCACCCAATCTGGTATGCATGGTTCCCCTCATCCCTATCCTGGTATGCATGGTACCTGCTCATCCATATCCTGGTATTCATGGTTCCCTCACCCCCAATCCCTGTATGCATGGTCCTCTCACCTCCCCAATCCCGGTATGCACGGTCCCCTCACCCACCAATCCTGGTATGCATGGTCACCTCCCGCCCAATCCTGGAATGCATGGTCCCTCACCCCCCAATTCTGGTATGAATGGTCCCCTCACCCCCAATTCTGGTATGAATGGTCCCCTCACCCCCCAATCCTGGTATGAATGGTCCCCTCACCCCCAATCCTGGTATGAATGGTCCCCTCATCGCCAATCCTGATGTGCATGGTCCTCACCCTCCAATCCTGATGTGCATGGTCCGCTCACCCCCCAATCCTGATGTGCATGGTCCCTTCACCCCCAATCCTGATGTGCATGGTTCCCTCACCCCCCAATCCTGGTATGAATGGTCCCCTCACCCCCCAATCCTGGTATGAATGGTCCCCTCACCACTCTATCCTGATGTGCATGGTCCCCTCACCCCCAACCCTGATGTGCATGGTCCGCTCACCCCCAATCCTGATGTGCATGGTCCCTTCACCCCCCAATCCTGATGTGCATGGTTCCCTCACCCCCCAATCCTGATGTGCATGGTCCCCTCACCCCCAATCCTGATGTGCATGGTCCTCTCACCCCCAATCCTGATGTGCATGGTCCCCTCATCCCCAATCTGATGTGCATGGTCCCCTCACCACCCCAATCCTGATGTGCATGGTCCCTCACCCCCCAATCCTGTATGCATGGTCCCTCACCACCTCTGATTCGATGTGCATGGTCCCCTCCACCCCCAATCCCTGATGTGCATGGTCCCTCACCCCCCAATCCTGATGTGCATGGTCCCCTCACTCCCCAACCTGATGTGCATGGTCCCCTCCCCCCCAATCCTGATGTGCATGGTCCCCTCACCCCCCAATCCTGATGTGCATGGTCCCCTCACCCCCAACCTGATGTGCATGGTCCCCTCACCCCCCAATCCTGATGTGCATGGTCCCCTCACCCCCAATCCTGATGTGCATGGTCCCCTCACCCCCAACCCTGATGTGCATGGTCCCTCACCCCCAATCCTGATGTGCATGGTCCCCTCACCCCAATCCTGATGTGCATGGTCCTCTCACCCCCAACCTGATGTGCATGGTCCGCTCACCCCCAATCCTGATGTGCATGGTCCCCTCATCCCAATCCTGATGTGCATGGTCCCCTCATCCCCCAATCCTGATGTGCATGGCCCCTCACTCCCCCAATCCTGGTATGCATGGTCCCCTCTCCACAATATCCTGATGTGCATGGTCCCCTCACCCCCCAACCTGATGTGCATGGTCCCTCACCCCCAATCCTGATGTGCATGGTCCCCTCATCCCCAATCCTGATGTGCATGGCCCTCACTCCCCAATCCTGGTATGCATGGTCCCCTCACCACCTATCCTGATGTGCATGGTCCCCTCACACCCCCAACCCTGATATGCATGGTCACTTCACCCCCCAATCCTGATGTGCATGGTCCCTCACCCCCAATCCTGATGTGCAAGGCCCCCTCACTCCCCCAACCCAGATGTGCATGGTCCCCTCACCCCCAATCCTGATGTGCATGGTCCCTCACCCCCAATCCTGATGTGCATGGTCCCTTCACCCCTAATCCTGATGTGCATGGTCCCTTCACCCCCCAATCCTGATGTGCATGGTCCCTTCACCCCCAATCCTGATGTGCATGGTCCCCTCACCCCCCAATCCTGGATGCATGGTCCCCTCACCACTCTATTCTGATGTGCATGGTCCCCTCACCCCCCAACCCTGATGTGCATGGTCCGCTCACCCCCCAATCCTGATGTGCATGGTCCCTCACTCCCCAACCTGATGTGCATGGTCCCCTCCCCCCAATCCTGATGTGCATGGTCCCCTCACCCCCCAATCCTGATGTGCATGGTCCCCTCACCCCCAATCCTGATGTGCATGGTCCCCTCACCCCCCAATCCTGATGTGCATGGTCCCCTCACCCCCCAATCCTGATGTGCATGGTCCCCTCACCCCCAACCTGATGTGCATGGTCCCCTCACCCCCAATCCTGATGTGCATGGTCCCCTCACCCCCAATCCTGATGTGCATGGTCCTCTCAACCCCCAACCCTGATGTGCATGGTCCGCTCACCCCAATCCTGATGTGCATGGTCCCCTCATCCCCAATCCTGATGTGCATGGCCCCCTCATCCCAATCCTGATGTGCATGGCCCCTCACCCCCCAATCCTGGTTGCATGGTCCCCTCATCCACAATATCCTGATGTGCATGGTCCCCTCATCCCCAATCCCTGATGTGCATGGTCCCTCACTCCCCCAATCCTGGTTGCATGGTCCCCTCACCCATCCTGATGTGCATGGTCCCCTCACTCCCCCAATCCTGGTATGCATGGTCCCCTCACCACCTATCCTGATGTGCATGGTCCCCTCACCCCCCCAACCCTGATATGCATGGTCACTTCACCCCCAATCCTGATGTGCATGGTCCCTCACCCCCAATCCTGATGTGCATGGCCCCTCACTCCCCAACCCAGATGTGCATGGTCCCCTCACCCCCAATCCTGATGTGCATGGTCCCCTCACCCCCAATCCTGATGTGCATGGTCCCTCACCCCCAATCCTGATGTGCATGGTCCCTTCACCCCCAATCCTGATGTGCATGGTCCCTTCACCCCCCAATCCTGATGTGCATGGTCCCCTCACCCCCAATCCTGGTATGCATGGTCCCCTCACCACTCATTCTGATGTGCATGGTCCCCTCACCCCCAACCCTGATGTGCATGGTCCGCTCACCCCCCCAATCCTGATGTGCATGGTCCCCTCGCCCCCCAATCCTGATGTGCATGGTCCCCTCACCCCCCAATCCTGATGTGCATGGTCCCCTCACCCCCAATCCTGATGTGCATGGTCCCCTCACCCCCCAATCCTGATGTGCATGGTCCCCTCACCCCCCAATCCTGATGTGCATGGTCCCCTCACCCCCAACCCTGATGTGCATGGTCCCTCACCCCCCAATCCTGATGTGCATGGTCCCCTCACCCCCCAATCCTGATGTGCATGGTCCTCTCAACCCCCAACCCTGATGTGCATGGTCCGCTCACCCCCAATCCTGATGTGCATGGTCCCCTCATCCCCAATCCTGATGTGCATGGCCCCCTCATCCCCAATCCTGATGTGCATGGCCCCCTCACTCCCCCAATCCTGGTATGCATGGTCCCCTCTCCACAATATCCTGATGTGCATGGTCCCCTCACCCCCCCAACCCTGATGTGCATGGTCCGCTCACCCCCCCAATCCTGATGTGCATGGTCCCCTCATCCCCAATCCTGATGTGCATGGCCCCCTCACTCCCCCAATCCTGGTATGCATGGTCCCCTCACCACTCTATCCTGATGTGCATGGTCCCCTCACCCCCCCAACCCTGATATGCATGGTCACTTCACCCCCCAATCCTGATGTGCATGGTCCGCTCACCCCCCAATCCTGATGTGCAAGGCCCCCTCACTCCCCCAACCCAGATGTGCATGGTCCCCTCACCCCCAATCCTGATGTGCATGGTCCCCTCACCCCCAATCCTGATGTGCATGGTCCCCTCACCCCTAATCCTGATGTGCATGGTCCCTTCACCCCCCAATCCTGATGTGCATGGTCCCTTCACCCCCCAATCCTGATGTGCATGGTCCCCTCACCCCCCAATCCTGATGTGCATGGTCCCCTCACCTCCAATCCTGATGTGCATGGTCCCCTCACCCCCAATCCTGATGTGCATGGACCCCTCACCCCCAATCCTGATGTGCATGGCCCCTCACCCCCCAATCCTGATGTGCATGGTCCCCTCACCACCAATCGTGATGTGCATGGCCCCCTAAGCCCCCAATCCTGATATGGTCCCTCACCCCCCAATCCTGATGTTGCATGGTCCCCTCACCCCCAATCCTGATGTGCATGGCCCCCTCATCCCCTCAATCCTGATGTGCATGGTCCCCTCATCCCCAATCCTGATGTGCATGGCCCCCTCACCCCCCAACCCTGATATGCATGGTCCGCTCACCCCCAATCCTGATGTGCATGGTCCCCTCACCCCCCAATCCTGGAATGCATGGCCCCCTCACCCCCCAATCCTGATGTGCATGGTCCCCTCACCGCTATTAAACTGCAGATACCCCAAAAAAAAAAACATTTATACTCACCTTTCATCCCTGTGCTCCAGCACTGTTCCGTTCTGCTGGACGCCGGGGGAGGAGAGCGGAGCCGGAGTACGCGCATGCCCATACCGCGCGGTCCAGCGCCATATTGCTGAAGACACACTGTAAATGTGTCTTCAGCAAAATGGCGCCGGATAGCGCTATTGCGCATGCGCGATCCGACGCGCACTCCTGGTTCCTGCCCCGGGAGAAGAGAAGCGCCGCGGCAATGCTCCTCCCGGTCAGGTAAGTATGTGAGTATGGCGCCGCAGATCGCGGTATGCATCCAGTACGCATACCGCGATCTCCGGTGCCATACAGAGTACTCACCGCTCTGGATGCCTCACTCTGTCTGGAGCCAGACTGCGCAGGCGTGTCGCGCTTGCGCAGTCTATAAAGGCTTCAGACAGAGTGACGCTCCTAGCGTTATATTATAGATATTCATTATGTAAACTAGGGGGCAGGTAAACTAGGGGGTTTGAATACCTAAGCAGAGCACCACATGATGCCCCCCTCCCCCCCACAGGCCGCCCCGGAGCAAGAGCATATCATTAACTGAAAAAAAAATAAACAACAACTACAAGACAGATTTCACCAACCAAGGTATCATTTTATTCAGTATAACGGCACCAACCTGACACTGTCTGTAGGTTATTGTGCACAATCCTGCTGACAGCTTCCCTTTAAGCATGCAGCCAGAGCCAGGAAACATTCACAGCATGCAGAGGATCTGGAGCTCACTGCATGCCTGGGAGGTGAGTAAGTTGGTGTCTCCGCATGGTGGAGTATGGGAAGCCATACAGGGTCGCAGGCAGTGATGTTACACTATGTAAGAATGTTGAAACAAAAAAAGCATGTTCTTAGATTTATATTTAAACTAAACAGAGACATGCCAATTTTTACCCTTGGGCATGTGTTTCCATTGCATCAGCACTGTGTATAAGTAATATATGAATTGGGAAAAGAGTGTTTCCTTTACTAATAATAAGAAATAGTGACCTTAAAAAAAGTCAGTTTCAATATGTGGAAAGCACGTCCGCTTTGTCCCCTTGTTGCCCGTAATGAGAATTAATTCTAGAAACCTGCCAGCTCTATTGCTCCTATTATTTTATTCAGAATAAAGCACAAAGACTTATTGATATTGGTACAAAAAGGTCATCTCAATAAAAGCTTCAAAACCGCCAGTTGTCAGTGTAATAGGCATGGCATTTATATGCGCAATTCTTGGTTTGAAGACACTTAATATGGAATTAATCTTTGGTCCTTAATCCCGTATGGTAATGAAGACATTGATGTAAAGGGAAGAAGATAGCAATGAGATATTGGATATTAATACAGTAAGTATATGTTAGAAAAATCTTTGGGTCATTCTGTTTCCTACAATGCATTTGAGTTCAATTTTGAAAAGGTTGCAAAAGGATATAATTTTTTAGATTTTAATTCAAGTGAACTAATGTAGATGATTAAAATGTGTAATTTACATTGCAAATATCATCCACATAAAACGTCTAAAATGCCAAATGAGCAGAGAAGAATATATCCTTAGATACATTACTATCTCTAAACACTACATTTATCATGCTTCTATCCCTATATAGCTGTAAATTATCTATATTTTGTATACGTTACAGAAAAACTAGCCACAACATATCCCTATTTTCTTTTCTTGTCGACCATTGATTCCCTTTGTAGCAGTGTATACCACACCTTACTCTTCCGTGTCTCTTCCACTCTCTCTTGTTTCACTCTATTCAGTTGGGAATGCATCCAAGTTTCCTTCGCAGAGATTTTACGCTCTCTGTTCTCTGTCAGTCCAGAGGAAAGCTATTGATTCTCCCCTGGAGTATTCAGCAAATTGAGAACAGTTTAAATAGTTACACTGAAAAGGGTCCCTAGTGATTACAGCGTGTGCGAAAGGTGGATTGTACAACAGCCACAGTCCTTGGATGCTCTACTTTTTGGCACCTGTATAGGTCACATTTAAATATAAAGAAGAGTTCAATTTATTATTTGGCAGTTTATCACACTATTATATGTGCACTGCATTATCTTAGGTCATTGACTTATCACTGTGCACAAAAGGACCATTTAATGACAAATACAGTTTTTTTAGGTTTGTCTTGTAAAACTTATAAGGAATTACAGCTAAAATAGCCCGTAATTAGAACAATTTAAAAGACTGCAGCTCGTCAATCTATCATAATTTATTTTTTTTTTTAAATAAGATTGCAATCTGTTATAACAGACACCTTTTTGACTTACTGTATCTTTAGTATACCCCAATAGATAGGACCTAGTCGTTACCTATGCATCCATTAACACCAAAACAATGTTGCACCCATGAACAGACCCTCAGTCCACTTAACTAATTAGAAGCTTCGAGGCTAAAACTCACAAATGAATGCACACTTTGAAAATAAGTCAAAGCAACATATTGAGCAATCATGGCAAAAAGATCACACAGAAAGATGGTGTACTCTATGAGCAAATGCAATAGAAAATTCCTCTGGTGGTACTAATTTCAAGTGGTCTGTATAACACCTATCCATTAATTATTATTTTTTTTATATGAAATAGACTAGAATTCACAAGACCCTGTGTATTAACACAGCTAAGATTCCCTGTCCTGAATCCCAGCTACTGCATTCATATTCGGCCCAAATTGGTGGTTTAGGTCGATGACTACAACAGTATGGTACCTAATGAACAGAATTACATTTTCATATAGAGTAAATGGGACTTATGTTCAAGAGTGGTAAAAGTATTCCTGTCATCGTCTTCTTGCTGTGGGCCTTTCATGTGTGGGAGTCTATTGGCAAGAGTCTGACCAATAACGTGGGTGACTCTGAGGGCAGGTCTATGTCTTGCTCTTTCAACCTTCCTACTATGGTAGGGACTTGGCTGGAAGGAATAAGACAGTACTGTCCTCATAATTGTGAAACTTCCTAGTTTCAAGAGAATATTGTCTGATTTGTCACAAAATTGCAAATAGAGGGATTTACGCCACATTTGTATGTACCCATGGTGTTTCTTACACTTATCAGACTCACAGGATTAATGGACTCTATTTCATGGCTCCATGTTGCCAATGCAAAAACTTTATTGACTAATGTGGTTTCTACCAGGTTATGTAGTGGTCATTTTACATTCTGTATGGCTATTGAAGTCATCATTGTTGAACTGTAAAAACAGTACTATCAAGGTACGACACTCTCGATCGCTAGCGTCGTTAGCTTTGCATCTAATGAGTCGCTAGCGATGTTCTATATCGCAAAGCGCGCATTTAGCGTATATTACGACGCTATCGCCGTTAGCGATCTTTACGACTTTAGCGGTCAGACGCTAACGAAAAAAGTGCAACGCATTGATACTACCAGCGGAGCGCAGATGAATAGGCCGAGCATTCCAGCGCGAGCGAGATCACGCAGAAGCTTCGCTGAAGCTCGCACTGACATAGCAAATGGATCGAAATTGAGTTTTACGTCCTTTAGCGTTTGTTTAGTGGAAACCTTAGGTCTATCAGGGGAAACTTTGACCATCAATGCCTTTGAGTTTGTTAGTGTGGAATGGCTATAACTGTTTAGACACTTACAGATACTTTATCCTTGGAGATGCATGCTTAGGGACTATGCAGTAATCCTTATTGTTCACAAGATTTGTATTATTTTTTGCTTCACAGACAGATTCAGATAACCAAATTCTTTTATTGGCTCGTTTCTTCCTCTAAGTCACTTTTCAATTTTGAGAAAGTTAAATAGGGCCTGTAGGCTTCAGGCATTGCTTGCCTTGTAGCAGCTGTCTGTTAGTTTCACACTGCAAACCATAATAATCATGCACCTTGTGAATGGTGTGGATTATTTAATAAGTGTGTAAATTTTGCCTGTAGTGCACAAGTATGGTATGCTTTACAAGAACACATGGGATTACGTTACTGGTTTTAAAAAATTCCATATATATGGTAAGTATCCAACGTACATGAACAAAAAATCAAAAAAGCGTTTACCATATTCACTTGTGGAGTCCAAAACCTTGATTTTTAGTTTAACTTGTACCATGGCATATACCCTTATCTTCCCCATGCTGAGATGCTGTACAGTAGAGAAATGGTGTGCACTCAGGGTATATAGGATAAGGTGCTGGTGAATTGGACCAGAATGGTGCCAATCAATCTAAATAGAGTAGGATTCACCGCACACAGAGACTGATAATCATGCAAAAAGAGGTTTGTTTTATTAAACAATATCCAATCCAAAAAGAAAAAATAGGTGACAGTGCCATATAGAATAGTTGTACAATATACTGATACCCAACGTTTCGGCCCCTCCCGGGCCTTACTCATGGGTAACTAAAAGAAACAAAAAATATAGTGTGAGATACATATATACAGTGACAAGGTATATACAACATGTACAATATAATTTAGAGCGGATTAGATATCAGAGAGATATCGGATGATCGATCTTGATATGTAAAGAACCAGAAAATAGAATCTAGGTAGAGAATATTGCTTGGACAACAGTATATAGCAATTGAGTGTCTAGTTCAAAGTATAGGGCACACTCTTTAATACACAAAGAGATCCTATGTAGATTTACCGTAATAGTATAGGTACAAAGAGAGGACTGGCACAAAAGAGCAATAGAGAGTTCCTGCAAGCGTCCCTTGTGACACAATCAATGCTGTTGATAATATTGAGAACAGATGTTTTAACAATAGAACAAAATAACAAATTATAGTCATAACATCAAAAAGTTCTGTTTTACCTGATGTGTGACCAAGGGAGAGAATGGACTGTGTCCTGAATGTAGGCAGGGATTAGCCTGGGTGAGATGACAATAGCCTATTTATGAGATGTATTGTGTTATGGTGGTATGAGACATGACAGGGGAAAAGACTGAGACAGGGGAGTGAGTCATACCTAGTTAAATTTGCGTGGCGGCGTTCCAATATCCCGTCTAATAAAGCAGCCTAATAGGTACAGCCTGTAGAGGTGATATTAGGAGTCTGATAAGTATGAATAAGCGCTGACAGAGCCTGGTACAGAGGAAACACAAAAAGACATACCCAGAGAGGTTGCTGTGGTTGAATACAGGCGGCGCTCCCGCGCCCTGCCTTGTGCTGAATGGTCCAGACCGCTCTGGGGGTTGTGGGAGGTTTTGTAAGCGGCGCCGTGTGACGCTGGACCGGATGTGCGTCATCCGGACCGGAAGTGACACGGCGCTCATTGTCAGACATGCGCAATGGTGATGGAAATCGCCATTTTGTTGGTGGGAATAAAATGACACATCAGTGTGAATTTGGGGCATGAGCATGCGCTGTCGCTCAAATAGCTGTCTTATTGTTATGCTTAGACTAGGGACAGACCGCTAGAGATGGTCCCAATGGAATAGACATGGTAAGACATCACACAGGTTGAAAGGGGAAAGGAGAGGGGACAGTAAGGAAGGCTATAGGGAAAAAAGGGGGCATGTGTGTAATGTTATATAGCCAAAATGATGGGGCATAAGGGAGATGTATTGTTATATAATTGATGAGAACAATAGATAAAATAAAAAATAAAAAATAAAATAAAAATAAAAACTAGAAATAAAACGAAAAAATTTTTGTATGATGGAACAAGATTGAGACTAAAATGCAAAGAATTTGCAAAGAAGAGGAAACCTTCTTGCAAATAATAATCAAAATGCAAGTAGAGACAAAATTAATGAAAATTGAAAATAAGAAAAATAATAATAAAGAAAAAATGAAAAAAAAATGAAAATAAAAATAAAAATAAAAATAAAGACAAAAATTCTTCAAAATAAAAATTTTTTGAAAAAAGGAAATGACTTACCAATGATAAAGGGAAGTCAGCGTGTCTGTAAGAAAATAGTAAGATAATTAGAAAAATTAGTGTATTATAGGAGCCAATCCATCTCCCTATTGAGACCCCGTGGAGATAATGTATCCAACTTGTGGATCCAGTAACTTTCTCGTAATTTTAAGTGTCTTACACGATCCCCTCCCCTCCGGGACCTAGGAACGTGTTCAATAATTTGGAATTTCAATTGAGCCACGGTGTGTTTGAATTTGGAGAAGTGATCCGGTAGTGGTAGCCAGTTTTTGCCACATCTAATCGTCGATTTATGACTAGCGATTCTGTCTTTTACATGTTGGGTTGTCTCACCCACGTATAGGAGGCCACATGGGCATTTAATTATGTATACGACAAAATTTGAATTACAGGTGTGGTATCCCTGAATCGGAAATGATTTGCCCGTACGTGGGTGAGTGACAGCATCAGCTTTGATGACGTTCGAACAGCATGCACAATTCAAACATGGGAAAGTGCCTTGGCGACGAGTGGCAAGTTGGCTCTGTATTGAAGTGGGGCGAGCGCTCCAATGTCAGCACGTACCAATTTATCTTTTATGTTAGGAGCTCGTCTACTGCACATCAAGGTGGGTGCCTTGAATGCCTCAATCGAGGGATATGCCCTAGATAGCAGAGACCAATGCTTCCGTATTACGAAATGTATCTTAGACATTAAAGGATGGTACGTGTGTACGAAGGGTACTCTCTCAGTCTTGGTCAAGGAAGGATTATTTAATGGTGGGTTAAGGGTACGAATTTTCTCCAGTTCCAAAAGTCTGGTCGGGTAGTCTCGTTCCCTAAATTTCTGAATTGTTTCATCCAAACGTGTCGGGAGTATGTCCGGATTTGTGACAATCCTAGAGATACGTGTGAACTGAGACCGAGGAAGGCTCTCCTTGGTTGTCCTGGGATGGCTACTAGAGTAATGGAGCAGGCTGTTGCAGTCAGTTGGTTTACTGTATAGATCTGTTGTTAGGTTGCCCACCGAATCTTTTTGTACAAGAGTGTCGAGAAAGGGGATACTGTTTACGTCATATTGCATAGTAAATTGTAGGTCCGCATCGAGAGAATTTAAATATGAGTGGAATGCATTTAATGATTCAGTAGTACCTGACCAGATAAAAAAGATGTCGTCAATGTATCTGTAATAACATTGTATTGATTCCAAGTATGCTGTGGTTGGATATATGAAGCTAGATTCAAAAGCATGCATATACGCATTTGCGTAGGCTGGCGCCACGTTACTGCCCATGGCGGTCCCCGCAGTTGCAGATAGAAGGTGTCCTCGAATAAGAAGTAATTGTCATGTAATACCATAGTGAGGAGATCAACATAAAATTGAATGGACCCCTGTGACATGGAAGAAGTCTCCAGTAGTGCTTTGGTAGCTTGTATGCCTTTGTTGTGAGAGATAGAAGTATACAGACTATTAATGTCCATGGTTACCAGTATGCTGTCTGGCGAGGAGATTTTAAGGTTCCTGATAGTTTTAAGAAAATGCCCAGTGTCCAATAAAAAGGAAGGAGTTGTCTTCACTAATGGTGTTAAAACCTTCTCGAGGAAGACTGAGAGTGGTGAAAGTATAGAGTCTGTAGACGCTACGATTGGTCTTCCCGGGGGATTGATGAGAGATTTGTGTATTTTTGGTAGGATGTAAAATACCGGTATGTTGGGATGTGAGTTGGTTAGAAAGGTCGCTGTTTTTTTATCTATAATAAGTTTGTCAAGGTACGTACTGAGAAGGGATTGGACTCTACGATTGATCTCAAGTGTGGGGTACCCTGGAAGTATTCGGTAGGTGTTAGAATCTGATAGTTGGCGCCTAACCTCACTAACGTAGAGGGAGCGTTCCATGACAATGGTAGCTCCCCTTTGTCAGCGGGTTTCACAACGATTTCCTTGTTCTTACGTAATGCCGATAATGCCTGATTCTCAGAGGATGTCAGGTTATTACGATGGGGAAAAAAACCTAGCCGTTGTTCATGTATCAAGGACTTTACATCGCGATCTACAAAAGAGATAAATGTTTCGGCGGCATGCGCAGTCTGAGGTGGGTTGAACGAGCTAGGGTTTCGTAGACCCAGGTTATCAATGGAACATTCTGCCAATGAGATGTCCTCATTGGCGGATGTTCTAGTATCGGCGGTATCCGCCTTTGTTCCAAAGTACGTTTTGAGTCTTATGGTACGGTAGAATCGTTGGAGATCTTTCTCCAATTGGAAGGCGTCCCAGTTGGGGGTGGGACAGAAGGATAGCCCTTTCTGTAATACACTAAGTTCCGCTGGAGAAAGTGTGTGGTTAGAGATGTTAATTACCAAGCTCGATGTGGTCCTACCTGCGACCTTGTCGCCATTCTTTCGCCTCGATCGTCTCGTCGGTCGTTGCGATTTTGTCCTCCCCTGCGGCCTTGTCCTAAAAAATGAGATCGCGTGGAACCAGTGGAAGAGTCGCTTTCCGCGCTGAAAGATCCTTGTCTCCGATTTGGTTGACGACGCCACGTTGTTGGACCGGAGTAGTCGCTCCATCGATATACTCTGTTGTTTGTATAATCGTCAGCGTCTCTCTGGAATTTTTGCCGTTTCCTTTCTTGTAGGAATTTTTGCTGGTCTGATATGATTTTTTCTGTTTTTTCTTTCAGGTTCAACCAATCGGATGATGAGAGTGTAGAGGAAAGTTGAGTTTCCACCGCTTTGATTTTTTCTTTGGTCTCAGTTATAGCCTTCTGCAAATATTCAATAGTAAGGATTATAATATCTAATGAACATTTGTTCAATATTCTCTTATATTTATCACAAAACTCCTCATTCTCTTTGAACAGAGTAGGTTGTAGATTGCATCTCAGGCCCCTAGGAATCCTCCCTTGCTTGTGATATTCGGCCAGTGTAATGCAGTGTAAATCATATGAAAGTAATTTTCGTCTTTCTTTCTCATAGTCTCTTGTTCTTAATTCATGTGCAGGTGTTAATAAGAACTCGTTGTTAACAGAGACTTGTGATAGAATGCCTGTACTGGTAGAGGCGTCATATGCAAACGTATCTATAGACATCTGGTAACCCGGTGCATGAACCAACAAAATCAATACTATAGAGAAATGGTGTGCACTCAGGGTATATAGGATAAGGTGCTGGTGAATTGGACCAGAATGGTACCAATCAATCTAAATAGAGTAGGATTCACCGCACACAGAGACTGATAATCATGCAAAAAGAGGTTTGTTTTATTAAACAATATCCAATCCAAAAAGAAAAAATAGGTGACAGTGCCATATAGAATAGTTGTACAATATACTGATACCAACGTTTCGGTCCCTCCCGGGCCTTACTCATGGGTAGCGATATTCTCTACCTAGATTCTATTTTCTGGTTCTTTACATATCAAGATCGATCATCCGATATCTCTCTGATATCTAATCCGCTCTAAATTATATTGTACATGTTGTATATACCTTGTCACTGTATATATGTATCTCACACTATATTTTTTGTTTCTTTTAGTTACCGATGAGTAAGGCCCGGGAGGGGCCGAAACGTTGGGTATCAGTATATTGTACAACTATTCTATATGGCACTGTCACCTATTTTTTCTTTTTGGATTGGATATTGTTTAATAAAACAAACCTCTTTTTGCATGATTATCAGTCTCTGTGTGCGGTGAATCCTACTCTATTGAGATGCTGTACAGTGCATGGAGCATCTGCACACTTGTGCTTCTGGTGAGTCCTTCAAGCATGCATAGATCATCCTACGTCACACTTAAATAGTGACTAACTCACCACCTGACATACATAATAAAGTATTTATAAAAAAGGTCACATAGTTACAAACACAGGCTTAAAGAAGAAGTAGTTTGACCACGAAATCGAAATATTTTTTAAACTAATCTGTGCTGTATTGTAATATACATTACTTCATTTCTTGCACCCACTTTGTTTATCTGAGGCTCTACCAATCTTCACAGCTCCATGTGCTTTATTATCTAACCTCATGGCCAGAGCTGCCACCACCTGGCCTCAATGTCCAGCACCACCCTTTGCTTGTCCAATTCATCACTCATTGGCTGTCAGTAATCTGCCTCCACGCTGACCTCTGTAATTTATTCTGTGTTAGACTACACTGTACATCACATCCACAATGGTAATAACGTGTCACATGTCCCCACATTACATCCACAGTGGTGATAGAGCGTCACATCTCTCCACATCACATCCACAGTGGTGATAGAGCGTCACATCTCTCCACATCACATCCACAGTGGTGTTAGAGCGTCACATGTCCTCACATTACAGCCACAGTGGTCCTAGAGCGTCACATGTCTCCACATCACATCCAGAGTGGTGATAGAGCGTCACATCTCTCCACATCATATCCACAGTGGTGATAGAGCGTCACATCTCTCCACATCATATCCACAGTGGTGATAGAGCGTCACATCTCTCCACATCACATCCACAGTGGTGATAGAGCGTCACATGTCCCCACATTACATCCACAGTGGTGATAGAGCGTCACATCTCTCCACATCACATCCAGAGTGGTGATAGAGCGTCACATCTCTCCACATCACATCCACAGTGGTGATAGAGCGTCACATGTCCCCACATTACAGCCACAGTGTTGCTAGAGCGTCACATCTCTCCACATCACATCCAGAGTGGTGATAGAGTGTCACATGTCTCCACATCACATCCAGAGTGGTGATAGAGCGTCACATGTCCCAACATTACAGCCACAGTGGTGCTATAGCGTCACATGTCCCCACATTACAGCTACAGTGGTGATAGAGCGTCACATGTCTCCACCTTACATCCACAATGGTGATAGAGCTTCACATGTCTCCACATCACATCCACAGTGGTTATAGAGTGTCACATGTTCCTCACATCACATCCACAGTGGTTATAGAGTGTCACATGTTCCCCACATCACATCCACAGTGGTGATAGAGCTTCACATCTCTCCACATCACATCCACAGTGGTGATAGAGCGTCACATGTCCCCACATCACATCCACATTGGATATAGAGCATCACATGTCTCAACATCACATCCACAATGGTTATAGAGCATCACATGTCTCAACATCACATCCACAGTGGGGCTAGAGCATCACATGTCTTCACATCACATCCACAGTGGTTATAGAGCATCACATGTCTCCACATCACATCCACAGTGGGGCTAGAGCATCACATGTCTTCACATCACATCCACAGAGGTTATAGAGCATCATGAGTCGCCCTCCAGAGCAATGGGAACTCGGATCTGAGCCTATAGACTACAATGGGGGATGTCACGGCAACACAGCTCAGTCCGTGGCTCTGGGGCTCACCTTTTAACCCCTTCATGACCCAGCCTATTTTGACCTTAAAGACCTTGCCATTTTTTGCAATTCTGACCAGTGTCCATTTATGAGGTAATAACTCAGGAACGCTTCAACGGATCCTGGCGATTCTGAGATTGTTTTTTCGTGACATATTGGGCTTCATGTTAGTGGTAAATTTAGGTCGATAATTTTTGCGTTTATTTGTGAAAAAATGGCAATTTGGGGAAAATTTTGAAAATTTCGTAATTTTCAAATTTTGAATTTTTATTCTGTTAAACCAAAGAGTTATGTGACAAAAAAATAGTTAATAAATAACATTTCCCACATGTCTACTTTACATGAGCACAATTTTGGGAACATTTTTTTTTGTTAGGAAGTTATAAGGGTTAAAAGTTGACCAGCGATTTCTCATTTTTACAGCAAAATTTACAAAACCATTTTTTTTAGGGACCACCTCACATTTGAAGTCACTTTGAGGGGTCTATATGGCAGAAAATGCCCAAAAGTGTCACCATTATAAAAACTGCACCCCTCAAGCTACTCAAAACTACATTCAAGAAGATTATTAACCCTTCAGGTGCTTTACATGAACTAAAGCAACGTGGAAGGAAAAAATGGACATTTTAATTTTTCCAACAAAAATTTTCTTTTAGCATCATTTTTTTCATTTTTACATGGGCAACAGGATAAAATAGATCCTAAAATTTGTTGGGCAATTTCTCCTGAGTAAACAGACACCTCATATGTGGTCATAAACCACTATATGGGCGCACAGCAGGGCTCAGAAGGGAAGGAGCGCCATTTGACTTTTTGAATGGAAAATATGCTAGAATATTTAGCGGTTGCCGTGTCGCATTTGGAGAGTCCCTGTGTGCTTAAACATTGGAGCTCCCCCACAAGTGACCCCATTTTGGAAACTAGACCCCTAAGGATCTTATCTAGATGCATAGTGAGCACTTTGAACCCCCAGGTGCTTCATAAATTGATCTGTAAAAAAAAGAAAGTACTTTTTTTTCACAAAAATTTTTTTTAGCCTCAGTTTTTTCATTTTCACATGGGTAACAGTATAAATTGGATCCTAAAATTTGTTGGGCAATTTCTCCTGAGTACATAGATACCTCATATGTGGTCATAAACCACTGTTTGGGCGCACGGCAGGGCTCAGAAAGGAAGGAGCGCCATTTGACTTTTTGAATGGAAAATATGCTGGAATATTTAGCGGTTGCCATGTCGCATTTGGAGAGTCCCTGTGTACCTAAACATTGGAGCTCCCCACAAGTGACCCCATTTTGGAAACTAGACCCCCTAAGGATCTAATCTAGATGCATAGTGAGCACTTTGAACCCCCAGGTGCTTCACAAATTGATCCGTAAAAAAAAGAAAGTACTTTTTTTTCACAAAAATTTTCTTTTAGCCTCAGTTTTTTCATTTTCACATGGACAACAGTATAAATTGGATCCTAAAATTTGTTGGGCAATTTCTCCTGAGTACACAGATACCTCATATGTGGTCATAAACCACTGTTTGGGCGCACAGCAGGGCTCAGAAGGGAAGGAGCGCCATTTGACTTTTTGAATGGAAAATATGCTGGAATATTTAGCATTTGCCATGTCGCATTTTAGAGTCCCTTTGTGCCTAAACATTGGAGCTCCCCACAAGTGACCCCATTTTGGAAACTAGACCCCCTAAGGATCTTATCTAGATGCATAGTGAGCACTTTGAACCCCGGTGCTCCACAAATTGATCTGTAAAAAAAGAAAGTACTTTTTTTTCACAAAAATTTTCTTTTAGCCTCAGTTTTTTCATTTTCACATGGGCAACAGTATAAATTGGATCCTAAAATTTGTTGGGCAATGTCTCTCCAGTACATAGATACCTCATATGTGGTCATAAACCATTGTTTGGGCGCATGGCAGGGCTCAGAAGGAAGGAGCGCCAATTGACTTTTGAATGGAAAATATGCTGGAATATTTAGCGGTTGCCATGTCGCATTTGGAGAGTCCCTGTGTCCTAAACATTGGAGCTCCCCACAAGTGACCCCATTTTGGAAACTAGACCCCCAAGGAACTATCTAGATGCATAGTGAGCACTTTGAACCCCAGGTGCTTCACAGAAGTTTATACCAGAGAGTGAAAAAAAAAATCATTTTTTTTTCACAAAAATTTATTTTGGCCCACTATTTTTTATTTTCACAATGGTTACAGGAGAAATTGGACCCAAAAGTTGTTGGTCAGTTTGTCCTGAGTACGCTAGTACCCATATGTGGGGAGTGAAACCACTGTTCGGGCACACATTGGGCTCGGAAGGGAAGTAGTAACGTTTTGAAATGCAGATTTGCTGGAATGTTGGCGTGCATGTTACGTTTCCAGAGTCCCCTGATGTGCCTAAACAGTAGAATCTCCCCACAAGTGACCCCATTTTGGAAACTAGACCAAGCAAAGAACTTATCTAGATGTGTGGTGAGCACTTTGAACCCCCAAGGGATACACAGAAGTTTATAACGCCCGGGCATGAAAATAAAAAAATCATATTTTTTCCACAAACATGATTTTTAGTCCCCAATTTTTTTATTTTCCCAAGGGTAACAGGAGAAATTAGACCCCAAAAGTTGTTGTCCAATTTGTCCTGAGCACGCTGATATCCCATATGTGGGAGAAAACTACTGTATGGGCACACGTCGAGGCTCGGAAGGGAAGTAGTGACGTTTTGAAATGCCGACTTGATGGAATGGTCTGCTGGCGTCATGTTACATTTGCAGAGCCCATGATGTGCCTAAACAGTAGAAACCCCCCCAAGTGACCCCATTTTGGAAACTAGATCCCCCAAGGAACTCCTCTAGATGTGTGGTAAGCACTTTGAATCTCCAAGTTCTTCACAGAAGTTTATAACGCAGAGCCGTGAAAATAAAAAATCATTTTTTTTTTCCACAAAAATAATTTTTTAGTCCCCAATTTTTTTTCCAATGTTAACAGGAGAAATTAGACCCCCAAAGTTGTTGTGCAATTTTTCCCGAGTACGCTGATACTCCATATGTGGGGGTAAACCACAGTTTGGGCATACGTCGGGGCTTGGAATAAAAGGAGTACTGTTTGACTTTTTGAACGCAAAATTTGCAGGAATCAATGGTGGAGCCATGTCGTGTATGGAGACCCCCTGATGTGCCTAAATAGTGGAAACCCTCAATTCTAACTCCAACCCTAACCTCATCACACCCCTAACCCAACCCTAACCCCAACACACCCCTAACCCTAATACAAACCTTAACAATGACCCTAACCCCAACACACCCCTAACCCAAATCCCAACTCTAACCATAAACCTAACCACAAGCCTAACCCTAATCCCAACCCTAAACCCAAAACACCCCTAACACTTATCCTAACTCTAACCCTAACCACAAACCTAACCCTAATCCCAACTCTAACCCAAATTCCAACCCTAACCCAAATTCCAACCCTAACCCAAATTCCAACCCTAACCCAAATTCTAACCCTAATTCTAACCCTAACCCTAATTCTAACCCTAATGCTAACCCTAACCCTAGTTCTAACCCTAACCCTAAGGCTGGGTTCATATTGTGTTTTACCAGCCCGTTCAACACGTAGCATTGACCGGCTGGTAACGGTATAGCATAACACAATCGTGTTATGCTATACCCGCTAGCGCAGATGAATCAGCAGATGATTCATCTGTGCTAGCAGTGACGGAGCCCAGATGCTGCAGCCCGTGTCCGAGGCTCCGTCACTGAATGACGGCACGTCGCGAACGCATACCGCTTAACAGCATGTGTTGCGATGTGCACACAAATGGGGTGAATGGCAGCATTAACGGACTGCCATAATGCAATATGAACCCAGCCTAACCCTAACGCCCTGTGCACACGTTGCAGATTTTTCTAAAATCCGCAGGTAAAATGACCTGCGTTTTACCTGCGTATTTAAAGCGGTTTTTCCCTGCGGTTTTACACCTATAATGGAATAGGTGTAAAACTGCTGCGGAATCCGCACAAAGAATTGACATGCTGCGGATTTAAAACCGCAGCAAATCCGCGCTGAAAAATCCGCAGCATGTGCACAGCGTTTTTTTTTACCATTTATTTGCATTGTACTGTACATGGTTTCTGGATCTGCTGTGGATCCGCAGCGCCAAATCTGCTGCGGATCAGCAGCAAAATCCGCTGTGGATCCGCAGCAAAATCCGCAACGTGTGCACAGGGCCTAATAGGAAAAAAAAAAATCTTTATTTTTTTATTTGTCCCTACCTATGATAAAGGGGGGGTTCATTTACTTTTTTTATTTTGATCACTGTGACAGTTTATCACAGTGATCAAAATAAATTTTTGGACAATGGGGGGCGCACTGCGCATGCACCCGCCATTTTCCAAGATGGCGGCGCCCATGAAGAGGCCGGGCGGATGCCGGGACCGATCCAGGGACATCGGTGGACCGGGAGAGGTGAGTAGGGGGGTCGGAAGGTTAGGGGGGATCGGAAGGTGGGGGCAGCGGAGCAAAGGAGGAGGGGAGCAGATAGTGACGGCGGTGACCGATCACCGCCATCTTTCGGTGGCGGCGGCCGATCGCTGCCGTGACTACGTGTGGGGGGGTCAGGGCTCGGTGTCCAGCCATGGCAGATGCTATTGCAGCATCGGCCATGGCTGGATTGTAATATTTCACCAATTAAATTGGTGAAATATTACAGATTGCTCTGATTGGCTGTTTCACTTTTAACAGCCAATCAGAGCGATCGTGGCCACGGGGGGGTTAAGCCAACCCCCCTGTGGTGAAGCACAAAGGGTCCTGTGCCTGCGGGTCGGGTGACCTTTGAGTGACCCCGGTCACCCGGCCCGCAGGAACGCGATCCTTTCATGACACAGGGTATGCGTCATAGGTCGGATTGGCACCGACTTTCATGACGCATACGCTGTGTCACAGGTCGGGAAGGGGTTAATGTGGGATATTTACAGGTGACATGAATATTGAAATGGGGAATTCGTGACGCCACTTGTGGTACCTGGTCAGGAT
>JARQOD010000002.1:311975379-312095750 GCA_033576555.1 Oophaga sylvatica
GAAAAGCTCTACCCTACATGCAGGGTCAAGACAAGCAGAGTCTGTGGAGAATTTCCATGCAGAGTGATGCAAGTGTTTCAAGTTTTTGGGCCTCATTACCCATGATCAGACACACAGACGGATGTTGGCACAGGCTTTTGTGATGGACTGAGAGAACCAATCAGGGAAACCATGGTAGTGCCAGGCCTGAGTACACGTCAATAGCAATGGATCCCCTGCTCGCAGTAGAAAAAAGGATTGAGTCCCGCCGGGACAAAAGGGGATGTCCAGTGTTACAACTGTGGCGAGTTTGGTCATTTCCGGAACCGGTTGCAGAAAACCGACTTCCCCCGAAAAAGAAGAACACAGAAAGCAGTGAAGAACCCCGTCCATAGGACAGGAGAAACGCCAAGTCCACGGGAACCCCACCAGTGGGACCAATATCCTGAGAGTGGATGCCGTAGTCAGATCTTTTCTTGTGGAACTCCGCAACCTCCCCTATCTATCAGAATCTTCTACGTCCTGTAGGGGGAATTATGGTCAAGTCAGTTATTTCCAGATTAGGGACGCCCTGGGCGTGTGGACTCAGCCAGAACACTCCATCATGTCCCAGTTGTTGTGTCAAGACCTGCACCCTCAACCTATTTGGGAGTGGCCCTACTGCAGAGCTGAAAGCGCCCAGTGTTCCAGGAAGATGGGACCATGACACTTTCTTCACCTCTGACCCAAGAAGAAAACAGGAACCTCGAACAACCACACTGCGACCTATCACAGGAGGTGCTGGACATAGTACCAGAAAAGCCACTCCATCACCCAGAGTCAAGATGTCTCTGACCAAATGAAGGTCTAAGTGAACTCGCCTAAGAAGACGGCCTGAGAACTTTGACATTGGCCAGGATATTCAACTCAAGAAGGACCCTACTCGCTTCATGGAATGGCAACACCACATCCGGCTCCAACGCCAGAGGTTCATCTTTTGCAAGCACCAGGAGGTGCCCCCTGCAACCAACCAGTTCACCCAGGCCCTAGACCGGCAAAAGGCCACTCAGCTCTTCAAACTTGTGCATAAATACTGACCTGAGACGGAGCTGGAGAAAAAGAAACAACTGATGGCCCGTGCTGAGAAAAAAGCAGCCGGTTAAGGAGACGTTCCAACAAGAAGACCCCCTGTGACCAGACCAGGTGCTAACACAGTGACTGCCTTAGTGGAGAACAAGAAAGCCAGCTGGTCGTCATCTCTCATGATGTGGATCCTAGTAGACGGCTTTTTTTCCCGCCAGCTCTGTGCCGGGAGATGGGAGTGCCCTGCCGCATAGTGAAGGACAAGGCCAAACTGGGCTGCCTCGCCCATCGGAATCAATACCAGCTTTCCACAGTGAAGAAAAAGACTGTAAACCTCACTGAGTTCAGAATGGTGCAAGGCCTGGACGCCGTGAAAGAGGCTATGGTATTTGAAACCCCAACAGTGCTGAACCCCACACTCTGCTCTCAAAAGTCCCAGTGACCACAACGGTATTCACGGTGATCAACCTGGCCAGTGCCTTCTTCAGTGTCCCCCTCCATCTGGATGACCTGCCTGCCTTCACGCACCAGTGCAGTGCATATGGACAGTGTTGCCTCAAGGTGCTCAGAACAAGCCCTTCAAGTTTCACCAAGACAATGTCCTCCATCCTCGTCAACTGGATTGCAGAATATGCAGGAGTCACTCTTCTACAACACGTGGATGACCTTCTCTTTTGTGTGGTTGACATCGATACCTGCACAGTCTATTCCCTGTTCCTTGAGGAACAGCAACGCAAGGTCTGGAAGAGCAAAATCCAGCGGTGTCAGAAGCAAGTTACATCCCTGGGACACTGTATTGCCCACCAGACTAAACACCTGTCAAATGACTGGAAGACCACTGTGGAGAAGATGGCTCCCTCAACAACTCCAAAAATGCTGCAGGCCTTCCTTGGTCTAGTGTCGTATTGCAGAACCTGGATCCCTGATGCCTCAATCCTAATGCAGCCTCTGTGCGCTTGTATCAACGCAACCCCGCTCCTTCAATCGGACGCAGCCTTCAACTCATTCAGAAAGAAGGTCATGCTACTGGAGTCCTGACACGGATACATGGGGGAAACAGACTTTTAGGCTGCCTCTCAGCCCGCTTGGATCCAGTTGCAAGAGGTGCACCCTCCTGCCTGATGGCAGTATCTGCAGCACACGCCTTCCTGGACAAGACTGCTGACATCACTCTTGGACAGCCACTGGAAACTCTCACTTCACACGACATCTTTGTGGCGCCTCTATCGCCTTTGTCTCACAATGTCACCGTCTCCAGACCTACAGTCCTCATCCCGGCCACTCTACTCCCACTCCCAAGGGGGGATACAATATGGGCTTTTCAGAACAAAAATGTACAGAATTTATCCTCCACTTGGATGGCTCCAGATTTGCAGATGATGAAGAAGTTTCCACACAGGAAGTGCAGTGACCAGCAATCAAGAAATCCTGTGGTCCAGAAGTCTGTCATCTAGCCTGTCAGCCCAGAAGCAGAACTGATAGCGCTGACAAAGGCCTGCCAGATGGCAGAAGGCAAGACTGCAAACATCTACACCGACTACAAGTGCTCGCATGGCATAGCACACGACTTTGGGCCCATCTGGGCTGCAAGGGACTTCATCACAGCAAACGGGATAACCGTGAAGCATCATGGAGCCTTCAGGGACCTGCTGGGTGTACTCCAATTTCCAAAATGGTGGCAATTTTAAAAATCAAAAGCGCATGGAAAGCTGAGAACAGAAGAGGCGTGAGGCAATAACATGGCGGACATGGCAGCCAAAGAAGCGGCCAAAGGAAGACAACATGGAGAAGTAGGAGAGGTCGTAGAGCCGGACGGCTACTACATGACGACTGAAGACAAGAAACCTGACAAAAAGACGTCTTGGGATCTGCTCAAGAAGTTGCAAGACCAAGCTCCAAAAGGAGAAGAAGAGCTGAATGCGAAAAAAGCAACACGTGAAGAAGAAAGGCTATCTACAATGGACTCCAAACCCTGCCTACCACAAAGTATGCACCCTATGGTGGTCCAATGGGCACATGGACCCACACACACAGATCAAAGACACAGATGAATGATCCGATTGGTGCTTACTGGTTTGCTTCAGGGATCTCTACCCTAACAGCCAAATTCACCAGCAGCTGTCTGACCTGAGGCAAATGCAAGCCTGGACGTGTGGAAGAAAGTCCCCCTCACCTCATCTGGCAAGACCACACTACCAGCTTCAGAGGATCCAGATAGACCACATCCAGATATCGCCAAGTGAAGGATTCAAATACGCCATTGTGATCAAAGAAGTGTTTTCAAGATGGACAGAAGCCTTCCAAGTCAGCAAAGACTACTGCAAAGCAGCTACTTTCGGAAAATAGTGTGCAGATACGGGGTTCCAGAAGTGATAGAAAGTGATCAGGGACACGCATTCACAGCAAATCTGCCATAAGAGATCCGGTTAGCAGTAGGGTCAGATTTAGGCCTACACACTCTTTACCACCCCCAGAGCAGCGGGAAGGTAGAAAGACTGAACGGAACACTTAAGAATAGGATGCTGAAAATTGACCAAGAGACACGCAAACCATGGCATGACACACTCCCAATTGCATTGTTTAGTGTAAGGCACACTCCCAGAGACCCAGAAAAGCTGTCACCATGCGAAATTTTGTTTGGGTCTAGTCCCAAGTTAGGTGCATTCTTCCCTCGGCAGCAGAATATGCAAAATGATATCTTGTTTGCTTATGTAATTGAATTGGTCAAAAACTAATGTCCATTCTCGAGTTTTTCTCTTCACTGCCAGATCCAGACTCAGTGTCCGGTATGCACTCCTTGAAAGCCAGGAGACTGGGTGTTGGTGAAAAAAGTTGGAAATGAGAACACTCGATCGCAGATTTGATGGTCCTGTCCAAAAGCCCCAGACGACACCAACCTCTGTGAAACTAGAGGGAAAGCCTGCTTGGATCCACGTATCGCATTGCAAGGAAGCTCCCGTACCAGAAGAGACACCTAAGCCATGAAGGATGTCGTGGATGCTCTGACTGACCAGACAGATGACCTACCTGACGAAGAATACACACGTTTTTCTGAACATGCAGTTGAATAAAGAAACTATGATAGCAAACACATGAACCCCTGCTAGGGACAGATCTCCTGACCGCCCATTTGCGAAAAGCCTGCATCGATGAGGGGTACATGTGTTAGGCATGTGCCAGCCCATCGGCAGCACAAAAGAGTTGCAGCGCTTTGGGACAGGAGCAGGATTTTAGGGCAAGTGGTATCTAAGGGGGGACTGTCATGGAAATATATATGTATTCCACGTATTCAATGTATATTCATATATTTGCATTTACAGTTAGATAGATCTCACTTGCTAAAAAGCCTGTGCTCAGCATATCTATGCAAAAGCTGATGCTAGCTATAATCAGTCGCTTAAGACGACCCTGGCTATAGCTCATAGGGACTTTTTTACCAAGGACACAGAAACAAGGACAGAAGATATCTATTATTTTCTTTACTAGTCACGCAGGAAAACTGGGACAAAGAACAATAAACAATAAATCTGCAACTTCAGCCCTTTTATCATAATTATCATACTTACACTAAAACAGCCAATAATCTAGCAGTTTTTAATTGTATGTTAATTGACTAACCAGCCCCTTTTGTAAACGTATAAAACCTTGAATGAATAATAAACTGTTGGTCTTGACGAACTGTTATACTGACACTTCCGTTGTGGACAGTCCTCATTTCGTCTGAGCGCTCAAAGAAAAGACATTTAATATAAGATTGGGAACAGCAACAGCAAACACTACAGGATAGATTTATCCTAATTAAATTTCCATAACATGATCAGACTATGTTACTGCATGATCCGGCAAAGTCCATACACAATACATAGCAGAAGCACATATATAGGATTTTCTCAGCACAGGAAAAACATTTTTTAAGACATCCAATTATTGAACTTAATTTTATTCCCAGATCAATTTATTAAAATGCATTTAGCTCATGGGACTACATTAAGTCATTATAGAGTTAAGCATGACTAAAGTATTTAATAAAGATAGCCAGGTTGTGATTTGTAATGCTGTCATTTTTTTATTTTGCACCTTTTATCACTTTTTAATCAAAATTTTTTCTGGTGAGAGCTTTGTCAAATCTGAACAACAGGTCAGCAATCAAACAAGTGTATAGCCCTCACCATGCTCAGATTGTTTGCTTAGAAAAGTGAATGCATAGTTCTGATATTACACTATGAGTCACTTTGCAGGAGTTTTATTTTAATGTTCTGTATCCTCTGGGCTTCCATATGACTGTGACTCCTGTTGCTGTCAGAACATGCTGGGAGTTGTGGCTATGCATCTGCCAGGGAGCCCCTGGAAGGAAACCAACGAGATATAAAGATAGCTTTAATAAGAAGAAACATTTTATATATCAATACAACCACATACTTAATATATACACAACACATTTTGGTAAGCAGGGCAGAGAATTTAAGAAAAACAATATTGGTAAAGGGCAGCATCGGGGATGGCATTGGCATGTGTAATCTATATAGACCAGGCAACATAGAGGTCCAGATATCTGTGGAGAGTAGTGTTGAGCGATACGATACCGCAAGTATCGGGTATCGGCCGATATTAGCTGTATCGGACTTTCGATACTTAGTTCCGATATTTTCCATATATCGTATACCGGAATCGGAAGTTCCCATAATTCTTTGAGAGGCAATGTGATATTAGTCAGCCAATGAGGAATCCTAAGAAGTGTGGGCACATCCTGTACTGCTGCGGTCATGTTAACTAATGGCATGGCTGTGATTGGATGCTGAAATGATGTCAGAATGCACTATAAAAGGCGCCGCCGCCATTTTAGCGTCACTGTGCTGTGAATTCAGTAAGGGACAGAACGCTCCTGTGCTGACTCTGAGGGACAGTTAGAGATTGCGATTTAGTGCACTGTGCTTTAGGCAGGCTAGCACCAACCGCTGTGTAAAGCTTCCTTTTGCCTGCAGTGTTGTTTTAACAGCTCTGCAAGGTGTGTGTGTGAGAGTGCAGGTGACGCTGCAGTTTGCTCTGCATGCAACGCTGTCTGTAGGCATCTGCACATGTCACTCACAGATCTTTTTTTTTTCTTCAGTGTAATTCCTGCTGCTCCATGCAATTTAAATTTTAGTGTGACGCGCTTCCATCCGTATCCAATACATTGGTTGCAAACACTATAGAAGTAGACAAAGGAGTAGCCTTTCACAGATTGTGAACAGTTGTGTTTCAGTGTTCACTTCAGTCTGTGTTTTTTATTTTTTGAGTGCACATCACGCTCCAGTTACTTGTTCAAGCACTGCTGCTTGTACTCTGCTGAGCGTGTCTCAGTGCCTCATCCTTGTCATTTCTCTCCAATTGGTTCTGCTCCATTCCATTTAAAATAAATATAATCTATTAGTGTGACGCGCTTCCATCCGTATCCAATACATTGGTTGCAAACACTATAGAAGTAGACAAAGGAGTAGCCTTTCACAGATTGTGAACAGTTGTGTTTCAGTGTTCACTTCAGTCTCTGCGTAATAACCACACTTAGGCCTTATAACTTTTCTGACTTTCTTTATCAATCTACCAAGATGAAGAAGTCAGTGAGTAAGGCACGTGGTCGTGGCCGTGGAGTTTCAGCAGGGAGAGGACGTGGGGATTCTGTGGCTGCTGCCGCCCTCAGTGACACAGCATCCACCACTTTTCCCCGTGAGCGTTCCTTTATGCGCACTTTGGTAGGAGCTCGGCGTGCCCCCTGCTGCGGGAAGAACAAATTGAAGCCGTTGTTGGTTGGATGGCAGCCAATGCATCGACTTCAATTCCTTCCACCTCCTCTCAGGAACACAACACTGTTGAGCAACCATCTGTCTGTTCACCGCCTGTCAAATTGCCCAGGCAGTCAGAGAGTTCTGTACAGGAGCCAGCTGAGTCTCTGCTTCTGTTCTCAGAATCTGTTGGCTCGCAAACACGGGCACAGGCAAGCAGCATTCTGCAATTTGAAGAAGAGGGAGTATGCAGTGATGCGCAACAGCTGTGTCTCTCTCAATCTGAAGAGGCGGGTGAGCCAGTGCCGATGGACAGCACACCGCAGAACGCATCTCATGATGATGATGAGACTCAGGTGCCAGGTTTTGTGGAGCATGGTGCTGCCCAGACCATCCACAGCAGCAGGTGTTGGAAGAGGGTAGTGGAGATGATGAAGTCCGAGACCCAACATGGCGTGAGCAACAGGAAGGTGGTGGGAGCAGCTCTGAGGAAGAGATTGGCCCAACGGTACAAAGAGGAGGGAGAGGTAGGCTGCAGACTCGCTTGCCTGTAGCCTCCAGTTTGGCACCTGTTGGGAGCAGTTCTCTTACAAAATGTCAAAATTGGCGCTCCCATGACTTGCACTGTGTGGTCCTTTTTTGACAGACTTGTAGATGATATTTGCTATGTTAAATGCAAGCTGTGTAAGCAAAAAGTTAAAAGAGGTAAAAATATCAGTAACCTGAATACCACAAATATGTGGAAACATGTACGGACAAAGCACGTAGCTGAGTTACAAAGACACACTGGAGATGTAGGCCAACCTACAGCAGCACCTACATCTTCAGGTCGTGTTGGAGCCTCTACCTCAGCTCACACACACCTGGTTCGGCTTCCTCACAGGATCTCCATGGAAGAACCTCGGTCACTGTTGTCCATAGACAAACTGTTATTCCACCCACAGCAGCAAGTTCACAGTCATCGTCACACTCCCAGGCCACAAAACAGCCATCGGTACCACAGGCATGGGATAAAAGACGGCCATACTCGGCAAACCATCCACGAGCACAGGCTCTGAATGCTGGCATTGCAAAACTCCTGTCCCTTGAAATGCTGTCATTCAGGCTGGTGGAGACTGACAGTTTCAGGAACTTAATGGCATTGGCAGTCCCACAATATAATGTGCCAAGCCGATTTTATTTCAGCAGGCAAGCCGTCCCTGCTCTGCAAAAACATGTCGAGGGAAACATTAAACATGCGCTACTAAACGCCGTCAGTAGCAGGGTCCACCTGACCACCGATGCGTGGACCAGTACCCATGGCTAGGGACGATACCTTTCCCTCACTGCCCATTGGGTCAATGTTGTGGAGCCGGGTACAGATCTTGCCAGTGGCGCTGTACGTGTTCTGCCAACTCCAAGGATTGCAGGAATCCAGTCTGTACACATTGATTCCTCCTCCTACTCCAGTTCCTCAGAATCATCGCTGCACGAGCCGTCACAGTATACCTCCACATGGACCCGTGAACGCTTACCTGTTGCGACCGATATGAGCACAGCCGTGGCCAAACGTCAACAGGCCATCTGAAAATGATTTCAATGGGGAATCTAAGCCACACAGCGCAGGAGGTCTGGAATGCCATCAAGCAGGAGAGCGACGTGTGGTTTTTGCCTGTGAATCTCCAGCCAGGCTTGGTAGTGTGTGACAATGGCCGAAATCTGGTGGCAGCTCTGGGCCTTGGCAACCTTACTCACATACCATGTCTGGCACATGTGCTCAACTTGGTCGTGCAGAGTTTTTTGAGGGACTATCCGGATCTTGCTGGACTGCTGCAGAAGGTCCGCCTAGAGTGCGCTCACTTGCGACGTTCCAGCATAGCCAGATCGCGCATTGCTGCTCTGCAAAGCCGATTTCGCCTTCCTGAACATCGCATCATATGTGACGTACCCACCAGGTGGAATTCCACGTTACATATGTTGGAGCGGTTGTGTGAGCAGCAGACAGCAGTAATGGAGTATCAGCTGCATCAGGCGTAATCAAGTCGCTCTTTGCGCCTTCCACACTTCACCACTACTGAGTGGGCCTCTATGAAGGACATCTGCGACGTTTTGCGTGCGTTTGATGTCTCAATGCGGATGGCGAGTGCAGATGATGCACTAGTCAGCATGACTGTCCCCCTTATCTGCCTGCTTCAGAAATCACTGAAAGCACTAAAGGAAGAGGTTTTGGAAGAGGTGGAGGATGAGGAGTCACAAATTCAATTACCTTCAGGACAGTCAGCGCAACGTGGTTCCTCACAAAGGGCTGGGCAGGGTTCACTTTGTGAGGAGGATGAGGAGGAGGAGGAGTCAATGGAGGAGGAAGAAATCCCTACAGAGGGAGGTACACAACGCTCTAGTCAGTATGTAGAGCGAGGGTGGGGTGATGCAGAGGAGGCAGAGATGACGCCTCTTCCAGAGGACAGCTTTTGTTGGCCAGTTGGGAGTCTGCAGCACATGGTTGATTTCATGCTTCAGTGCCTGAGAAACGACCGCCGCATCGCCCACATTCTCACCACGTCAGATTATTGGGTGTACACCCTCCTAGACCCTCGCTACCGGGACAACTTACAAACCCTCATCACACCGATGAACCGGGACCGTAAAATGGGGAGTACCAAGACACACTGGTGCAATCCATACTGTTGTACATTCCAGCCAAGAGAGCTGCTGCTGCTACTGCTTTACAAAGCAGCTCTGTGCGTCGAGGCAGTGTAGACACCTCTACAACAAGAGGGAGCACAAGCAGCGCCTCTGCACAGGGCAAGAGCTGTATGTTACAAATGTGGCGAAGTTTTGTGACAGCGCCAGCAAGGTCTACACCATCCGAGACGGCTCCAGTCACCAGGAAGCAACGTTTCCGTAAGATGGTGACAGACTACTTGTCTTTCCCTCTAAGTGTACTCCCAGATGCCTCTTCCCCTTTCAAATTTTGGGTCTCTAAGTTGGATACATGGCCAGAGCTTAGCCAGTATGCATTGGAGGTGCTGACTTGCCCTGCTGCCAGTGTATTATCTGAGCGCGTCTTTAGTGCTGCAGGTGGTGTACTAACAGACCGTCGCATGCGACTATCCTCAGAGAATGTAGACCGGCTTACTTTTCTGAAAATGAACAAGGCATGGATCTCACCTGAATTTGCCTGTCCGTTTTCAGATTAAATAACTGTTTGGCAACGTTTTCCATGTCTCCTGTTATGTTCATCTTTCTACCACCTGAACTCTACTCCCTGGGCTACAACACCGCCATTTGTTGCTCGTAAGTAATTGGCAGGGGTACTGACTCCTGGCCAGCCTGGTTACAGCACGACAGCTGTTTCCTGGCAGTGTGAACGTCAATTATCCTCCAATAAGTTGTGCTGTCGTGTTGCATTCGGGTTAGCTGACTCTATGGTGCCTGCAGTTTAGGTGATTCCTATGTGTGCTGTGGGATATGTAAATAAAGGCTGTTTCCATTGTGACAATAGGACAAGCACCCACTGTAGGACTGTGTGATTCGGTAACTGCGGACGGCTTGCGTCCTGTCAACTTACATTTTCATGGGTGCGTTCTGTTACCCGTCCGGGGTCCAGTACCGTCAACTGGTTCTCCCAGTGCCTTTGGCCTAGGTGCCTCCATCTCCGTATACGAGTTCCAGCAACGTCTGCTGGTCCTTGGTAGTGCTTTGGAGCACAGGTACCTCCTGCTTAGTAACCGTGTCACAGTAACGTCAGCTGGTACTCGGTTGTGACATTGCCTCTTTTCCTTCTGCTGCCCCTCCGGGTTCCAGCACAGTCAGCTGGTCCTCGTTACTTCCATTGTCTCTTGTTTCATCTGATACCCATCCGGGTTCCAGTAACGTCAGCTGGTTCTCGGAAATTAGACGACCTTAAAGACCACCCAGAAGAAGATGACGACAACAAGGACGACGAGCATGAAGCCAACCAGCCTGAACACCATCACAAAGAAAAAATAAAAGATTACCCAGAAGAAGATCACCAACAGGACAAAGAAGGTTAAGACAAACTACAAGATACAGAACAAGAGACAGAAGAACAATAAGCAGAAGATCAAAAAGCAGAAGAACATGAAGTATAAGACCAAAATGAAGAGCAAAATATATTGCTCTAAATTCTAAGCAGAAGAAGACTAAGCAGTGTATGGGGGTGAGTCCGTTCCTCCTCGTGGTGCCCCTGGAAAATGCCTGCTGCTGCAGGCTAAACTGAACACGGACAAATACTGTTGTAATTTAAATCTTTTGTGACAGCAAGAACAGAAGGATGAAAAATTCATACTTTTACAGATTACAAGTACAGGAATCTCTGTCACAAATAAGAATATGATGAAGAAGATGAAGAGGAAGAAGATGAAGAATTTGAATATGAAGAAGATTAATAGTTTAATAATAACAATATGAGTAATGTAAACAAAAACATGAATAGCAAGAAGTTTAAGAAGAAGATTAAGAAGGTGAAGATGAAGAATAATTTGATGAGAAAGATGATGCTGCTGAAGATTATGAAGGAGAAAGTGTGGCACTGGCAAAAGTTAAAAAGGTGAAGAGCATGGAAGTTGTGAAACATACATATTTGCCAAAATAGAAAAAAGGTTAACAACATTGTCAATTTGTTCGTCAATCCAAACGTATTTCCAAAAAAAATATATATTAATGCTATTCCAATGCATTGGGTTAAACATGTATGCCTTTATTGTCTCCTCAACCTCCCCCAATACATTCTACATTACTCTTTGTTGTTTTCCTTCATGTACAATTAACCAACAAGGCAAGAATGGGTTTTTTTAATGTCGATATTTGGTTCCCATAGACTTACATTGGACTTCCGGTATCGGTATCGGGTATCGCCAATATTTTAGTGATATCGGCGATACCATTCCGATCCGATATTTTTAGATATCGAGCAGTATCGCTCAACACTAGTGGAGAGTCAAGCACATTCAACCAGGAATACATTTGATACCAGCCCTACAATAGAGTATTTCTTGCATCCATATTTTTCTAAATGAACAGACCCAATGGCAAAGTCCAGTATCTGATGAGGCTTACTGGTAATCTCTGTTTTAAAGTCATCAGTTAAGCTAGAGCATAAGAGATCACAACCCCAGATGAGTCAGGGTGGTTTCAGGTCAGTAGGCTACTAATACTAACCAATCAAAAAATTAGTGGATAGCACGCTTGCAATAAGTGGTCTAATTCTTTAGCCGTGGTTCTTACGGGATTGATTATAAGCACTAATTAAGATTTCATACATTCAAGGACAAGGTTAGGACTAGATTGCCATTGCCGATGACTTAAGGCAGACAACTAACAAATCATTATATTTTTCCTGAATGCTAATGCCTTTAGATTAGTAATAGCAAATGGATAATTGACTGCTGTCATATAACTCAACTCAGAGCTGTAAGGGAACATCTACAAATTGATGCAAATTGTTTGCAGCCAAATCTGCATTAGCCCTGTCTTTACCAAAATGTGTAAATTTTGTGTTGTGGATTTCACTGAATTTGAAAGGTTGAAAACCTCCCTGAAATGTGCAGCGTAAATTTGATAGGGTGCAGATTGAAATTGACACTGCAGCTCAATTCATGAGGAGGATCTTTTAAGAAGAATTGTTAAAACATCATCCAAGCACTGTAAGGCCATGTTCACATGCAGCAAAAACAATGCATTTTTCTCAACAAAATCCATTGTGCTTATCAGTTCAAACAAAGTGGTTGTGATATCTTGAAAACTGTTGCACACCGTGCGTTTATAGTCACTGTACATTTTTTCCCTGCATGCCTCAAAGGAGAGGCTGAAAAAAAAACAGTTGAGCAGAATCACTGCTTTTCTGCACAAAAAATATAAAACAAAAATGCCTCATCAAATTTGCACTAGAAACACAATGAAATAGGAAAAGGCAGAAAAAAACAACAGCATAAAATTAAGAGTAGTATACTATTGTATATTTTGCCATGGACACCTGCAGAAAAGTTACAGCAAGAAAAAAAAAACAATGTTTTTAAATATGTGAACATGACATAATACATAGCGGAAAATCTGCCATACTTCCTACCTCAGTATATGTACTGCTCTGGGATCTGCATAAGTGTAGCAGCGGGATCTTGTAAGTGTATATTGTGGTAGATTGGCTCACTCGGGTGCATACACAGGAAGACTCAGGAACGATGTCTGTTTAAAACCTCTCACTGATGTTGTAAGGATTCTGCATAAATCCGTTCAGAGTTGGAAAAATCAAACACTGTCTTTCTGGCTTAAGGTAAAACAAAAGATAATACAAAGCACAGTCCTTGTTGTTGTGGGGATCTGCACGCTCCAGAAAAGTAACATACAATGGTTCAGCCTTTCTTATGAGGACACACAGCCCTGGAGTTCCTATCTCCAGGACTACTGAACATCTAATGATTCAAAAGGCTGGCTATTTATATCCAAGACCACACCCTGGGTTGAAGATATGGTTAACAACCTCCTAACTGTTCTATGGTTGTTCACAAAAACCCAGCCCTTAAAATGGCTGATTAATCTCTCTCAACACATAGTGTGCTGGAGCAATCTTCTAGGTTTCACATCGCTGAAGCTAATTTTATTATTTATTATTATTACACATTTATATAGCGCCATTTATTCCATGGCTCTTTACATATGAAAAGGGAAAATATAGACAGGTACAATAAACATGCTAGACAAGGGACACACAAGTACAGAAGGAGAGAGGACCCTGCCCGCGAGGGCTCACAGTCTACAGGGATGGGTGAGGATACACTAGGAAAGGGTAGAGCTGGTCGTGCGATGGTTCAGTAGACTGGGGATCATTGTAGGCTGTAGGCTTGTCGGAACAGGTGGGTCTTCAGGTTCTTCTTGAAGATTTCCGTTGTTGGTGAAAGTCTGATGTTTTGCGGCAGGGAGTTCCAGAGTATGGGGGAAGCCTGGGAGAAGTCTTGTATGCGGTTGTGGGAAGAAGAGATGAGGGGGGAGTCGAGAAGGAGATCTTGAGAGGATCGAAGGTTGCGTGTGGGTAGGTAGCGGGAGACCATGTCACAGATGTATGGAGGAGAAAGGTTGTGGATGGCTTTGTATGTCATGGTTAGGGTTTTGAACTGAAGCCTCTGGGCAAAAGGAAGCCAGTGAAGGGCCTGGCATAGGGGGGAGGCTGGGGAATAGCGGGGAGACAGGTGGATTAGTCGAGCAGCAGAGTGTAGGATGGACTGGAGTGGTGCCAGAGTGCTAGAGGGGAGGCCAGAGAGTAGGAGGTTGCAGTAGTCGAGGCGGGAGATGATAAGGACGTGCACTAGTGTTTTTGTGGTTTCATGGTTGAGGAATGAGCGGATCCGGGAAATAGTTTTGATTTTGAGGCGGCAGGAGGTGGTGAGGGCTTGGATATATGGTTTGAAAGAGAGGGCAGAGTCGAGGATCGCCCCAAGGCACCGAGCATGCGGGACTGGGGAAAGCGAGCAGCCATTGACATAGATGGATAGGTCTGGTGGAGGGGAAGAATGAGGTGGGGGAAAGATGATGAATTCTGTTTTGTCCATGTTCAGTTTGAGAAAGCGAGCAGAAAAGAAAGCTGAGATAGCAGACAGACGCTGTGGGATTTTGGTCAGTAGGGAGGTGAGGTCAGGTCCAGATAGGTAGATCTGTGTGTCATCGGCGTAGAGGTGATACTGCAAACCGTGGGATTCAATGAGCTGTCCCAGGCCGAAGGTGTAGATGGAGAAGAGTAGGGGTCCTAGCACTGAGCCTTGAGGAACACCAATAGACAGGGGGCGAGGTGAGGAGGTGGTGTGTGAGAGGGAGACACTAAATGATCGGTCTGTTAGGTATGATGAGATCCAGGATCGGGCCAAGCCTGTGATGCCCAGAGATTAGAGAATCTGTAGCAGGAGGGAATGGTCCACGGTGTCGAAGGCAGAAGACAGGTCCAGGAGAAAGAGGACAGAGTAGTGTCGCTTGCTCTTGACGGTTAGCAGGTCGTTAGTGATTTTAGTTAGGGCAGTTTCAGTTGAGTGATGCGGTCGGAAGCCGGATTGTAAACGGTCAAAGAGGGAACAGGAGGAGAGGTGGGAGGACAGTTCGAGATATACATGCTGTTCCAGTAGTTTAGAGGCGTAGGGTGTTATGTTTTGGTAGCTGAGGAGAGCAGGCAAAAACGGCAATACACCAGAGAGGTTGGAATCTACTGGATTGCAGAACCCTGACTAACCACCATAACTAAAGGCAGCCGTGGAGCGTTCCTACGATGGTCCTAGACGCCTCGTCACAGCCTGAGAGGATAACTACACCTAAAGATAGAAAGAGGAAAGCTATCTGCCCTGGAGCAGATCCCCAAAGAACATAGGAAGCCCCCAAACATGTAATGGCGGTTAGACAAGAGGAAATACAGACACAGACAGAAAATAGTATGAGCAAACATTGGGGCCCAATCTGCCTAGAAAGAAACGGATAGGAAGGATACTTACTGCAATCCAAAAAACCCTAAAAAAAAGCCAACGCTACTAATTGCAAAAACACCTGAGATCACACGACCTCTACCACCTAAATTAGTTCTCTGGTGTAACAAAACTCAGCCGCAGCCACTGAAAAAACTGGAAAAGGCAAATGAACAAACAACAGTGGCTCCAGAGGAACCGAGAGGGGCCCAAGCCCCCCGGGGAGGGGAACCTGGCCAACCTCACAGAAATGCAGAGAAAAATGCAAATGGCAAGCACAAAAACAAAAAACAGAAAATATCTTATCTGAGAGCAGGAGAAGAGGCAAGACTCAGCAAGCTTCCAAGTGAACAAGGAAACAACGTTAAGACCGGAACAATTAATCACCGGCAAACATGATGGGGGGAAACCTCCCTTATATCCAGCCAGTCTGTAATTCCTGATTGCCAATCCTCATTGAATGGTTCAGTACTGTTTGTAACCACCAGAGGGAGCTTCTGCTCAGAATTCATTTCTAAAACATTCATAACAGTACCCCCCTCTTGAGGAGGGTCACCGAACCCTCATTTGTGCAACCAGGTCGGTCAGGATGAGCTCTGTGATACGCACGGATCAGTCTCCTAGCATGGATGTCCGAAGCAAACACCCAAGAATTGTCCTCCTGACCATAACCTCTCCACTTAACCAAATACTGGAGTTTCCGTCTAGAAAAATGAGAATCCAATATTTTCTCAACCATATACTCCAGATTGCCCTCAACCAAAACAGGGTCAGGAGGTGCAGCCATAGGAACCACTGGCTCGACAAACCTCTTCAATAAGGACTTGTGGAACACGTTATGGATCTTAAATGTCCCTGGAAGAAGTAAACGAAAGGAAACAGGATTAAGAATCTCCATGATCTTATAAGGTCCAATGAACCAAGGCTTAAACTTAGGAGATGCAACTCTCATAGGGATATTTCTTGAGGACAACCAGACAAAGTCCCCCACTTTAAACCGAGGACCAACAGTCCTATGCCGGTTGGCAAACCGCTGGGCCTTCTCCTGAGAGAGGGACAACCTCTCCACTACCTGGTCCCAAATCTGCTGCATACGCTCCACAACAGAGTCAACACCCGGACAGACAGAAGCCTCCGTCTGTCCCGAAGAAAATCGAGAGTGAAACCCAAAATTACAGAAAAATGGAGACATCAAAGTGGCAGAGCTTGCCCTATTATTAAGAGCAAACTCAGCCAAAGGCAAAAAAGAGACACAGTCATCCTGATCAGCAGACACAAAGCATCTCAGATAAGTCTCCAATGTCCGGTTTGCTCTCTCAGTTTGTCCATTGGTCTGAGGATGAAAAGCAGAGGAGAAGGACAATTGAACACCAAGTTTAGAACAAAAAGTCCTCCAAAATCTGGAAATAAACTGGACTCCTCTGTCAGACACAATGTTCTCAGGAATGCCGTGTAACCGAACCACGTGCTGAAGGAACAAAGGCACCAATTCGGAGGAGGAAGGCAACATGGGTAATGGCACAAGATGTATCATCTTGGAAAACCTATCACAAATCACCCAGATAACGGTCATTCTCTGAGAAACAGGGAGGTCGGAAATAAAATCCATAGAGATATGGGTCCATGGTCTCTTGGGCACAGGCAATGGCATCAACAAACCACTAGAGCGAGAGCAAGGCTTGGAGCGAGAGCAAGTCCCACAGGACTGCACAAACTCCCTGACAAAGTAGGCCACCAAAAGGACCGACTCACCAAGTCTCTGGTACCAAAAATTCCGGGATGACCGGCCAGCGCGGAGCAATGAATCTCAGACATCACACTCTTCTTCCACTGGTCTGGGACAAACAATTTCCCAACAGGGCAGCGCTCGGGTTTATCCTCCTGACACCCTTCCAGAGCCAGTCTCAAATTGGGCGAGATGGCGGAAAGAACTACACCCTCTTTCAAAATAACAGCAGGATCAGATAGCTCAGGAGAATCCGCAAGGAAACTCCTCGAGAGGGCATCCGCCTTAACATTCTTAGTGCCAGGAAGAAAGGAAACCACAAAATTAAAACGTGTGAAAAAAAAGGCCCACCTGGCCTGTCTAGGATTAAGTCGCTTGGCTGATTCCAGATAAACCAGATTCTTATGGTCCGTGAGGACCACCACCTGATGTTTGGCTCCCTCCAGCCAATGTCTCCACTCTTCAAAAGCCAACTTCATGGCCAATAACTCCCGATTACCCACGTCATAATTACGTTCAGTTGGAGAAAATTTTCGAGAGAAAAAAGCACAAGGGTTACTTTTAGAGGTCTCAGGATCTCTTTGGGACAAAACGGCACCTGCCCCAATTTCAGAGGCATCAACCTCCACCTGAAATGGCAGAGAAACATCAGGCTGCCGTAGAACAGGAGCAGAAGTGAATCTCTGTTTAAGTTCCTGAAACGCAGAGACTGCCTCAGGAGGCCAATTCACCACATCAGAACCCTTTTTGGTCAAATCAGTCAATGGTTTAACAATAACAGAGAAATTACCAATAAATTTACGATAAATATTGGCAAAACCCAAGAATTTCTGAAGAGCCTTTAATGAAGTAGGTTGGACCCAATCACAGATGGCCTGAACCTTGACCGGGTCCATTTCAATAACAGATGGAGACAAAATGAATCCCAGAAATGAGATCCTCTGTACGCCAAAAAGACACTTTGATCCCTTCACATACAGAGCATTCTCTCTCAAAATCTGGAACACAGTCCGAACATGTTTCACATGAGAGTCCCAGTCATTGGAAAAAAATCAAGATATCATCCAAATAAACAATCAGAAATTTATCCACAAAATCCCTGAAAATGTCATTCATGAAGGACTGGAAGACGGAAGGAGCATTAGTGAGCCCAAAGGGCATCACTAGGTACTCAAAATGCCCCTCTGGGGTATTAAACACCGTCTTCCATTCATCCCTGTGCTTAATGCGAATAAGGTTATACGCCCCCTGAGGTCAAGCTTGGTAAACCAAGTAGCACTTTTCACCCTGGAAAACAGGTCAGAAATCAAGGGTAACGGATAGTGTTGAGCATTCCGATACCGCAAGTATCGGGTATCGGCCGATATTCGCGTTATCGGAATTCCGATACTTAATTCCGATACTTTTTCCATATCGTATACCGGAATCGGAAGTTCCCATAATTCTTTGAGAGGCAATGTGATTTTAGTCAGCCAATGAGGAATCCTACGAAGTGTGGGCACATCCTGTAATGCTGCGGTCATCTTAACTAATGGCATGGCTGTGATTGGCTGCTGAAATGATGTCAGAATGCACTATAAAAGGCGCCGCCGCCATTTTAGCGTCACTGTGCTGTGAACTCAGTAAGGGACAGAACGCTACTCTGCTCACTCTGAGGGACAGTTAGATATTGCGATTTTGTGTACTACTGTGCTTGAGGCAGGCTAGTTTACCAACCGCTGTGTAAAGCTTCATTTTGCCAGTGTTGTTTTAACAGCTCTGTGCAAGGTGTGTGTGTGACAGTGCAGGTGACGCTGCAGTTTGCTCTGCATCCACCGCTGTTTGTAGGCATCTGCACGTGTCACTGACTCTTTTTTTTTTTTATTTTATTTAGTGGAATTGGTGCTGCTCCATTTTAGTGGAAAAAAATCTAATCTATTAGTGTGACGCGCTTCCATCCGTATACAATACATTGGTTGCAAACACTATAGAAGTACACAAAGGAGCTTTTCACAGATAGTGAATAGTTGTGTTTCAGTGTTCACTGTAGTCTGTGAGCTTTTCATTTTGTGAGTGCAGATTACGCTCCAGTTTGTACTTCAACCACTGCCGGTTGTAGTCTGCTGAGCGTGTGTCACTGCTCTATCCTTCACATTTTTCTCTAATTGGTGCTGCTCCATTTTAGTGGAAAAAAATCTAATCTATTAGTGTGACGCGCTTCCATCCGTATACAATACATTGGTTGCAAACACTATAGAAGTACACAAAGGAGCTTTTCACAGATAGTGAATAGTTGTGTTTCAGTGTTCACTGTAGTCTGTGAGCTTTTCATTTTGTGAGTGCAGATTACGCTCCAGTTTGTACTTCAACCACTGCCGGTTGTAGTCTGCTGAGCGTGTGTCACTGCCTCATCCTTCACATTTTTCTCTAATTGGTGCTGCTCCATTTTAGTGGAAAAAAATCTAATCTATTAGTGTGACGCGCTTCCATCCGTATACAATACATTGGTTGCAAACACTATAGAAGTACACAAAGGAGCTTTTCACAGATAGTGAATAGTTGTGTTTCAGTGTTCACTGTAGTCTGTGAGCTTTTCATTTTGTGAGTGCAGATTACGCTCCAGTTTGTACTTCAACCACTGCCGGTTGTAGTCTGCTGAGCGTGTGTCACTGTCTCATCCTTCACATTTTTCTCTAATTGGTGCTGCTCCATTTTAGTGGAAAAAAATCTAATCTATTAGTGTGACGCGCTTCCATCCGTATACAATACATTGGTTGCAAACACTATAGAAGTACACAAAGGAGCTTTTCACAGATAGTGAATAGTTGTGTTTCAGTGTTCACTGTAGTCTGTGAGCTTTTCATTTTGTGAGTGCAGATTACGCTCCAGTTTGTACTTCAACCACTGCCGGTTGTAGTCTGCTGAGCGTGTGTCACTGCCTCATCCTTCACATTTTTCTCTAATTGGTGCTGCTCCATTTTAGTGGAAAAAAATCTAATCTATTAGTGTGACGCGCTTCCATCCGTATACAATACATTGGTTGCAAACACTATAGAAGTACACAAAGGAGCTTTTCACAGATAGTGAATAGTTGTGTTTCAGTGTTCACTGTAGTCTGTGAGCTTTTCATTTTGTGAGTGCAGATTACGCTCCAGTTTGTACTTCAACCACTGCCGGTTGTAGTCTGCTGAGCGTGTGTCACTGCCTCATCCTTCACATTTTTCTCTAATTGGTGCTGCTCCATTTTAGTGGAAAAAAATCTAATCTATTAGTGTGACGCGCTTCCATCCGTATACAATACATTGGTTGCAAACACTATAGAAGTACACAAAGGAGCTTTTCACAGATAGTGAATAGTTGTGTTTCAGTGTTCACTGTAGTCTGTGAGCTTTTCATTTTGTGAGTGCAGATTACGCTCCAGTTTGTACTTCAACCACTGCCGGTTGTAGTCTGCTGAGCGTGTGTCACTGCCTCATCCTTCACATTTTTCTCTAATTGGTGCTGCTCCATTTTAGTGGAAAAAAATCTAATCTATTAGTGTGACGCGCTTCCATCCGTATACAATACATTGGTTGCAAACACTATAGAAGTACACAAAGGAGCTTTTCACAGATAGTGAATAGTTGTGTTTCAGTGTTCACTGTAGTCTGTGAGCTTTTCATTTTGTGAGTGCAGATTACGCTCCAGTTTGTACTTCAACCACTGCCGGTTGTAGTCTGCTGAGCGTGTGTCACTGCCTCATCCTTCACATTTTTCTCTAATTGGTGCTGCTCCATTTTAGTGGAAAAAAATCTAATCTATTAGTGTGACGCGCTTCCATCCGTATACAATACATTGGTTGCAAACACTATAGAAGTACACAAAGGGGCCTTTCACAGATACTGAACAGTTGTCTGCAGGGTTCACTGTAGTCTGTGAGGAATAACCACACTTAGGCCTTAACTTTTCTGACTTTCTTTATCAATCTACCAAGATGAAGAAGTCAGTGAGTAAGGCACGTGGTCGTGGTCGAGGCCGTGGATTTGCAGCAGGGAGAGGACGTGGGGATTCTGTGGCTGCTGCCGCACCCAGTGACACAGCATCCACCAGTTTTCCCCGTGAGCGTTCCTTTATGCGCACTTTTGTAGGAGCTCAGCGTACCCCCTGCTGCGTGAAGAACAAATTGAAGCCGTTGTTGGTTGGATGGCAGCCAATGCATCGACTTCAATACCTTCCACCTCCTCTCAGGACCACAGCACTGTTGAACAACCATCAGTCTCTTCACCGCCTGCCAAATTGCCCAGGCAGTCAGAGAGCTCTGTACAGGAGCCAGCTGAGTCTCTGCTTCTGTTCTCAGAATCTGTTGGCTTGGAAACAGGGGCCCAGCCAAGCAGCATTCTGGAATGTGAAGAAGAGGCAGTATGCAGTGATGCGCAACAGCTGTGTCTCTCTGAATCTGAAGAGGCGGGTGAGCCAGTGCCGATGGTCAGCACACCGCAGAACGCATCTGATGATGATGAGACTCAGTTGCCAGTTTCTGTTGAGCATGGTGCTGGCCAGACCACCCAACAACAGCAGGTGTTGGAAGAGGGTAGTGGTGGAGATGATGAGGTCCAAGACCCAACATGGCGTGAGGAACAGGAAGGTGGTGGGAGCAGCTCTGAGGAAGAGATTGCACCAACGGTCCAAACAGTAGGGAGAGGTAGGCTGCAGACTCGCTTGCCTGTAGCCTCCAGTTTGGCACCCGTTCGGAGCAGTTCTCTTACAACAGCCAAACCGGGCGCTCCCAGGACTTGCTCTGCGTGGTCCTTTTTTGATACAGTTGCAGATGATATTTGCTATGTAAAATGCAAGCTGTGTAATCAAAAAATTAAAAGAGGTAAAAGTGTCAGTAACCTTAATACAACAAATATGTGGAAACATGTGCGGTCAAAGCACTTTGTTGAGTTACAAAGACACACTGGAGATGTAGGCCAACCTACAGCAGCACCTACATCTTCAGCTCCTGTTGGAGCCTCTTCCTCCAGTTCACACACAGCTGGTAAGGCTTCCTCAAAGGATCGCCATGGAAGAACCTCTGTCACTGTTGTCCAGAGACACAGTGTTATTCCACCCACAGCTGCAAGTTCCCTGTCATCCTCACACACCCAGGCCACAAAACAGCCATCGGTAGCACAGGCATGGGATAAAAGACGGCCATACTCGGCAAACCATCCACGAGCACAGGCTCTGAATGCTGGCATTGCAAAACTCCTGTCCCTTGAAATGCTGTCATTCAGGCTGGTGGAGACTGACAGTTTCCGTGAATTAATGGCATTGGCAGTCCCACAATACAATGTGCCCAGCCGATTTTATTTCAGCAGGCAAGCCGTCCCTGGTCTGCAAAAGCATGTTGAGGCAAAAATTAAACATGCGCTACTAAACGCCGTCAGTAGCAAGGTCCACCTGACCACCGATGCGTGGACCAGTACCCATGGCCAGGGACGATACCTTTCACTCACTGCCCATTGGGTGAATGTTGTGGAGCGGGTACAGATCTTGCGAGTGGCGCTGTACGTGTTCTGCCAACTCCAAGGATTGCCGGAATAAAGTCTGTCCACATTGACTCCTCCTCCTACTCCAGTTCCTCAGAATCATCGCTGCAGGAGCCGTCACGGTCTACCTCCACATGGACCCGTGGACGCTTACCTGATGCGACCGATATGAGCACAGCCGTGGCCAAACGGCAACAGGCCGTTCTGAAATTAATTCCTATGGGGAATCGAAGCCACACAGCGCAGGAGGTCTGGAATGCCATCAAGCAGGAGAGCGACGTGTGGTTTTTGCCAGCGAATCTCCAGCCAGGCTTGGTAGTGTGTGACAATGGCCGAAATCTGGTGGCAGCTCTGGGCCTTGGCAACCTCACTCACATACCATGTCTGGCACATGTGCTCAACTTGGTCGTGCAGAGTTTTTTGAGGGACTATCCGGATCTTGATGCACTGCTGCACAAGGTCCGCCTAGAGTGCGCTCACTTGCGACGTTCCAGCATGGCCAGATCGCGCATTGCAGCTCTGCAACGCAGATTGCGCCTTCCTGAACATCGCATCATATGTGACGTATCCACCAGGTGGAATTCAACGTTACATATGTTGGAGCGGTTGTGTGAGCAGCAGCCAGCAGTTATGGAGTATCAGCTGCATCAGGCGCAATCAACACGCAATTTGCGCCGTCCACACTTCACCATTAATGAGTGGGCCACTATGAAGGACATGTGCCACGTTTTGCGTGCGTTTGATGAGTCAACGCGGATGGCGAGTGCAGATGATGCACTAGTCAGCCTGACTGTCCCCCTTATCTGCCTGCTTCAAAAAACACTGCAAGCAATAAGGGATGAGGTTTTGGAAGAGGTGGAGGATGAGGAGTCACAAATTCCATCACCTTCTGGAAAGTCAGCGCAACGTGGTTCCTCACAAAGGGCTGGGCAGGGCTCACTTTGTGAGGAGGATGAGGAGGAGGAGTCAATGGAGGAGGAAGACATCGCTCCAGAGGGAGGTACACAACGCTCTAGTCAGTATGTAGAGCGAGGGTGGGGTGATGCAGAGCAGGCAGAGATAACGCCTCTTGCAGAGGACAGCGTTTCTTTGCCAGTTGGGAGTCTGCAGCACATGGTTGATTTCATGCTGCAGTGCCTAAGAAACGACCGCCGCATCGCCCACATTCTCACGACGTCTGATTATTGGGTGTACACCCTCCTAGACCCTCGCTACCGGGACAACGTCAAAAGCCTCATCACACCGTTGAACCGGGAGCGTAAAATGCGGGAGTACCAAGACACACTGGTGCAATCCCTAATGTTCTACCTTACTGCCGAGAGCACTGCTGCTGCTACTGCTTTACAAAGCAGCTCTGTGCGTCGAGGCAGTGTAGAGAGCTCTGCAACAAGAGGGAGCACACGCAGTGCCTCTGCACAGGGAAAGACCAGTATGTTAAAAATGTGGCAAAGTTTTGTGGCAGCGCCACAAATGTCTACACCATCCGAGAGGGCTCCAGTCAGCGGGAGGCAACGTATCCGTCAGATGGTGACAGACTACTTGGCTTTGCCTCTCAGTGTACTCCCAGATGGCTCTTCCCCATTCAAGTTTTGGGTCTCTAAGCTGGATACATGGCCAGAGCTTAGCCAGTATGCATTGGAGGTGCTGGCTTGCCCTGCTGCCAGTGTATTATCGGAGCGCGTCTTTAGTGCTGCAGGTGGTGTACTAACAGACCGTCGCATGCGACTATCCTCCGATAATGTAGACCGGCTTACTTTTCTGAAAATGAACAAGGCATGGATCTCGCCAGAATTTGTCTGTCCGTTTTCAGATTAAATAACTGGTTCGCAACGTTATCCATGTCTCCTGTTATGTTCATCTTTCTACCACCTGAACTCTACTCCCTGGGCTCCAACACTGCCAGTTGCTGCTCAGAAGTGTCGTGTCCACAGAACAAAACACAAGCTCTACTGTTAGTGGGGTTCAGTAACGCCAGCTGTTCCCCTGCTGTGTCAACGGCAAGAAGTGTCCTGTTCCCGACACATGGACAGAAAAACACATGACCAACATGCTCCAAATAGGGAAGAGCCGTCACCCTGCTTGTTATGCTGAAAACATGAAATTGTGAAGTTTTGCAGGCCTAGAATGATAAATTTTTATGACAAATATGGACAAATAATAATTTGTCATCACAGCGCATATCTGCACATGTCTATTAGAAATGGTAACAAAAAATAAAACATAGTCTACTCTTCACATTTTTAAATTAATGCATAAAAGTACATTTCAGACTTATGAATTAATGCTTTTTAAGGAACTTTATCTGTACCTGTAAGATAATGCACTCAATGGATGTACGAATCATTAAATCCTCATCATCATCATCACGAGTTTTATTTATGACAGACATTATAAAATACACATACTGATGCCAACTGTAACTTCAAACCATATATGAAATGGCCAGCATGTAAACATGGTAATAATGTCCAATAATAAATTATTACATCTAGAAAGTGCATCATGCATACTGACAATAGGTAGTTATACCTGCAAGTGCTGTTGAAACAACCACAAGAGATATAAATTAATACTGGTATATAGGTATCACAGTGCATAGTTACTCATGGACAATGTTGATGTAATACTGTATCTCAATTAAGTCAGCGTCAACCATTAGGCTTGTTAGTCTTGTACATTGTTAAAGAGGGAACGTAATTTTTTGGTTTGTCATAGGTGTAGTATTACACATTAAATTATTACTGCTGTATTTTTTTTTGCGTCCCTAGTGCGCAATAACGCAGCCTAACCTCACATTTGATAGTCAGCTAATTGCCACACGCTACCCTACCCTACGCGTGACAGTAGGAAGGTAGTGTTGACGGATAAAGCTTTGCGCAACCAGACATTCTTTTACCCTCTTCAACACTCTACAAGCAAAAAATGCATGATTTCAGCCGCAGACTTTATTGACGTACAGTATAACATCGGCATTACCCATCAGAGGCTGTCCACTGTCTGATACAGACATAGAATATACCTTTGCTATCCGTAGCCTTTGTTTCACCTACACTTGCAGGCACACACTTAAATTGTGACAAACAATGCCTAATGTTTTTTTAAATGGTTATTTTTTATTGTACATTATTGTGTCATCAATCACATTGATGAGTCCATGCTGGACATGTCATACATGCTATAGAAAGTTACGATTTTATGAACTTAAATAATTGAAATGTCTGTGACTGTCACATAAAATTTGCGATGATGATGATGAGTGACTATTACAAAATCCATTGTCTTCACTATGTTATGGTTTAACATAGCGTTCCTTAAGCATTATTCATAAAAAAAAAAATTTACTTTTATTCTTAAATTTACAACACTATATTTTGTTACCAATTTTTTGGGTGTTGTGTTGTTCCATTTATTTTTGGCATGTGCATATATGCGTTTATATTTGTATTTTCTTTATTTTTCCTTCTTGAAATTAGAAAACATGTGTATCTTTGTACCGTGTTAGCCAGTAGATAGAAAAATATTTAGACTTCAGAGTCAGCAGTGGTTGATACCTTTTAATGGATAACTGAAAAGATGGAAACAAATTGCAAGCTTTCAAGGCTACTCACGTCTCTTCATCAGGGAAAGACTAACTAAAAAAATTAAGCATCACATATTTCTATACACAACAGGACACAGGAATAGTGCAATAGGTAAGACAAGTAAGTGACGTGTATCAGAACTGTCATTATCTCACAGGGATGAACATAAATATTGGAACAGTTCCTAGATAAGGATAGAAAGTTTGATTGCCCTCTCATTGGCGTATTTTTTGGGGTTTTCATGACCCTGGAAGGGCATAGACGCAGATTCCTTAATTGATATAGAATGACATAAATCCATGTGATCTATTCATTCCATCACTAACAGTGTCAAAGGTCATGATGAGCTTATATTCTGAAACCTTTGTACGTTTCTCATATTTGAAGTTATATTTTAATAACAGTAATTCCATATCCATGATGCTATGACCGGGCATACAAAAGTCTTTTGCCACAGGTAAATTCATTAATTTATCTGTGATTGTGTGGCGCTGATAATTCATCCTTGTTCTCCTTTTTGTTGCCGGTCTCCCCTCACTTGTCCCTCCCTCACTTGTCTTAGCTATTCCTGTGTCCTGTTGTGTGTAGAAATATGTGATTCTTCATTTTTGGCTTTACTCTTAGCCTGATGAAGACACCTGAGTAGTCTCGAAAGCTTTGAATTTGTTACCATATTTTCAGTTAGCCATTAAACGTTATCAACCACAGAGGACTGTCAAGTATAAATATTTTTCTATTCTTGTAATTGAAATTTATCATTTTATTGTTGTAGTAAAACTTCATTTATTCTTGTTTGAAGTACATACATTTGCAATGGCCACGTAACAAGGCAATAACTCAATATTTTATGCCTACACCCTCCTTGACCCTGGGCTTCAACAGCGCCAGTTGCTGCTCAGAAGTGTTAGATGCACAGATGAAAACAATCGCTGATGTGTTTGTGGGGTTCAGTAACGCCTGCTGTTCCCCTGCTGTGTGTCTGGCAAAAATTACTGCTGCTAACTACAACTTCAACTTCAAACGTCTCATACTAGGCCTCTGCCTACACCCTCCTTGACCCTGGGCTTCAACAGCGCCAGTTGCTGCTCAGAAGTGTTAGATGCACAGATGAAAACAATCGCTGATGTGTTTGTGGGGTTCAGTAACGCCTGCTGTTCCCCTGCTGTGTGTCCGGCAAAAATTACTGCTAGCTACCTAATCATGGTGAAAAAAAAAAATTACATCTCAAAGTGTCTAGTGCTACACATAGATATGAGGCTACACCATGATTTCTAAGCTGTAAACATTTGAAACGTCAACTTTCAAACCATAAAATGATTTGTCTTTGTCACAAATCTGTAACAAAATAATTGTGACATATTATTACAGATATGCACATGTCGAAAACAAATGCAAACACAAAAGCCTACTTATGCTATAGGATACTGATGGTCAACCTTGTCACTCCATAGCTTAGACAAATCCAACTCACATCATGATGACTCAAATACTGCAATGTTGGAAGTGCATAATGTGGGTTGAACTTTGACAACTGCTGCAGTGCGAAGGTTATACTTCAGTGTTCTTGCCTTTGAAATAAAAGCATACAAGTAAATATAATATCCAATGTTGATTAAGGGACGTGATGTACACCTGTAATATTGTGCAAACAATGCATGTAGGAATAGTCCTCTTCAACATTACTTATATTTGTGTCATTTTAAAAAATACATATTTGATTAGAAAGTTAACAGCCCATATCATAAAGGTCCTTCATGTAAACATGATAATCGCTAACAAAAATCATGCATTACCTTGGTAAAGTCAATAGTGCATAGTCACAATAGCAAAATATATACCTGTAAGTGGTGCTGAAAGAACGACAACTGATAGAATAGGTGAATGATATCTATTTATCAGACTGAATAGCGACACCTGTACAATGTCGATATAATACTGTACCTTAACAAAACAGCTGTGTCACACCTCACACGCATTTTTCTTGTAGCTTGTTATGTAATAGGGCACATGCGTGTATGTTTCATCATAGGTGCATGTTTACTGAGTAAAGCAGTCATGACAACGCCTTTGTGTTGTCGGTACGCTTGCGATGATGAACGATGCGCACCGTGAATGTTAGTCTGCGTCATAAGACGCACAGACGCTCCAATACCCAACGCGTCACAGCAGGAAGCCAGTCTGTGCGTCCAAACAAAGGCGCAAGCATACATGCACGTACCCTTTTACAAAGCTATATAAAAATAAGGATGTAGTAGTAACGCACACTTTATTGAGGTACAGTATTACATCGCCATTCACCATCTGTGGCTATGCAGTGTCATCTATATATACCTTATCTATCCGTTGTCATGCTTGCAAGTCCACAGTCAGGCATAAATAGCTGTTTTCACTATGCACTTTTTAAAGGTTTTTTTTGTTAATATAAATGATTGGCACATATTATCAGTATTACATGATGGAAATTTTAGATATTTTTAAAAACTTTTTAGTGATATTATTCAGCAAATGAAAATGGTGTACATACTGTTACTTATCCATCATTAATGGTTTGATTGTACTTGTACTTTATTTAAAACCGTATAGCAATTTATTTAACCGATTTTTATTGTGGTTTGCATTGCTTTAAATGTTAATGTATCTTTATGTTTGTCAATTAGTTATTACATATATTTTTAAAGTAAAATCATCATCTTATGGTTACTAAAGTTATATTTCTTGTTTGGAGTATAGACATTTTTAATTGACACGTAACAAGGAAATACTTGATCTGTTATTGTAAACATCCCTTGACCTGGCTCCAACACCGCCAGTTGTTGTTGGAAGGGTGTTAGCACAGTCTAACTTGTCCGTGTTACTGGGGTCAGTAATTCAGCTGTTCCTGCTGTGTGAACGGAAAAGTCTGCTGCCTCACACTCTGTCTCTTCTCATCCCTGGGTTACAACACCGCCAGTTGTTTCTCGGAAGTGCTGTTAGCACAGTCTACACTTGCTCCTGTGTTACTGGGGTTCAGTAATGTCAGCTGTTCCCCTGCTGTGTGAACGGCAAAAAGTCCTGCTGCCTCCACCCTGTTCTCTTCTCATCCCTGGGTTACAACACCGCCAGTTGTTTCTCGGAAGTGCTGTTAGCACAGTCTACACTTGCTCCTGTGTTACTGGGGTTCAGTAATGTCAGCTGTTCCCCTGCTGTGTGAACGGCAAAAAGTCCTGCTGCCTCCACCCTGTTCTCTTCTCATCCCTGGGTTACAAACCCGCCAGTTGTTTCTCGGAAGTGCTGTTAGCACAGTCTACACTTGCTCCTGTGTTACTGGGGTTCAGTAATGTCAGCTGTTCCCCTGCTGTGTGAACGGCAAAAAGTCCTGCTGCCTCCACCCTGTTCTCTTCTCATCCCTGGGTTACAACACCGCCAGTTGTTTCTCGGAAGTGCTGTTAGCACAGTCTACACTTGCTCCTGTGTTACTGGGGTTCAGTAATGTCAGCTGTTCCCCTGCTGTGTGAACGGCAAAAAGTCCTGCTGCCTCCACCCTGTTCTCTTCTCATCCCTGGGTTACAACACCGCCAGTTGTTTCTCGGAAGTGCTGTTAGCACAGTCTACACTTGCTCCGTGTTACTGGGGTTCAGTAATGTCAGCTGTTCCCCTGCTGTGTGAACGGCAAAAAGTCCTGCTGCCTCCACCCTGTTCTCTTCTCATCCCTGGGTTACAACACCGCCAGTTGTTTCTCGGAAGTGCTGTTAGCACAGTCTACACTTGCTCCTGTGTTACTGGGGTTCAGTAATGTCAGCTGTTCCCCTGCTGTGTGAACGGCAAAAGTCCTGCTGCCTCCACCCTGTTCTCTTCTCATCCCTGGGTTACAACACCGCCAGTTGTTTCTCGGAAGTGCTGTTAGCACAGTCTACACTTGCTCCTGTGTTACTGGGGTTCAGTAATGTCAGCTGTTCCCCTGCTGTGTGAACGGCAAAAAGTCCTGCTGCCTCCACCCTGTTCTCTTCTCATCCCTGGGTTACAACACCGCCAGTTGTTTCTCGGAAGTGCTGTTAGCACAGTCTACACTTGCTCCTGTGTTACTGGGGTTCAGTAATGTCAGCTGTTCCCCTGCTGTGTGAACGGCAAAAAGTCCTGCTGCCTCCACCCTGTTCTCTTCTCATCCCTGGGTTACAACACCGCCAGTTGTTTCTCGGAAGTGCTGTTAGCACAGTCTACACTTGCTCCTGTGTTACTGGGGTTCAGTAATGTCAGCTGTTCCCCTGCTGTGTGAACGGCAAATAGTCCTGCTGCCTCCACCCTGTTCTCTTCTCATCCCTGGGTTACAACACCGCCAGTTGTTTCTCGGAAGTGCTGTTAGCACAGTCTACACTTGCTCCTGTGTTACTGGGGTTCAGTAATGTCAGCTGTTCCCCTGCTGTGTGAACGGCAAATAGTCCTGCTGCCTCCACCCTGTTCTCTTCTCATCCCTGGGTTACAACACCGCCAGTTGTTTCTCGGAAGTGCTGTTAGCACAGTCTACACTTGCTCCTGTGTTACTGGGGTTCAGTAATGTCAGCTGTTCCCCTGCTGTGTGAACGGCAAATAGTCCTGCTGCCTCCACCCTGTTCTCTTCTCATCCCTGGGTTACAACACCGCCAGTTGTTTCTCGGAAGTGCTGTTAGCACAGTCTACACTTGCTCCCGTGTTACTGGGGTTCAGTAATGTCAGCTGTTCCCCTGCTGTGTGAACGGCAAACAGTCCTGCTGCCTCAACTTTAATTTCCATGGGTACCTTCTGCTACCCATCCGGGTTCCAGTACCGTCAGCTGGTTCTCCGCAGTACCTTTGGCCTAGGTGCCTCCATGTCGGTATCCGAGTTCCAGCAACGTCTGCTGGTCCTTGGTAGTGCTTTGGAGCACAGGTACCTCCTGCTTAGTAACCCTGTCCCAGTAACGTCAGCTGGTCCTCGGTTGTGCCATTGGCTCTTTTCCTTCTGCTGACCCTCCGGGTTCCAGCACAGTCAGCTGGTCCTCGTTACTTTCATTGGCTCTTGTACCTTCTGCTACCCATCCGGGTTCCAGTACCGTCAGCTGGTTCTCCGCAGTGCCTTTGGCCTAGGTGCCTCCATGTCGGTATCCGAGTTCCAGCAACGTCTGCTGGTCCTTGGTAGTGCTTTGGAGCACAGGTACCTCCTGCTTAGTAACCCTGTCCCAGTAACGTCAGCTGGTCCTCGGTTGTGCCATTGGCTCTTTTCCTTCTGCTGACCCTCCGGGTTCCAGCACAGTCAGCTGGTCCTCGTTACTTCCATTGGCTTTTGTACCATCACCAACAGGACAAAGAAGGTTAAGACAAACTACAAGATACAGAACAAGAGACAGAAAACAATAAGCAGAAGATCAAAAAGCAGAAGAACATTAAGTATAAGACCAAAATGAAGAGCAAAATATATGCTCTAAATTCTAAGCAGAAGAAGACTAAGCAGTGTATGGGGGTGAGTCCGTTCCTCCTCGTGGTGCCCCTGGAAAATGCCTGATGCTGCTGCAGGCTAAACTGAACGCGGACAAATACTGTTGTAATTAAAATCTTTCGTGACAGCAAGAACGGAAGGATGAAAATTCAGAGTTTTACAGATTACAAGTACAGGAATGTCTGTCACAAATAAGAATATGATGAAAAGGATGAATAGGAAGAAGATGAAGAAGTAGAATATGAAGAATAATAACTGTTTAATAAGAACAATATAAGTAATGTTAACAAAAAGATGAATAGCAAGAAGTTTTAGAAGATTAAGAAGGTGAAGATGAAGAATAATTTGATGAGAAAGATGATGCTGCTGAAAATTATGAAGGAGAAAGTGTGTGAAAAGTTAAAAAGGTGAAGACCATGGAAGTTGTGAAACAGACATATTTGACAAAATAGAAAAAAGGTTAACAACATTGTCAATTTGTTCGTCAATCCGAACGTATTTCCTAAAAAAAAAAAAATTAATGCTATTCCATTGGATTGGGTCAAACATCTATGCCTTTAATGTCTCCTCAACCTCCCCCAATACATTCTACATTACTCTTTCTTGTTTTCCTTCATGTACAATTAACCAACAAGGCAAGAATGGGTTTTTTTTAATTTCGATATTTTGCTCCCATAGACTTACATGGGACTTCCGGTATCGGTATCGGGTATGCCGATATTTTAGTGATATCGGCGATACCATTCCGATTCCGATACTTTAGGATATCGGAAAGTATCGCTCAACTCTAGTAACGGATATTGATATTTCACAGTAATATTGTTCAAGAGACGATAATCAATACACGGCCTTAATGAACCATCCTTTTTGGCCACAAAGAAAAAACCGGCACCCAAGGGTGAAGAGGATGGTCTGATATGACCCTTCTCCAATGACTCCTTGATATAAGACCGCATAGCATCATGTTCAGGTACAGACAAGTTAAAAAGGCGACCTTTAGGGAATTTACTACCATACACTAATTCAATAGCGCAGTCATAGCTCCTATGGGGGGGCAAGGATGCAGATTTACTTTCGCTAAACACATCAGAAAAATCAGTCAAAAAGTCAGGAATATCTTGAGCCTGGGGAGAGGCAGAAAAAATAGGAGTGTTGGCATTAACACATTGGCAGCCCCAACTGGTTACAGACACAGATTTCCAATCCAAAACAGGATTATGAGACTGTAATCAAGGGAAACCTAGTACAATAATGTCATGCAGATTATACAACACCAAAAATTTGCAACTCTCCTGATGATCAGGTTCAACCCTCATTATCACCTGAGTAGAAAACTGGGGTTTATTCTCCGCCAAAGGGGTAGAATTAATCCCCAGTAGGGGAATAGACTTCCGTAGGGGCATCAAGGGAAACCCACAACGTTTAGCAAAATCAAAATCCATCAGGTTAATAGCTGCTCCCGAATCAACAAAAGCCTGAGCAGAAAATGTGGACAGGGAGCAAATCAGGGTAACAGTCAACAGAAATTTAGTCTGAACACTACCAAGACAACTGAGCGTGCAAAACGTCTTCCCCGCTTAGGGCAGACTGAAATAGCATGAGAGGCATCACCACAGTAGAAACATAACCCATTGCGTTTTCGAAACTCATGACGCTGTGCCCCAGAAGCCATTCTATCACACTGCGTGGGTTCAGAAGCTGGTTCACAAGGCAACACTATTCCACGCATACTTCTACGCTCACGCAAACATCTGTCAATTTGAATCGCTAATGACATAGAATCATTGAGGCCAGAGGGATCAGGGAAACCCACCATAACATCTTTTACATTCTCTGACAGACCCTTCCGAAAAAGGGCTGCCAAAGCATCATCATTCCATTTGGTCAGGACTGCCCACTTTTGGAATTTCTGACAGTACAATTCAGCGTCCTCAAGCCCCTGATTTAATGCCAACAAGTTTTTTTCAGCTTGATCAGTGACATTAGGTTCATCGTACAATAACCCCAGAGCCAGAAAAAATGCATCAACATTACTCAAAACAGGGTCCCCAGGTGTCAGGGAAAAAGCCCAATCCTGAGGATCGCAGGAGAGAGATGACAATTTGAACCTGCTGTGCTGCGTTCCCTGAGGACTTAGGTTTTAAGGCAAAAAACAACTTACAGTTATTTTTGAAATTCAGAAATTTAGCTCGATCCCCCAAAAACAAATCTGCATGGGGATCCTGGGTTCCACAACTGGCAACCTAGCAAGAAAGGTAGCAATACTCCGAACCTCAGTGGCAAGCTGATCCACACGGCCAGACAACTGTGCAAACTCCATTGAGAAAAAAAAAAATCCTCCTCAGCACCCAGAGAAAAAGAGGGAAAAAATGCAACAAACAGAAAAAAAAAAAAAAATCTTACAACTCTAGACAACTAGACAAGAGGAAATACAGACACAGACAGAAAATAGTATGAGCAAACGTTGGGGCCCAATCTGCCTAGAAAGAAACGGATAGGAAGGATACTTACTGCAATCCAAAAAACCCTAAAAAAAAGCCAACGCTACTAATTGCAAAAACACCTGAGATCACACAACCTCTACCACCTAAATTAGTTCTCTGGTGTAACAAAACTCAGCCGGAGCCACTGAAAAAACTGGAAAAGGCAAATGAACAAACAACAGTGGCTCCAGAGGAACCGAGAGGGGCCCAAGCCCCCCGGGGAGGGGAACCTGGCCAACCTCACAGAAATGCAGAGAAAAATGCAAATGGCAAGCACAAAAACAAAAAACAGAAAATATCTTATCTGAGAGCAGGAGAAGAGGCAAGACTCAGCAAGCTTCCAAGTGAACCAGGAAACAACGTTAAGACAGGAACAATTGATCACCGGCAACCATGATGGGGGGAAACCTCCCTTATATCCAGCCAGTCTGTAATTCCTGATTGCCAATCCTCATTGAATGGTTCAGTACTGTTTGTAACCACCAGAGGGAGCTTCTGCTCAGAATTCATTTCTAAAACATTCATAACAGTAGGGGAGAAGAGATATCGGGAGATAGTTAGACACAGAGGATGGGTCGAGGGAGGGCTTTTTGAGGATGGGAGTGATTGAGGCATGTTTGAAGGATGAAAGAAAGACACCATTTGTAAGTGAAAGGTTGAAGAGGTGTGTGAGAGTAGGGATGAAGACTGTGGCAAAGTTAGGGATGAGGTGGAACGGGAGTGGGTCAAGCGTGCAAGTGGTGAGGTGTGATCTTGACAGGAGAGTGGAGAGCTGATCTTCTGTCATGGTGGTGAAGCTGGTTTTGGAAGAACAGGGCTGAGTGGCTAAGAGGGGCATTGTCGGCTGTGGGCCAAAGCTTTCTCTGATCGTATCAATCTTTTGCTTAAAGAAGGAGGCAAAGTGAAACATATCTCCTCTCCAGAACTTTGCCAGTAACTTTGTCACATAACCCCCACCCACCCCCTCTGCCCAAAGCCAGGGATTTTAGCACCTTCAGTCACAAAGAGGGGAGTCTAGACAGGTCATCTGCATTACCGTGTTGTTTCCCGGGCTGGCACTCCACATGAAAACTAAAGTCCTGGAGCGCTAGAAACCACCTAGTCACCTGGGCATTTTCCCCTTTCTTTCCGTCATAAATCTCAGGGGCGCATGATGTGACACTAGCCTGAACTTCTGGCCTAACAGTTGGTACCTCAGGGTGTCAATTGCCTATTTGATGCTAAGCACTCTTTTTCCACAATGGCGTAGTTTTTTCACGGGTAGAGATACAGGATGGGATGTTCCTCCCCATATACTTCTTGGGACAACACGACTCTCAACCCAACCTCAGTTGCGTATGTCTGAACCACAAATTCCTTACTGAAGTCAAATGCGATCAGTACCGGCTGCTTGAAAAGGGCAAGCTTCAACTCTTGGAATGCCATTTCGGCTTCAAAAGACCACTTGGCCATCGTTGTCTTTGTGCCCTTAAGAAGGTCGGTCAGAGGTGTGGCTATCATGGTGAAATTTGGAATAAATTTCTTATATATCTCACAATTCCTAGAAATGCCCAAACTTGTTTCTCGGAGACTGGTTGGGGACAATTTTTTATTGCCTCCATCTTACTCACTTGCGGATTTATTTAGCTCCTTCCAATGATGTAGCCCAAGTATTTTGCCTCTTCCTTCCCCCTGGCACACTTCTTTGGGTTTATGGTAAACTTTGACTCCCTCTATCCAGTACCACCTGGACCTTCTGCAGGTGATTTTCCCAATCCAGGATGAAGATCACAATGTCGTCCAGGTAAGTTGCAGCGTAATTTTTGTGTGAGGCTAGGATCCGGTCCATGGCCTCTGGAAGGTAGCTGGAGCTCCCTATAGACCAAACGGCATCCTGGTATACTAAAAGCACCCATCAGGTGCTTCTCCTTTGCTCTTGGAGATAGGAGAATTTGCCAGAATACTTTCATTAGGTCCATGGTGGTGATATTTCTGGCTGACCTGAGCCTCTCAATGAGTTCATTGACTCAGGGCATCAGATATGAGTCAAATTTGGACACCTCATTCAGCTTCCTGTAGTTGTTACAGAAATGCCACTCTCCATTCAGCTTTGGAACAAGGACAATGGGGCTGGACCAGCCGCTATTTGACTCCTCGATGATCCTCAGGCTCAACATTCCTCTCACCTCCTTTGAAATACCCTTGTGGCGGGCTTTGGGGGTTCGATATGGCTTTTGATTCACCTGCACATGCGGTTCCATCAACATCTCATGCTCAACAATCTGCATACGTCCTGGCAACTCGGAAAACAGGTCTTGGTTGCGCAGATGCTGTTCTCGGCAATGGTGTTTTTGGGCCGGTGACAGTGTCTCTACTTCTGTGACATCCTCCAGCTTGGCTTCAATTTTGGCCCCAGGCATGTAGCTTCCACCGATTCCTTGTCTCGCAACGGTTTAATCTGGTTGACATGGTATACCAAGTAACTTTCTTCTCCCTGGCTGGTGAACTTTGTAGTTGACGTCACTCAACATTTCGACCACCTCATATGGCCCTTGCCACCTGGCCATGCACTTACTTTCCACCATGAAGATCAGCACCAACACCCGGTCTCCAGGTCTAACCTGTCTCAGTCTCGATAACCGATTGTTAAACCCTTGCCTGGGCCTCTTGTGCTTGAAGGAGGCTCTCCCTCACAATTGGCATCACCTTTGCGATCCTGTCCTGCATCAGGGCCACATGATTGATGATGCTCCGCTGGGGTGTTACTTTGACTTCTCAGGTCTCCTTCGCCATGTCCAGAAGTCCCCGGGGGTGAGGTGTATTGCAGCTCGAACAGTTAGAACTCCATAGAGGCCAGTGGAACATCCCTAAGAGCTCATATTCACTTGAGCCGAAAACGGACGATTTCAAGCCGATAAAAAATCGGATTGAAATCGGACCAATGTTATTCAATAGGTGACATCTCATTTGTGATTTTTTTCTCAGCTGAAATCGGTGTGAGGTCTCATACTCACTGGAGAGGAAAACGTCCGATGCTCGCATGTGAAATCCCAGCTCTGGCGCAGACACTCGGGAGTGGAGCGAGCAGCTGCATATAAATACATGCAGCCGCTCGCTCCACTCCCGAGTGCCGGCGCCAGAACTTGGATTTCACATGCGAGCATCGGACGATTTCCTCGCATGTGAGTATGAACCCTGAGAAAAAAATCGCAACATGCTGCGAATTGATGCGATTTTGGCATGATAATCACTAATGCAAGTAGGTAGTGCTATAAAAAAAATCGCATGCAAATCGCATGCAAATCGCATGACAATTGCACATAATCGGACCATCCAGAAAACGGACCGTTTTTTTTTCCACAAATGGGTATGAGCCCTTACAGAGAATAACAGGTAGGGGAGTAGGTTGTAGGATGTATGCAAATATAAATGGTAGCTGTGAAAACATCATCTTTTCCCGAAAAAAAACAAGCCGCCATTCAGCTCCATCAGTAGAAAAATGAAAAAGTTATAGCTCTCAGAATATAATTAGGCAAAAATAATAATTTTTTCAATAAAATAGTTTTTACTGTGTAAAAGCGCCAAAATAGAAAAAAAATAAAAATGTGGTATCGCTATAATCGTACTGACCCAAAGAATAAAACTGCCTTATCAATATTACCACACGTGGAATGGCATAAAAAAAAAAATTCTGATTTGCTGTATTTTGTTCATTCATTCTGTCTCCCAAAAATCAGAATAGAGAGCGATCAGAAAATGTCATGTGACCGAAGATGGTACCAATAAAAACATCAACAGAAAACAGGCCCTCACACGACTGTTGAATGAAATATGGAAAAATTAAAACTCTCAATATATGGCGATGCAAAACCTAGTTTTTGCAAAAAGCCATGTCTTTTAGTGTGTAACAGCAGCCAAACATAAAAAAAATACATATAAATCTGGTATTGCTATAATCGCACTAGCTCGAATAATAAAGTTGTCTAATTACTTATACCACATGAGGAACGGTGTAAAAAATAAATAAAACCAATTCTTCACCTGCTGATGAGCTTTTCATTTTGCCTCCCAAATATCATAGTAAGGCTCGGCACTTATTATTCCTGTGCTCTGCGCTGAAAGACAACACCGGGGTTTCCGTGTAAGGCCGGAGTCACACTGGCGACAAAATCGGACGACTGCAATGCGATGAAATATCGCAATGCAGTCGGACCTATGTTAACCCCTTCACCCCCAAGGGTGGTTTGCACCTTAATGACCGGGCCAATTTTTACAATTCTGACCACTGTCTCTTTATGAGGTTATAACTCTGGAACGCTTCAACGGATCTTCGCGATTCTGAGATTGTTTTCTCGTGACATATTGTACTTCACGTTAGTGGTAAAATTTCTTCGATATAACTTGCGTTTATTTTTGAAAAAAACGCAAATATGGCGAAAATTTTTAAAATTTTGCAATTTTCAAACTTTGAATTTTTATTCCCTTCAAACAGAGAAATATGTCACATAAAATAGTTAAGAAATAACATTTCCCACATGTCTACTTTACATCAGCACAATTTTGGAACCAAAATTTTTTTTTGTTAGGAAGTTATAAGGGTTAAAAGTTGACCAGCGATTTCTCATTTTTACAACAAAATTTACAAAGCCATTTTTTTTAGGGACCACCTCTCATTTGAAGTCACTTTGAGGGGTCTATATGGCAGAAAATACCCAAAAGTGACACCATTCTAAAAACTTCACCCCTCAAGGTACTCAAAACCACATTCAAGAAGATTATTAACCCTTCAGGTGCTTCACAGGAACTAAAGCAACGTGGAAGGAAAAAATGAATATTTAACTTTTTAGCCACAAAAATGATCTTTTACAAACTTTTTTTTTATTTTCACAAGGGTAAAAGGAGAAAATGGACAGATAAGGTTGTTATTCAATTTCTCCTGAGTACGCCAATACCCAATATGTGGGGGAAAACCACTGTTTGGGCACACGGCAGAGCTCGTAAGGGAAGGAGCGCCGTTTGACTTTTTCAAACTAAAATTGGCTGGAATTGAGATTGGACGCCATGTCGTGTTTGGAGAGCCCCTGATGCGCCTAAACAGTGGAAACCCACACAAGTGACACCATTTTGGAAACTAGACCCCCTAAGGTACTTCTCTAGATCTGTTGTGAGCACTTTGACTTCCCAAGTGTTTCACAAAAGCTTATAATGCCTGGGTGTGAAAAAAAAAAAAAACAATTTTCCACAAAAATGATTTTTTAGTCCCAAATTTTTGAATTTTCCCAAGGAAATTGGACCCCAAAAGTTGTTGTCCAATTTGTTCTGAGTACGCTGATACCCCATATGTGGGGGGGGGGAACTGTTTGGGTGCACGGCAGGGCTTGGAAAGGAAGTAGTAACGTTTTGGAATGCAGACGTTGATGGGGGTCATGTTCCGTTTGCAGTGCCCCAGATGAGCCTAAACAGTGGAAACCCCCCACAAGTGACCCCATTTTGGAAACTATACCCCCTAAGGAACTTATCTAGATCTTTGGTGAGCACTTTGAACCCCCAAGTGCTTCACACAAGTCTATAATGCCCGGGCATGAAAATAAAAAATCCTATTTTTTTCCCACAAAAATTATCTTTTAGTCACTAATTTTTTATTTTCTCAAGGGTAACAGGAGAAATTGGACCACATAAGTTGTTGTCCAATTTGTCCTGAGTATGCTAATACCCATATGTGGGTGGGAACCACTGTTTGGGCGCACGGCAGAGCTCGGAATGGAAGGAGCACCATTTGACTTTTTCCAACCAAAATTGGCTGGAATTGAGATTGGATGCCATGTTGCATTTGGAGAGCCCCTGATGTGCCTAAACAGTGGAAACCCCCCACAAATGACCCCATTTTGGAAACTAGACCCCCTAAGGAACTTTTCTAGATCTTTGGTGAGCAATTTGAACCCCCAAGTGCTTCACACAAGTTTATAACGTACAGCCATAAAAATAAAAAATCTTTTTTTTTTTTACAAAAATGATTTTTTCGCCCCCAATATTTTATTTTCACAAGGGTAACAGAAGAAATTGGAACCCAAAAGTTGTTGTCCAATTTGTCCTGAGTACGCTGATACCCAATATGTGGGAGAAAACTACTGTATGGGCGCACGTCAGGGCTCGGAAGGGAAGTAGTGACGTTTTGGATTGCAGACTTTGATGGAATGGTCTGGGGGCGTCATGTCGCATTTGGAGAGCCCCTGATGCGCCTAAACAGTGGAAACCCCCCACAAGTGACCCCATTTTGGAAAATAGACCCCACAAGGAACTTGTCTAGATGTGTGGTGAGCACTTTGAACCCCGAAGTGCTTCACAGAAGTTTATAACGCACAGCCTTAAAAATAAAAAATCCTTTTTTTTTTTGCAAAAATGATTTTTTTGCCCCAATATTTTATTTTTACAAGGGTAACAGGAGAAATTGGACCCCAAAAGTTGTTGTCCAATTTGTCCTGAGTACGCTGATATCCAATATGTGGGAGAAAACTACTGTATGGGTACACGTTGGGGCTCGGAAGGGAAGTAGTGACGTTTTGGATTGCAGACTTTGATGGAATGGTCTGGGGGCGTCATGTCGCATTTGGAGAGCCCCTGATGCGCCTAAACAGTGGAAATCCCCAACAAGTGACCCCATTTTGGAAAATAGACCCCACAAGGAACTTATCTAGATGTGTGGTGAGCGCTATGAAGCCCCAAGTGCTTCACAGAAGTTCATAATGTACAGCCGTAAAAACAAAAAAATATTTTTTTTTGTACAAAAATGATATTTTCGCCCCCAGTTTTTTATTTTCCCAAGGGTAGCAGAAGAAATAGGACAAATTGCACAATAACTCTTGTGGTCCAGAGTACGCTGATACCCCATATGTGGGGATAAACTACTGTTTGGACGCATGGCAGAGCTCAGAAGTGAAGGAGCACCGTTTGACTTTTTCAACGCAGAATTGGCTGGAATTGAGATCAGACGCCATGTCACATTTGGAGAGCCCCTGATGTGCCTAAACAGCTGAAACCCCCCAATTCTAACTCCAACCCTAACCCCAACACACCCCTAACCCTAGTCCCTACCCTAACCACAAACCTAACCCTAACACACCCCTAATCCCAACCCTAACCCTAATCCTAACTTTAGCGCCAACCCTAACCCTAACTTTAGCCGCAACCCTAACCCTAACCCTAATGGGAAAATGGAAATAAATGCTTTTTTTTAATTTTATTATTTTTCCTTACTAAGGGGGTGATAAAGGGGGGTTTGATTTACTATTCATAGCGGGTTTTTATGATTGGCAGCTGTCACGCTAAAAGACGCTTTTTATTGCAAAAATAGTTTTTGCATCATCACATTTTGAGAGCTATAATTTTTGCATATTTTGGCCCACAGAGTCATGTGAGGTCTTATTTTTTGCGGACGAGTTGACGTTTTTATTGGTACCATTTTTAAGCACGTGACGTTTTTTGATCGCTTTTTATTTCGATTTTTGGGAGGTTAGAATGAACAAAAATCAGCAATTCATGAATTTCTTTTGGGGGAGGCGTTTATACCGTTCCGCTTGTGGTAAAATTGATAAAGCATTTTTATTCTTCGGGTCAGTACGATTATGGCGATACCTCATTTATATCATTTTTTCATGTTTTGGCGCTTTTATAGAATAAAAACAATTTTATATAAAAAATAATTATTTTTGCATCGCTTTATTCTGCGAGCTATAACTTTTTTATTTTTTCGCTGATGATGCTTTATGATGGCTCGTTTTATGCGGGACAAGATGACGTTTTCAGCGGTACCATGTTTTTTTATATCGGTCTTTTTGATCGCGTGTTATTCCACTTTTTGTTCGGCGGTATGATGATAAAGCATTGATTTTTTTCTTCGTTTTTTTTTTTTTTTTTTAAGGGGTTCACTAAAGGGGTTAACTAGTGGGACAATTTTATAGGGGGGGTCGTTACGGACGCGGCGATACCAAATATGTGTACTTTTATTGTTTTTTTTTTTTTATTTATAGGAAGAAGTGAATTTATTGGGGAATATTTTTTTTTTTTTTTATTTATTTTGGATTATTTTTTTTACACATGTTTATTTTTACTTTTTTAACTTTTTTACTTTGTCCCAGGGTGGGACATCACAGTATTTTATCAGATCGCTGGTGTGACAGTGTGCACAGCACTCTGTCACACCAGCGATCGCACAGGCATAGATGCAGGCTTCTCAGTGCCTGCTGTCGGCAGGCACTGAGGTAGCCGCCTCCCTCCAGGACCCGGCGCCATCTTGGATCCGGGTCCTGGGAGGGAGGAAGCCCTCAGAACAGCGCGATCACATCGCGCTGCTCTGAGGGTCTCAGGGGGGCGCGCAGGGAGCCCCCACCCTGCGCGATCCTCCCCTGTGCCCCCAGTACACCGCGATCATGTTTGATCGCGGTGTGCTAGGGGTTAATGTGCCGGGAGCGGTCCGTGACCGCTCCTGACACACAGTCACGGGTGTCAGCTGTGATAATCAGCTGACACCCGGCGGCGATTAGCTGCGCTCCCCTCAGGAGCGCAGCTGATCGCCTATGACGTACTATCCCGTCCCCGGTCATACGGGCCCAGGTACCATGGACGGGATAGTACTGTCACGCTGTCTAATGATATGTATACAATGTCAGTAAACTATTAATACAGGAACCACACTCTATACAACAACTAGTATAGCAACATCAGCATGTAAGTATAGAATAGATTTACCTGACACGATATCTGCTGAACTCAGGGTTAATCTTGAGGACTTGATGAGCTGAAACAGGAAAGAGGTGGACCGGGATCTAACCTGACCCTAAACTGGGGTCCTAACTAATCCCTCACCTTGGAGGTACTGATAATGGTTCAGAGGTCCAAGTCTCCAACCTAAAGGGTATGCCACACTAAACAATATCGCTAACGGGATCGCTAAAAAACGTCACTATTTAGCGAGCCTGTTAGCGATGTTGTTCAGTGCGGCAGCTTCCAGCGAAGAGCTTCCTGCTGTGATCTCGCTCGTCGCTGGAATCGTTCCGGACCCTATTTTCTCGTCGGCGCTCCCGCTGGGTAAGTATCTAATCGCTGTGTGGCACCTTTTCTTAGCGATTTAGCGGTACTTTTGTACCGCTAAAGTCGTTAAGAAGATCGCTAACGGCGATAGCGTTGTTAACTATATCGCTAAATGTGGCCGCATTTAGCGATATAGAAACAATCCCGCTAGCGATCGCATTAGTATGCGTCGTTATCGTGATCGCTAGCGGGATTGTTTAGTGTGGCAGTACCTTAACCCTGTCTCCTATCAGACCCTGAACCCTGTAATCAGTCCTAAGAAGGATCCTGACTACCACCAAAGGGATATGGGCTGATCTTAGCTAAATACACAGATTAGACATATAAGACAGACAGGATAACACTCGCTTGCATACACACTCAAACACCAAAGGAACATAAATGGTCTGGGAAATAAACTCTAACCAAGTTGAGCTTAGAACAACTAAGGAGCTCACAACTAAAGTCTATACAGATTCATTCCTATCTGTGGTCTGCATGAAGGTTTCACTGGCAACTCCCCAAGCAGACAACCAGGAATTTAAAGGAAACCAATCAACAAATAATCAATTGCAGCCGGGAGAAACTGCACCCAGTCCCAGCACCGAGCACAGACAGAATTAACTCCCTAGCTGCCAAACACAAAGAAACAGCAGCTCAGCTGTGAGAAGTCAAAATGTGCAACCGCGACGATCTTCGTGGCAATGCACACATGACAGTACCCCCCTTCTACGAGGGGCCTCCGGACCCTCAGGGCCAGGCCTGCCCGGGTGAGTTCTGTGGAAGGTCCGAACCAAACGATCTGCGTTAACATCAGACGCAGGGACCCACGTCCTCTCCTCTGGACCATACCCCTTCCAATGCACCAAGTACTGAAGGGACCGGCGATTCAGACGTGAGTCAATGATCTTTGATACTTGAAATTCCAAGTTACCATTGACCAACACAGGAGGAGGAGGTAGAGGTGACGGTATGACTGGTGCCACATACCTTTTAAGTAATGACTTGTGGAACACATTATGAATTTTAAACGTAGGAGGGAGGTCCAGACGAAATGCCACAGGATTAATTATGGAACTGATCCTGTACGGCCCGATGAATCTGGGACCCAGTTTCCAGGAGGGCACTTTAAGTTTTATATTCCTGGTAGACAACCATACCAGATCGTTCACATTCAGATCTGGACCAGAAACTCTCCTCCTATCAGCCATACGTTTGTAACGGTTCCCCATCGCACTCAGATTATTCAATACACCTCTCCACACAGAAGCAAGTGACGACGAGAAACGCTCCTCCTCAGGAACCCCAGAAGGGCCCCCCCATTGAAAGTACAAAACTGGGGATGAAAACCATATGCCCCAAAAAACGGGGACTTACCAGTGGACTCGCTCCACCTGTTGTTAAGAGCGAACTCTGCCAGAGGCAAGAAAGAAGACCAGTCCTCTTGGTTCTCTGAGACAAAACACCGGAGATATGTCTCTAAGCTCTGATTCAGACGCTCTGTCTGACCATTGGTCTGCGGATGAAAAGCCGAGGAAAATGACAATTGCATCCCCCGACGTAAACAAAATGCCCTCCAAAATTTGGACACAAACTGAGACCCCCTATCTGACACCACATCAGAAGGCAACCCATGAAGTCTAACGATCTCCCTAATGAACACCTGCGCCAGAGTTTTAGCATTAGGGAGTGCAGGAAGAGCAACGAAATGTGCCATCTTACTGAACCTGTCAACAACCACCAGTATGACAGTATTCCCTGACGACGGAGGAAGGTCCGTAATGAAGTCCATAGATAAATGAGTCCATGGACGCTCCGGAAGTTTCAAGGGTAAAAGGGTCCCAGACGGACGGGTATGAGGGGTTTTAGAGCGAGCACACACCCCACATGACGCGACAAAAGTTATAACATCTTTATTAGCATTAGGCCACCAAAACCGGCGAGAAAGGAGATCTAAAGTAGCCTTACTCCCTGGATGTCCTGCTAGAGCAGAATTATGATGTGCCTCAATAACCTTTTGTCTCAACAGATTTGGGACAAACAGTCTCCCTGGAGGTCCTGCAGGGGCGTCCCCCTGAGCCTCTAACACCTCCTCCTCAAGCTCAGAAAATACAGCCGACACTACCACCCCCTCCTGAAGGATAGGACTCGGGTCATCCGTTTTCCCGGCCCCTGGGAAACTGCGAGACAAGGCATCAGCCTTTACATTCTTAGACCCCGGGCGATAAGTGACGACAAAATTAAACCTGGTAAAAAACAACGACCATCGAGCTTGTCTGGAATTCAGACGCTTAGCGGATTCCAAATACAACAGGTTCTTGTGATCAGTAATAACGGTAACCGGGTGGACTGCCCCCTCCAAAAAGTGACGCCATTCTTCAAAAGCTAACTTAATGGCCAAAAGTTCCCTATTGCCGATATCATAATTCCTTTCGGCGGACGACAATTTCTTAGAAAAGAAAGCGCACGGATGCCATTTACCAGGGGACGGACCCTGGGACAATATAGCACCCACCCCTACGTCAGACGCATCCACCTCCACAATGAACGGCTGAGATGCATCGGGTTGGATGAGAACGGGTGCCGAAGCAAAACATTTCTTCAAAGAGGAAAAGGCTTGGCAAGCTTTGTCCGACCATTTAGAAAAATCCGTCCCTTTTCTTGTCATGTCAGTGAGAGGTTTGACGACAGATGAGAAATTACAAATAAATTTCCGGTAGTAGTTTGCAAACCCCAAAAAACGCTGCAGAGCCTTAAGATCCCCTGGCTGATCCCATTCAAGCACTGCTCTCACCTTTTCAGGGTCCATACGGAAACCGGAGGCTGACACCAAAAAAACAAAAACTGAAGTTCCTGTACGGCAAATACACACTTCTCCAGTTTGGCGTATAATTTATTGTCTCGCAAGATCTGCAACACCTGTCTCACATGCTCCTGATGAGACACAAGATCTGGCGAGTAAATTAAAATGTCGTCCAGATATACAACCACAAACAGCCCCACAAGGTGACGAAAAATGTCATTAACAAAATGTTGGAATACTGCTGGTGCAGTAGTCAGACCAAAAGGCATGACTAGGTTCTCATAATGTCCCTCCGGCGTGTTAAACGCCGTTTTCCACTCATCCCCCTCTTTTATCCTAATCAGATTATACGCCCCCCTGAGATCCAATTTAGAAAACCATTTGGCGCCAACAATTTGATTGAAGAGATCAGGAATAAGAGGGAGTGGATACGGATCTCGAACAGTAATCCGATTAAGTTCGCGGAAATCCAAGCAAGGGCGTAGGCCTCCATCTTTCTTCTTCACAAAGAAGAACCCCGCGGCTACTGGGGAAGATGAAGGTCTAATATGCCCTTTGGCCAGACTTTCAGAAATATAATCTTTCATAGCCTGCCTCTCAGGACCAGAAAGATTATACAACCTAGCTTTAGGCAACTTAGCATCAGGAAGGAGATTAATAGAGCAGTCATACACGCGATGAGGAGGCAACTCCTGACACCGCTCCTCAGAGAAAACATCCCCAAAATCCTCCAAAAAAGGAGGCAATGTACTAGGCACGACCGCACTGATGACTGTGTTCATGCAGTTGCTTTTGCAAAACTCCCCCCATTGGCTTATTTCTCTGGACTGCCAATTAATCACAGGGTTATGTTTAACCAACCAAGGAAGTCCCAACACAATGGGAGTAGGTAGACCCTCCAACACATAACAAGATAATTGTTCCCTATGTATTGCCCCTACCCGAAGGTCAATGTTATGAACCTCATGAACAAAGCTACCTTGGCCGAGAGGCCTGGCGTCAATGGAGAATATAGGGATCGGTTTGACCAATACACTCAGATGCATACCTTGAGCCTGAGCAAACTGAGCGTCAACCAGATTAGCCCCGGAACCACTATCAAGAAGAACAGACAATCTCTCCACTCTCGTACCAACTACCACCTCCACTGGTACAAGGAACTGAGAAGAACTGGCGGATGAAATACATACTCCCAGGTTGTCGTCCACCACACAACCTGGGATTAACAGTTTTCCGGCGACTTTTGGCTCAACAAGGCACGGGATGGACATTCTCCAACAAAATGTCCCTCTTTCCCGCAGAAAAAACATATTCTAGTCCTGCGGCGTACCGCCAATCCCCTCCTACGAAATGATGTCCCTCCCAACTGCATAGGCTCATCCGAACAGACAAGGGGAACCTCAACATAAGGGACTTTAGTGGTAGGTGGAGAAACAACAGGGAGTGGGGTTACCTCACCCCTCTCCCGAAGCCGTCTATCAGTACGGATAGCTAAGGCCATAGCAGCCTCCAGAGAAGAGGAGACTCATACTGAGCCAAAACGTCTTTTAATTTATCAGAAAGCCCATGACAAAACTGGCTCCTAAGAGCTGGGTCATTCCACTGAGTATCTGTGGCCCATCTACGAGACTCAGAAGCAAATTCCTCTGCCGGACGATCTCCCTGCTGTATCTTACGTAATTTTGTCTCAGCAAGAGAGACCCGATCTGGGTCATCATATACCAATCCCAGGGCAGAAAAAAATTGATCTACAGACAGTAGAGCCGGGGATCCCGGAGGAAGGGAAAATGCCCAGGATTGAGGGTCCCCTTGCAGAAGTGAGATAACAATTCCCACTCTCTGCTCCTCACTCCCTGATGATCGAGGCCGAAGCCGAAAATACAATTTACATGCCTCCCGGAAGGTGAAAAATTTGTCTCGCCCACCAGTGAACCTGTCCGGGAGAGCAACCTTAGGTTCAACTCTGGTTTGCTCCAGGGGAGACAAAACTTTGGACTTAATGTCCGTCAGCTCCATGGATAATCCCTGCAACTGCAGAGCCAGCTGGGCTACTGGATCCATGGTAACTGGAGATAATTTTTATGGCCAGTGAAAATGTCACGCTGTCTAATGATATGTATACAATGTCAGTAAACTATTAATACAGGAACCACACTCTATACAACAACTAGTATAGCAACATCAGCATGTAAGTATAGAATAGATTTACCTGACATGATATCTGCTGAACTCAGGGTTAATCTTGAGGACTTGATGAGCTGAAACAGGAAAGAGGTGGACCGGGATCTAACCTGACCCTAAACTGGGGTCCTAACTAATCCCTCACCTTGGAGGTACTGATAATGGTTCAGAGGTCCAAGTCTCCAACCTAACCCTGTCTCCTATCAGACCCTGAACCCTGTAATCAGTCCTAAGAAGGATCCTGACTACCACCAAAGGGATATGGGCTGATCTTAGCTAAATACACAGATTAGACATATAAGACAGACAGGATAACACTCGCTTGCATACACACTCAAACACCAAAAGAACATAAATGGTCTGGGAAATAAACTCTAACCAAGTTGAGCTTAGAACAACTAAGGAGCTCACAACTAAAGTCTATACAGACTCATTCCTATCTGTGGTCTGCATGAAGGTTTCACTGGCAACTCCCCAAGCAGACAACCAGGAATTTAAAGGAACCAATCAACAAATAATCAATTGCAGCCGGGAGAAACTGCACCCAGTCCCAGCACCGAGCACAGACAGAATTAACTCCCTAGCTGCCAAACACAAAGAAACAGCAGCTCAGCTGTGAGAAGTCAAAATGTGCAACCGCGACGATCTTCGTGGCAATGCACACATGACAAGTACGTCCGATGGCAGTAAGGGGTTAATCTATGGAACAGCTCCCAGTATCAGGTTTTTTGTGGTCCATTTTAAACGTCTGAGTGCAATCGCAGCATGCTGCGATTGTCACCGATTGTGGGTCGACTATCGCTAATGCAAGTCAATGGGAGCGCTGAAAAATCGGATTACAAACGGACAGCACGTGTGACTTGCGATTAAATCGCACCTGTGTCCTTTAGAAAAGCTGGCAATTCATCCCCGGCTATACTGTAAAAGCACACTGACAGCTTTAATAAAGAATGTAAAGAATAGATATATACACATAGAATACATATATATATACATGTCATTGTGACATATATATATATATATATATATATATATTTATAGTTCATACACTTCTACATACTGTAATAGCCGCTAATTCAATTGCTGGCTTTTGTGAAAACTGTACACCCGACATGAAATGACACATGGTTTACATACAGTTAACCATGTCATTTCATGTAGTTTGATATCTGGTATTCACTAACAATTACATGAGTGTATGTGTGTGAAATTTCACACATGTAGGGGTTAATTAAATGTATAAATTCGTTGAAAAAAACGCGTGGGCTCCCGCTGTATTTTCTCCACCAGACAGACAAAGCAAGCGAGTGGGGGCAAATATTAATAGGCCAGGGAGGGTGCATTTATTTTGTTCCCCCCCTGCCTACTAACATCTGCCCCCAGACACCCCAGAAAAGGCAAATCTATAATTAGATTAGCCCTTTCTGGCACTTTCCCCGTGTATTCCCATTGCCCTGTAGTGGTGGCGAATGGGTTAATAAGGGGTTAAAGCCACCTTGCAATTGAAAGGTGACTTTAAGCCAGGTTAATAATTGAGAGTTGTCAATTTGACAACTCTCAATTATTAATCCTATTGAATGAAATGAAAAAAAACACACACACACACATTAATTATTAATCCTTTTAATGAAATAAAGACACCGTTTTGGACCATATTTTATTGCTCAGCTGTTACCCCCTGAATGAATCAGTTCCTCTCCCGGCGACAGGAGAGGAAGGGATTCGTATGTGAAGCTTAATTAATTGCTTCCCACTTTCACTTCAGGTCAGGTCAGGGTGTGTTTTGCCCATCCACATTTCACCCTTTGTGACACAAGGCCAGGGGATTGTAGATATACCTTGTAATTAACCACATCCTCTATTCAGTGTGTGGTGAATAAGCTGAAGAAATGATGGAGAAAATACACGCCATATCTACAATCCCCTGGCCAGGTATCATAACTATTTATCACACCTGGCCAGGTGACTATACCTATGAGTTGTCATCTGCAGCGTCGCTTCAGTCTGCATTATCTATTGCATGCAGACTGGAAAGATGCTGGTGGTTACTCAGATGTGTATTCACCTGCCCATGTGTCATAAAATTCTGACGTCCGGATGCTTTTTTTTGCATCCTCAATTCAGCATGACACCAGGCCAGGGGCTTGTAGAAGTTGTATAAACTTTATCATCTCTCCAGTGTGTGTGCATACTGAAGCCACAGTGGAGATACTACAAATAATAGTTATACTCATATGGTCAGGTGTCATAAAGAGTGAAGGATGCTATTGCATCCCAAACTCACTATTTGTAACATCAGGCCAGGTGTATAATATTTGTTGTATCTCCACCATCGCTGCAGATATCTCCAACGGCGCTGCAATATGTTTGAACACAGACTGGAGAGATGATGAAGGTCATACAACATTTCTCTGTACACTCACCTGGTAGGAGTCCTATTAAAGTCACGATGCAAGAAAACACAGCATCCTGACTTCACTGGGACACCTGGGCAGGTGATTATTGTATTTGAGTGTAAAAAAACAGAGTGCACTCGGTACAGGTATCAAAACAGGTTTTTTATTAACATGAAAACAATTTTATTACACCATTTGACCTTGCCATTCCACACGTCCCACATCAGATAGAAAGTAGGCCACAAATTCATCCCTCATTTGGCCAACTTCAACAGATGACCTGAGAGGGTGCTGAGTGAATTCAGGCAATGGGTTGACAGGTGGTTCATCTAGTTCAAAGGTAGGGTGGTCTTTAGCCATCAAAAAATTGGGAAGAACCACACAGGCTTTCACCACCTCATCAACAATTTCAAGTTTCAGATTAATGGCTGTGCCTAGAATGCACCATCTGGACACAAGAATCCCAAAGGCACACTCGACAGTTATTCTGGCCCTGGTCAGTCTGTAATTAAAGATTTTTTTGCTGTGGTCCAAATCCCAGCTAGAGTACGGTTTCAACAGGTTTGTACATATTTGAAAGGCCTCATCACCAACCATTACAAATGGCAGTGCCAGAACTTTGGTGTGGGGAAGAGGCCGTGGCAGGGGGAAATTAAAATGGTTGCCATACAGCCTATGGCCCATGTCCGAGTTCTTAAAGGTCTGGGAGTCATTTCCCCGGCCAAATGCCCCAATGTCCACCACAATAAACCTGCAGTCTCCAATGGCCATGAGTACCGTAGAAAAGTACTTTTTATAATTAAAGTACTCAGAGCCACTTCTTGGGGGTTTTGTTATCCTGATGTGTTTCCCATCCACGGCTCCCAAACAGTTGGGGAAATTGCAGACTGTCCAGAATTTTTCTGCAATATCCATCCACTTTTCCGCGGTGAGCAGGGGCATAAATTCAGGACATAGAACGTCCCACAAAGCCCGGCAGGTGTCCGCTACTATTCCAGACAAGGTGGAGATTCCAAGCCAGTACTGAAAGTGTAGTGAAGAGAGTGTCTCGCCAGAAGCCAGGAATCTGCAAAACAGATGAAAAAAAATTGTGATTGTCTAGGCTTTGGCAAAACACTGACATGAAAAATCAATCTGTACACGGCAGAACTATCATTCTGCAGGCTTTTAGTAAATGGCAGAACAAAAACAATACACGCATTTTTTTTTAAATATTACGTCTGTAATGTGACGAGGAGCCGTTCCTCCGGAGGAATCGCACGACGGAGCTGTGTGTCCTGTCTCCGGATGGCTCCTTCAACACGAGCAAGCAAATCCCTGAAACTTTCTTGGGACATCCGTGTATAGTCCAAAAATGTTGCCGGGTTTGCCTGAAGCTCCCTGAAAAGGGTGTGGTACGCTCCACGGCTCTCCCGGACTTCAATAATCGGATGTCTCCAAAAATGCCGCCGCTGCCGTCTTCGCTCTCTCTCTCTCCCCCCTTTGTTGCTGGCAAGCAAAAGCAAAAGCCAGAAACAGCGCGATGTCCATATCCAAGTTTAAGCGAAAAGTCTCCCAACTAGTGTTGAGCGATACTGCTCGATATCTAAAAATATCGGATTGGAATGGTATCGCCGATATCACTAAAATATCGGCGATACCCGATACCGATACCGGAAGTCCCATGTAAGTCTATGGGAACAAAATATCGCAACTAAAAAAACACTTTCTTTCCTTGTAAACACAAAATATACACAGTTAGAATACATATATATATATATATATATATATATATATATATTACATGTCATTGTGACATATATATATACATATATTTATAGTTTATTCACTTCTACATAGTAAAATAGCCTCTGATTCAATTGCCGGGTAAAGCCGGCATTTGTGAAAAGACAGAAGCACCCGAGGGTCCAGTCGCCACAGAGATGTTGCATCGCACCCAGCGGTGTGACAACTTACTCTCAGGTAAGGAGGAAACACCCCATTGACTCCAACCACTGCATTCAACAGTACACTATGCCAGCTGAGTGTAGGCGGACCCAATGGGATGGTCTAGCTCAGGCTGGTTAGAACAGGGTGTAGCTAGTTGGATGGGAGGGGTTTAGGCAGCCTTATGCTGCATGTCTTTGTAGTAAGAATTGTTTCCTTTCCTGCTTTCTTACTACGTTGCATACTCCACTCTGCTACATCACTCTGCACCATTGCTCTATCTCACATCTATCTGCCCTGGAAGGATACCGTCTTACCTGTACAAGACTTATCACCTAGCTGCACTACACCATCCCTGCCAGAGGACCTGCACTGCAGCGCTGGTCACCCTGACCAGGTACTACAGGTGGCGTCACGACAAACTACACAAACATTCTATCATCCCCTGGAAATATCCCACATTCCAGTGAGCGACCAGGGCACGGACATAGCTGTGCTACCCGTCACATCCCCCATAGAAGTCGACGGGCTTGGTGCCGAGTACCCCCAAAACCTGTGGCTCTGTGCGACTCAACTTTGGCGTCACGAACAGGATTCAGAAGCTCGCTATAAGCGAGTCCTGTGTGCCTTAATTGAACTGTTTTTTTGCTTGAGAATTGCAAAAATCATCATAGACTGTATTTGCCATTTTTCTGTCATATCTGCGCCACGAGGCACAGGTGAAGAATAAGGGCGTGCTCTCGTGGGCGTACACTCACTCCGTGGCGCGAAAACGATGTCCGCACACTCTAAATGTTACTGCAATGTAAGATCGTGCCCCACAGCTCTGGAGTTCCGCCTCGTCATCCTCCTCAGTGGGCGGAAACGAACGCGAAGGTCCCGCCTCCCTACAAAAGATGGCGCCTCTCCTGATGCTAATGACACATGTGACTTGGCAGAGATGGCGAACGGACATGAGCAGAAGTGGGAAGGGATGGAGGAGTCAGAGCTCTCCCCCCACGGAAGCGACTCGATCGCCACGGAGCCACCGTTTGGCACCCGGCCTGGAAACCCTCCTACGCTGGAAGAAGCGGAGGATACCCTGAGAGACCTGGCCCGGCACCGGGAGGAGGTCGCCAGGATGGAAGCGAGCTGGCGGGCCTTAAAACTACAATTGGAGCGGCGCCAATCCCTCTTACCCCCTGAAGTGTCTGTACCGGAAGGTGAGGCACCCGTTCCAGTAGAGGAGGCCGTGCGGGCATCCCAGCCCTTGCAATCTGAACCGGTTGACAGTATCTCAGTGGAGGCACCCGTTCCAGTAGAGGAGGCCGTGCGGGCATCCCAGCCCTTGCAATCTGAACCGGTTGACAGTATCTCAGTGGAGGCACCCGTTCCAGTAGAGGAGGCCGTGCGGGCATCCCAGCCCTTGCAATCTGAACCGGTTGACAGTATCTCAGTGGAGGTACCCGTTCCAGTAGAGGAGGCCGTGCGGGCATCCCAGCCCTTGCAATCTGAACCGGTTGCCAGTATCACAGTGGAGGCACCCGTTCCTGCAGAAAACGCCGCACCAGCACCCCAGATCCCGCTGTCTGCCCCCGTCGCTGAGGCAGAAGAAGCGAACACCCGTCCTCATGGAGGAGGCCGCGCAGGCACCAGAGCTCTACCTGCCTGTACCGGAGCCCCGACCGTCATCTGTTCCAGAGCCGGCTGCTTCCGCCACAGGTGAGCGCCGCCAGGACTGGCGGGCGCCAGGAGAGCTGCCGCAAACCGGACATCGTAAGCTGGCGTTTGATGGTGGAGACATGGAGCTGCTGGTGGAGGAGAATTACAACTGGCGTCAGGAGGAAGAGTGGAGACGTCGGGAGCGGGAAGCAGAGCGACAAAGGGAGCAGAGAGAATCCCAAAAGCTTCGGCAACGTCACCTGGACAAGGACCTGGCAGAGAAGGCACGTATGAGAAAGGATAAAAGTACGCTGAGGGAGCCGCGGCGTAAGGGTGCAGTACGGAACTTTAAGTTAAAAGGTGGTTGGGGCTTCATCCAGGAGCCTGGACTTTATTTAGAAGTTTTTGTAACCCGGCGGGACGTGGAGGCTCACCTCCCAGAAGGACACCCGGGGAGGGACCTGTTGCCAGGAGACTTGGTGACTTACACCCGACACTGGGGTTACAATGGATGGTACGCCCTAAATGTTACCAGGTGCGACCCCTACTCCCCAGAGTGTCAGGAAACTGACAGACCTTACGAGCCTTCAGCCTCCCCAACCAGGCCTCTGCACAAGTGCCCACCCCACGCCGTAAATCTCCCCAGCCTCCCTCAGTGGTCTCCTCAGCAGCCCCAGCTATGGACATGATAATGATAGCTGGCCCGTACCCGGCGCCTGTTAGGCCCCCTGGGGTTCGTTCAGTCCGGGACATAGGGGTCCAGACCCGGAGGGAGACGAAAGAGGTGGCCACACAGACCCAGATAGCGGGTCACGACATCACTGTACAGGCCACACGACGTCATCAGGTCTGGGTGGACCCTCCTGTCACGGATGTTTGGCAAGCTCCAGAACAGTACCAGGTGGTACCTGTAAGAGGCCAGCCAAAGAAGTCTAAATAACCCGGACAGGGTCTCTGTATGTAAATAGTTAAATTATTGATGTACCCGGACGGGTGAATGTTCATAAAAAGAAGTTTATTGTTGCCATAATATACCCAGGTTGGGTAATGGTTTGATGTACCTGGACGGGTGAATGTTCAGAAGAACAAGTTTATTGTTGCCTTAATATATCCAGGTTGGGTAATGGTGTTTCACTGTAATCAAAATGTTGAACTTTGAAGCCATGAACTGTACTGGCTCACAAACTTTTCTGTAAATAGTTGGCACTTCGGTGCTCCATCTTGGTTTTACAAAAAACTTAACTGTGCACTATTTTCAACTACCTCAGAAACTAAAAACCCGTTTGGTGTGGCTGAAAGTGAGGTCTGCTCAAGGAAAGTCTTGCAGCCCACCCAAGACCACAGTTGGAGGTTTGGAGCGGGTCCTCCACAAGCACAAGTAAAGGACACTGTGAAGTTACCCCGGTGGGGGTAGTCCTAAGAAGTCTCCACGAACTTCAGCACTAATGCTATTTGCACTTTTGTAATGTTATTATTAACCCCTCTCTGACATTAGACGTACTATCCCGTCCATAAAACCCGTGCCATTCTGCCCATGGACGGGATAGTACGTCATAGGCGATCAGCTGCGCTCCTGAGGGGAGCCGGGTGTCAGCTGATTATCACAGCTGACACCCGTGACTGTGTGTCAGGAGCGGTCACGGACCGCTCCCGGCACATTAACCCCTAGCACACCGCGATCAAACATGATCGCGGTGTACTGGGGGCACAGCGGAGGATCGCGCAGGGTGGGGGCTCCCTGCGTGCCCCCTGGGACCCTCAGACCAGCGCGATGTGATCGCGCTGTTCTAAGGGCTTCCTCCCTCCCAGGACCCGGATCCAAGATGGAGCCGGGGTCCTGGAGGGAGGCGGCTTCCTCAGTGCCCGCTGAGAGCAGGCACTGAGAAGCCTGCAGCTATGCCTGAGCGATCGCTGGTGTGACAGAGTGCTGTGCACACTGTCACACCAGCGATTTGATAAAATACAGTGATGTCCCACCCTGGGACAAAGTAAAAAAGTTAAAAAAAATAAAAATAAACATGTTATAAAAAAAAATCCAAAATAAATAAAAAAAAAAATATATATTCCCCAATAAATTCATTTCTTCCTGTAAATAAAAAAAACAAACAATAAAAGTACACATATTTGGTATCGCCGCGTCCGTAACGACCCCCCTATAAAACTGTCCCACTAGTTAACCCCTTTAGTGAACCCCTTAAAAAAAAAAAAAAAAAAGAAGCAAAAAATCAATGCTTTATCATCATACCGCCGAACAAAAAGTGGAATAACGCGCGATCAAAAAGACCGATATAAATAAACATGGTACCGATGAAAACGTCATCTTGTCCCGCAAAAAACGAGCCACCATACAGCATCATCAGCAAAAAAATAAAAAAGTTATAGCTCGCAGAATAAAACGATGCAAAAATAATTATTTTTTATATAAAAGTGTTTTTATTCTATAAAAGCGCCAAAACATAAAAAAATGATATAAATGAGGTATCGCCATAATCGTACTGACCCGAAGAATAAAACTGCTTTATCAGTTTTACCACACGCGGAACAATAAAAACGCCTCCCCAAAAGAAATTCATGAATTGCTGATTTTTGTTCATTCTAACCTCCCAAAAATCGAAATAAAAAGCGATCAAAAAATGTCACCTGCTCAAAAATGGTACAAATAAAAACGTCAACTCGTACCGCAAAAAATAAGACCTCACATGACTCTGTGGGCCAAAATATGCAAAAATTATAGCTCTCAAAATGTGGCGATGCAAAAAACTATTTTTGCAATAAAAAGCGTCTTTTAGCGTGACAGCTGCCAATCATAAAAACCCGCTATAAATAGTAAATCAAACCCCCTTTATCACCCCCTTAGTTAGGGAAAAATAATAACATTAAAAAAATGTATTTATTTCCATTTTCCCATTAGGGTTAGGGTTAGGGTTGCGGCTAAAGTTAGGGTTAGGGTTGGCGCTAAAGTTAGGATTAGGGTTAGGGTTGGGATTAGGGGTGTGTTAGGGTTAGGTTTGTGGTTAGGGTTGGGACTAGGGTTAGGGGTGTGTTGGGGTTAGGGTTGGAGTTAGAATTGGGGGGTTTCCGCTGTTTAGGCACATCAGGGGCTCTCCAAATGTGACATGGCGTCTGATCTCAATTCCAGCCAATTCTGCGTTGAAAAAGTCAAACGGTGCTCCTTCACTTCTGATCTCTGCCATGCGTCCAAACAGTAGTTTATCCCCACATATGGGGTATCAGCGTACTCTGGACCCCAAGAGTTATTGTGCAATTTGTCCTATTTCTTCTGTTACCCTTGGGAAAATAAAAAACTGGGGGCGAAAATATCATTTTTGTACAAAAAAAATTATTTTTTTGTTTTTACGGCTGTACATTATAAACTTCTGTGAAGCACTTGGGGCTTCATAGCGCTCACCACACACCTAGATAAGTTCCTTGTGGGGTCTATTTTCCAAAATGGGGTCACTTGTTGGGGATTTCCACTGTTTAGGCGATCAGGGGCTCTCCAAATGCGACATGACGCCCCCAGACCATTCCATTAAAGTCTGCAATCCAAAACGTCACTACTTCCCTTCCGAGCCCCAACGTGTACCCATACAGTAGTTTTCTCCCACATATTGGGTATCAGCGTACTCAGGACAAATTGGGCAACAACTTTTGGGTCCAATTTCTCCTGTTACCTTGTAAAAATAAAATATTGGGGCGAAAAAATCATTTTTGCAAAAAAAAAAAAAGATTTTTTATTTTTACGGCTGTGCGTTATAAACTTCTGTGAAGCACTTCGGGGTTCAAAGTGCTCACCACACATCTAGATAAGTTCCTTGTGGGGTCTATTTTCCAAAATGGGGTCACTTGTGGGGGGTTTCCACTGTTTAGGCGCATCAGGGACTCTCCAAATGCGACATGACGCACCCAGACCATTCCATCAAAGTCTGCAATCCAAAACGTCACTACTTCCCTTCCGAGCCCTGACGTGCGCCCATACAGTAGTTTTCTCCCACATATTGGGTATCAGCGTACTCAGGACAAATTGGACAACAACTTTTGGGGTCCAATTTCTCCTGTTACCCTTGTTAAAATAAAATATTGGGGGCGAAAAAATCATTTTTGTAAAAAAAAAAGGATTTTTTATTTTTACGGCTGTGCGTTATAAACTTCTGTGAAGCACTTCGGGGTTCAAAGTGCTCACCACACATCTAGATAAGTTCCTTGTGGGGTCTATTTGCCAAAATGGGGTCACTTGTGGGGGTTTCCACTGTTTAGGTGCATCAGGGGCTCTCCAAATGTGACATGACGCCCCCAGACCATTCCATCAAAGTCTGCAATCCAAAACGTCACTACTTCCCTTCCGAGCCCCGACGTGTGCCCATACAGTAGTTTTCGCCCACATATTGGGTATCAGTGTACTCAGGACAAATTGGACAACAACTTTTGCGTTCCAATTTCTTCTGTTACCCTTGTGAAAATAAAATATTGGGGGCGAAAAAATCATTTTTGTAAAAAAAAAAAAGATTTTTTATTTTACGGCTGTACGTTATAAACTTTAGTGAAACACCTGGGGGTTCAAAGTTCTCACCAGACATCTAGATAAGTTCCTTGAGGGGTCTAGTTTCCAAAATGGTGTCATTTATGGGGGTTTCCACTGTTTAGGCAGATCAGGAGCTCTCCAAACACGACATGGCGTCCAGCCAATTCTGGTTGAAAAAGTCAGACGGCGCTCCTTCCCTTCCAAACTCTGCCATGCACCCAAACAGTGGTTTACCCCCACATATGGGGTATCAGTGCACTCAGGACAAATTGCACAATAACTTTTGGAGTCTTTTTACCCTTGGAAAAATAAAAATTGGGGTGAAAAGATCATTTTTGTGGAAAAAATATGATTTTTAAATTTTACGGCTCTACGTTATAAACTTGTGTGAAGCACTTGGGGGTTAAAATTGCTCATCAAAAATCTAGATAAGTTCCTTAGGGGGTCTAGTTTCCCAAATGGGGTCATTTGTGGGGGGTTTCCACTGTTTAGGCACATCAGGGGCTCTCCAAATGCAACATGGCATCCAAACTCAATTCCAGCCAATTTTGGTTGGAAAAAGTCAAATGGTGCTCCTTCCATTCCGAGCTCTGCCGTGCGCCCAAAAGTGGTTTCCCCCACATATGGGGTATCAGCGTACTCAGGACAAATTGTACAACAACTTATGTGGTCCAATTTCTCCTGTTACCCTTGGGAAAATAAAAAATTAGTGACTAAAAGATAATTTTTGTGGGAAAAAAATAGGATTTTTTATTTTCATGCCCGGGCATTATAAACTTGTGTGAAGCACTTGGGGGTTCAAAGTGCTCACCAAAGATCTAGATAAGTTCCTTAGGGGGTCTAGTTTCCAAAATGGGGTCACTTGTGGGGGGTTTCCACTGTTTAGGCTCATCTGGGGCACTGCAAACGGAACATGACCCCCATTAACGTCTGCATTCCAAAACTTTACTACTTCCTTTCCAAGCCCTGCCGTGCGCCCAAACAGTTTCCCCCCCACATATGGGGTATCAGCGTACTCAGGACAAATTGGACAACAACTTTTGGGGTCCAATTTCCTTGGGAAAATTCAAAAATTTGGGACTAAAAAATCATTTTTGTGGAAAATTGTTTTTTTTTTTTTTCACACCAGGCTTTATAAACTTTTGTGAAACACTTGAGGGTTCAAAGTGCTCACAACAGATCTAGATAAGTACCTTAGGGGGTATAGTTTCCAAAATGGTGTCACTTGTGGGGGGTTTCCACTGTTTAGGCGCATCAGGGGCTCTCCAAACGCGACATGGCATCCAATCTAAATTCCAGCCAATTTTAGTTTGAAAAAGTCAACGTCGCTCCTTCCCTTACGAGCTCTGCCGTGTGCCCAAACAGTGGTTTTCCCCCACATATGGGGTATTGGCGTACTCAGGAGAAATTGCATAACAACCTTATCTGTCCATTTTCTCCTTTTACCCTTGTGAAAATAAAAAAAAAGTTTGTAAAAGATCATTTTTGTGGCTAAAAAGTTAAATATTCATTTTTTCCTTCCACGTTGCTTTAGTTACTGTGAAGCACCTGAAGGGTTAATAACTTCTTGAATGTGGTTTTGAGTACCTTGAGGGGTGCAGTTTTTAGAATGGTGTCAATTTTGGGTATTTTCTGCCATATAGACCCTCAAAGTGACTTCAAATGTGAGGTGGTCCCTAAAAAAAATGGCTTTGTAAATTTTGTTGTAAAAATGAGAAATCGCTGGTCAATTTTAACCCTTATAACTTCCTAACAAAAAAAATTTTGGTTCCAAAATTGTGCTGATGTAAAGTAGACATGTGGGAAATGTTATTTCTTAACTATTTTGTGTGATATATTTCTCTGTTTTAAGGGAATAAAAATTCAAAGTTTGAAAATTGCAAAATTTTAAAAATTTTCGCCATATTTGCGTTTTTTTCAAAAATAAACGCAAGTTATATCGAAGAAATTTTACCACTAACATGAAGTACAATATGTCACGAGAAAACAATCTCAGAATCGCGAAGATCCGTTGACAGTTGGAGTTTCGAGGGTTAAACTCATAAAGAGACAGTGGTTCAGAATTGTTAAAAATTGGCCGGTCATTAAGTGCAAACCCACTTGGGGTGAATGGGTTAAAATTTTATTATGCAACGTTTAACTTGAAGTGTTTCCTGCTTTCTTACTACGTCGCATAGTCCACTCTGCTACATCACTTTGCACCATTGCTCTATCTCACATCTATCTGCCCTGGAAGGATACGTTTACCTGTAGAAGACTTTTCACCTACCTGCCTACACCATCCCTTCCAGAGGACCTGCACAGCAGCGCTGGACACCCTGACCAGGTACTACAGGTGGCGTCACGACAAACTACACAAACATTCTATCATCCCCTGGAAATATCCCACATTCCAGTGATCGCCCAGGTCACGGACCGAGCTGTGCTACTCGTGACATCCCCCATAGAAGTCGACGTGATCGGTGCCGAGTACCCCCAAAACCCCTGTCTCTGTGCGACTCAACTTCCCTCACTGTGCTGGCACTTTACATTTACAATGCCTCTGGGTTTTTTTTTTGGGGGGGTGGGGAACATTCAGACTTTTGCTATGGGGCCCCATGATTTATATGTACGCCCCTGCTGCTGAGGCATGGTATTTAAGGCTGTTAAGGAGCCAACATACATGGACCTTGCCAGCAGCGTCGGACTGGAGTACCTTGGGCCCACCAGAGAAAATATATTCTTGCGGCCCAACATCATACTTCCCAACCTTTGAATAAGGGAAAGAGGGACAAAGGCTGTGGCACGCTGTGCATGCTGCAGAAAATTTTAGGCCATGCCACGTTGCACCACAGACTGTCCAGGAGTTGGTGGATGCTTTAGTCCAGGTGTGGGAGGAGATCCCTCACGAGACCATCCGTCGCGCTCATCAGGAGCATGGCCAGAAGTTGTAGGGAGGTCATACAGCATACCTCCCAAATTTGGAAGACAGGAAAGAGGATTAAAGGCTGCGGCGCGTGTTGCGCGCCGCTGAAAATTTTAGGCCACGCCCCGACAACACCCATTTCACAGCTAATCACACCCATATCCTCGCCCCAAGCGTAACCATTTAGCACTGCTGATCACACTGACTGGTAATGAGGGCACAGTGGCTGGTACTGAGGAAAAGAAAGAAATAGCAGCGAGAGAGAAAGAACAAACAGAGAAAGAAAGGAAAGAAAGAAAAGAGAGAAAGAAAGAACAGAGAGAAAGAAAGAACAGAGAGCGAGAAGGAAAGAACAGAGAGCGAGAAAGAAAGACTAGAGAGAGAGCCATAGGCGTAGCTAGGGTTTTGGTTTAGTGGGGGCAAAACTTCTGAGTGGGCCCATCATCAGAGAACCTCAGCAAATGACCGCGCTGTTGGCCAAAATAATCTATATATAAAAAGACCAATATTGATATTACCGCCATATGGTCTGTGTTAAATAATACCAGTCCTACAGAACATATAGATTACAGCACAGGTACAGATAATGACTTACCGCTGATGTTCTTTCTAATGGAATTGTTCACTTTTCATGTCTTTTCCATCTGGCCCACACCGACATGACGACTTCTCCAGCCAGGACTCGACTGCACCCCCATTAAAAAAAAAATAAAAAAAAACTCACCTCCCGGCTCCTGTGCTGCTCACTGTTCTCCCTCTCAGCGTCTGACAGCGGGCGCCGGCAGGTGATGTTATTGCGCCCGCTGTCATACGCTGAGAGGGGGATTATGGGAGAGAAGGAGCGCTCGCTCCTTCTCTCTCTATGCGGTCAGCTTTATCGGCTGGATGCCGATACAGCTGACCCTCCGATGATGGGTGGGGGGCCCACTGCTGGCACCGGGCCCCCCCAACGCCTGTTCAGGCCCCATAGCTTCCGGGCGGCAGAGCAGGGAGAGCGATTCTCCCTGCTCTGCCGCAGAATGTAACTGTATCGTAGCTCCGGGTGGGCCCCCTCAGAGCGCGGGCCCTGGGGCCACCGCCCCCTCTGCCCCGCGACCTATCCTTTCAAATCAGGGCCCACCACGCAGGAGCTGGGGCCCACCGTAGGTTTCTCCGGTGTCCCGGTGCCTCAGTCCGACCCTGCTTGCCAGCCTGATAATACCAGGCCACAGCAGTCTGCATATCTTGGCTGGTTAACAAAAATAGGGGATCCCCTCAAAAAAAATTTGGCGTGGGGTCCCCCCTATTTTTGTTAACCAGCCAGATGAAGCAGACTGCTGAGGCCTGGTTTTTCAGGCTGCTAAGGATCCAATATCCATGGACCTTGCCAGCCTGATAATACCAGGCCACAGCAGTCTGCATATCTTGGCTGGTTAACAAAAATAGGGGATCCCCTCGAAAAAAATTAGGCGTGGGGTCCCCCCTATTTTTGTTAACCAGCCAGATGAAGCAGACTGCTGAGGCCTGGTTTTTCAGGCTGGTAAGGATCCAATATCCATGGACCTTGCCAGCCTGATAATACCAGGCCACAGCAGTCTGCTTAGCTTGGCTGGTTAACAAAAATAGGGGATCCCCTCGAAAAAAAAAAGCCGTAGGGGTCCCCCTATTTTTGTTAACCAGCCAAGTAAAATGCAGACTGCTGCGGCCTGGTATTAAAAGACTGTCAAGGCCCATGGATTTTGGCCCTCAACAGCCTGATAATACCAGGCTACAGCAGCCCCACATTTGGCGCATCAAAAGATGTGCCAATTGTGGCACTTTACCCGGCTCTTCCCACTGCCCTGTAGCGGTGGCAAGTGGGGTAATAAGGGGTTAATGTCACCGTTGATTGCACGGTGACAATAATCCCGGTTAATAATGGAGAGGTGTCAATAAGACACCGATCCATTATTAATCCCAAAGTTTTAAAATGTATAAAAAAAAAGACACAGCAAGAAAAAAGTATTTTAATGAAATAAAAGAGACAACACAGTTTTCATTTATTTTATTATACTCTCATTCCTGCGACGCCATCGATCTCCTGTAAAAAAAGGAAAAAAAAAACCAACAGTATACCACCTGTCCGACGCAGTCCATAGTAACGACTGTCCCACGACGATCCAGCTCTGCTACATCGCAATGACAGGCAGAGCTGTCATCCCGGCGCAGCACAGCTGATTACCTGCTTCCCCGGCGGTGACGTCATCGGACTGACTGCTTTACGGCCGGGATTACCCAGCAGTCACTGCAGTTATCGCGAGAAACTGCATGTGACCGCCGGGGAAAAATGATGGCGGCCATCAACCAGTCCAGGCCGTGACCACCGGAGATCTTCTGCCAGGTAAGTGCCGCTGACTCCTGACAGACCCGACCGACGGACACTCACAGTGACAGTGACAAATCCGATTCCGGTATACGATATATGGAAAATATCGAAACTAAGTATCGAAAGACCGATACAGCTAATATCGGCCGATACCCGATACTTGCGGTATCGTATCGCTCAACACTACTCCCAACGCAGATCCATGGTGACACAGGAAACAGCAGCAAAATCTTAATAATTCAGCTGAAAAGGGTCTATTTAAAGAAGTCCCATGACACTCGCCCACTCGTGTCCCATTGGTGTAGTCTGTTTAAAGGATTTTCCTCCTGTGAAATGTGTGACTCATGTGCCTAAAAAATGCAAATGCATGCAAAACGCTAGATAAACTCATGCAAACGCTAAGTTTTTTTGTCGTTATGCTACATTGATGCGTTAAAAAACCATGCGCTTGCAAGCTCTTGTATGCGTTTTTGCATGCATTTTCAGTAGCGCACGATGCGCTGCGCAAAACGAAGCAAATGTGAATTTAGTCTTAGTCAGTGTGGGGTCTACCATCCTAAACTACTAAAATCCTGATAAACCAACAGTCCTTCTAAGGACTAACTACGTAGTTTACAGGTTCCAGTGTTAGGTAGGCAGGGTAGTGTACGTCGCTCTATACACATCAGTGCAAGGCCTGCAGGCACTGTATGTGTGTATATAGATCATTGCATACATTAAAAGGGTCCATTCCCTTCCTGTGTTCTGGTGCTGCTGCTGCTACCTGTATGATATATTGGATGTATATAGCTAGCCCCAGGTGTAATTGGAATACAGGCCATACATTTTTTGTACTGGTATCTCCGTGCCAGCTCATATCTGTGCATGCTCAAAGGTTTGCCAGTGTACGCAAAATTTGTTTTTTGCCCTGGGTGTGACTGCACTTAAAAATACCAGTATTTAGCCAAAAAAAACAAACAGGGCACACATTTGTTGTACTGGTATCTCCGTGCCAGCTCATAACAGTGTGTGCTCAAAGTTTGGCCAATGTACGCAATTTTTTTTTTTTGCCCTGGGTGTGACTGCACTTAAAAACACCAGTATTTAGCAAAAAAAAAAAAAAAACAGGGTACACATTTGTCGTACTGGTATCTCTGTGCCAGCTCATATCTGTGTGTGCTCAAAGTTTGGCCAGTGTACGCAAAAATTTTTTTGCCCTGCGTGTGACTGCACTTAAAAACACCAGTAGTTAACTAAAAAAAAACAAAGAAAACAGGGCACACAATTGTCTTAAGGGTATGCCACACTAAGCGAGATCGCTAACGATATTGCGCAAGCGACATAGATTTTATGTCGCAGCAACGACATCGTTAGCGACGTCGCTGTGTGTGACATGTAGCAGCGATGTGGCCCCCGGTGCGATGTCGCTGATCGTGCACGAACGGTTTGGGCCGTATTTTGATCGTTGGCGTCCCGCTGGTGAGCCTGAATCGCTGATGTGACACCTTTTGTGAACGATGTGCGACCTTGTTGACGACTCATATGTCAGCGGCGCAGGCGGGACTGGGTTTTCTTTAGTAACGCCCTTCAGCTCCGATTGATGACCACAACATCACCTCAGCAATAATAACTGCGCCCCCATCCATTGTTCCAGAGCGCTTTGTGGATAACGTTCTGTCCTTTGTGCGTTGTTGCGAGGATAGTATCGTGTGTCGGGGTTTTGCGATCCTGTCAGAGTCGCTACAGTGTCCTTTGTGCATTGTTGCGAGGATAGTGTGTGGGTTTTGCGATCCTGTCTGAGTCGCTAAAGCGCTTCATCTTTGCCATTTGGATTTGGATCTTCTGGATATTTGGATTCAAGGTACATATTGTTTGTGATGTTGTGTGATGCGTTTTTTTGTTACACCTTTTATTTTTGTCTGCTTTATTTATTTTACACCCCCCATCATTTTAGGCTTTTGTAAACTGTTTTTTAAATGTTAACTGAAATTTTAACAATAAACAATTACTTTTTTTTATTTTTTTTTTTAATTCTTTTTTTTATTTTTTTTTTAAACACTTTAGTAATAGTAATTAACTTTTCTCTTCTTTACCGTACAGGTTGCACATAATGAACCTGTCCACCGCGGAGCGTGTGATTTTGGCAGTTGCATTATCAATGGAGGCAGATCGACAAGAAGAGGCGCGGGTGGAAGAGAGGCGCTCCAAACAAAAGCGTCGCATGTGGACCAGAAATGGCTGGAGCAGAGGTCCAAATACACCCACATGCATCTAGTGAGGGAGTTGCAGGAGAAGAATCTGCAGGATTTCCGAAATTATCTACGGATGTCGGAGGATTCATTCAAGCTCCTACTGGAATGTGAACGGCAGGATACACGGATGCATGCAGCTGTTTCAGCAGAGGAATTTTTGACAGTAACGCTGCGATTTCTGGCAACCGGACATTCAATGAAAGACTTGCAATTTTCTGCTGCAGTTTCTCGATCGCTCCTTGGCGTATTAATTCCAGAGACATGCATCGCCATCGTCCGCAGTTTACGGAGCTACATGCCTTTTCCAAAATCAATGGCGGAATGGCAAATAATTGCCTCTGATTTTGAACGGAATTGGCAGTTCCCAAACTGTGGTGGTGCCTTGGATGGCAAACATGTGCGGATCACGCAACCAGCCAACAGCTGATCCTATTTCTATAATTACAAGGGCTACTTAAGCATGATCCTCATGGCCCTTGTTAATGCCAATTATGAATTTATAAACGTTGATGTTGGCATTAATGGAAGGGTTTCTGACGGTGGCGTTTTGGAGCTCACTACTTTTGGTGAATGGTTAATTAGTAATAAACTTCACTTGCCAACCAACATGGACACCACCGCCAACCTAAACTTTGTTTTTGTGGGCGATGAAGCCTTCCCCTTCATGCGCATCTTGTGAAACCATACCCACAAAAGACTTTGACAGGGGAAAGGCGTATTTTTAATTACAGACTGTCTAGGGCACGGCGCGTTGTGGAGAATGCCTTCGGCATAATAGCCAACCGCTTCAGGGTTTTCCACACTCCAATCAACATGAAGCTGGAATCGATAGACTCTGTGGTGTTGGCCTGTTGTGTGCTGCACAATTTTCTAAGAAAATGCGATGCTGTTACTTACAGTCCACCAGGCTTCATGGACTCGGACAGCAATGGTGACGTGGTGCTTGGAGAATGATGTGACAATGATCCCGCTATTGCAGGCCTTCAACCTGTCAATCAAGGCAGGAGCAAGGACGATGCGAAGGCCGGCCGAGACAAGTACTGCCAATACTTTAACGGGCCTGGTGCAGTGAGTTGGCAGCAGCAGATATAGTTTGCTTTTGAGAATCTTTGAGTTTTTCCTTTTTTTAACTTTCTTTTAATAATAAAAATTGTTTATTTTAAAAATGCCTTCGTGTTCTTTCAATTATTATACCAATATGGGAGAAGGGCTAATGATGGGTGAGATGTGGGGAGGAGAGTAATGGGGATGGCAACGAGACATGTTACCAGCAGCTGTAGTTTTTAAAATATTTTCTAAAGTTTTTTGTTGTCTATATTTTTTTTTACATTGTTAAAATTTTTTAATGAAAATCTTAATTATCTACTGAATTGTGGTCTTTTAGGCTAAGTGCACACGATCAGGAATAATTGCGTTTTTTTCGTGTTTTTTCCGCGGTTTTCCGCGGTAAAAACGCGATAAAAACGCAAGCATTAAGCATCCTATACATGTTAATTGATTCCGCATGTTTTGGCCACATGTTGCGTTTTTTTCCGCGAAAAAAACGCTTTGCGGAAAAAATAGCAACATGTTCATTAATTTAGCGTAACCGCGGTGATTCCGCCGCCATAGGAATGCATTGAACCGCTTACTTTCCGCATGTGGCTATGCCCACTATGCGCAATGTAAGCGGTTCATGTGCGGATGGTACCCAGGGTCTGGAGCAGAGGAGACTCTCCTCCAGGCCCTGGGTACCATATCCCTGGTAAAACAATAATTAAAATAAAAAATAATGATATTCTCACCTTCCGGCGGCCCCCGCAGCCTTCCCGCGGCCCCCGCAGCCTTCCCGCCTTCAGCGACGCTCCCGGCAACTTCCGGTCCCAAGAGTCCTTTGCGAGAATCACCCAGATGGCGTAGCGGTCTCGCGAGATGCTACGTCATCGGTGTGATTTGTTGCAAAGCACTCCTGGGACCGCGAGTTGCCGGGAGCGTCGCTGAGAGGCGGGAAGGCTGCGGGGGCCGCCGGAAGGTGAGAATATCATTATTTATTATTTTTTTTATTATTTTTACATTAGATCTTTTTACTATTGATGCGACATAGGCGGCATCAATAGTAAAAAGTTGGTCACACTTGTCAAACACTATGTTTGACTCGTGTGACCAACCTGTCAATCAGTTTTCCAAGCGATGCTACAGATCGCTAGGAAAACGCTAGCATTCTGCAAGCTAATTACGCTTGCAAAACGCTATTATTCTGGCGGGAATCAGCATAAAAAAACGTGCGTATTTCCTGCGGGAGAAGTGCGGGATTGCCGCGGAAATTTCCGCGGCAATTCCGCAACGTGTGAACTTAGCCTTATTCTTATGTTTGTTATTGATGTATACAATATTGTTGACAACTAAAATGTTGTTGTCAAGGACACCGCACTGCACATGCTCACTGAGCCAGTGCACGTGTCCTAAGTAAACCAACTGTGCCCCAAGATACCTGTAAGCAGAGCCGCAGCAGAGAAGACGTGTGTTTCTGTGTAACAGGACCTTCCGCAGCATGTGACAGCCAAGGGGCGGAGCTGGCCACACGTCTCTCAGAGGCAGCAGTAATGAATGATGTGTACTGCAGACTAACAGGACCTGCAGCACATGACTGCTGGGGGCGTGGCCTAAGCTCCAGAGATCTAGGAACTGCAGGAAAACTCCTAGCAGGGTAACGACGAGATAAAGTTACCAAGGGGCAAAGACAGAGACGAAAACCAGGACAGGCCGAGATCAGAGCACAAGATAGCACGACAGTACCAAAGGGTTAGACAGAACGGATAGTCAGGACGTAGCAATAGATCAGTAAACCAGAGCGGGCAATAAACAGTACAATAGGGACAAAACTGTAACGGAGTATCGATAGCCAAGCCAGGAGGTCAGAACCGGAGAAGACAATATAAGCAAAACGTGAGACAGAGAGCAGAGTGAGCAAACAGACCGGGTCATACACAGGAGTCAAACAAGCAGAGCAGTATACACGCAAACCAGGGGGGTCAAATACACAGTCACAACGAAAGTATAGCTGACAGAGAATCTCCCTCTGGACTGGGTATAAATACCCTCCCAGATCCAAAGGGAGGCCAGCAAAAGTTAACCCTGAGTGGACAGGACATTAACCATGTCCTATACCATGACAGTTGTATTTTTATTCCATCTACTTGTCACACACGGGATCATGGGAGTACCAGCAGTCATAGGAGTTCCAGCATTGGTAAAAAAATAAAAAGAAAAAAAATTCAAAAATTAACATTTATTTTAAAGGCCCTGGTCCCACTAGTGCTAAAACCTTCGAATGAAAAATAATATCAAATAATACACAACAGCTGCGTATATAAACTTTAAAATATATGTTAGAATGTTTTAGTCATATATATATATATTTTTTTTTAGCATAAAATTATTAAAAAAACTATTACATTTTTAAAATAGTGATAAAAAGATAAATAATTCGTTAGAGGTAAAGGTCTACATTAACCAGGAAACCCTTTGTGTCGCACTTGGTTATCTGCATGGTGCTCCTCCCACACACAGACATGAGACGCCATTGCGATCGCAAAGTGACGATTCTCAGCATGGTGCCCCAGCTACGCACAGACATGAGACGCCATTGCGATTGCAAAGTGATGGTTATCAGCATGGTGCTCCTCCCACGCACAGACATGAGACGCCACTGCGATCGCAAAGTGACGATTCTCACAGCATGGTGCCCCAGCTACGCACAGACATGAGATGCCATGATGCAAAGTGACGGTTATCAGCATGGTGCTCCTCCCACGCACAGACATGAGATGCCACTGAGATCCCAAAGTGACGATTCTCACAGCATGGTGCCCCAGCTACACACAGACATGAGACGCCACTGCGATCGCAAAGTGACGGTTATCAGCATGGTGCCCCAGCTACGCACAGACATGAGATGCCATTGCGATCGCAAAGTGACGGTTCATAAAATGACATTATTACAGAAGTAATTACAATGAATGTAAACTTTTGTAAACATGGTAAAAAAAGTAAGTGGTCAGTAGCCCACTAGATCTGATGCTGCCAAGTAGGCCAGTTAATCGCATTGTCCTTGCTCATGCCTTGATAGGCAGGGGCGCCAAGCTGGGAACCATCATCAAGCGATCGCAACAGCGTCTCATATTTGTGCGTGGCTGGGGCGCATGGCTGCTTCCGGTCATTTTGCGATCGCAATAGCGTCTCATGTATATGCGTGGCTGGGGAGCATGGCTGCTGCGGTCACTTTTCGGTTGCAATAGCGTCTCACATCGCAAGTGCGAACGCACGTACACTGTGACGTCATGACGCTGGCATCCTTCATGCGGCGTTGGTTGAGACAATGGCGGCGATAGCTAGGCAACGTTGTGCCCCGTGGGTGACGCTGAAGTGCGCTATCTCATACAGAAGAGTGACAGATGGGATTACAAGTGCAGGCTACCTGTGGCGCATCCTATGCGCCACAAGAAATTGGTCCTGCGAAAGATAAAGAGGGGACTAATGAGACACTATGGCGTGGAGCGGACCCCTACCCAGATCCGAAAAAAGATGGCGGACCTACAATACCACTCCAGCGAGAGGGTCACCAGCATCCGGGCCCAGTTCCACAGGCATCTGAGTGAGTATTGATGAGGGTATCTGGAGAGGTTATGTTTTGTGGGTTATCTACCTACATCAATGCACCCGCAGTGACGGGAGTACCACCAGTGATGGGATTAGCGGCAGTCATGGGAGTACCGGCAGTCATGGGAGTACCAATAGTGAGGGGGTTACAGGGATTGATGGAAGTACTGTCAGTAACGGGAGTACCAGCAGTGACGGGAGTACCGGCAGTGATGGGGCAGGCAGAGATTTGCCCTTTCTGGGGTGTCTGGGGGCAGATGTTAGTAGCCAGGGGGGGCACAAAAAAAATGTACCCTCCCTAGGCTATTATTATCTGTCCCCACTCGCTTGCTTTGTCTGGTGGAGAAAATACAGCGGGAGCCCACGCATTTTTTTTCAACGAATTTACACCTTCAATTAACCCCTACATGTCTGAAATTTTGCACACATACACTTATGTAATTGTAAGTTAAAACCATATATCAAAATACATGAAATGACATGGTTAACTGTGTCTAAACAATGTATCATTTCATGTCGGCTTTTGTGATTTCACAAAAGCCGGCAATTGAATTAGCGGCTATTACAGTTTGTAGAAGTGTATGAACTATAAATATATGTATATATATATGTCACAATGATATATATATATATATATATGTATTCTATGTGTGTATATGTATTGTTTCTATTCTTTATTAAAGCTGTCAGTGTGATTTTACAGTATAGCCAGGGATGAATTAGCGGCTATTATACTATGTAGAAGTGTATGACCTATATATATATATATATATATGCATATATATATATATATATATATATATATATATATATATATATATATATATATTATATATATATATATAATTATTTGCTTTTTGTGTACATTTTTTTTGACAATGTGATTTTTACATGACTTTTTACATAGAGATAACTGCTCTATGTAAAACTTCATGTTAAAATCGCATTGCATACAGATGGAAAACTGATGGAAAACTGATGGAAAACGCATGGTGCGATTTAAAATCGCATGCAAATCGCATGCCTTTTTACAACAATTGTACCGTTTTTTCCCTGCAGAAAACGGACCGATTTTTTTCCAGCCAGTGAGTATGTACCCTTATAGCTATCACACCAACGATCTCGTCAGCTTGTGTCGTTGTCGGGATCGCTAGTGCGATCGCTTAGTGTGGCAGTACCTTTACTGGTATCTCCGTGCCAGCTCATATCTGTGCGTGCTCCAAGTTTGGGTAGTGTACGTTATGTTTTTTTTTGGCCCTGGGTGTGATTGTACTTAAAAAACAGCAGTATTTAGCAAAAAAAAAAAAAAAAAACAGGGTACACATTTGTTGTACTGGTATCTCCGTGCCAGCTCATATCTGTGCATGCTCAAAGTTTGACTAGTGTACGTCAGTTTCATATTTTTGCCCTGGGTGTGACCTAACTTATATACAGCACTATGTTGCATTGTTTTAAAAAACAGGCCAGGTTTAACAGTGGGGTCTATCTGTGACATTCCTCATACATCCATGTGCCAAAAATTGAGGCATTTTAGGCCTAACGTCCCTTTTTTGGCCAGTCTGTCAGTCTTGTTACAGTATATCCAGCAGTCTTTTTTATACAAAAAATCATAAAAAATTAATCCAGTCTGTTATCTCAGGCTAAGGCATGGTGTATCTGTGGTGGAAAAATCTTTGCTTCGCAGGCATACGTTGCATAGTTCTGTCTGCTATCCTGGTTCAACTCATTTTTTATTGTTTTCAAAAGTAACAAGAACATAACCCAAAAAATTAATAAAGTCTGTGATCTCAGGCTAAGGTCTGGTGTATCTGTGGTGGAAAAATATTTTATTGGCAGGCATACGTTGCATAGTTCTGTCTGCGAGCCTTGTTCTACGCCTTTTTTATTGTTTTCAAACAGTAACAAAAAACATAACCCAAAAAATTAATATCGTCTGTTATCTCAGGCTGAGGCCTGGTGTATCTGTGGTGCAAAAATCTTCTCTTTGCAGGTATATTGATCACATATAATTTTTCTCCAAATAAATCCATTTGTATTGAGCTTTTCAAATATTTCAGTAGTCTATTTAAAATGTGCAAGGCAAGGGGCAAGGGACGGGGAAGTGGACGTGATGCTGATGGTGCATGCAGAGGCCGTAGCCAAGCTGAAAGTGGGCCATCATCATGTCATCATCATGCACCTTTTCCTGATCACTTCATCCAGCGATTCGTCTGCCATATTTTTCCTAAAAAACCTGCACCTTCCCTGCAGCAACTGTGTAGGAAAACATGTTACAGGTCTGCCAGATGTTTATGATGCCCCAAAATTAATAACTTATGCACTATGTTCATATCTACCCCAGGGGGAAATCTTTGCCAGCCAGTGTAGGGGCATTCCAAGTGTAGGAGACCCGCTCCTTTTAATTGGGCCTAGTTTGGAATCAGGCCTTCCTCCACGTCTCATCAGTTGCTGCCAGTAGATCACCAGGGTTAACGTGTTCTGTGCTGCTCCAGCCAGTGTTGAATTTCTAACATGTTTTGGACGGGCATTTCTTAGGCCGAATCTCATACGCGTATCTGTTACACCAATCTTCTGACGGGAATGAAACCGATTCTGGTACTTGATGGTGGCTAAACGATGAATCATTGTAGGCTGTATCCTGGCTCTCATACCTCAAATAGCTACTGCTGTTACTAATCATGTACTTGCCCATTCCTGTCATCACCATGCCCCTTTCCCTAATCACTTCATCCGATTCATCCGCCATATTTTGCCTAAAAAACCTGCACCTTTCCAGCAGCTACTGTGTAGGAAAACACGTTACAGGTTTGTCCGATGTTTATGATGCCACAAAATTAATAATTTACACACTATGTTCATATGTACCCCCAGGAAGAAATCTTTGCCCGCAAGTGTATGGGCATTCCAAGTGTAGGAGACCCGCTCCTTTTAATTGGGCATAGTTTTGAATCAGGGCTTCCTCCACGTCTCATCATCCGCTGCCAGTAGATCACCAGGGTTAACGTGTTCCATGCTGCTCCAGCCAGTGTCGAATTCCTAATAAGGGTGGGTGTTTTTGCTGGGTGTAAAATAGTTGCTAAGGAAAAGGTGGACGTGTACCTCACAGGGGAAAATGTTGGCCAGCCAACACACTTTGGGTATGGGCATTATAAGTCTAGGAGATCCGCTCCTTTTTAATGGCAAATTTTTTTTAGATATGATGCCCTCCTCCATGTTTCTTCCTAGTGGGGATTGGGGTTGTTGGGGTGCATATGACTAGGTTGCAGGGCAGGCCTTGCAGTCAATGCAAAAAAAAACAGAATGGGAGGACAAAATGTATAATGTGAAGTGGATTTTCCTGGGCCCATCCAGTACCTGGGTTTAAAAGGCTTATTGGGGTGCATATGACTTGGTAGCCAATACTTAAGAAATGGAATGGGAGTACAAAATGAATAATGTGAAGTGGATTTCCTGGGCCCATCCACTATGTGGGTTCAAAGGCTTAATGGGGTGCATATGACTTGGTAGCAGGGTAGGCCTTGCATTGAATACAACATTTTTTATGGAAGCCCTCCTGAACATCTCGTGATAGGGGTATTGGGGTGCATTGTAATTCTTGGTAGCCCTTCCACTATAGCGTTGGCTATAAAAGTTTAGGAGAACCACTGTTTAATAATGGCCCTTTAAGCAGATTAATGCTGCCTGATGCCCATGTAAAAATAGGCTCTGTGACTTTAAGAGTCCCTCCTTCATAAATGAAACAAGATATGTCTGCTTATGTGTCACACACCACATGGCCAGCTAGGGTTGGTAAATGTTACAATGACATTTCCCAGTGAATGCATTTGTTTTGGTTGAAAGCAATATTAAAGTTCAAAAACGCTTCAAAAACGCTGCGTCTGAACATAGCCCAAGTGGTGGAGGAACATTTTGGACTGGGGTTAATTATTTTGCCTTATATACATATCATTAACCTGGAAAGGATGTACCTTTACATATTTCCTTGCAAAATCCGTTTTGATTTAGTTTTGGTATGTTTTTTGGTGCACGGGTAAAAATGGCATAAAACTCTGACAACATTGTTTAAAGCTGTGAACTAGGAGTCCGGAACGCTTCCTGGGGTGATCCCCATGATGTCCCCATGTCATTTGAGCAGTGTTTCCATCATTTTCAGATGCATTTAGACCTTAAAAGGACCCCCGGGGGATCGCGGTAAAAAAGCTTAGGTCTCCCATAGACTCCCATTACATTGGGCTCGTTGTTCTGTCCCAGTACCCGAGTATTCCAATCTGCTCGACCCGAACAACGAGCATCTGAGCATTTTAGTGCTCACTTATCACTAATCATAAGGCATCAGTGGTGTTCCAGCCATAAAGGAAGATCAAATAATATCTCTATAACCTTTTTTTTCTCATATGTCATGTCCTTTCAGGAAGAGTTTTCAATAGTTTCATTATCATCATCAGGATAACAATGACTGTTAACACTTGATACAGCAATCACAGAAGATGTCTCAGTTCACCTCCTCATCCTGTACAGTTAGTAACACCTCTATGTGCAGTGGATACCACAGGATCCATCATTCACAATAGGTGATGTCACAGCTCACCCACTCCCCCTCCTGTAAGATGATTGATATCACCTGTATGTGCAGTAGATAACAAAGGATCCACCATTTACAATAGGTGATGTAACAGATCACCGCTCCCACCTCCTATGCAATGATCAATATCACCTCTATGTGCAGTAGATAACACATGATTCACCATTCACAATAGGCGATGTCACACCCCACCTCCTCCCCCTCCTGTACAATGACTGAAATCACCTCTATGTGCACTAGATAACAAAGGATCCACCATTCACAATAGGCAATGTCACTGTTCACCACTTCCGCCTCCTGTGCAATGACCAATATCACCTATATGAGCAGTTGATAACACAGGATCCATCATTCACAATAGGCAATATTACAGCTCACCTCCTCCCCCTCCTATACAATGACTGATTACACCTTTGTCCTTTTCTCAATCTTATACAACTCAAGAAAAGGAGTCATAACCTTACCAGCACTTTTATAAAAACTTTGCTTTTACAGGCATATTTTTTTATAACTAAAATAATAATAAAAATCATATGTAACAAATACGGGGTGTTAAAAAGACATTAAAACATATATCAGTGATAGTCAAAGCTACAGGCCATTCTGGAGAGAAATGGGGCCAATAATGAAATGCATAATCTGTAATCCACCTACTGCCCTCTATATGAGATGTGAAGTCAATCCTGCAGACCAGTCATATTATAGAAAGCAGCCATATCCAATTTTATAACGGACCAAGATGTAGCAAAATACCATAATGAAGAATATCTTAGGGGTAATGGATAACTTGCTGATCTATGGGACTCCTCCAGTATCTAAAAATACTACTCCGAAATGTCCTGACTTTACTTGGCTTTTTGGTAGTCTCATAGACACTGAATGGAGTGATGATGCATGTGCTTTCTTCATTCACATGAATCAGTTAGAGACTCTTTTTCAGGATTGGTGGGGCCAGCAGCTATAGGACCCCAGAAATCAACCAGTTATCATCTATTCTGTGGATTGATGATAACTTGTTAAGTTGAGACAATCCTTTTAAGGTTCCTTCCATCATATTTTGCTGTTTAACGTTATGGAACGTGTGAATTGGCAAGTTACAAACCCTTCTACTTGCTTTGTATCAACCCACAAGATGTAGTAACTTTTTGTATAGGAGAGAGGTACAGAGAGTTTCAACGTAGCAGCAATGAATCCAAATGAGGCTGGTTGTAAATGAATTCACAGGTGGGTTGCCGACCCCGCTGGTGGTTATAATCAATCAAAGATCTTCCCTTCCTCGTAATAAAACGCAATCTATGGTCACCTTCTCAACACCATACAGTATACAATTTAATAACATTAAACTTATTGTAAGTAAATACCTACCTGTCATCAATCAGGATGACACTCTACGTAAGATCATAAACAACGGTTGCAATTATGTGGCCCAGAGGGGACATACCCTGAGCAACTCATTGTCTCCTAGTTTGATCAGACAACCTGCCAATCCCGGTGTAACAGGGGGTATATTCTGGCCCAGAGGGGTATAAACTGGCCTAGGCCAATTTATACCCGGGTATAGTTTGGCCTAGGCCAGAATATACCCGGGGTATAATCTGGGCTAGGCCACTTTAACCCCGGCTATATTCTGGGCAGGGGGTTAATCTGGCCTGTTACACTGGAACAATCCTTTTCTTTCCTTCACAACTTTTCATATAGTATTCATTAAAAATGTTCTACAAATTTGTTGGCTTTGTAACACATTGATATGGCTGGTTGTCTCGCTTCTGACATACCATATATCAGAGAATTTTTTTTTTATCATAGAGCAACCCCTTTAAATGATTGTGTCACATGTGTACAATATTTTAAGGAACCTGTCATGAAGTCAAAAGTGACCCATTTTTGCTCCTATTTGATTCCCGCTGCTTCCCTGAGTATTTTTTTTTAACATTTACCATATAGTTCCAGAGATATAGCCCTTTTTGCTTATTACCAATTTTTTTTTACCAAGGGGACATGGCTCACAGGATTCTCTAGTGATGTGTCTTTAGGCCATTCTGCATAATTATCCTGTGAGACACACTCCTATGCTGAAGACTATACAAATGAGCACTAATCAAAAAGTCCCATATCTCTGGTATGGTAAGGTGGATTTTTAAAACCCAAAAACTGGTATATACTGTTGAGCAGGGGGGATAAAGAGAGTAAAGCTGACTACTTTTGACCTCGCGACAGGTCCTCAAACTGAAGGTGCAATAGTAGACAATGGTAGATTATGTAATCACTATGGGCAGGGATAATTGTTTCATACAAGAATGCAAATTTGATTTGGCAACATCCTGCCATATGCATGTTAGGGTACTAACCAATCGAAGAGCAGGAAATGAAGCACATTATCTATCTTGGAATCGCCAAGCACTGGTTATACTTCTGATCAACAGGATGGCATACATACTGGTATATCAGTGAATACTTTATAAATAAGAATTAAATATGACTTGAATCTGCGATGGTCTTATCTCTTGTTTTATGTACTGCAATGCCACTGCATTCCATGGTCTCCTATAAAGCCAAACCAAAGGCTGGTCTTTATGGGAGTATCTTTATAGTAGGTACTGGGAAGTGTGGTGATGGATGACCCCCAGATCGAATATCTTCATTTCTACTGTAAGAGATTGACTTCAGCATTTAAAGTGTTAACAGCAGAAATAGGAGCTCATCTCTGATTGCTGCTGTTAGGCCGGGATCACGCATGCAAGAAACACGGACGAGTCTCGCATGTTAATATCTGGCACTGATGCCTGCACTCGCTCCGCTCCCGAGTGCCGGCGGCAGTGCCGGGTATTAACATGCGAGACTTGTTCGTGTTTCTCACATGTGTGATCCCGGCCTTAGAGGCAGGCTAGTGAGCCCGCATCATACGCCGGAGCCTCATGTGTGCAGTGCATGTAATGGATATCAGTAATAAGTTGTAGAAACTTACCACAATAATGTATTGGGAAATGCAATTATTTCTTCATTCAAATTAGTCCAAAAATATATCGATATTAAAATAATAAGCTGAAAAGTCAAATTATCAAAACTAACTCATAAAATATATTTTATGTTCAGTTATTAAACTGTCTGGCAATTTGCTGTCTATTCCACAAGCTCCTCTTTTTGGCACAGAAGAAAAGACTATAAACTAGATATACACCTCTAATCTCATTTAACACATATTGCTATACAATCTTTATTTGTACCTCTCAACCTGCCTAGTAGTCAACATATAACAAAGCCCTTTGAAGAACAAATTCACTGCAAAGCTGTCACACAGTTTAAGTAGGGATAGCACTAAACCTCAATAAAATAGCAATTTACTGGTTGAGTTGTGCAGAATACAGAAGTTCACAAGGAACTATACAAGGACATATGCTTATATCAGAGGTGCAGTGCAGACAGTTTCAAATCACTGTTATGGCTCTTTTTTCATTTTAAACACGGAACAAAGCTCATAACTCTATTTTAGATTAAATTAGGTTAGCTTATTAAAGCGAACCTGTCACCAGGTTTGACCGATACGGGTTGCAGTCACCGCCTTTCAGGGCTTATTTACAGCATATAATAAGTTTTATTATACTAATTCGGAGGTGGTCCAGTCATATGGGTGTCGCAGGTCCGGGTCCAGCGCCTCCCATCTTCTTGCGATGCCGACCTCCTTCTTGCTTCATGGCTCCCTAGCATCGCGCTCCTGCGCAACCGTACTTATCTACCCTGTTGAGGGCAGAGGAAAGTACTGCAGTGCCCAGGCGCTGGGCCTCTCTGACCTTTCCTGGAGCCTGTGCACTGTAGTACTTTCCTCTGTCCTCAACAGGGCAGATAAGTATGCCTAAGCAGGAGCACGATGCCGGGGAGCCATGAAGTAAGCAGGAGGGCTGCATCGCAAGAAGATTTTATGCGCCGAACCAGGACCTGCGACACCCATCAGACCGGACTGTCCAATGGGGGAGTAAAAGAAAACTTATTTTTCTTCTCTTGCAGGTCAGATCGGGGGCTTATCTATAGCAATATACAATGCTGTAGATAAGCCCTGGAAGGCGGTGGCAGTATCTTATATCGGCCAAACCTGGTGACAGGTTGACTTTAAGTAGGCTCTAAGTAGTTAAGTCACTAGACACTACATTTAGAATAGGTATGTTAGTATCACATACATTACATATTATTATAATTCACATGATCATTGTAACCTTTTTGAGACAACCCCCTTAGTTTTACGAAAGAGAGGTTCTTTCAAACAATTATATATAATATATATATATATATATATATATATATGTGTAAGGTTCTGTGTACATGTTCCTGAAACTCAGTTTGTTCGTCAGCCATTTTACTTTCTGTCTTGCTGCAGCTATCTTGCCCTCAGTCAAAATGGAGTTTCCAGCTTGCATGTTCCCGCCCTGATTCTCTCCTTTTGCTTCTTAAGCAGCCACAGCTGAGCAATCAGTGCTTCAGAATCTAGCCTGCAGTGAACCTGTGACCTGACTCCTAAAGCCTTGGACCTTGTACTCCAGCTATTCCTACTGAGGAACTCTGAAGCACTTGTGGACTCTGAACCCTGCTCTTTGAAAGACCCACGTTTGCATGGACTTACGGTAACAGAGAAGAAGATCCTGAACCTGTTGTGGAGAGTGATTGCTGAGCTTAGATTACTCTGGCCTGCTGTGTCTCCTGCTTCTGTGTCTGCAAACTGTGTGACTATTTTTGCCAACTTGTATGAAGTAATACAAGACTTTCTATATCAAACCTGTGTCTCATGTATTTTCATCGCACCCAAGCACAAGACGCTATATGAACTGTACTACATACATTACAAGATTCTGAAGCCAAAACGTTAGTGTCTGCTGGGTCTGGAAAGGCTGTGTCTGCTGTAACTGTGGATATCGGATGTCCGGTTGTACTTTCTGTGATGACAGTGGTTGTGACTTCTCACAACCATTCCAGGTGAGCAATTCCCTTAAGTGTTTTTTTTTCTGCAGTGTTACCACAGGTAAACACTATTGTTTTTTTTTTTTTTTTTTTCTTTTTCTCTTTTTGTCTGCTGTAACTGTGGATATCAGATGTCCGGGTGAACTTTCTGTGATGATAGTGGTTGTGACTTCTCACAACCATTCCAGGTGAGCAGTTCCCTTAATTTTTTTTTCTCTCTGCAAGTGTTACCACAGGTAAACACTATTGTTTTTTTTTTTTTTCTCCTCTCCTCTTCTTCCAGTACTCCTGTCTTAAAAGATCTGGAAAATGGAGGCCCGCATAAAGGAACTTTGCGGAGTGACTGATAATATCCTTGCAGATTTGCAGAATATAAAGACCCGTTTTTCAAGCCTACAGGACCTCACTATTCACAATTTGCAAGTGTTTGGACAGACTGCCCAGGATTTGCGAGCCAGGATTGAGGTTCTAGAAGAGTGAGTCCAGGCTCCTGCCGTAGCCCCGAGTTCTGGGATTCCCAAGTTGCCCCCTTTTCGTTTTGGCGGTGAACGTGAGAAATTCAGGGGATTTATTAATCAATGCAATCTTTTTTTTTTCTGCACATGCTTCAAATTTCCCACTGAACGATCTAAGGTGCTTACTATAATTATGTTGCTTACCAACAAGGCTTTGATGTGGGCAAACCCTCTGATTGAGACTGAGGATGATTGTTTGAATCACCTTGATGCTTTTATTTCAGCCATGGGGCAGGTGTTTGATGACCCCAATCGAGGTGCAACAGCTGAAGCAGCCATGTTAGCTTTGCGCCAAGGTAAGCACTTGGTAGCTGAATATGCCTTGGATTTCAGGAGATGGGCCCTTGATACCACCTGGGACAGTTCCGCCAAAAAATCTATTTTTCGAAAGGGGTTATCTCCACTGATTAAGGATGAACTTGCTCGTGCCGACCCTCCCACTGCGTTAGGTGACTTTATTAACTACTGCATCCGTATTGATACTCGTCTGACTGAACGCAGGCAAGAGAGATGGTTCGAAAGCAATCGCACTAACCTTTTCCTACCTTCCTCTCCAGCTAAGGAACCTTTGAGTAGGATTACACGGGAACCTGAACTGAACCCATGCAGGTAGACTCTTTACAACGACGGGTTAGTGATGCACGCAAGGAACATCGTTTTAAGGAGAATCTATGTTTCTATTGTGGTAAGTCAGGGCACTTCATTATAAACTGCCCCAGCCGTTCTCGTAAGACTACTACAGCACTCATTCATTGTGAGTGTTGCGAGAGGGGATCTGTCAGGTCCGAGCCTCAGGCTCCAGAGAGATCTGCAGCAACAGATCTTGATTTCTCGGACTTAAACTCCGTTACCTCTGAGGACGTTGACTGTGTAAACGCTGCCATTTTTCAAGTTTCCTCAGCGGTGTCCCAGCTGAGTTGTAAAAAAACAATTCTCATTGCTTTCTTTCCATCAAACTCTGGGTTGACTCAGCTTGGGTGTCTAGCTCTGCTATGATCGACTCAGGGGCAAGTGGAAATTTTATGGATGTCTCCTTTGCTCTGAAACAGGGGATACGTTCAGTGAAGAAGGCTACTCCAGTACAGATGGAAACTGTGGATGGCTCCCTGCTGACCTCTGGACCAGTGGATCAGGAAACAGAGCCTTTGAGGGTTCTTATGGGTAAAGATCATCAAGAGAAACTGTCCTTTATGCTTATCTCTTCTCCCCACTTTCCATTATTCTAGGGCTACCATGGCTGCAGGCTCAGAATCCTACCATTAACTGGGAGACCAAGGAATTACACTTTCCAGAGAAACAGATGAGTCCAAAAGTTTCAGCTTGCTCTGTTCCTAAAGGAACCATGTCAGTCCCTGAACTACCAGCTGTATACCAGGACTATGTGGATTTATGTGACAAGAAGAACGCTGACCAGCTTCCTCCTCACCGTCCATATGATTGTCCAATTGAATTATTGCCTGGAGCAGAGATACCTTTTGGTAAGATCTACCCCTGGCGGGGCCCGAGCTAAAGGCTTTAAAGGATTACATAGACGAAAATCTAGCCAAGGGCTTCATACGCCCCTCTTCATCTCCTGCAGGTGCACCCATCTTCTTTGTAAAGAAGAAAGATGGATCTCTGAGACCATGCGTAGACTATAGGGAACTCAATAAGGTTACTATTAGAAACCGTTATCCATTGCCTTTAATCCCTGAGTTATTGGAGAGAGTGCGACATGCCAAAATTTTCTCTAAACTAGATCTTCGTGGGGCCTATAACTTAGTCCGTATTAGACCTGGGGATGAATGGAAGAATGCATTCAGGTCACGCTATGGACACTTTGAATATCTAGTTATGCCTTTTGGTCTGAGTACCGCCCCAGCCACTTTCCAACACTTGGTGAATGACATCTTCAGGGATCTCCTAGATACATTCGTGGTAATTTATTTGGATGATATTCTAATTTTTTCTAACTCCACAGAGGAACATCATGGACATGTGAGAATGGTCTTGGAACGTCTAAGACAAAATCATCTTTACATCAAACTTGAAAAGTGTGAATTCCATAGGACCGAAATTCAATTTCTGGGGTATGTACTGTCTACACAAGGAATTAGTATGGATGGAAGCAAAACCCAAGCCATCAAGGATTGGCCAAGTCCTAGAAATGTGAAGGAGGTACAGCGCTTCATCGGGTTTGCCAACTTCTATAGACGTTTCATTAGAAATTTCTCTGAGGTAGTGTCACCTATCACCCAACTTACCCGGAAAGAGTCTAGGTTCTCCTGGACTCCCCAAGCCCAGGAAGCATTTTCCCGTCTAAAAGATAAATTTACCACCGCACCTATCTTAGTACATCCCAACCCGAGCTTGCCTTCATAATAGAGGTGGATGCTTCAGACTGTGCCGTTGGAGCTATACTCTCTCAGAGAACAGGTGAGAAGAATGTCTTGCATCCCTGTGCCTTCTTTTCCCAGCAGTTGTCTTCGGCTGAGAGGAACTACGATGTGGGCAATAGAGAGTTGTTGGCCATTATTGCCGCCTTCAAAGAATGGAGACACCTTCTTCAGGGAGCTGCACAGCAAATAGTCGTCCTGACAGACCATCGTAACCTTGAGTTTATCAGGTCGGCTAAGTGCCTGACTCCTCGCCAGGCTCGCTGGAATCTTTTCTTAAACCAATTTAATTTTATCATTTCTTATAGACCAGGATCGCGCAATGGAAAGGCTGATGCACTCTCTAGGATTTACTCAGCAGAGACACGTCCAATTACTCCTCCTAAGACTATTCTTCCTGACTCTAGATTCCTAGGAGTAATTCATAATCAAGACCTACTTAAGGACATCAAGGAAGCATACCATGCGGATTCCTTTTTGGCACAACCCCAAGGGACGTAAGTCTTGTCTTTAAGAATGGTGTGTGGATTCAGGGACAACGCCTGTATATTCCTGAAACAGTCAGATTGAGAGTATTGCAACTCATTCACGATTCCAAGATAGCTGGGCATAGAGGAATTCTAAAGACACAGGAATTTCTCTCTCGTTTCTTTTGGTGGCCCACTTGCAGGAAGGATGTTTTAAACTATGTCACTTCATGTGAAGTCTGTGCAAGATGCAAAACACCTCGCTCCTCACCAACTGGTCTGTTACAGCCTCTTCCCACCCCGTCCCGCCCGTGGGGATCCATTTCTATGGACTTCATTGTGGAGTTACCAACCTCTCAAGGGAAGAACACCATTCTAGTGGTGGTTGACCGTCTAACAAAGGCAGCTCATTTTATCCCTTGTGTCGGCTTACCCACTGCAAAACAGACATCAGATTTGATGATTAAAGATGTGTTTCGCTTACATGGAGTACCGGATGAGGTTATTTCGGATCGAGGGGTGCAATTCACTTCTAGGTTTTGGCAAAATTTCTGTGCAGCATTGGACATTAAAGTAAACCTTTCTTCTGCTTTTCATCCCCAGACTAATGGACAGACCGAACGAACCAATCAAACCCTGGAGCAGTATCTCCGCTGCTTTATCTGCCACCTACAGGATGATTGGGTGGATCTACTTCCATTAGCTGAGTTCTCGTATAACAACTCTCAGAGTGCCTCCACTAAGCAGTCTCCTTTTTACTCTAATCTAGGTTATCATCCTAACATTCTACCACGATTTCCCATAGAAACGCCTTTACCAGCAGTGGCTGAAAGAATCACTCTTTACAGAAGAATATGGATCTTCTAAAGGAGAATCTGGAATCGGCTCAGGAAAGGTACAAGAAAGCAGCAGATAAATTTCGTAAACCTGCACCAGCTTTCAAGGTAGGAGACTTGGTCTGGCTGTCAACCAGAAATCTTAAGTTAAGGATTCCATCGTCTAAGTTGGGACATAAGTACATTGGACCCTATAAAATCAGTAAAATTATAAGTGCCGTTGCTTGTCGTCTTCAACTGCCCAGAACTATGAGAATTCACCCTGTCTTTCATGTATCCCTACTAAAGGCTGCGACACCCAATACGTTTCCTGGACGTTCTTCTCCTTGCCCTGACCCAGTGCTAGTCGATGGTCAGGAAGAATTTGTGGTGGAAAGGATTTTAGATTCCAGGTTGTATAGAAATCAGTTACAATATCTGATTAAATGGCAGGGCTACCCAGTGGAGGACAACTCATGGGAACCAGTCAATAACGTTAATGCTCCTCGCTTGCTCCGTCAGTTTCATCAGAGGTACCCACACAAGCCTGGCCTGAGGTCATCCGGAGGTTGTCCCTAAGGGGGGAGTAATGTAAGGTTCTGTGTACATGTTCCTGAAACTCAGTTTGTTCGTCAGCCATTTTACTTTCTGTCTTGCTGTAGCTATCTTGCCCTCAGTCAAAATGGAGTTTCCAGCTTGCATGTTCCCGCCCTGATTCTCTCCTTTTGATTCTTAAGCAGCCACAGCTGAGCAATCAGTGCTTCAGAATCTAGCCTGCAGTGAACCTGTGACCTGACTCCTAAAGCCTTGGACCTTGTACTCCAGCTATTCCTACTGAGGAACTCTGAAGCACTTGTGGACTCTGAACCCTGCTCTTTGAAAGACCCACGTTTGCATGGACTTACGGTAACAGAGAAGAAGATCCTGAACCTGTTGTGGAGAGTGATTGCTGAGCTTAGATTACTCTGGCCTGCTGTGTCTCCTGCTTCTGTGTCTGCAAACTGTGTGACTATTTTTGCCAACTTGTATGAAGTAATACAAGACTTTCTATATCAAACCTGTGTCTCATGTATTTTCATCGCACCCAAGCACAAGACGCTATATGAACTGTACTACATACATTACAATATATATATATATATATGCAATCACGACAATCAAAGCATCCTCAGACTCAACTCTCTGTCAGTGGCCAGCAGTAGTCGTGGGTCTGCAGTTTCCTAGCTTGGATCTTTTTTTCAGCCCGACAAAAATGACAAAAATCATGTTACCAGCCAACTTTGTTAAAAATGAGAGAGTAGAGTTAAAAAAAACTAAATAATTTGACTATTACATGCATGAAATGGAACATGCACGATTAACATACGTTAATCTAGGAATCTCACTGTGCTAAAATGCAGAATAGAGTGCCTCGCCAAACACCGTCCACCCCATCAACCGCACCTTCTGATTCTTCCTCCTCCCTCACTGTGGCAAGTGTTGTCACACAAGTCTTCGGCCACCGAACCTCCACTTGTTTACTCGCTACAGTCAGGGTGAATGAGAGTCTGTCAGCTGATACAGAACTGGACATTCCTGCTGTTTTTGACTGATTAGATACCAAGCACACACCATCTTTCTGAATCCATTGTAACATCTCCACCTGCACCTCTCTCACAGTCCAGCAGCTTATCATGTTCACCATCCTCCACCCTGTATCAGCACAGCAGCAAGCCCTCATTTGTGCAGTTGTGCTCAAGTAAAAGATTGTTTCCTCCTACACGTGGCAAAGCTAAGAGCTTGAACTTCACCATCTTTAATCTACTAATAATAATAACCTTTATTTATATAGCGCTAAGCATATTCTGCAGAGCTTTACAAGTCAACATTTCATATAAAACAGTCAAAAGTTACAAAGTTTATGATAATCAAACAAGTACAGCTAAAATAATGACAACCCTGCTCTTTAGAGCTTACAATCAACAATGAGGTGGGGGTGACACAGAGTACAGGTGCTTATTTACAATGATGGTCCAACCATCTTGGGGAAAAGGTGAGTTGATAAAGGCTGCATGAGGCTTTTGGGTACGGTTGAGTTTGATGGCAAATTATGTTAAGAGAAGTAGAGAATAGGCTATATATAAAAAGGACTTAGAATAGGGAACATGATAGGCGCCCTAAACAGATATGTTTTGAGGGAATGCCTAAAAATGAGTAAGTTGTGGTTATACTCCTAATTTCATGGGGGAGAAAGGGTAAGAGGTGAGTTATCTAGGTAGGAGATTGAACTGAGCTGAACAAAAACCATATCAGGGGTGTTACTGTCTTTGTGTGTCTTAAGGTACTGTCCCACTAAGCGAGATCGCTAGCGAGATCGCTAAAGCGTCAGCGATTTTATGACGCAGCAGCGATCTTGTTAGCGACGTCGCTGTGTGTGACATGTAACGGTGATGTGGCCCCCGCTGTGATGTCGCTGATCATTCATGAACGTTCTGAGCCGTATTTTGGTCGTTGGTGTCCCGCTGGTGAGCCTGAATCGCTGAGTGTGACACCCTTCATGAACGACTTTACCAGCGGCGCAGGCGGGACTAGGTTTTCCCAACGACCGCAGAGGTCGTTATACAGATCGCTGATCTCTAATGAGATCTTTGTGTTTGGAAGCTAACTAGCGACCATATAGCGATCGCACCAACGATCTCGCCAGGTCGTGTCGTTGTCATAATCGCTGGTGTGATCGCTAAGTGTGACAGTGTCTTTAGAGTTTGAAAGTTGTGCGAGGCCACGAGAAGTAGCTAGAGATAGAAGCTGGGATGCAGTTGCGAAGGTAGGGGCTGTTGACGTCTCCCAAGATAAGGACTGGCAATTCTGAAGACATGTAGTGTAGCAGCAAGAATCAAAAGTGGTCAAGAAAGTGAGTGGGTGAGCCTGGGGCGGTATATGACCGCTACTTGGAGGGAGAGGGGATGGAAGACCCTGATGGTGTGAAGCTCCAAAGAAGAATGGCATCTAATTAGCCTATATTTATAACTTTTTAAAAAACATTATTGTTGGTGGGAGTAAGAAGTGTGGAGTTATCGTGGAGTTAGTGTGTAGCCCAGCTGCGCTTGGTGCCACATATTACCCAGGAGGATGCATGAAAGGTAATTCACAATCACCTGATATTCATTCACACTTCACATTTTCCTGGTATCACCAGAGGGAGCCCTTTAGAATACGCAGATATATAAGGGTGTGGAGAGATAGAGCAGTGAGATGAAGACAGTCTAGCTGAACGTTAGCTAGTTGTTGGTTGTACCTGAGACAGAGCAGATCTCCTCAGAACACCGGAGTGAGAGGATTCCTGTCAGAGCTCAGATTACACTAGTCTGTGTCAGAGCGTGTTGAAGAGCTGAGAGGAAAGTTACCTCAGATTGTACTGACTGATAGTTCCCTAGGAAAGTGGAAAGTGACTCTCGGAGTGTGCACAGATCAGTCTGACGGAATGTCCTGATAGCTGCTTCGGACAGAGCCTAAGAAGGAAGTGAAGGAAAGGGAACTGCAGTATTTGTAACACCGAGTCAACTGAGGTACTGTTAGAGAGCGAGCGTGCCGACGCTTGGAGAGCAGTGAAGAGAAGAAAGCTGACATCTACTGCTGCCTGTGCTTATGTTAAAGGTGTGAGTAGGACGACAGGCAAGTGGAAAAAGGGAAAGAGAGAGTGACTGAGGAGAAATAGCAACGATAGCTTACCTCCACTCTGCACCACCGGACACCGGGTCCGAGCTTGCTAGTACCTTCACGGCTAGTGGGAAAAACTGGAGACCCTGCTGGACTTCAGGTCACAGAGGGGCCCAACAGTGCTGGTACGTAACCGGGGTCAGGAAGAACAGGAGTCTAGCAGGACGCTGCAGATAGAGACTTAGTTCTATCCAAAAGAAGGCTCTACCACAATGTCAGCCGGGCGTAGCTGTTTCACACAGAGTTAAACTTTGTTTTATGCAAGTTAGAAACTCACACATATGAAGAAGTAAGGAGGCCCTACACCTACTCAGTGATTACTGGACGTGCATCCTCCACCCTGAGCAGCTTCCCGGGTCGTGCCTGCAAATATCACCAGTAAAGGTACGGAAAGAGACTCATTGTGTGTGTCTGCCTTATTGCCTTGCACCCCTGCACCGCCATATACCTCGAGGAATCAGTCTCGCCTGTGGGAGACTTAACACCTTGCTGCCCAGTAACAACCCCTCAGAGGATCTACCCTGCAGCGCTGGTCACCCTGACCAGGAACCACAGGTGGCGTCACGAACATTTCTACAATCCCCTGTAAATATCCCCCTTTGTATGAGCGCCCAGGGCAACGGACCAAGTCGTGCTACCCGTGACATCCTCCATTGAAGTGAACGGGCTCGGTGCCGAGTACCCCAAGCCCTGTACGTGCGACTCATTAGCAATGCTTGTACGATGGGATATACACATATTCCATACATTCTAATCTGGAAGTGGATAAGCCGTATGCTCACTATTAGTTTTCTGAGAACTAATTATTGTGAACAGCCTCCTGCATCCTCCTCAGATGTTTGTCGCCCAATCGTGTAATTGTCTGGATGATAGGGCCCAGCTGAGAGCTCTTTGCTACAAAGATCACAGCGAGTGATTCTGCGTGACTCAGGGACTATAAGCTCTGGATTATTGCAAGGCCAGTCCAATCTGTTGGCCATGGAAATGCAGCCTTTCCGCCTTGTGGATACAGATGGTTTCTGAAAGCTGATGGCTGTCGCAATACCCCAGTACCAGTTGCCCAGTCACCATTAGTTCTCTAAGAAAGATGAGCCTGCGCTACACTAGCAAGTCGCAGAAAACATCATTCATTCCCTGAAAAATGCTATGTCTGCCAGGGTGCATTTCAACACTGACAACTGAATGAGAAAGCATGGATAGGGGTGCTTCATCTCGCTGACTGGGCACTGGGTGACTGGTGGCTGTGAGAGCAGTTGGGGAAGGAGCTGCTCGATAAGACTTGCAATCCTCAAGAATTTCAGGGCGCTTAGGGATGAAGAACTAAGCCACTACACACCATAAGATGGAGAACTAGACTACTAGACAACAGTGGTTGGAGAACTAAACTACTAAACAGCTATGTTTGGAGAATGAAACAAATATAAACCAGAACTTGTAGAACTAAACTAATAGACAACAAGGGTTGGATAACTCAATTACTAAACAGCTTGGGTTGGAGATCTTAACACATCAGGGGATGGACAACTAAAGCAAATAGACATTAAGGAGTCACTAGACATCAAATCTTGGAATCGCTAGGGCTTGTTGAATAAATCTCTATATCTATCAGTTTCGGGGCAACCTCACACACGTACCTTGCATGGCTCACATCCTTAACCTGATGGTACAGCAATTTCTCCGCCACTGTCCCAGCCTGGATGCACTGCTGCAGAAACCACTGTTACTGTGTGCTCACTTCCACCATTCCACTTAAGTTGGTATAGAGATCTTTCAGACTACTGGTTAACCAGTTGATATGCAAAGTGACTACACAGTGGAATTCAACTTTGCACATGTTGCAGTGACTGTGGCAGCAGCAATGAGACCTGGTGTAGTATTATATTTTACATAGCCTGGCACAACGCAGTAAGGACGTGGTGCAATTCACACTTGCGGAGTGGACACAGAAGAAGGACTTCTGCACCCTTCTGCATGTTTTCATAATGGCTGCTAAGATGGTTATTGCTGCAATACTGTCATCAGCATCACTTTTACTGTCATCTACATGCTGGACTACACGTTAAATAGTCTATGGGAGGAGGTGGTGGTGGTCCCAGGGGAAGAGGAGGAAGCAGAGTAGGATGCCTTTAGGGTTGACAATATCTATAAGTTCAGGTCTGTCATCTCACAGGCAGTTTCCATGTGAGGAGTAAACTGAGAAGGATCAGGAAAAGGATGAGAATGAAGGCGTGATGTATTCGCAGGTTAGGAGATTAAGAGGATAATGATTCACTCTCTGTTGTCTGTGGTTCCCAGGAATAGATGGAGGAAGCAAGCTTGAGTGTTATCCCGCCACCAATACACTATGGACTTGGACGTCAAGAAAGAGACTGACCCATGAGCACCTTCTTGCAGCACTATCTGCAACATGATTGTTGCCCGTATTGTTAGGAATCTAAATAGCGTTGACTACTGGGTTGCCAGTCTGTTCAATCCACGATACAAAAGTACCTTTTGCCAGTTGCTTCCCCCCTGGAAAGGGATGTGCTCATACTGCAGTATCAAAATATGCTTGAAGACAATCTTGACAGTGGTTTTCCCCAAGACAGCAGTGAGGCACATAGTGTGTATTGCAGTGATAGGCTTCCAACCCCAGGAACGTTGAGTTGTCAATGCAAAAACATTAGCAGCCTTGCAGCGCTGGAGTCCTGTGTTCCAACCCCACCAAGGACAGCATCTGCAAAGAGATTGCTTGCTCACCCCATGTTTCCCAGTACTTATTTTTCTTCCCACACTCCAAAAACATCCTGGTAGGAAATTTAGCTAGTGAGTCCCAATGGGGACACTGCCAGTAATGTCTGTAAATGTCTGTAAAGCACTGTGGAATTATTGGTGCTACATAAGTGATATAACAAAATAAACAAATAGAAATTGATGCTCAGCCACACTCAGGTGGCACAAATATCAGTTTCGTAGACTACTATTATCAGAAAAATCTAAGAATAGTAGCACGGGTAGTTGACTCAAAGGGGGTGGAGGACTGCCAGTCTTGGAGGCCTACTGCTACAGGCAGCACACATGAAGGAGACCCAATCAGGAGTTTACACATTTCCAACAATTTGTGGCAGACATCACCAAAGTGACATCAATTTCACCACAGTAGAAACAGAATAATAGAGACCGACAAGTCTTCCACTACACCCAACTCAGAAAATAGAAAGCTGGACACCCAACAAGAAGTGTTCACATTTCCAAAAATTAGTGGCAGACACCAACAAAGTGGTATCAATTTCATCACAGTATAAATAGTATAATAGGAACTGAAAGGTCTTCCACTACACCCAACCCAGCAGATGGACAGCTGGACACACAACCAGGAGTTTTCACATTTTCAAAAATTAGTGGCAGACACCAACAAAGTGTCATCAATTTCACCACAGTAGAAATAGTGTAATAGGGACCGACAGATCTTCCATTACAGCCAACCCAGCAGATGGACACTCAAACAAGACTGTTCACATTTCCACAAATTAGTGTTAACATATGAGCAGCCGCAACAGGAGGCACAGAAGCACCACTAAACCCACTGTGTTCCCTTGCCATCCACATTCACGCCCCATCCCCCTCCATCACGACTCATACACATCAGCCCCTCTATCCTTCCCTCTCCCATGTACAGCTCCCATGCACTCCTCACCTTCCTGAAAAACCTCAGCCCATCTTGCCCAAACACATCACAGAAAAAAACTACTTACAATTCCAACAACTACTTTCTCTTTATCTTCCTACTCCTACAGATTTCAGGGGACATCTCCCCCTGTGTCGACCCGCCACCACAATTGTGGATTACCAGGGCAATGGGGTACTCAGAGCCGAGCCCATGGAAGTCTATGGGGTTTGTCACAGGTAGCGGTGGCTCGGTCTGTGGCCCTGGCGGTCTGGCGTATGTTGGGGGAATATTTACAGGGGATTGATATATTTACAGTTCGTGACGCCACCTGTAGTCTCTGGTAATTTGTACCAGCGCTGCTGTAGATCTCTGAGGGGATGGTGAGGCAGCTAGATGTCGGGTCCCCTACAGGTGGGACTCTTCCCTCAGGTCGATGGTTATGGTAGGGTTGTGCAGGCATGCAATTAAATAACTCAGTCTCACACCGTCAGCGTCTTTCCATACCTTTTACTTGTTAGATGGTAAGGCAGGTCCCAGGGAGGCTGATGGGGTTGATGGAGGATGAGTTTTGAGGCAACGGCTGAGCAAGGCAGGGGCCTCCTTTACTTTCCAATGATGATGAGTCCAACCAGCATAAAGCGTAGTTCACTCCTGAAACTTCAGCTATTTCAAAGCTGTACTGCCCGGTCAGTTTTGTGGTGGAGCCTTCCAGTGATGAAACTAGGTTCTTCTATGCTTGGCCTAGCTCAAAGTTCCTATTCCACCTGACCCCTGTTACGTACTGACACTTCAAGGGCTGCTTTCTGTTACCTACGGTCCAGTAAGCCTCTGGTTTTTCTACCACTATGCGTGAAGCTATAGTGATGCTTCGGTCTCCAGTGACCGGTGACAATGTGCAGGATACTTCAATCCTAAAGCACTTCTGATTTCCTTCCACTGTGCCTTTCGACTTGCTCAAACTCTCAATCTCAGCACTGACTAGGCTAAGGTGAACTGGCTCACCTGTACTAGCCTCCACTACTGTACTGTCTCTCTGAATCGACAGGAATCTTGGTGCTCCAGACAGGCACTCCTTCTCTCTCCCTTCCCTCAGGAGACACTACTAGACTCTCTTGTGCTAAAAAACCACACCCCTCTACACCCCTGCTGGGTGTGTCCGAAGTATATGTGATGTCATGTAGAGCCCTTAACCGTTACCTCTCCACTCATCCTCCTGGTATTGTGTACCTTAAATACCAGGGCTACACACCCCAACCCTGGTCCACCATCCCCCAACCTCAATCCCTACCCTACCTCATATCGAAACCATAATAATCTTATTAATATTACTTGCACTCCCTCATCTCCTTAATTTAATTGTGCCCTCTGGAATCCACGGTCTGCATGCAACAAGCTATCCTTCCTGCACAACTACTTTCTGAACAACTCTCTTCATCTGTTGGCCCTCACTGAAACCTGGATTCAGGATTCTGACACGGTCTCCCCTGCTTCCATTTCCTATGGTGGCTTACAGTTCTCCCATTCCCCGAGACCCGCAAACAGACATGGTGGTGGAGTTGGCATACTCCTGTCCCCACAATGCACTTTCCAGGTCATCCCCCCAATTCCATCACTCTCATTCCCTTCTTTTGAGGTCCACACCATCAGGCTCTTTCGTCCCCTCTCCCTCAGATTAGCGGTCATATATCGGCCCCCAGGCTCGCCCACCTGGTTTCTTGACCACTTCTCAGCCTGGCTGCCGCACTTCATGTCCTCAGAACTACCAACCCTAAAGGTACTGCCACACTAAGCTATCCCGCTAGCGATCTCGTTAGCGTTGCATACTAATGAGATCGCTAGCGGGATTGTTTGTATATCGCTAAATGCTGCCGCATTTAGCGATATAGTTAACGACGCTATCGCCGTTAGCGATCTTCTTAACGACTTTAGCGGTACAAAAGTACCGCTAAATCGCTAAGAAAAGGTGCCACACAGCGATTAGATACTTACCCAGCGGGAGCGCCAGCGATGAAATAGGGTCCGGAGCGATTCCAGCGACGAGCGAGATCACAGCAGGAAGCTCGTCGCTGGAAGCTGCCGCACTGAACAACATCGCTAACAGGATCGCTAAATAGTGACGTTTTTTAGCGATCCCGTTAGCGATATTGTTTAGTGTGGCATACCCTTTATCCTTGGAGACTTCAACATCCCCATTAACAGCCCTACTTCCGCATCTGCATCTCAGCTTCTATCACTAACCACTTCTCTAGGCCTCTCACAGCTTTCAACCTCTGAGACACACAAGGATGGCAACACCCTTGACCTGGTCTTTGTCCGCCTCTGTTCAATCTCCCACCTAAATAACTCACCGCTTCTACTCTCTGACCACAACATTCTCTCCTTCACGCTCACAAATCCTCCACCACCCCAGCGCACTCCTACCTACCACACATTCAGAAATCTACAAGCCATTAACCCTCAGACACTTTCAGACTCCCTACACTCATCTATATAACATCACAAAAGGACATATATACTCATATAGCCCAGAAAAACAAAGAGATCCAAGATAACTCACAAAATTACAAAATTTATTAATACTTGTTAAAATAGTAACATGAAATTCACAGTGGAATGATACATAATCTAAACACCCAGTAAGGGGAGACTTCATGGAAACAGACTATACTGCATTAAATGTAATACCCACATTAACATCTCATGGTAGTAACGTGATTAAATCCTTAGAAAAATTCACTCAGTCAATACTTTACCATGAAGTGCCGTTATAACGTGGTAACATCTGCAGCGCTGCAGCCAGAGATCTCCCCCTCACCCTGACGCGCATTTTGCTTTCTCGCTTCTTCCGGGGGCGTGATGGAGGTGGGCAAAGTGGGGGTTTAAATAATAGACACCAATGATCACGTGTGCCAATCGAGATCTCAGAATAAGATGAACATTAGCGCCTAATTGGTTCATGTGCTTTACGGCGCATGAAGCTGTTCTCCGTTCCTCCTAGTAAAATGTCACTTCCTGTCTTGCGCCCGTTGGAACGCATGCTGGTACGCAAGCGGTACAACACGTGGGCACCTTCAGAAGTGTATAGGAACGAGATCCAGCGCATGCGCTCTCACAGAGGAACCAGATAGCGACATTTAAAGATACACCAAAAGACAATAAAGAACAAGAAATAAAAAATGAAAAATTAAAAAGGGATTGCCTTACATAGATAGACCACCAATCTACATATCTGGATTACCTGTCTTTTTATCAAAATAAACCCATACATTTATAAATGTGAGTATAAATTAAATAATAAAGTGCCTATGTGATAATTAAAATTATTATACTGGAAAGTATACATTTGTGCTCTAAACACATTAAGAATATAATACATTATATTAATTAGACATGTATCTAAAATTATATGTGAACACATTCTTAGTGAAATATAACAGTGCTAAAACACATGACAAAAAACAATATTACAAAAATTCAATGAATATTATACCAATTACAATCCACATCATCGAAATGATATGAAACGATTCATCATAACAATACATAAGTATATATCAAAAAGTGACAAATATTAGCCTCCAGCAGGAATCCATAACGAAATGGTCCACTATCCATAGTAACGTCTTCTCCTCAGGTGCATCCATACAGAGGGCCTATTTCTTACATCCACGGATCATAATGTCCACCAATCATATATCTAGAATATAAACTAAAATTAGACATACACAAGACATAAAATACAAAACCCACCCCATAAAAAATGTCTACCAAAAATGGACTATGTATATATAGAAAAATGTAGATCAAAGAAATGCTGAAAAACCCAAGTTTTCATTAAGGCCTTGCGGGGTCAATGTGCCCAGTCTGTAAATCCAACGACTTTCACATTGAGCCAAGATTTTACTCAAATCTCCTCCTCGTATTCCCAATACCACTTGATCAGTTGCTTTCACTACCAATCCCCTGGCATTGCAGTCATGGAATTCTTTGAAATGCCGAGGCAGCGTTTTCAGCAACGATACATCCTCACACGTTGAAGCTTTTGTGATATCCCTGACATGTTCCCTTACCCTTATTCTTAGTTCTCTTGTAGTTAGATCTATATAGATCTTTCCACATGGACATTGTGCGTGATAGATAACTCCTCGAGAGGAGCACGTCAGATGTTTAAGGATGTTGAAAGTTTTTGTACCATCAAAATTAGAGAATTTAGTTCCCTTAACCAGATTCAAACATCCCTTGCACAACCCGCAGGGAAAAAAGCCCTTACGATTTGGAATTGAAGGTCCACTTACACTAGAACTAGGAGATTCATAATGGCTTCTAACCAAGATATCTTTGAAATTAGCTGAGCGTTTTGCTACAAAAGACGGAGCTGATGGCAAAATAGTTCTGAGAATCGGGTCTACTTGTAACACCTCCCAGTGTCTCCGAATCACATTGGTGAGATTTTTCCACTGGCCATTAAAAGTCGAGATAAATCTTACCTGTTCCTTATCCTTGTTGTCAATATTTTTAGGTTTTCCATATAAAAGCTGATCTCGAGGAGTTTTCTTGGCTCTCATATATCCTCTTTTAATACATCGTTGGCTGTAGCCTCTATCTCTAAATCTGCGTGTGAGATCCATGGCTTGCTTTTCAAAGGAACAATCATCAGAACAAATCCTCCTGACGCGCAAAAATTGACTTATAGGAATGCTTCTAATCGTAGATTCAAGATGAGAAGAATCAGCCTGGAGTAATGCATTAGTGGCCGTAGGCTTCCTGAAAACATCTGTATGGAGTTTACCATCGCGAGCTGCCAATATACCAATGTCCAGGAAATCCAGGGCTCTACCATGACGAAAGGTAAGTTTGACATTAATGTCATTGTTGTTCAAGACATTAATAAATTCATTCAATCCGTCTACGGTGCCTTCCCATAGGAAAAACATGTCATCTATGTACCTCATCCAGTTGTGAACCAAGTTCACATCCTGGATGAGGTCACCCTGAAAAACACTCCTCTCCCATGCCCCTAGGAATAAATTAGCATAGGCCGGGGCACACGAAGCCCCCATTGCCGTACCCTGTGTCTGCAAAAAGATTGAATTATCAAATGTAAATACATTGTGATTTAAAATAAATTCAAGCAGGATTAGAACAAGGTCGGCAATGGGGTGACTGATGTTACTCGTTTGTAGAAACCATTTTGTTGCAGCCAATCCATCCCCATGCCTTATTGAAGTATAGAGAGCCTCCACGTCCGCCGTGACCATGATCATATTACTATTAAGATGTACCTGGTCAAGACGTTGAAGGGCGGACGTGGTATCCTTAATATATGACGGCAAGGTACATACAATTGGTTTAAGGAAAAAATCCACTATATTAGAAATGATTTCGCACAGCCCTCCATTCCCTGCTACTATTGGGCGTCCTGGGGGATCCATTGGATTCTTGTGCAATTTTGGGATGATATAAAAAGTAGGCAATTTAGGATGGAATTTTTTTGTATTATCCAGGAGCTTTTTTGATATAATACCTTCAGAAAAAGCTTTCTCAAGGATTGAAATTAGTTTGGCCTGAAAAGAAGGTAAGGGGTTGTATGTCAATTTACGGTAACACGTTCTTTCATCCAGTAACTTATAGGCTTGTTTTTCGTACATCTGGTGTGGCCAGATGACCAAATTGCCTCCCTTATCCGATTGTTTAAAAAGTACATCATCCCAAGATTCAAGATCCTTAAGGGCTAGTCTTTCCTCCCTGGTAAGATTACAAGGGTAGCTATGTTTAGTCACCAATTTCTCAATGTCCTGTGTGACCAACTTTGTAAAGACCTCCACCACTGGGCACAATCCCAGTGGGGGAAACTTTTTTGATCTATCAAAAAGATAATTAGGGATGTTACTTACCACTGAAGGATTACTTTCTTCTTCAAGTGACTCCAAAATTTCTAAAGCCCTCAATTCTTCCGGGGAGGAAAGACTATCACCACTCTGAATTTTATGATGCAACTTTTTTAATATTAGTTTTCTTGAAAAAAGGTGAGTATCTTTAATGGCTACGAACGGATCTAAACGGGAGGAAGGAGAAAAGGTTAATCCTCTTTCCAATACCTTAAGTTGACTGGATGAAATCACACGTTGAGATAGATTGACTACCTTAAAATGATCCTGATCCTTTTGACGCTTATAGGTTTTATTGAACATGTCTGGAAATAGTTTTTCACGAGTGTCCTTTCTCAGATTGAAATCCCTCCGCTCCTCAATATCACTAGTAGAAGCATGACTCTCAGTTCCTGATCTGGCTGTTCATCACTACAATGACATTCTTAGAAGCACCCTTGACCAAGTAGCACCGCTCACCCTCAGAACCTCCAAACACACAGTAAAACAGCCCTGGCTCACATTGCAAACTCGACTTCTTCAGCGATGCTCTAGGAGTGCTGAACGCCTCTGGAGAAAAACCCGCACACTAGAAGACTTCATCCACTTTAAATTCATGTTAAGAACTTATAATGCTGCCCTTCACCTCGCCAAACAGACCTACTTCACCACCCTGATCTCCTCACTAGCCAACAATCCCAAGAAACTTTTTGATACTTTTCACTCCCTCCTCAGGCCAAAAGCACAAGCCCCTATGACAGACATTTGTGCTGACGACCTGGCCTCCCACTTTATAGAAAAAATAGATACTATCCGTCAGGAAATCTGCTCTCAACCACCAAGTGCTGTGACTCCCATCCCACCCTGCATTTCCCCTGGCTCACTTTCCACATTTGATCCCATCACAGAAGAAGAAGTCTCCAGACTCCTCTTGTCATGTATAGTGTACAGTTCCTATAGCGTCTTGTGCTTGGGTGCGAGGAAAACACAGGAGACATAGGTTGAAATGAAATGACTTGTATTATTTCATACAAGCATGCTGAAAAGTTCACACAGTTTGCAGGAACAGCGACAGGAGACACAGCAGGCCAGAGTAACTTCAAGCACTACAATAAATCTCCAAAGCAGGTTCAGGATCTCTTCTCTGTACCGTAATTCCTCTGCAAACATGGATTCACCAAACAGCAGGTTTCCAGAGTCCAAAAGTGTTCCAAGGTTCCTCAGTAGGGAATAGCTGGAGTACAAGTCCAAGGCTTCCAGGAGTCAGGTCACAGACTGACTGAGGCTTGATTCAGGAGCACTGATTGTTCAGCTGAGGCTGCTTAAGAAGCAAGAGGGAAGAATCAGGGCGGGAACATGAAAACTAAAAACTCCATATTAACTGAGGGCAAGAGCTGCAGAAAGACAGAAAGCAAAATGGCCGACGGAAAACTGAGTTTCAAGGAACATGTCAACAGAGACAAAGAACCTTACATTACTCCCCCCTTAGGGACAACCTCCGGATGACCTCAGACCAGGCTTGTCAGGGTACCTCTGATGAAACTGGCCTCGCAGGCGAGGAGCATTTATATTATTGACTGGTTCCCATGAGTTGTCCTCCACTGGGTAGCCCTGCCATTTAATCAAATATTGCAACTGATTTCTGTACAACCTGGAATCTAGAATCCTTTCCACCATAAATTCTTCCTGACCATCGACCAGCACTGGGTCAGGGCAAGGAGAAGAACGTCCAGGAAACGTATTGGGTGTTGCAGCCTTTAGTAGGGATACATGAAAGACAGGGTGGATTCTCATAGTTCTGGGTAGTTGAAGACGACAAGCAACAGCACTTATAATCTTATTAATCTTATAAGGACCAATGTACTTATGTCCCAATTTAGACGATGGAATCTTTAATTTAAGATTTCTGGTTGACAGCCAGACCAAATCTCCTACCTTGAAAGCTGGTGCAGGTTTACGAAATTTATCTGCTGCTTTCTTGTACCTTTCCTGAGCCAAATCTAGATTTTCCTTTAGAAGATCCATATTCTTTTGTAAAGAAGTGATTCTTTCAGCCACTGCCGGCAAGGGCGTATCTATGGGAAATCGAGGAAGAATGTTAGGATGATAACCTAGATTGGAGTAAAAAGGAGACTGCTTAGTGGAGGCGCTCTGAGAGTTGTTATAAGAGAACTCAGCCAGTGGAAGTAGATCCACCCAATCATCCTGTAGGTGGCAGATAAAACAGCGGAGATACTGCTCCAGGGTCTGATTGGTTCGTTCTGTCTGTCCATTAGTCTGGGGATGAAAAGCAGAAGAAAGGTTTACTTTAATGTCCAATGCTGCACAGAAATTTTGCCAAAACCTTGAAGTGAATTGCACCCCTCGATCCGAAATGACCTCATCCGGTACTCCATGTAAGCGAAACACATTCTTAATCATCAAGTCTGATGTCTGTTTTGCAGTGGGTAAGCCGACACAAGGGATAAAATGAGCTGCCTTTGTTAGACGGTCAACCACCACTAGAATGGTGTTCTTCCCTTGAGAGGTTGGTAACTCCACAATGAAGTCCATAGAAATGGATCCCCACGGGCGGGACGTGGTGGGAAGAGGTTGCAACAGACCAGTTGGTGAGGAGCGAGGTGTTTTGCATCTTGCACAGACTTCACATGAAGTGACATAGTTTAAGACATCTTTCCTGTAAGTGGGCCACCAAAAGAAACGAGAAAGAAATTCTTGTGTCTTTAGAATTCCCCTATGCCCGGCTATCTTGGAATCGTGGATGAGTTGCAATACTCTCAATCTGACTGTTTCAGGTATATACAGACGTTGTCCCTGAATCCACACACCATTCTTAAAGACAAGACTTACGTCCCTTGGGGGTTGAGCCAACAAAGAATCCGCATGGTATGCTTCCTTGATGTCCTTAAGTAGGTCTTGATTATGAATCACTCCCAGGAATCTAGAGTCAGGAAGAATAGTCTTAGGAGGAGTAAGTGGACGTGTCTCTGCTGAATGAATCCTAGAGAGTGCATCAGCCTTTCCATTGCGCGATCCTGGTCTATAAGAAATGACAAAATTAAATTGGATTAGGAAAAGATTCCAGCGAGCCTGGCGAGGAGTCAGGCACTTAGCCGACCTGATAAATTCAAGGTTACGATGGTCTGTCAGGACGACTATTTGCTGTGCAGCTCCCTGAAGAAGGTGTCTCCATTCCTTGAAGGCGGCAATAATAGCCAACAATTCTCTATTGCCCACATCGTAGTTCCTCTCAGCCGAAGACAACTGCTGGGAAAAGAAGGCACAGGGATGCAAGACATTCTTCTCACCTGTTCTCTGAGAGAGTATAGCTCCAACGGCACAGTCTGAAGCATCCACCTCTATTATGAAGGCAAGCTCGGGGTTGGGATGTACTAAGATAGGTGCGGTGGTAAATTTATCCTTTAAACAGGAAAATGCTTCCTGAGCTTGCGGGGTCCAGGAGAACCTAGACTGTTTCCGGGTAAGTTGGGTGATAGGTGACACTACCTCAGAAAAATTCTTAATGAAACGTCTATAGAAGTTGGCAAACCCGTTGAAACGCTGCACCTCCTTCACATTTCTAGGAATTGGCCAATCCTTGATGGCTTGGGTCTTGCTTCCATCCATACTAATCCCTTGCGTAGATAGTACATACCCCAGAAATTGAATTTCGGTCCTATGGAATTCACATTTTTCAAGTTTGATGTAGAGATGGTTTTGTCTTAGGCGTTCTAAGACCATTCTCACATGTCCATGATGTTCCTCTGTGGAGTTAGAAAAAATTAGAATATCATCCAGATAAATCACCACAAATGTATCTAGGAGATCCCTGAAGATATCATTCACGAAGTGTTGGAAAGTGGCTGGGGCGGTACTCAGACCAAAAGGCATAACTAGATATTCAAAGTGTCCTTAGCGTGACCTGAAAGCAGTCTTCCATTCATCCCCAGGTCTGATACGGACCAAGTTATAGGCCCCACGGAGATCCAGTTTAGAGAAAATTTTGGCATGCCGCACTCTCTCCAACAACTCAGGGATTAAAGGCAATGGATAACGGTTTCTAATAGTAACCTTATTGAGTTCCCTATAGTCTATGCAGGGTCTCAGAGATCCATCTTTCTTCTTCACAAAGAAGATGGGTGCACCTGCGGGAGATGAAGAGGGGCGTATGAAGCCCTTGGCTAAATTTTCGTCTATATAATCCTTCAAAGCTATTAGCTCGGGCCCCGCTAGGGGGTAGATCTTACCAAAAGGTATCTCGGCTCCGGGTAATAATTCAATTGGACAATCATATGGACGGTGAGGAGGAAGCTGATCAGCGTTCTTCTTCTCACATAAATCGTCATAGTCCTGGTATACAGCTGGTAGTTCAGGGACTGACATGGTTCCTTTATGAACAGAGCAAGCTGAAACTCCTTGACTCATCTGTTTCTCCGGAAAGTGTAATTCCTTGGTCTCCCAGTTAATCGTAGGATTCTGCGCCTGCAGCCATGGTAGCCCTAGAATGATGGGAAAGTGGGGAGAAGAGATAATCAAAAAAGACATTTTCTCCTGATGATCTTTACCCATATGGACCTTCAAAGGCTCTGTTTCTTGATCCATTGGTCCAGAAGTCAGTAGAGAGCCATCCACAGTCTCCATCTGTACTGGAGTAGCCTTCTTCACTGAACGTATCCCCTGTTTCAGAGCAAAGGAGATATCCATAAAATTTCCACTTGCTCCTGAGTCGATCATAGCAGAGCTAGACACCCAAACTGAGTCAACCCAGAGTTTGATGGAAAGGAAGCAATGAGAATTGTTTCTTTTACAACTCAGCTGGGACACCGCTGAGGAAACTTGAAAAATTGCAGCGTTTATACCGTCATCGTCCCCAGAACTAACAGAGTTTAAGTCCGAGAAATCAAGATCTCTTGCAGCAGATCTCTCTGGAGCCTGAGGCTCGGACATGACAGAGCTCCTCTCGCAACACTCACAGTGAATGACTGCTGCAGTAGTCTTACTAGAACGGCTGGGGCAGTTTATAATGAAGTGCCCTGACTTACCACAGTAGAAACATAGATTTTCCTTTATACGATGTTCTTTGCGTGCATCACTAACCCGTCTTTGTAAAGAGTCCACCTGCATGGGTTCAGGTTCTGGTTCCCTTGTGATCCTACTCAAAGGTTCCTTAGCTGAGGAGGGAGGTAGTAAAAGGTTAGTGCGATTATTTTCGAACCATCTCTCTTGTCTGCATTCAGTCAGACGAGCATCAATACAGATACAATAGTTAATAAAGTCACCTAACGCAGTGGGAGGGTCGGCACGAGCAAGTTCATCCTTAATCAGTGGAGACAACCCTTTCCGAAAAATAGATTTTTTAGCGGAAGTGTCCCAAGTGGTATCAAGAGCCCATCTCCTGAAATCCAGGGCATATTCGGCTACTGAACGCTTACCTTGGCGCAAAGTTAACATGGCTGCTTCAGCTGTTGCACCTCGATTGGGGTCATCAAACACCTGCCCCATGGCTGAAATAAAAGCATCAAGGTGATTCAAACAATCATTCTCAGTCTCAATCAGAGGGTTTGCCCACATCAAAGCCTTATTGGTAAGCAACATGATTATAGTAAGCACTTTGGATCGTTCAGTGGGAAATTGTGAAGCATGTGCAGAGAAAAATAAATTGCATTGATTAATAAATCCCCTGAATTTCTCACGTTCACCGCCAAAACGAAAAGGAGGTAATTTGGGGATCCCAGAACTTGGGGTTATGGCAGGAGCCTGGGCTCGTTCCTCTAGAGCCTCAATCCTGGCTCGCAATTCCTGGGTAGTCTGTCCAAACACTTGCAAATTATGATTAGTGAGGTCCTGTAGGCTTGCAAAACGGGTTTTTAAAGTCTGTACATCTGAAAGGATTGTATCAGTCACTCCGCAAAGTTCCTTTATGCGGGCCTCCATCTTCCAGATCTTTTAAGGCAGAGGTGCTGGAAGGAGAAGAGGAAAGGAAAAAAAAAAAACAATAGTGTTTACCTGTGGTAACACTCCAGAGTAAAATTTTAAGGGAATGCGCTCACCTGGAATGGTTGTGAGAAGTCACAACCACTGTCATCACATAAGGTATTAAACGGACATCTGATATCCACAGTCACAGCAGACACGGCTTTCCCAGACCCAGCAGACACTAAACATTGGCTCCTGAATCTTGTCATGTATAGTGTACAGTTCCTATAGCGTCTTGTGCTTGGGTGCGAGGAAAACACAGGAGACATAGGTTGAAATGAAATGACTTGTATTACTTCATACAAGCATGCTGAAAAGTTCACACAGTTTGCAGGAACAGCGACAGGAGACACAGCAGGCCAGAGTAACTTCAAGCACTACAATAAATCTCCAAAGCAGGTTCAGGATCTCTTCTCTGTACCGTAATTCCTCTGCAAACATGGATTCACCAAACAGCAGGTTTCCAGAGTCCAAAAGTGTTCCAAGGTTCCTCAGTAGGGAATAACTGGAGTACAAGTCCAAGGCTTCCAGGAGTCAGGTCACAGACTGACTGAGGCTTGATTCAGGAGCACTGATTGTTCAGCTGAGGCTGCTTAAGAAGCAAGAGGGAAGAATCAGGGCGGGAACATGAAAACTGGAAACTCCATATTAACTGAGGGCAAGAGCTGCAGAAAGACAGAAAGCAAAATGGCCGACGGAAAACTGAGTTTCAAGGAACATGGCAACAGAGACAAAGAACCTTACACCTCTCTTCCTCTCCTCCGACTACATGCACTACCGACCCCATCCCCTCACATCTCCTCCAGTCTCTCTCTCCAGTTGTCACAACTCACCTAACTACAATCTTTAATCTCTCACTCTCCTCTGGCATTTTCCCATCCTCCTTCAAACACTCCATCATTACTCCGCTACTAAAGAAACCCGCTCTCGACCCTTCCTGCACAAACAACTACAGACCGGTCTCCAATCTCCCCTTCATCTCTAAACTTTTGGAGTGCCTAGTCTACTCCCGCCTTACCCGTTACCTCTCCACTCACCCCCTCCTAGACCCTTCACAGTCCGGCTTCCGACCCCTACATTCGACTGAAACTGCACTCATCAAAGTGACCAATGACCTTCTGATAGCAAAACGTAACGGCGACCACTCTCTGCTCATTCTTCTCGACCTTTCTGCAGCTTTCGACTACTGTCTAGGCTCCAGTCACTAGTTATTAAGGACACTGCTCTCTCCTGGCTCTCTTCCTATCTTTCTGACCGCTCCTTCAGTGTTTCGTTCTCTGGCTCCACATCATCTCCTCTTCCTCTCACTGTCGGTGTACCCCAGGGCTCAGTCCTTGGCCCCCTTTTCTTCTCTCTCTACACGGCCCCAATTGGACAGACCATCAGCAGATTTGGCTTTCAGTACCATCTTTATGCTGATGACACACAACTATACACGTCATCCCCCGACCTTACCCCCGCTGTTCTACAGAACGCCACCGACTGTCTGTCCGCAGTCTCCAACATCATGTCCGCTCTCTATCTGAAACTTAACCTCTCCAAAACTGAACTCCTTCTGCTCCCACCATCTACTAACCTCCCTAAATCTGACATTTCCCTCTCTGTGGGCAGCACCATAATAACACCCCGGCAGCAGGCTCGCTGTCTGGGTGTTTGACACCAATCTCTCCTTCACCTCCCATACACAATCTCTTGCCCGCTCTTGCCATCTACACCTAAAGAACATCTCTAGAATCCGCCCTTTTCTCACCATGGAAACAACAAAAACCCTCACTGTAGCACTGATCCACTCCCGCCTGGACTACTGCAACTCTCTATTACTTGGCCTCCCCATTACTCGACTATCCCCTCTCCAGTCCATCCTTAATGCAGCAGCCAGGGTCATCCATCTGGCTAATCGGTACTCGGACGCGTCCGCTCTTCGCCAGTCCTTACACTGACTGCCCATTCATTATAGGATCCAATTCAAAGTACTGGTTCTCACCCACAAAGCTCTCCACAGTGCAGCACCCCCCTACATCTCCTCCCTCATTTCTATCTATCGGCCCAACCGACTGCTGCGCTCTGCAAACGACTTTCAACTAACCTGTGCACTAATCCGAACCTCCCACTCCCGACTTCAAGACTTCTCCCGCGCTGCACCAATCCTCTGGAATGCTCTACCCCAAGAAATTAGTACTATCCACAATTTGCATGGTTTCAGGCGCTCCCTCAAAACACATTTGTTCAGAGCTGCCTATAACATTCACTAATCAAAGTCATTCTATGTGTAAGTGTGTATGTGTAGCCCATTCACTATCTCCATCCATCCCTCACTCCCTCAAGATGGCTGGACCATCATTGTAAATGCACCATTGTATATACACACCTGTACTTTGTATCTCCCCCACCTCATTGTAGATTGTAAGCTCTCACGAGCAGGGGCGGCTTATTTTGCTTTAATTATTGTATTGTTAACGTTGTTACTTATGACTTGTGTTTTGAAACTGTTAAACTGTAAAGTGCTGCGGAATATGTTGGCTGTAAGGTTCTTTGTCTCTGTTGACATGTTCCTTGAAACTCAGTTTTCCGTCGGCCATTTTGCTTTCTGTCTTTCTGCAGCTCTTGCCCTCAGTTAATATGGAGTTTCCAGTTTTCATGTTCCCGCCCTGATTCTTCCCTCTTGCTTCTTAAGCAGCCTCAGCTGAACAATCAGTGCTCCTGAATCAAGCCTCAGTCAGTCTGTGACCTGACTTCTGGAAACCTTGGACTTGTACTCCAGCTATTCCCTACTGAGGAGCCTTGGAACACTTTTGGACTCTGGAAACCTGCTGTTTGGTGAATCCATGTTTGCAGAGGAATTACGGTACAGAGAAGAGATCCTGAACCTGCTTTGGAGATTTATTGTAGTGCTTGAAGTTACTCTGGCCTGCTGTGTCTCCTGTCGCTGTTCCTGCAAACTGTGTGAACTTTTCAGCATGCTTGTATGAAGTAATACAAGTCATTTCATTTCAACCTATGTCTACTGTGTTTTCCTCGCACCCAAGCACAAGACGCTATAGGAACTGTACACTATACATGACAAGATTCAGGAGCCAATGTTTAGTGTCTGCTGGGTCTGGGAAAGCCGTGTCTGCTGTGACTGTGGATATCAGATGTCCGTTTAATACCTTATGTGATGACAGTGGTTGTGACTTCTCACAACCATTCCAGGTGAGCGCATTCCCTTAAAATTTTACTCTGGAGTGTTACCACAGGTAAACACTATTGTTTTTTTTTTTTCCTTTCCTCTTCTCCTTCCAGCACCTCTGCCTTAAAAGATCTGGAAGATGGAGGCCCGCATAAAGGAACTTTGCGGAGTGACTGATACAATCCTTTCAGATGTACAGACTTTAAAAACCCGTTTTGCAAGCCTACAGGACCTCACTAATCATAATTTGCAAGTGTTTGGACAGACTACCCAGGAATTGCGAGCCAGGATTGAGGCTCTAGAGGAACGAGCCCAGGCTCCTGCCATAACCCCGAGTTCTGGGATCCCCAAATTACCTCCTTTTCGTTTTGGCGGTGAACGTGAGAAATTCAGGGGATTTATTAATCAATGCAATTTATTTTTCTCTGCACATGCTTCACAATTTCCCACTGAACGATCCAAAGTGCTTACTATAATCATGTTGCTTACCAATAAGGCTTTGATGTGGGCAAACCCCCTGATTGAGACTGAGGATGATTGTTTGAATCACCTTGATGCTTTTATTTCAGCCATGGGGCAGGTGTTTGATGACCCCAATCGAGGTGCAACAGCTGAAGCAGCCATGTTAACTTTGCGCCAAGGTAAGCGTTCAGTAGCCGAATATGCCCTGGATTTCAGGAGATGGGCTCTTGATACCACTTGGGACACTTCCGCTAAAAAAATCTATTTTTCGGAAAGGGTTGTCTCCACTGATTAAGGATGAACTTGCTCGTGCCGACCCTCCCACTGCGTTAGGTGACTTTATTAACTATTGTATCTGTATTGATGCTCGTCTGACTGAACGCAGACAAGAGAGATGGTTCGAAAATAATCGCACTAACCTTTTACTACCTCCCTCCTCAGCTAAGGAACCTTTGAGTAGGATCACAAGGGAACCAGAACCTGAACCCATGCAGGTGGACTCTTTACAAAGACGGGTTAATGATGCACGCAAAGAACATCGTATAAAGGAAAATCTATGTTTCTACTGTGGTAAGACAGGGCACTTCATTATAAACTGCCCCAGCCGTTCTCGTAAGACTACTGCAGCAGTCATTCACTGTGAGTGTTGCGAGAGGAGCTCTGTCATGTCCGAGCCTCAGGCTCCAGAGAGATCTGCTGCAAGAGATCTTGATTTCTCGGACTTAAACTCTGTTAGTTCTGGGGACGATGACGGTATAAACGCTGCAATTTTTCAAGTTTCCTCAGCGGTGTCCCAGCTGAGTTGTAAAAGAAACAGTTCTCATTGCTTCCTTTCCATCAAACTCTGGGTTGACTCAGTCTGGTGTCTAGCTCTGCTATGATCGACTCAGGAGCAAGTGGAAATTTTATGGATATCTCCTTTGCTCTGAAACAGGGGGTACGTTCAGTGAAGAAGGCTACTCCAGTACAGATGGAGACTGTGGATGGCTCTCTACTGACTTCTGGACCAGTGGATCAAGAAACAGAGCCTTTGAGGGTCCTTATGGGTAAAGATCATCAGGAGAAAATGTCTTTTTTGCTTATCTCTTCTCCCCACTTTCCCATTATTCTAGGGCTACCATGGCTGCAGGCGCAGAATCCTACGATTAACTGGGAGACCAAGGAATTACACTTTCCGGAGAAACAGATGAGTCAAGGAGTTTCAGCTTGCTCTGTTCCTAAAGGAACCATGTCAGTCCCTGAACTACCAGCTGTATACCAGGACTATGTGGATTTATGTGACAAGAAGAACGCTGATCAGCTTCCTCCTCACCGTCCATATGATTGTCCAATTGAATTATTGCCTGGAGCCGAGATACCTTTTGGTAAGATCTACCCCCTAGCGGGGCCCGAGCTAAAAGCTTTGAAGGATTATATAGACGAAAATTTAGCCAAGGGCTTCATACGCCCCTCTTCATCTCCCGCAGGTGCACCCATCTTCTTTGTGAAGAAGAAAGATGGATCTCTGAGACCCTGCATAGACTATAGGGAACTCAATAAGGTTACTATTAGAAACCGTTATCCATTGCCTTTAATCCCTGAGTTGTTGGAGAGAGTGCGGCATGCCAAAATTTTCTCTAAACTGGATCTCCGTGGGCCTATAACTTGGTCCGTATTAGACCTGGGGATGAATGGAAGACTGCTTTCAGGTCACGCTAAGGACACTTTGAATATCTAGTTATGCCTTTTGGTCTGAGTACCGCCCCAGCCACTTTCCAACACTTCGTGAATGATATCTTCAGGGATCTCCTAGATACATTTGTGGTGATTTATCTGGATGATATTCTAATTTTTTCTAACTCCACAGAGGAACATCATAGACATGTGAGAATGGTCTTAGAACGCCTAAGACAAAACCATCTCTACATCAAACTTGAAAAATGTGAATTCCATAGGACCGAAATTCAATTTCTGGGGTATGTACTATCTACGCAAGGGATTAGTATGGATGGAAGCAAGACCCAATCCATCAAGGATTGGCCAATTCCTAGAAATGTGAAGGAGGTGCAGCGTTTCATCGGGTTTGCCAACTTCTATAGACGTTTCATTAAGAATTTTTCTGAGGTAGTGTCACCTATCACCCAACTTACCTGGAAACAGTCTAGGTTCTCCTGGACCCCGCAAGCTCAGGAAGCATTTTCCTGTTTAAAGGATAAATTTACCACCGCACCTATCTTAGTACATCCCAACCCCGAGCTTGCCTTCATAATAGAGGTGGATGCTTCAGACTGTGCCATTGGAGCTATACTCTCTCAGAGAACAGGTGAGAAGAATGTCTTGCATCCCTGTGCCTTCTTTTCCCAGCAGTTGTCTTCGGCTGAGAGGAACTACGATGTGGGCAATAGAGAATTGTTGGCCATTATTGCCGCCTTCAAGGAATGGAGACACCTTCTTCAGGGAGCTGCACAGCAAATAGTCGTCCTGACAGACCATCGTAACCTTGAATTTATCAGGTCGGCTAAGTGCCTGACTCCTCGCCAGGCTCGCTGGAATCTTTTCCTAAACAAATTTAATTTTGTCATTTCTTATAGACCAGGATCGCGCAATGGAAAGGCTGATGCACTCTCTAGGATTCATTCAGCAGAGACACGTCCACTTACTCCTCCTAAGACTATTCTTCCTGACTCTAGATTCCTGGGAGTGATTCATAATCAAGACCTACTTAAGGACATCAAGGAAGCATACCATGCGGATTCTTTGTTGGCTCAACCCCCAAGGGACGTAAGTCTTGTCTTTAAGAATGGTGTGTGGATTCAGGGACAACGTCTGTATATACCTGAAACAGTCAGATTGAGAGTATTGCAACTCATCCACGATTCCAAGATAGCCGGGCATAGGGGAATTCTAAAGACACAAGAATTTCTTTCTCGTTTCTTTTGGTGGCCCACTTACAGGAAAGATGTCTTAAACTATGTCACTTCATGTGAAGTCTGTGCAAGATGCAAAACACCTCGCTCCTCACCAACTGGTCTGTTGCAACCTCTTCCCACCCCGTCCCGCCCGTGGGGATCCATTTCTATGGACTTCATTGTGGAGTTACCAACCTCTCAAGGGAAGAACACCATTCTAGTGGTGGTTGACCGTCTAACAAAGGCAGCTCATTTTATCCCTTGTGTCGGCTTACCCACTGCAAAACAGACATCAGACTTGATGATTAAGAATGTGTTTCGCTTACATGGAGTACCGGATGAGGTCATTTCGGATCGAGGGGTGCAATTCACTTCAAGGTTTTGGCAAAATTTCTGTGCAGCATTGGACATTAAAGTAAACCTTTCTTCTGCTTTTCATCCCCAGACTAATGGACAGACAGAACGAACCAATCAGACCCTGGAGCAGTATCTCCGCTGTTTTATCTGCCACCTACAGGATGATTGGGTGGATCTACTTCCACTGGCTGAGTTCTCTTATAACAACTCTCAGAGCGCCTCCACTAAGCAGTCTCCTTTTTACTCCAATCTAGGTTATCATCCTAACATTCTTCCTCGATTTCCCATAGATACGCCCTTGCCGGCAGTGGCTGAAAGAATCACTTCTTTACAAAAGAATATGGATCTTCTAAAGGAAAATCTAGAATTGGCTCAGGAAAGGTACAAGAAAGCAGCAGATAAATTTCGTACACCTGCACCAGCTTTCAAGGTAGGAGATTTGGACTGGCTGTCAACCAGAAATCTTAAATTAAAGATTCCATCGTCTAAATTGGGACATAAGTACATTGGACCTTATAAGATCAATAAGATTATAAGTGCTGTTGCTTGTCGTCTTCAACTGCCCAGAACTATGAGAATCCACCCTGTCTTTCATGTATCCCTACTAAAGGCTGCAACACCCAATACGTTTCCTGGACGTTCTTCTCCTTGCCCTGACCCAGTGCTGGTCGATGGTCAGGAAGAATTTATGGTGGAAAGGATTCTAGATTCCAGGTTGTACAGAAATCAGTTGCAATATTTGATTAAATGGCAGGGCTACCCAGTGGAGGACAACTCATGGGAACCAGTCCATAATGTAAATGCTCCTCGCCTGCTCCGCCAGTTTCATCAGAGGTACCCTGACAAGCCTGGTCTGAGGTCATCCGGAGGTTGTCCCTAAGGGGGGAGTAATGTAAGGTTCTTTGTCTCTGTTGACATGTTCCTTGAAACTCAGTTTTCCGTCGGCCATTTTGCTTTCTGTCTTTCTGCAGCTCTTGCCCTCAGTTAATATGGAGTTTCCAGTTTTCATGTTCCCGCCCTGATTCTTCCCTCTTGCTTCTTAAGCAGCCTCAGCTGAACAATCAGTGCTCCTGAATCAAGCCTCAGTCAGTCTGTGACCTGACTTCTGGAAACCTTGGACTTGTACTCCAGCTATTCCCTACTGAGGAGCCTTGGAACACTTTTGGACTCTGGAAACCTGCTGTTTGGTGAATCCATGTTTGCAGAGGAATTACGGTACAGAGAAGAGATCCTGAACCTGCTTTGGAGATTTATTGTAGTGCTTGAAGTTACTCTGGCCTGCTGTGTCTCCTGTCGCTGTTCCTGCAAACTGTGTGAACTTTTCAGCATGCTTGTATGAAGTAATACAAGTCATTTCATATCAACCTGTGTCTCCTGTGTTTTCCTCGCACCCAAGCACAAGACGCTATAGGAACTGTACACTATACATGACATTGGCGCTATATAAATAAAGATTATTATTATAAGTCGTTGTGTTAAGACATTGTGGATATTTCCTGTGCCCTGACTGGTTAGCCGCAATATGCACATATAAAGTGAGAAGAAAAAAAAGTTTACAAGCACGCTCTCCTATGAGCTCTTCCAGCCCCTTATCTTCATCAAACACTTGCCCCACGCTCATCATACACCTCCATTATCATAGCCAAAGTGCTCAAATTACTTTAGTAGCAACAGAAATATTATCCTACACTTTTTTCCAATTTTATAAAATTTTGCTTGTGTTTCCAATCACGAATCCGAAAGTGCCATATTCGTGTAAATTTTTTGCTTGGTGATCGTTTTTTCGAACAATTTCGCTCATGACTAATAGAGAGAACTGTGCAGTTCTTTCTCCAATAGGGCAGAGCAATTCTGGAGCATGGGGGTAGCTCCCTTGGTTTGCTCCTAGTTCACATTAGTCTGGATGTGCCAGTAAGGTTTTTTTGTCTTTTGAATGTTAGCTTACTGACCGAGCACTCCACCTCGACCAGGTGTTGATTTTAATTACAGAAGGTCCCTACTTACTCATAAATGCAGGCATTGCTGACAGAGGTGCCACTTTCACCCAGAAATTCAGATATCAGCCTAATACAGGTATGTTCACATTAGGTCAGGGACTCACCAGAATTGAGACCACCTTGACGATGGTTGGTGGGCTTTTAATATTTGGCCAAATGTTTATACTAAGAGTCTCAAATTTTTCCTTAGATTCCTTATACTCCAAAGCCATATTGCTATTCAAAATTTAATGTATTCTATGTTGTCATGCTTTAGTATGATAGAGTGCAGCCTTTTCTTGTATGTTTTACATGGGGGTAGCTCCCCTTGGTTTGCACCTAGTTCACATTAGTCTGGATGTGCCTGTCAGGTTTTTTTGTCTTTTGAATGTTAGCTTACTGACCGAGCACTCCACCCCCACCAGGTGGTGATTTTAATTACACCAGGTCCCTACTTACTCATAAATGCAGGCATTACTGACAGAGGTGCCACTTTCACCCAGAAATTCAGATATCAGCCTAATACAGGTATGTTCACATTAGGTCAGGGACTCACCAGAATTGAGACCACCTTGACGATGGTTGGTGGGCTTTTAATATTTGGCCAAATGTTTACACTAAGCGTCTCAAATTTTTCCTTATACTCCAAAGCCATATTGCTATTCAAAATGTCATGTATTCTATGTTGTCATGCTTTGGTATGATAGAGTGCAGCCTTTTCTTGTATGTTTTACATGGGGGTAGCTCCCCTTGGTTTGCACCTATTTCACATTAGTCTGGATGTGCCAGTCAGGTTTTTTTGTCTCATAAAAGGGAACCTGTCAGCAGGATTGTGCTCAGTAACCTACAGGCAATGCCAAGTTGGCATCGTTATACTGATTAAAATGATACTTTGGTTAATGAAATCCATCATGAGGTTGTTCTGTAATCTTTATTTGCAGTTTTCAGTTAATGATATGCTCTTACTTCGGGGCAGCCTGTGGATGGGGCTTTATGTAGTGCTCTGCTTAGCTATTCATACTGATGGCTTCTGACAGGTCACTGATTCCTCAGTGACCTGCCCACTATTTTATATACTGAATATTATATGGATTGGAAAAAAAAATCACATTCCGCAGGCACTGGCAGTGGCGCCTGCCCTGCAGCATGATCGCATATATAATATACATGAAATTGTTTTATTTGCTGATATATCTGATAGCCGATAGATGCTACTGTGCATGCGCCACTGGTGCTATCTTAGTGGAGACAATTTTTTTCTTTCCTTTAGCAAGATGGTGCCGGCGGCAGTGGAATCTATCGGATTGCCAGTAGATGCTACTGCGCAGGTGCCACCAGCGCCATCTTAGTGGAGTCAATTTTAGCACTATTCATCCCTGACATCGAATGTTTTAAATGTCAGACCAAAGGATAGTAATGGCAAAAAATATACCTGCCTATAATGGGGGCTGTTTGGTTTCAATTAAGGTGTCCAGCATTTGATGGACATGCTAATGGAAACTAAACAGACCCCATTATAGATAAAGGGATATGTTTTTGCAACAAAATTGATGTTGGTCCTAATTCTATATTCCTGTACATATAGTGGTTCTGATGATGCACTCATGTACAGATGTTGGTTCTTTTGACGTATTCATGTACTGATGGCTGTTCTGGGGACATATTTATCACCAGAACCATCATCAGTACGTGACTATAAAACCATAATCATCATCAGTACATAAATAGAACACCAGAGCCAACACTGGTACATAAATACAGCACCAGAACTATCATAAGTAAGTAAATAGTTCACTAGAACACCATCAGTACATGAATGCATCACCAGAAGCACTATCCGTAAATAAATACACTAGTATCATCATCATTACATCTATACATCACCAGAACCACCATCAGTACATGAACACATCACCAGAAATGCCATCATTGCATGACTACAACACCAAGCTTAGTACAGCAATCAAATGTAATGTCAAATCAGGCCCATGTGCAGTAACATGCAAACATTTGGGCACCCCTAATTGAAATTACTGTTATTGTAAACAGTTAAGCAAGTTGAAGAAATTATCATGAAGAAGAAATTATCTCTTAAAGGCTTAAAGTTAAACATGACACATTTCCTTTGTATTTTAGGTCAAAAAATATATTACAAAAAGGAAAATGGGCTGATGCAAAAGTTTGCACATCCTGCATCAGGGGCGGAACTATAGTGGAAGCAGGGGAAGCAGCTGCCACAGGGCCCGGGCTAGAAGGGGGCCCGTCCCTGCTGCAGCTGCCCTGTGATTTAGGAGCAAAAAGGGGGGCCTGAGCACGCTGGCAAATGGATCCGCGCTCGGGCCCCCTCCCAACATTTTGTTCAGGTCTCTGACTCTGAACGCTGATGCATAACAACACTGTGTTGTTTTAAAGAGACACTACAGTGTTGTAAATGCAGACAGCGAACAGAAATGAGCACTGTAGCTTTAAGCTGCGGCCCAGTGCATTATGGTCCGTCTGTCACAGCGTGTGTGCATGTGGGGGCGGACAGCAGACGGCCAGGCAGACCACATGAAGCAGCAGGCTGACTGGACAAGCAGGTGGAAGCCCGGGCGAGCAGGGTGAGTACCGTGAGTCTCTCAACAGTGAGAAGAGGCTTGGCTGCTCAATGGTGACTGGGAGGGCAGGTGCAGGCAGGATCTAACAGGGCCCACATTCAACAGGGCCCAGGCCCCAGGCTGCAGTGCAGGGGGCCCACATTCAACACAGGGCCCAGGTAGCAAGGGGCCCGCATTCCAACAGGGCCTCGGGCTTCTGGGCCCTGTTTGACGCAAGCCTCAAGTCACCACTAACCTCCCCCTGGGCCCTGTTGGGCACGGGACCTCAGTCACCAGTAGCCTCCCCCTGGCCCAGTAACAGCCTCATGGTTGCTACAAGTGACGAGTGACACCCTGATCTCTGCTACATGTGACAAGTAACAACCTCAGCTCTGCTACATGTAACAAGTAACAACCTCAGCTCTGCTACATGTGACAAGTAGCAACCTCGGCTCTGCTACATGTGACAAGTAGCAACCTCAGCTCTGCTACATGTGACAAGTAACAACCTCAACTCTGCTACTTGTGACAAGTAGCAACCTCAGCTCTGCTATTTGTGACAAGTAACAACCTCAGCTCTGCTTATGTGACAAGTAACAACCTCAGCTCTGCTCATGTGACAAGTAGCAACCTCAGCTCTGCTACATGTGACAAGTAACCTCAGCTCTTCTACATGTGACAAGTAGCAACCTCAGCTCTGCTACATGTGACAAGTAACAACCTCAGCTCTGCTACATTTGACAAGTAACAACCTCAGCTCTGCTACATTTGACAAGTAACAACCTCAGCTCTGCTACATGTGACAAGTAGCAACCTCGGCTCTGCTACATGTGACAAGTAACAACCTCAGCTCTGCTACATGTGACAAGTAGCAACCTCAGCTCTGCTCATGTGACAAGTAACAACCTCAGCTCTGCTCATGTGACAAGTAACAACCTCAGCTCTGCTCATGTGACAAGTAACAACCTCAGCTCTGCTCATGTGACAAGTAGCAACCTCAGCTCTGCTCATGTGACAAGTAGCAACCTCAGCTCTGCTCATGTGACAAGTAGCAACCTCAGCTCTGCTACATGTGACAAGTAACCTCAGCTCTGCTACATGTGACAAGTAGCAACCTCAGCTCTGCTACATGTGACAAGTAGCAACCTCGGCTCTGCTACATGTGACAAGTAGCAACCTCGGCTCTGCTCATGTGACTAGTAGCAACCTCGGCTCTGCTACATGTGACAAGTAACCTCAGCTCTGCTACATGTGACAAGTAGCAACCTCAGCTCTGCTACTTGTGACAAGTAGCAACCTCAGCTCTGCTATTTGTGACAAGTAACAACCTCAGCTCTGCTCATGTGACAAGTAACAACCTCAGCTCTGCTACTTGTGACAAGTAGCAACCTCAGCTCTGCTATTTGTGACAAGTAACAACCTCAGCTCTGCTCATGTGACAAGTAACAACCTCAGCTCTGCTCATGTGACAAGTAGCAACCTCGGCTCTGCTACATGTGACAAGTAGCAACCTCAGCTCTGCTACATGTGACAAGTAGCAACCTCGGCTCTGCTACATGTGACAAGTAGCAACCTCAGCTCTGCTACTTGTGACAAGTAGCAACCTCAGCTCTGCTATTTGTGACAAGTAACAACCTCAGCTCTGCTCATGTGACAAGTAACAACCTCAGCTCTGCTCATGTGACAAGTAGCAACCTTGGCTCTGCTACATGTGACAAGTAACCTCAGCTCTGCTACATGTGACAAGTAGCAACCTCAGCTCTGCTACATGTGACAAGTAACCTCAGCTCTGCTACATGTGACAAGTAACAACCTCAGCTCTGCTACATTTGACAAGTAACAACCTCAGCTCTGCTACATGTGACAAGTAGCAACCTCGGCTCTGCTACATGTGACAAGTAACAACCTCAGCTCTGCTACATGTGATAAGTAGCAACCTCAGCTCTGCTCATGTGACAAGTAACAACCTCAGCTCTGCTCATGTGACAAGTAACAAACTCAGCTCTGCTACATGTGACAAGTAGCAACCTCAGCTCTGCTACATGTGACAAGTAACAACCTCAGCTCTGCTACATGTGACAAGTAGCAACCTCGGCTCTGCTACATGTAACAACCTCAGCTCTGCTACATGTGACAAGTAGCAACCTCAGCTCTGCTCATGTGACAAGTAACAACCTCAGCTCTGCTCATGTGACAAGTAACAACCTCAGCTCTGCTACATGTGACAAGTAACAACCTCAGCTCTGCTACATGTGACAAGTAACAACCTCAGCTCTGCTACATGTGACAAGTAGCAACCTCAGCTCTGCTACATGCGAGGAGTGACAGCCTCATCTCTGCTACATGTGCGGAGCGACAGCCTCAGCTTTGCTATACAAGTAGCAGAGCTGAGGCTGTCACTCCTCACATGTTGCAGAGATGAGGCTGTCACTCCTTACATGTAGCAGAGCTGAGGCTGTCACTCCTCGAATGTAGCAGAGCTGAGGCTGTCCCTACTCACATGTAGCAGAGCTGAGGCTGTTCCTCCTCACATGTAGCAGAGCTGAGGCTGTCACTCCTCACATGTAGCAGAACTGAGTCTGTCACTCCTCACATGTAGCAGAGCTGAGGCTGTCACTCCTCACATGTAGCAGAGCTGAGGCTGTCACTCCTCACATGTGTAATTGGTGAGGGCGTGGTGCAGAAGTACGGTATACAGAACAATCTTAGATTATTCTGTATACCGGACTGTTGTTCTACTGAATAAATCATCCGTTTTGAAAGCAATTTGCAGGCTGGATTACAAGTTTCTTCACATATTTACTCTGGAGAAAGCCTACCTTCGTCACTACCTCAGTTGCTTCCTGGGAGTTGGTTCTTTTCTGTTATTTCACTATCATTACTCCAAAAACCTCTAATTTTGGATAATAAAGGTATCTTTCTTAACACAACTTGGGTAGACCGGGATTGGCAACGCGCGCGAGGGGGGGGGCCCCATTGTGAAGTTTGCTGTGGGGCCCTGCCGTTCCTAGTTACGCCCCTGTCCTGCATGATTAGTACCTAGTAGGACTTCCTTTTGAAAGTATTACAGTTTGCAAATACTTTTTGTAGCCAGCCAAGAGTCTTTCAATTCTTGTTTGAAGGATTTTCATCCATCCTTCATTGGAAAATTCTTCCAGTTCTGTGAGATTCCTGGGTCATCTTCCACCCCATTAAAGAAGGGTATACCTAAAGGGCAGTTCCTTCGTATTAGGAGGAACTGTTCAGACTTGGGGACTTTTAGGAGACAAGCTGGGGATTTGTATGACAGGTTTAGAGCAAGAAACTATCTGTGTGATGTCCTAGATGGTCCATTTCATGAAGCCCTATTTGCGGATAGACAGACCCTCCTGAATAAAAGGGATATTAAAAATGAGAATAGTGACATGGTGAGGATGATTGGGACATATGATGCTCAATCTGAAAGAGTGTACCAAATCCTCAAAAAACACTGGGGGATTTTGTTAGTGGATCCTAATCTTAAGAAATTTGTGCCCCCTAAACCCAGTGTCACATACAGAAGAGGGAGGTCTATCGGTGATAAATTGGTCCATAGTCTTTATCAGAGACCAAAAGGACCGGGGACTTGGCTGGACAGAAAACCACTAGGTTTTTTCAGATGCGGTAATTGTTCTAGGTGTGAATATATGTCTCAAGGTAAAACCTTTGTTAGCTCAGCAAATGGGAGAGTTTTCACTATCAGTGATTTGGGAATTGCAGGTCAATGGGCCTGGTTTATAAGGCTACGTGTACTTGTCCTATGGACTATGTCGGCAAGACCATAAGAGAACTGAGGGTGCGGGTGGGTGAACATCTATGTGACATCCGCAATAAACGAGACACACCGGAGGCGCGTCACATGAATGAGGTGCATGGCGGGTGTGCAAAAGAAATTACCTTCAGTATGATAGAATTTGTCAAACTAAAAATTAGAGGGGGTGATTTGGACAGGAATGTACAAAAACGGGAGGCTGAATGGATTTTCAGACTACAGACCCTGGCCCCTAAGGGGTTAAATGAATGCTTGTCCTTTGCCTGCTTTATATGATATTGTGTTGGAAGAGAATCCTGTATTGGTACTAACCCTGTTATGGGTGTTTCAGATGATTGCATACCCTAACTTTTTGTCTTTTCCTGATTGATGGATTAATATCTTTATCATAAGTTTATATATGTAAATATTTTCTTTTTTCTTATTTATTATTTAATCATGCTCCTTTAGATTATTGCGCATATATATGTATATTAAATGGTGGGATATAACATTATAGCCACTTTGGAAGTCCATATTCCGACAATCTTAGACTAATAATGGGGCTTGGACTTATTAATGCGCATGAGCTGCTTGGAACGTACAGATGGATTAGATTATTGATTATTGCGCATATATATGCTCATTAAATGGTGGTACCTAATATTATAGCCAGTTTAGAAGTCCATATTCCAACAATCTCAGATTATTTATGGGACTGGACTTATTAATGCGCATGTGCCGCTTGGAACGCACAGATGGAGCGCAGGACGTTCATCACCGGAAATTATGCTCCCTATGTAATCATTGCGCGCTCTGCCGGCTTCATGTGACGTGGTGTGGAGCGCAAAGAATCCTGTGTGAACGCACGCCGGCATGGAGTGGTAAGTTAGGGTGAGGGCATGATTTTCACCGCTAAGACGTTAGGTGATTACCGCTGACCATTGGGTAGGCGGAGCCAATAATGGCAGTGGGATGAATCAGGGGTTATTTAAGTCACCTGTTATCGACCGCCGGGCATACCATTCATCACTATGGTATCCGGCATCAACTCCATCCGATCCTCCTGATGAACCGTGCAAACGGGGAAACGCGTCGGGGTGTCTTCTACTCATGCTAAGTCCCTCACTATCAAAACTGTTATGCATTTGGGATTATCTGGTTATTGCTGCTTGACTCTATTATAAAATGTGCTGCTGTGGCAAAGAGGGTCGATATACAGCTCTTGCTAAATGATTAATAATCAAATTGATTCTTGTTGCAAGGTTGTGGGGACTTATTATTAATATGAATATGATGATATAAATTTTTGCATGATTTAATTTTGCTTTGCTGCTGAACCTGCAGACCAATGTGTTTTTTGATTTCTAAGGGTCTATCCTTTTCATTCTTCTCCTTCACTATATTGTTTTCCCACCTATGACAATAGGGAATTATCAGGGAAGGAGGGACAGTCCTCGTTGAGTGGGGGCGCCAAAAAATCATTTCTTAGGGTGCCAACCTCCACATCAAGGAAGGAGAAAGTCGAGGTTTATTGCAGGGTTCAGCAGGAAGGTATTGGTCTTCTATACGATTTTATACTTAATAGGTTTATTTGTAACCAATTACACTGGGTTAGGTGTTTTTTAAGGTATTATCAATAAAATCTAGTTTTTATGGGAAATTTATGTTCACTCTAGATACAGTTTCCTTTGGTAATCGAATTT
>JARQOD010000002.1:312095850-312169248 GCA_033576555.1 Oophaga sylvatica
TCCAAAAACCTCTAATTTTGGATAATAAAGGTATCTTTCTTAACACAACTTGGGTAGACCGGGATTGGCAACGCGCGCGAGGGGGGGGGGCCCCATTGTGAAGTTTGCTGTGGGGCCCTGCCGTTCCTAGTTACGCCCCTGTCCTGCATGATTAGTACCTAGTAGGACTTCCTTTTGAAAGTATTACAGTTTGCAAATACTTTTTGTAGCCAGCCAAGAGTCTTCAATTCTTGTTTGAAGGATTTTCATCCATCCTTCATTGGAAAATTCTTCCAGTTCTGTGAGATTCCTGGGTCATCTTCCACCCCATTAAAGAAGGTATACCTAAAGGGCAGTTCCTTCTATTAGGAGGAACTGTTCAGACTTGGGGACTTTTAGGAGACAAGCTGGGGATTTGTATGACAGGTTTAGAGCAAGAAACTATCTGTGTGATGTCCTAGATGGTCCATTTCATGAAGCCCTATTTGCGGATAGACAGACCCTCCTGAATAAAAGGGATATTAAAAATGAGAATAGTGACATGGTGAGGATGATTGGGACATATGATGCTCAATCTGAAAGAGTGTACCAAATCCTCAAAAAACACTGGGGGATTTTGTTAGTGGATCCTAATCTTAAGAAATTTGTGCCCCCTAAACCCAGTGTCACATACAGAAGAGGGAGGTCTATCGGTGATAAATTGGTCCATAGTCTTTATCAGAGACCAAAAGGACCGGGACTTGGCTGGACAGAAAACCACTAGGTTTTTTTCAGATGCGGTAATTGTTCTAGGTGTGAATATATGTCTCAAGGTAAAACCTTTGTTAGCTCAGCAAATGGGAGAGTTTTCACTATCAGTGATTTGGGAATTGCAGGTCAATGGGCCTGGTTTATAAGGCTAACGTGTACTTGTCCTATGGACTATGTCGGCAAGACCATAAGAGAACTGAGGGTGCGGGTGGGTGAACATCTATGTGACATCCGCAATAAACGAGACACACCGGAGGCGCGTCACATGAATGAGGTGCATGGCGGTGTGCAAAAGAAATTACCTTCAGTATGATAGAATTTTGTCAAACTAAAAATTAGAGGGGTGATTTGACAGGAATGTACAAAAACGGGAGGCTGAATGGATTTTCAGACTACAGACCCTGGCCCCTAAGGGTTAAATGAATGCTTGTCCTTTGCCTGCTTTATATTATATTGTGTTGGAAGAGAATCCTGTATTGGTACTAACCCTGTTATGGGTGTTTCAGATGATTGCATACCCTAACTTTTTGTCTTTTCCTGATTGATGGATTAATATCTTTATCATAAGTTTATATATGTAAATATTTTCTTTTTTTCTATTTATTATTAATCATGCTCCTTTAGATTATTGCGCATATATATGTATATTAAATGGTGGGATATAACATTATAGCCACTTTGGAAGTCCATATTCCGACAATCTTAGACTAATAATGGGGCTGGACTTATTAATGCGCATGAGCTGCTTGGAACGTACAGATGGATTAGATTATTGATTATTGCGCATATATATGCTCATTAAATGGTGGTACCTAATATTATAGCCAGTTTAGAAGTCCATATTCCAACAATCTCAGATTATTTATGGGACTGGACTTATTAATGCGCATGTGCCGCTTGGAACGCACAGATGGAGCGCAGGACGTTCATCACCGGAAATTATGCTCCCTATGTAATCATTGCGCGCTCTGCCGGCTTCATGTGACGTGGTGTGGAGCGCAAAGAATCCTGTGTGAACGCACGCCGGCATGGAGTGGTAAGTTAGGGTGAGGCATGATTTTCACCGCTAAGACGTTAGGTGATTACCGCTGACCATTGGTAGGCGGAGCCAATAATGCAGTGGGATGAATCAGGGGTTATTTAAGTCACCTGTTATCGACCGCCGGGCATACCATTCATCACTATGGTATCCGGCATCAACTCCATCCGATCCTCCTGATGAACCGTGCAAACGGGGAAACGCGTCGGGGTGTCTTCTACTCATGCTAAGTCCCTCACTATCAAAACTGTTATGCATTTGGGATTATCTGGTTATTGCTGCTTGACTCTATTATAAAATGTGCTGCTGTGGCAAAGAGGGTCGATATACAGCTCTTGCTAAATGATTAATAATCAAATTGATTCTTGTTGCAAGGTTGTGGGGACTTATTATTAATATGAATATGATGATATAAATTTTTGCATGATTAATTTTGCTTTGCTGCTGAACCTGCAGACCAATGTTTTTTTTGATTTCTAAGGGTCTATCCTTTTCATTCTTCTCCTTCACTTATTGTTTTCCCACCTATGACAATAGGGAATTATCAGGGAAGAGGGACAGTCCTCGTTGAGTGGGGGCGCCAAAAAATCATTTCTTAGGGTGCCAACCTCCACATCAAGGAAGGAGAAAGTCGAGGTTTATTGCAGGTTCAGCAGAAGGTATTGGTCTTCTATACGATTTTATACTTAATAGGTTTATTTGTAACCAATTACACTGGGTTAGGTGTTTTTTAAGGTATTATCAATAAAATCTAGTTTTTATGGGAAATTTATGTTCACTCTAGATACAGTTTCCTTTGGTAATCGAATTTAGTGATTTGTTCATGTTGCATGCACTGCTATTTTGACGTGTAGCCAAAGATTTTCAATAAAGTTTAGATCAGGGGACTGTGAGGGCCATTGTAAAACCTTCAGCTTTCACCTTTTGAGGTAGTCTATTTGTAATTTTGATGAGTGTTTATGATCATTTTCCACTTATACTTGTAAAAGCCATCCTCTTTTTTACCTTCAGCTTTTTTACATATGGTGTTATGTTTGCATCAATAATTTGCTGAAATTTCATTGAACCCATTCTTCCCTCTACCCATAAAGTGTTCCTTGTGCCTTTGGCTATAGTACAACCTCAAAGCTTGATTGATTCACCCTCATGCTTAACGTTTGGCGAGATATTCTTTTCCTGAGATGTTGTGCCCTTTTTCCTCCCCACATACCTTTAAACTTTGTGGCCAAAGAGTTTCTACTTTAATCTCATTTGTCACACAGGACTTGTTTCCAAAATGCATCAGGATGGTTTAGATGTTCTTTTGCATACTTATGATGCATCACCTGGCCTTTGGTCAAAGTTATCGGATCACACAAATCTCCAAGGGTGGCCAAACTTTTTGCATTTGCTCATTTTTCTTTAGTATTTTTGAAGCTGTAAAAGATGAAAATATATATATTTTGTTAGCCTAAAATACAAAATGAAATGTGCAATCTTCAACTTTAGGCATTAGAGATCATTTCATCTTTAACTTGCTTAACTGTTCTCAATAAACAGTCATTTTGACCAGGTGTGCCCAAACTTTTACATGCCACTGCACATTTGTATGTCATCAACCCACAACTCCCAGCATTTCCTTTATAATGGTAAGGAGATGGTGATAGTTGTTGTTATAAGTCATTATCAGATTATGGACCATTCAGGAACGAGACGAGATTTAGTCAGCATCAACAAATAAACATTTACATCCAGGTTCCTTATAGGTAGCATCTTCTTTGGTTGAGTTGTTTCTTTTTCATTTAGCTTCCATCTTGTCCAAATGCCATGATGAGTTTTTACATCCACAGCTCTTCTCTTCAGACTTCCCTCTTCTCCATTCTTCTGCAGCACGTTGCCCTTAAAAGTAAAAAATGTTATTAAAATGCTTTCTGCATAAAAATATCTGTCCATACTATGCCCTAAATAAGCCTCTTATGGTATATGACCTCCACATGGTTTGCCCTTCTGAGCTATAACCAACATACTGTCCACTATTTTCAGCTATAACCTCCAGAATGACCACCCTTATAAACCACGGCCTATACCATGGCTGCCCCATCCATTATTTCCTCTTAGACTTTCTATATTTCTACATCGCCCCCCTGCCACGCTAACATCTCTCCATACTGTGCCCCCATTTCACACTGTCCCCTCACCATATGCATTCTGTGACTCCTCTTAATACTATGCCCTCATACTGCCCACCACGTTGTCCTCTCAAAACTGTACCCTCCTCCTCACATTGTCCCCCTACACAGTATGATGGTCACCACAAATGCCCATACAGTATATCCACAACAGCCCCCAATATAGACTATGATGTCCACCATAGCCTCCCATGCAGTGTGTTGTCCACCACATCCCCCAGTTATATAGTATGGTCACCACCACAGACCCTCATATAGTATGATGTCCACCACAGCCCTATATGGTGTAAATGAATGTAAATGGTGAATCCTGTGCAATACTTGCATAAAAATCCTGCAAGAAAGGACAGAGAGTACATACATGCTCCATGATTATCCCAATAGTCAAGAATTTCATACTGTTCTATGAACAGCATTGGAGATATTGGAGGCACAGGTGAGTGAATTTACCAAAATCTAATTCAGCAGATTAATTAATATTTGGCAGTTTAAATTTGATTTTTATCTAATTTATTAGATGCAAATGAAAGCCATTTGTATGTTGGGAGGTCTCCTGATTGCATAGCATAATAAGCAGATGGGATGGAAATAACATTAAAAAGAAAAAAATACCATGCTCCTCTCGCTCTTCACCTATCTCTGCCCTGTTAGCTCACTACTGCATCCTAGACTCCTGCTCTTGTCTTACCTTCACTCTATGCTGGCAGGCATGCTGACTAGGCCTCGACAAAAGTCTTAATGTCTTAATGTTAATGTCAAACCTTGCATCTCCCCAAGTGGTCATGTTGCCCCCCATATGTCTATGTAAGTTGACGCTCACTATGATGTCATAGCATTTGCTAATACCTCACCAGGACCAGAAGCTCTGTCTAAGAGGAAGAGAAGCTGGAACCAGAACTGGTGCCTTAGCTAATGAGAGGAGGACAGGCAGCGAACTGTAGTAGCAGGGACAGGTGAGGGATGATTTTTTTTTTTATTATTTTTTACACCCTTCCCAGCCCATAAGAATCCAGCAAATGACCGAATCAGCCAAAAAATATTGAATTTGCTGCAGTCTGTGAATTTTGAAAATTTATAAAAGAATTCAATTAGTTTACAATTGATTCACTCATCCTTAATTTTGGGGCAATGATGTTCGCAGAGCTAGAAGAGAACGTGGGCTTGTTTTTCTTTTTACTTTGCATTTACGTTTGTAATGTTCCCATATATTCTTTTAGCTACACAATGTTCATTTAGAAGTGATTTCTGAAAAGAGAAATATGTTTAAAATGATTGCTTCCAAATTCAAGAGCTTCTTTTATGATCTAATGTAAATATAAAGCATTGAAAAGGTAGTAACAGGAAATATTGGGGCAGTGTCACGCGGTCTTATGATATGTGTACGATGTCAGTAAACTATTCTTAAAAGAACAACACTCTATAACAACATATAGATTAGCAACATCAGCATGTAAATATAGAATAGATTTACCTGACACGATATCCGTTGAACTCAGGGTTAATCTTGAGGACTTGATACACTGTCACAGGAAAGAGGAGGACCGGGATCTAACCTGACCCTAAACTGGGGTCCTAACTAATCCCTCACCTTGGAGGTACTGATAATGGTTCAGAGGTCCAAGTCTCCAGCCTAACCCTGTCTCCTATCAGTCCCTGAACCCTGTAATCAGTCCTAAGAAGGATACTGATTACCACCAAAGGGATATGGGCTGATCTCTGCTAAATACACAGATTAGACATATAAGACAGACTGGAGAAAACACAGACTTGCATACACACTCAAACACAGAAGGAACATAAATGATCTGGGATATTAAACTCTAAGCAAGGTGAGCTTAAAAAAACTAAGGAGCTCTTCAACTTAAGTCTATACAGATACAATCCTATCTGTGGTCTGCATGAAGAATTTCACTGGCAACTCCCAACACAGACAACCAGAGATTTAAAGGAAACCAATCAACAAATAATTAATTGCAGCCGGGAGAAAACTGCACCCAGTCCCAGAACTGAGCACAGACAGAATTAACTCCCTAACTGCCAAACACAAAGAAACAGCAACTCAGCTGTGAGAAGTCAGAATGTGCAACCGCGACGATCTTCGTGGCGATGCACACATGACAGTACCCCCCCTTCTACGAGGGGCCTCCGGACCCTCAGGGCCAGGTTTGCCCGGGTGAGTTCTGTGGAAGGTCCGCACCAAACGATCTGCGTTAATGTCAGACGCAGGAACCCCCGTCCTCTCCTCTGGACCATACCCCTTCCAATGCACCAAGTACTGAAGGGACCGGCGATTCAGACGTGAGTCAATGATCTTTGACACTTGAAACTCCAAGTTACCATTGACCACCACTGGAGGAGGAGGTAGAGGTGATGGTATGACTGGTGCCACGTACCTCTTAAGTAATGACTTGTGGAACACATTATGAATTTTAAACGTAGGAGGGAGGTCCAGACGAAATGCCACAGGATTAATTATGGAACTGATCCTGTACGGCCCGATGAATCTGGGCCCAGCTTCCAGGAGGGAACTTTAAGTTTTATATTCCTGGTAGACAACCATACCAGATCGTTCACATTAAGATCTGGACCAGAAACTCTCCTCCTATCAGCCATACGTTTATAACGGTTCCCCATAGCACTCAGATTATTCAATACACCTCTCCACACTGAAGCAAGTGACGACGAGAAACGCTCCTCCTCAGGAACCCCAGAAGGGCCCCCCCCATTGAATGTACAAAACTGGGGATGAAAACCATATGCCCCAAAAAACGGGGACTTACCAGTGGACTCGCTCCGCCTGTTGTTAAGAGCGAACTCTGCCAGAGGCAAGAAAGAAGACCAGTCCTCCTGGTTCTCTGAGACAAAACACCGAAGATAAGTCTCTAGGCTTTGATTCAGACGCTCTGTCTGACCATTGGTCTGCGGATGAAAAGCCGAGGAAAATGACAATTGCATCCCCCGACGTAAACAAAATGCCCTCCAAAACTTGGACACAAACTGAGACCCCCTATCTGACACCACATCAGAAGGCAACCCATGAAGTCTCACAATCTCCCCAATGAACACCTGCGCCAGAGTTTTAGCATTAGGGAGGGCAGGAAGAGCAATGAAATGTGCCATCTTACTGAACCTGTCAACAACCACCAGTATGACAGTCTTCCCTGACGACTGAGGAAGGTCCGTGATGAAGTCCATAGACAAATGAGTCCATGGACGCTCCGGAAGTTTCAAGGGTAAGAGGGTCCCAGACGGACGGGTATGAGGGGTCTTAGAGCGAGCACAAACCCCACAGGACGCGACAAAAGTTAAAACATCTTTATTAACGTTAGGCCACCAAAACCAGCGAGAAAGGAGATCTAAAGTAGCCTTACTCCCTGGATGTCCTGCTAAAGCAGAATTATGATGTGCCTCAATAACCTTTTGTCTCAACTGATTTGGGACAAACAGTCTCCCTGGAGGTCCTGCAGGGGCGTCCCCCTGAGCCTCTAACACCTCCTCCTCAAGCTCAGAACATACAGCCGACACTACCACCCCCTCCTGAAGGATAGGAATCGGGTCATCCATTTTCCCGGCCCCTGGGAAACTGCGAGACAAGGCATCCGCCTTAACATTCTTAGATCCAGGGCGATAAGTGACAACAAAATTAAACCTGGTAAAAAACAACGACCATCGAGCTTGTCTGGAATTCAGACGCTTAGCAGATTCCAAATACAGCAGGTTCTTGTGATCAGTAATGACGGTGACCGGTGGACTGCCCCTCCAAAAAGTGGCGCCATTCTTCAAAAGCCAACTTAATGGCCAAAAGTTCCCTATTGCCGATATCATAATTCCTTTCGGCGGACGACAATTTTTTAGAAAAGAAAGCGCACGGATGCCATTTACCAGGGGACGGACCCTGGGACAATATTGCACCCACCCCTACGTCAGACGCGTCCACCTCCACAACGAACGGCTGTGATGCATCTGGTTGGATGAGAACGGGTGCCGAAGCAAAACATTTTTTCAAAGAGGAAAAAGCTTGGCAAGCTTTGTCCGACCATTTAGAAAAATCCGTCCCTTTTCTTGTCATGTCAGTGAGAGGTTTGACAACAGATGAGAAATTACAAATAAATTTCCGGTAGTAGTTAGCAAACCCCAGAAAACGCTGCAGAGCCTTAAGATCCTCTGGCTGATCCCATTCAAGCACTGCTCTCACCTTTTCAGGGTCCATACGGAAACCGTGGCTGACACCAAGAAACCCAAAAACTGAAGTTCCTGTACGGCGAATACACACTTTTCCAGTTTGGCGTATAGTTTATTGTCTCGCAAGATCTGCAACACCTGTCTCACATGCTCCTGGTGAGACACAAGATCTGGTGAGTAAATTAAAATGTCATCCAAATATACGACCACAAACAGCCCCACCAGATGACGAAAAATGTCATTAACAAAATGTTGGAATACTGCTGGTGCAGTAGTCAGACCAAAAGGCATGACAAGGTTCTCATAATGTCCCTCCGGCGTGTTAAACGCCGTTTTCCACTCATCCCCCTCTTTTATCCTAATCAGATTATACGCCCCCCTGAGATCCAATTTAGAGAACCATTTGGCGCCAACAATTTGATTGAAGAGATCAGGAATCAGAGGGAGTGGATATGGATCTCGAACAGTAATCCGATTAAGTTCGCGGAAATCCAAGCAAGGGCGTAGGCCTCCATCTTTTTTCTTCACAAAGAAGAACCCCGCGGCCACTGGGGAAGATGAAGGTCTAATATGCCCTTTGGCCAGACTATCCGAAATATAATCTTTCATAGCCTGCCTCTCAGGACCAGAAAGGTTATATAACCTAGCTTTAGGTAACTTAGCATCAGGAAGTAAATTAATAGAGCAGTCATACACGCGATGAGGAGGCAACTCCTGACACCCCTCCTCAGAGAACACATCCCCAAAGTCCTCCAAAAAAGGAGGCAAAGTACTAGGCACGACCGCACTGATGACTGTGTTCATGCAGTTACTTTTGCAAAACTCCCCCCATTGGCTTATATCTCTGGACTGCCAATTAATCACAGGGTTATGTTTAACCAACCAAGGAAGTCCCAACACAATAGGAGTAGGTAGACCCTCCAACACATAACAAGATAATAGTTCCCTATGTATTGCCCCTACCCGAAGGTCAATGTTATGAACCTCATGAACAAAGCTACCTTGGCCGAGAGGCCTGGCGTCAATGGAGAATATAGGGATCGGTTTGACCAATACACTCAGATGCATACCTTGAGCTTGAGCAAACTGAGCGTCAACCAGATTAGCCCCGGACCCACTATCAAGAAGAACAGAAAATCTCTCCACTCTCGTACCAACCACCACCTCCACTGGTACAAGGAACTGAGAAGAACTAGCGGACGAAATACATACTCCCAGGTTGTCGTCCACCACACAACCTGGGATTAACAGTTTTCCGGCGACTTTTTGCTCAACAAGGCACGGGATGGACATCCCCCAACAAAATGTCCCTCTTTCCCGCAGAAGAAACACCTTCTAGTCCTGCGGCGTACCGCCAATCCCCTCCTACGAAATGATGTCCCTCCCAACTGCATAGGCTCCTCCGAACAGACAAGGGGAACCTCAACATAAGGGACTTTAGTAGTAGGTGGAGTAACAACAGGGGGCGGAGTTACCTCGCACCTCTCCCGGAGCCGTCTATCAGTACGGATAGCTAGGGCCATAGCAGCCTCCAGTGATGGAGGAGAATCATACTGAGCCAAAACATCCTTTAATTTGTCAGAAAGCCCATGACAAAACTGGCTCCTAAGAGCTGGGTCATTCCACTGAGTATCTGTGGCCCATCTACGGAACTCAGAAGCAAATTCCTCCGCCGGACGATCTCCCTGCTGTATCTTACGTAATTTTGTCTCAGCAAGAGAGACCCGATCTGGGTCATCATATACCAAACCCAGGGCAGTAAAAAATCGATCTACTGACTGTAGAGCCGGGGATCCCGGAGGAAGGGAGAAGGCCCAGGATTGAGGGTCCCCTTGTAGGAGCGAGATAACAATTCCCACTCTCTGCTCTTCACTCCCTGATGATCGAGGCCGAAGCCGAAAATACAATTTACATGCTTCCCTAAAGGTAAAAAATTTGTCTCGCCCACCAGTGAACCTGTCTGGGAGAGCTACTTTAGGTTCAAATCTGGTTTGCTCCGAGGGAGACAAAACTTTGGACTTAATGTCCGTCAGCTCCATGGATAATCCCTGCAACTGCAGAGCCAGCTGGGCTACTGGATCCATGGCAACTGGGAATAATTTTATGGGCCAGTGAAAATGTCACGCGGTCTTATGATATGTGTACAATGTCAGTAAACTATTCTTAAAAGAACAACACTCTATACAACATATAGATTAGCAACATCAGCATGTAAATATAGAATAGATTTACCTGACACGATATCCGTTGAACTCAGGGTTAATCTTGAGGACTTGATACACTGTCACAGGAAAGAGGAGGACCGGGATCTAACCTGACCCTAAACTGGGGTCCTAACTAATCCCTCACCTTGGAGGTACTGATAATGGTTCAGAGGTCCAAGTCTCCAGCCTAACCCTGTCTCCTATCAGTCCCTGAACCCTGTAATCAGTCCTAAGAAGGATACTGATTACCACCAAAGGGATATGGGCTGATCTCTGCTAAATACACAGATTAGACATATAAGACAGACTGGAGAAAACACAGACTTGCATACACACTCAAACACAGAAGGAACATAAATGATCTGGGATATTAAACTCTAAGCAAGGTGAGCTTAAAACAACTAAGGAGCTCTTCAACTTAAGTCTATACAGATACAATCCTATCTGTGGTCTGCATGAAGAATTTCACTGGCAACTCCCAACACAGACAACCAGAGATTTAAAGGAAACCAATCAACAAATAATTAATTGCAGCCGGGAGAAAACTGCACCCAGTCCCAGAACTGAGCACAGACAGAATTAACTCCCTAACTGCCAAACACAAAGAAACAGCAACTCAGCTGTGAGAAGTCAGAATGTGCAACCGCGACGATCTTCGTGGCGATGCACACATGACAGGCAGATACAGTGCCTTGCGAAACTTCAAACATAAAGATACCAAATGATAATTTTTGGTGAAGAATCAACAACAAGTGGCACACAATTGTGAAGTTGAATGAAATGTATTGGTTATTTTACATTTTTGTGGAAATACAAAAACTGAAAAGTGGGGCGTGGGCCGAATACTTTCGCAAGGCACTGTATATTAATGCTATCTAATATTTAGATGATGTCCCTTTGTGAATCTAGAAAGCAAAAACAGGCTAAATATATAACTCTTTTGGTGCTTTTACTTTCGAATTTGTGGATGTTGACATTATGCTTCAAAATTATATGTTCAGCTTGTACAAAAATATGCTCTTCACCATCTGGGCACGGCCTTTAATATATGTACCCACTAACAAAATAATATTCAGTTTATTTCCTGATCTATGTAATACATTTGATTTTGTAGCATTATTTTTATTATCTTTCTAAAACTGGTTATGTGACCCCATGGAGCCATCCAATGTGAAAGTATGGCACTGGCAGCTACTAATGCAGTAATTGCAGGATATAATGGTTGTGTCCAAACAATCATTTTCAAGGATTGGCCATGGTTGATGGTTATCAGCACCTAGAGAGCCTACACAGCTTAAAAGGAACTTGTCCGGTCCCCCAAAGCCCACAAATTGCCTCTTTCATCTGCAAGAGTCATTTTTCTGTGTTCTCCTTGCTATTTCAAAATATTCTTGATCTGTATAGTGAAATCCCTTTTATAGCACAGCTCGGATTATTTCAGCTAATCTAACAAGGCATCTATTCTCAAAGACAAGTCCAGCCTCTGGTTCTGTAATCATGCCCAATCAGCATGGTCGTCATCTTCTTGCTTGTCTTGTCATATCTACTGTACAGTACAAGCACGCAGTTTTTGACACAAGATATGACAGGGTATGTGAAAAAGAGCTCAATCACTTTTGGGTGATTACAGAATGTGAAGCTGGACTAGTTTGAGGGACTAGATATCTCATTTGACGAGTACTGACTAATTTGCATATACCAAGCAAAAATGATTTTGCCAAACATATCAAGAGTTTTTCAGACACCTAGACTTGATAAGAAAGAACTAATAAGACCGATAATGTTGATATGGTGATCCTGACAGTTTCCCTTCAACAGAGGGGAAAATGTCCTACTGTCACCTGATCAGTGCCCCTGTGATGTGATCATGGGACCATGTAAGTTGTAAAGATTATATTTCTTCTTGGGGTTTCTCCACACTTACATGTGAGTTTAAAAGAACCTTTCATAAAAAAATGTATTTACCTTTAGCCTTTGTGCTAATCTGTAAGTAAATATTAAATGCACACAGCAGTCTGGAAGATCAGCTGCAGAGAGAAAATGAAGCTATATTCTTCTTGCCTCCACTCAACTTGGCAGAGCTGGGGCTTTGAGCAGACAACACTTTGGACACAGCGCACTGTAGTAAATCTCCCTGCTCCTTCACTTACCTCCTGCTCAAAAGTGTGTTGGCATACCATGATGTCAACCAAGGAGCAGCAGTAGTGAATACAGTAAATGATAATCGCCCCATTTGGCTGGAAGCAATCAGTTGCAGCTAGAATATAACTTCATTTTCTCCCTGAAGCTGAAATTCCAATTAGGCAGCTGCATATATTTAAAATGCTATTATCCAGCAGAATAGCACCATAATTCAAGTTTCTTAAATGACAGGTTCCATTTAAAGCAAATAGTCAAAAGCATAACTTGTAATGGTCACCAATATTGTTATGAATAAATCATTCTTCAAACAATACAATTTGCCAGTGTGAAATTATCATGTTGTGGAAACCCTACTGTTAATTTGCAACCGCCTTGGGATTGAATGATTTTGGAAAATCAGAGGACCATGAAAGCAATTTAACATTTGCCGTCAAGTCATAAGACCCTGCTTTATAGTATTTTTCCTACCAACTGTTTATAAAATAATGCCAGTCTAATTGGCTGTCTCTTTATCAGACTTGTTTTGCCAGAGAACATCAATCTTTGTGCTAGTTTAACTAGCACGATCTGGCTTATTGTGAACTGGGCTATGCCAAGGAAAATGTAGTGATAAAGAACTTTTTTTCTGCTATTAAGTCTAAGAATCTTGAAGAAATGTCCTTGCTAAAAATAAAACTGTAGCAGAGGTATAACTTGAGGACCATTCTGAATGTCCATGTGAAAAGAACAGTAAATACAATGACTGTTACTTTCATGGGGGTGTCTACTACTTGGATAACCCTTTTGATAATACTGTGTTACTCAGTGTAAAATAGAAATAACAAATGTTCACCTTCCTCTCTGCCACCATTCCAGAGATGTCAGCGCCAGGTCTCCTGACGTCTTCATGACATTGTGACATTGTTATACCACATCAATGCTGCAGTTGATCAGTGTTCACTGCGAGATGAGCAACTTTGCCTCCGTGAGGGTCGAGTCGGGTTTCATGAAACTCGATTTTCTCAAGAGTCGGAGGTCCGACTGAAACACGAAACCCAATGCAAGTCAATGGGGAAGCAGAGTCGGCAGGGAGTGGAGGACAGTAAACACACCTACAGTGCCCATTTCAATGCCAACGACATCAATTCGTATTACTTAAGCTTGTCAACCTTAATTTACTTTATAATAATAGTTACGCATTGAAAACTGGGGGTTATTTGGCTAAAGTTGTGGGGGTTAGGGCTGGCTCCAGGTTTTCATGTGCCCCGGGCGAAAGAGTGTCAGTGGGCCCCTTTAACACATACCACAATTCATGATGCTCCGATACGGCAGAGAAATATAGGTATAGTACAATGACAAATACTTCACTTCTTACATTACATGAGTGATATCTATTTTAAATTCTACAATAGCTCAAAAACCGGACAGTATATTCCTCCATACAGTATTATGGCCACCACATAGTGTGCCATACAGAATAATGAGCCCCATATATTGCTCCATACAGAATAATTGGTCCAATATAATGTTTCATACAGTATATGATGAGCTCCACATAATGCTACAGTATATGATGGTCCTCATATAATGTGCCATACAGTATAGGACGGTCCCCATAGAGTATAATGAGCCCCACATATTGCTCCATACAATATAATGAGTCGCATATAAAGCTCCATACAGTATATGATGGGCCCCATATATTGCTCCATACAGAATGGGCTCCATATAATGCTCCATACAGAATAGGCCCCTTATGTTCTGCGTATGATGCTCCATACCCTATATAATGCCCCATAAATAATGAACCTCATATGATGCTCCAGTATATGATGGGTCCCATGGATGATGCTCCAATGTATAATGGGCCCTGTATATGATGCTCCAGTGTATGATGGGCCCCATAATGCTCCAGTGTATGATGGGCCCCATGTATGATGCTCCAGTGTATGACGGGCCTATATAATGCTCCATATATAATGGGCCCCATATGATGCTCCAGTATATCATGGGTCCCATGGATGATGCTCCAGTGTATGATGGGCCTATGTAATGCTCCATATATAATGGGCCCCATTTAAAATGCTCCAGTGTATAATGGGCCCCGTATATGATGCTCCAGTGTATGATGGGCCCCATTTATAATGCTCCAGTGTATGATGGGCCCCGTATATGATGCTCCTGTGTATGATGGGCCCCATTTATATTGCTCCAGTGTATGATGGGCCCCATGGATGATGCTCCAGTGTATGATGGGCCTATATAATGCTCCATATATAATGGGCCCCATTTAAAATGCTCCAGTGTATAATGGGCCCGTATATGATGCTCCAGTGTATGATGGGTCCCATTTATAATGCTCCAGTGTATGATGGGCCCCATGGATGATGCTCCAGTGTATGATGGGCCTATATAATGCTCCATATATAATGGGCCCCATTTTTAATGCTCCAGTGTATAATGGGCCCTATATATGATGCTCAAGTGTATGATGGGCCCCATATATAATTCTCCAGTGTATAATGCTCCCCATATATTGCTCCAACCGTTAAAAAAATGAAATACCTCTCCTCGCTGGGCACTGCTCTACTCTGGACTCCTCAGCGTCGCCATCTTCCAGCTTTCTGCACTTGGACTGTTCAGGCAGAGGGCGTACACACGTGACGTCATTGCGCTCTCTGACCTGGAAGTCACTGTCAGGAAACGCGACAGACTTCACAGCGGTGGAGCAGGGAGAGGTATGTAATGCAAGTGCTGGGGCCCTGGGCAAGCAGGGGGGCCCACTCGTGGGCAAAGGCACTGGCACAGGGCCCCTCATAGTACGTCGGTGTCTCTGACGGCGAGTGGGCCCCCCCACGATCCGAGACACTGGCGTACTATGAGGGGCCCGGTGCCAGTGCAGTCGCTCACGAGTGGGCCCCCCACCTGCTCAGGGCACTGGCACTTGCCCGGGTGCGCCAGGTGCTGACTCCGGCCCTGAGGGGGGGTAAAGCCCAGTTAGAGAGGTGGAAAAACTGGCATATGTTGAGGTGTAGGCTGGACGTTCAGCAGCTTCAAATGGAGGTATTGGAGAAGTCGGAGGAAGATGAGGACAAAGCGAGCCATTTTGCTGGCAACCTATGTGTCATGAGGGGAAGGTGGGACAAAATCCTTTGAAACCCAGGCATGTTTCATTTTAATGAAGGTGAGATCACCAACATTTTGGGTCGACAGCCAGGTCCTTCTTTCTGTCAGGATTGATCCAGCAGCACTGAAGACTCGTTCTGATAGCACACTACCAGCAGGGCAAGCGAGCTCCTATAAGGCATATTGTGCCAATTCAGGCCAGGTGTCCAGTTTACAGGCCCAGCAGTCAAAGGGGAATGAACTGTGAGGGAGAACATCGATAGGGGAGGAGAGGTAATTTTGAACCGTAGTTGATAACTGCTGTCTCCTGTATGTTGCAATCGATTCAGTAGTACCAGTCGTGTGGGCGCTACTTGAGAAATCAGTCCACAACATGGTCATGAAACCCCTGTTTCCAACGCCACTTTGGCTGTGTGCACCACGAACACCTCTTCCATTTGGCCCAGTACGGCTTGTGGTAGAACCTGCACCGCTGCTGTGTGCTGGGAATGCCTCTAACAAACGGTTTACCAGAGTTGCTTGTTTGTTCGTCAATATTAGCTCTAGGTTCTCCTGTGGCATGATGTTCTGTGAATTGCCTTTAGAGCGTGGATCGAGGATGCTGGACAACCAGTAGTCGTCATCCTTCATAATTTTGGCAATGCGGTGGTCCCTTTTTAGGATCCGCAAGACATAATCACACATTTCGGGCAATGTTCAGGTGTCAATGTGCATTCCTCAAAACACTGAAGGACTTTACAGAGGTCTTTCAGCTTTGACTACTGCACACCCGACAACTTGATGTCTGCCCTCAAACTGCCTGCCCATGTATCCTCCCAAAAATGCATTACAGCCTCCCTCTGTTCACACAGCCTCTCAACCATGTGCATGGTGGAGTTCCAACTTGTTGCAACGTCTGTTATTAGGCGGTGCTTGGGGAGGTGGAGCGATCACTGCAGCCTCTGCATACGACTGGAGTCTACGGGCGAGCGAAGGATGTGACGTATGTGATGGATGCACCATATGGAGCAGGGCTGTTAACTGCGGATAATTATTTAGGAAGCACTGCAACACCAGGTTCGAGGTGTGAGCCAGGCAAGGTATGTGTCTGAGTTTTGCCAGGGCTGTGACCGCCACAAAATTCCGGCCATTATCACTGACTACCTTGCCTGGTGCAAGATGTAGACTGCCCAGCCATGACTCAGTTTCTCACTGCAAGTAGTTGGCCAGTACCTCCGTGGTGTGTCTGTTGTCGCCCAAAGACATCATCTTTAAAACAGCCTGCTGACACTTACCACTAGCTGTTCATTAGTGGGACACCTCGTGTGCAACACTGGCAGCTGCGGATGGAGTGCTCATGTGACTGCGCTCTGTCGACGAGCTTTCGTTTCTGGAGGAGGAGGAGGAGGGTCGAACGCCTACAGCCAACTGTTGCCTATACCGTGGGCTAGGCAGCACTGTCCCACCGCCGCTGTCCCCTGTGGAGCCTGCATCCACCACAATAACCCAGTGCACAGTGATGGACACGTAAGGGCCCTGGCCATGCCTACTGGCCCATGCATCTGTTGTGAGGTGCACCTTTCCACTCACTGATTGTTTGAGTGCATGGACAATGCGGTCTTTCATATGCAGGTGGAGGGCAGGGTTGGCTTTTCTAGAAAAGAAGTGCCGACTGGGTAGGTCATAGAGTGGGACAGCGTAGGCCTGAGCTCTCGGAACGCTGCGCTTTCAACCAAACGGAAGGGCATCCTCTCTAATGAGATCAGTTTGGCAATTTAGGCTTTCAAAGCCAGGGTACGTGGATGAGAGGATGAGTACTTTCTTGTCCTACTCAGAGTGTCTGTAGGGTGAGCTGGACTTGAGAGCTGCATATGGGGGAACTAGCAGTGGCCATGACAGACTGAGAGGGGGGTTGGTGATGGTGATGGTAATGGTGGTGGTGATGGCGTAGATTCAGTCTTTCGTTGTAGAAACATTGTGATTCCATGACTACTTTGGCCTTGCGATGACACCTCAAAATTTCTTGCTGGTGGTGTGCTAACCAGTGGGGTTACAGTGGGGGAAGCGATGTAGCATTGCTGGTTACCTTCAGTCGGAGAAGGTGCACATGTGCTACCCAAGGTTTTTTAGTCTGTCCACGCTTGCAAGTGCATGCTGATTAAATGTCTAAGCATGCAACTGATATTCAAATTTTGGAGATTTTTCCCTCGGCTAAAGGTCCTTCTGCACTTCTTACAGATAATCTTTGCCTCATCAATAGGATTTTGGTCAAAAAAGTGCAACACTGCACTCTTCCTACTATGGGATAAATTTTCTTGGCTTGCACGCTGTGCTAATTTGACCATCTGGCCAAGAAGTCCTGCAACTTTTTTTATTTTTTAACACATTTTTGGACTGCTAAGGGCCTGTCAGATAACCGCTGCTGCGATGTCGATGACTGCTGCGGATCTTTCTCCTCTTCTGAGCTATTGCCAGCGGCACCCTCTTCCCCCAATGGATGCAAATCCGGGTCAACAACTGGGTCATCCATCACCTCCTCTTCAATTTCATCTGCACCTTCCTCTGTGTCACCGTGTAAGGTGGTATAGTATGCGGGAAGGGACACCTGAGTTTCATCAGGGTCAGTTTCTGGCTCAGTAGACTGTGAGGGCAATGTAGTACTCTGGGTGAATGTACCAGCAGAATTATCTAGCAGTGGCTGTGCATCACTGCACTCCATGTCAGATTCATGTTGGACAGGGGAATTCAGGATTTGACTTGAGAACCCAGGCATGGTATGTGAAAAGAGCTCCATGGAGTAATCTGAAGTGTGGCCTGCCGCATCCTTCCCTTTTGGTGGGAGTGAAGCACACAAGGAAAGGTGTTGTTCCTAAGCAGGAGCCTGCACTGACGACTCAGTGCTTGCATTTTTTGAAACTGCAGAAGAGGAGGCGATAGAGCTGGAGGCTGTTTTGGCAATGTAAGCCAAAATCTGTTCCTGCTGCTCCGGCTTTAAAAGCGGTTTACCTACTCCCAGAAAAGGGAGCCTTCCAGGCCTTCTGGAGCCAGACGATGATGCAGGCTCAACACCTCCTGCCTAAGGTGCTATTGTGCTTTTGCACTACCAGCAGATACACCACCATCACCATCAGTACCAGCTGGAACCCACGCTCACGTCCGCAGCCTCTTCCACCATATTTCCACATGTTTGGGAAAATGTACCAAAAATACCTGCAGATATATGGTACTGTATCAGAAGTGTACAACTGTATACGGTGAAGGGGAAAATTGTAAATCTCTGTATATATTTCCGGAGTCAGACACAGACGCTGACAGGCTCAGTATGGATTAGACAAGTATATAAAATTGCAGAAAAAGGTTACTGTATCAGAAGATTCCAGGTGTATACAGTGTAGGGGTAATTGTAAATCTCGGTATATATTTCCGGAGTCAGACACAGACTCTGACAGGCTCAGTATGGATTAGACCAGAATATAAAAAGCAAAAAAGGATAATGTATCAGAAAATATCAGGCGTATACAGTGTAGGCGTAATTGTAAATCTCCGTATATATTTCACGAGTAACACATAGACACTCACAGGCTCAGTATTAATTAGACCAGAATATAAAAAGCAGAAAAAGGGTACTGTATCAGAAGCGTACAGTTGTATACAGTGTTGGGGTAATTTTAAATCTCCGTATATATTTCAGGAGTAAAACACAGATGCTCACAGGCTCAGTATGGATTAGACCAGAATATAAAAAGCAGAAAAAGGGTAATGTATAAGAAGTGTACAGCTGTATGCAGTCTAGGGATAATTGTAAATCTCCGTATTTATTTCCAGAGTCAGACACAGACTCTCACAGGCTCAGTATGGATTACACCAGAATATAAAAAGCAGAAAAAGGGTAATGTATCAGAAGCGTACAGCTGTATACAGTCTAGGGATAATTGCAAATCTCCATATATATTTCCGGAGTCAGGCGCAGAAGCTCACAGGCTCAGTATGGATTAAACCAGAATATTAAAAGCAGAAAAAGGGTATTGTATCAGAAGCGTACAGCTGTATACAGTGTTGGGGTAATTTTAAATTACCGTATTTATTTCAGGAGTAACACAAAGACGCTCACAGATTCATTTTGGATTAGACCAGAATATAAAAAACAGAAAAAGGGTAATGTATCAGAAGCTACAGCTGTATACAGTCTAGGGATAATTGTAAATCTCCGTATATATTTCCAGAGTCAGACAGAGACTCTCACAGGCTCAGTATGAATTACATCAGAATATATAGAAAGCAGAAAAAGGGTAATGTATCAGAAGCGTACAGCTGTATACAGTGTTGGGGTAATTGTAAATCTCCGTATATATTTCCAGAGTCAGACACAGATGCTCACAGGCTCAGTATCGATTAGACCAGAATATAAAAAGCAGAAAAAGGGTAATGTATCAGAAGATACCAGGTGTATACAGTGTAGGGGTAATTGTAAATCTCCGTATATATTTCCGGAGTCAGACACAGATGCTCACAGGCTCAGTATGGATTAGACCAGAATATAAAAAGCAGAAAAAGGGTACTGTATCTAAAGCGTACAGCTTTATACAGTGTTGAGGTAATTTTAAATCTCCGTATATATTTCCGGAGTAATACACAGACTCTGACAGGCTCAGTATGGATTACACCAGAATATAAAAAGCAGAAAAAGGGTAATGTATCAGAAGCGTACAGCTGTATACAGTGGAGGGGTAATTGTAAATCTCCGTATATATTTCCGGAGTCAGACACAGACGCTCACAGGCTCAGTATGGATTAGACCAGAATATAAAAAGCAGAAAAAGGGTACTGTATCAGAAGCATACAGCTGTATACAGTGTTGGGGTAATTTTAAATCTCTGTATATATTTCAGGAGTAACACACAGACGCTCACAGGCTGAGTATGGATTAGACCAGAATATAAAAAGCAGAAAAAGGGTAATGTATCAGAAGCGTACAGCTATATACAGTGTTGAGGTAATTTTAAATCTCTGTATATATTTCCGGAGTAATAAACAGACTCTCACAGGCTGAGTATGGATTAGACCAGAATCTAAAAAGCAGAAAAAGGGTAATGTATCAGAAGCGTACAGCTGTATACAGTGTTGGGGTAATTTTAAATCTTCGTATATATTTCCGGAGTAACACACAGATGCTCACAGGCTCAGTATGGATTAGACCAGAATATAAAAAGCAGAAAAAGGGTACTGTATCTCAAGCGTACAGCTGTATACAGTCTAGGGGTAATTGTAAATCTCCGTATATATTTCCAGAGTCAGACACAGACTCTCACAGGCTTAGTATGGATTACACCAGAATATAAAAAGCAGAAAAAGGGTAATGTATCAGAAGCGTACAGCTGTATGCAGTGTAGGGGTAATTGTAAATCTCCATATATATTTCCGGAGTCAGACACAGACGCTCACAGGCTCAGTATGGATTAGACCAGAATATAAAAAGCAGAAAAAGGGTACTGTATCAGAAGCATACAGCTGTATACAGTGTTGGGGTAATTTTAAATCTCCGTATATATTTCAGGAGTAACACACAGACGCTCACAGGCTGAGTATGGATTAGACCAGAATATAAAAAAGCAGAAAAATGGTAATGTATCAGAAGCATACAGCTGTATACAGTCTAGGGGTAATTGTAAATCTCCTTACATATTTCTGAAGTCAGACACAGACGCTCACAGGCTCAGTATGGATTAGACCAGAATATAAAAAGCAGAAAAAGGGTACTGTATCAGAAGCGTACAGCTGTATACAGTGTTGGGGTAATTTTAAATCTTCATATATATTTCCGGAGTAACACACAGATGCTCACAGGCTCAGTATGGATTAGACCAGAATATAAAAAGCAGAAAAAGGGTACTGTATCTCAAGCGTACAGCTGTATACAGTCTAGGGGTAATTGTAAATCTCCGTATATATTTCCAGAGTCAGACACAGACTCTCACAGGCTTAGTATGGATTAGACCAGAATATAAAAGCTGAAAAAGGGTAATGTATCAGAAGCGTACAGCTGTATACAGTCTAGGTGTAATTGTAAATCTCCGTATATATTTCCGGAGTCAGACACAGATGCTCACAGGCTCAGTATGGATTAGACCAGAATATAAAAAGCAGAAAAAGGGTACTGTATCAGAAGCGTACAGCTGTATACAGTGTTGAGGTAATTTTAAATCTCCGTATATATTTCCAGAGTAATACACAGACGCTCACAGGATCAGTATGGATTAGACCAGAATATAAAATGCAGAAAAAGGGTAATGTATCAGAAGCGTACAGCTGTATACCGTCTAGGTATAATTGTAAATCCCCGTATATATTTCCAGAGTCAGACACAGACTCTGTCAGGCTCTGTATGGATTACACCACAATATAAAAAGCAGAAAAAGGGTAATTTATCAGAAGCGTACAGCTGTATACAGTGTAGGGGTAATTGTAAATCTCCGTATATATTTTCGGAGTCAGACACAGACGCTCACAGGCTCATTTTGGGTTAGACCAGAATATAAAAAGTAGAAAAAGGGTAATGTATCAGAAGATACCAGGTGTATATAGTGTAAGGGTAATTGTAAATCTCCGTATATATTTCCGGAGTCAGACACAGACGCTCACAGGCTCAGTATGGATTAGACCAGAAAATAAAAAGCAGAAAAAGGGTACTGTATCAGAAGCATACAGCTGTATACAGTGTTGGGGTAATTTTAAATCTCCGTATATATTTCAGGAGTAACACACAGATGCTCACAGGCTGAGTATGGATTAGACCAGAATATAAAAAGTAGAAAAATGGTACTGTATCAGAAGCATACAGCTGAATACAGAGTTGGGGTAATTTTAAATCTCTGTATATATTTCCGGAGTCAGACAGACTGTTAGAACCCTCTTGTTAGATTTTGTTTCAGTTTGCTGGTCACATGACCTTTTTTTCCCTATTTAGTCTGGCTCCGCCCTTCTGGCTTTGCTGGACTTCATTGTATTATCTACTCTTAAGCTAGCCAGGTGCTTAGGTGCCTTACTCTGTCAGTTTTGCTTGATCTTAGGATCTCTTAGTATTTGTTTTCTGTTTTATATTTCCTGCTACACTTTCTGTTAGGAGGTGTCCACCTTTTCACCCAGTCCCTAGATGTTGTAGGGATTCCTTCCTCGCAACTATAGGTCTTCGTTCAGACCAGCTGAGGACTTTAGCGGGTCTGGTCGCAGGATCAGGTCCCCCGTTACATCGTAGGGATCCAGCTCAGTCCTATTGTAGGGACAGAATTCCCACCTTTCCTTAGTGCTTGTAGCAGATCATAACAGTAAGTCCAGCCCAAAGAAAAAAAAAAAAAATCTCTAAGGAAAGATTTTCAGTTTCTATTATGGTGTCGGTTCAGGATTTGGCTCAACACCTGCAGCGACTCTCTCTGGAGGTGGCTGAAATCCAGCAACACGTGAGTAGTTGTTCTGGAGCTGATTTCGTGGAGCCAAAGGTACGTTTGCCTGATTTATTTTTTGGTGAACAACAAGATTTTTTTTCTTTTAAAAATGCTTGCTTGTTGTATTTCCGTTTGAGACCCAGATCCTCTGGTGATGAATCACAGCGCATAGGGTTCATAATGTCACTTTTGCGCAAAGAACCTCAGGACTGGGCCTTTTCTCTGCAGCCTAGTGATCCATGCTTTAGATCAGTGGATAGTTTTTTTTCTGCTTCGGGGTTATTGTATGACGATCCGGATCGTGTTTCATCAGCTGAGACAGAATTGAGACGTTTGAGACAGGGATCAGGTAATGTGGAAAAATATTGTACTCACTTCCGAAGGTGGTCCGCTCAGGTGGGCTGGAACGATTCAGCTTTGAAAAGTTTATTTCTTGCAGGGTTAAGTGAAAGGGTTAAAGATTTGCTGATTGCTTATCCCATACCTGGTAACTTGCAAGAGGCTATGCAATTAGCCATACGGGTGGATAGGAGACTGTGTGCAAGGGTTAATGAGAGTAAATCTGCCTTGTCAGCTCCAAGTTTGGAGAAGGAATGTACTGACATTGCAGAGCCGATGGAAATTGGAGCAATGACACCTCACTCTCGAGAAAAAGAACGCAGATTTGCTCAAGGTTTGTGTTTCTACTGTGGTAAATCTGAGCATTTCATTAAGAACTGTGCGCTTCGAATGAATAAAGAGAGAAAAAAAAATGAGGTCAGTTTTGCCCGCATAGCTTGTTTAAACAATAAAGGTGTCTTTCTTTCTGCTACCACTGCTGTTGAGGAGGAATTAATGGAGTTTTGGGTATTTGTGGATTGTGGTTCAACTCTCAATGTGATTGATGGGAAATTTTTGGAAAAACTAAAATTAAAACCCAAACTTCTATCTTCTCCTATTAATGTGGTGTCTGTGGATGGTTCTCACTTGAAAAATGTTACTCACCATATCTGTGAATTTCCTCTTACTATTAATGGTGTTCATCAAGAGAATTTGGATTCGGTAGTTTTGAATAATTTACCTTCTCCGGTGATTTTGGGGTTACCCTGGTTAAAATTGCACAATCCGGTACTGGATTGGTCTACCAATGAAATTAAGTCCTGGAGTCCTAAGTGTTATGACAAGTGTTGTAACGGGCGTATTGCTGCTGTAGTTAAGGGGGAGTTACCTGTACCTATTCAGGATTTTTGGAAAGTTTTTTCTGATAAGGAATCGCAGGTATTGCCTCCTCATAGAGATTATGATTGTGCAATTGAATTTGTCCCTGGAGCGACTCTTCCTAAAAGTCATTTATTTAATTTGACTATTCCTGAGAGAAAGGCTTTGGAGGAATACATACAGACAAGCTTGGCCGCCGGTCACATTAGGCCTTCCAAATCTCCTGTGGTGGTTGGATTTTTTTTTGTTAAAAAAAAGGACGGCGGTTTCCGGCCTTGTCTAGACGTTCGTGAGATTAATAAGATTACTGTACGCAATCCTTACCCACTGCCATTGATTCCTGATTTGTTTAATCAGTTAGTGGGGCCAAGTGGTTCTCGAAAATTGATCTTCGAGGGGCATACAATTTGTTACGCATGAAGGAGGGGGATGAATGGAAGACTGCGTTTAACACTCCACTGGGTCATTTTGAGAATCTGGTCATGCCCTTTGGACTTTCCAGTGCTCCGGCATTTTTTCAGAATCTTATTAATGACATCCTTAGACCTTTGATCGGCAGAAGTGTGGTTGTGTATTTGGATGACATTTTGATTTATTCACCGGATTTGGAGTCTCATTGGAGGAGTGTGCGTGAAGTATTACAGTTACTGAGTGATAATTCACTTTTTGCCAAACTAGAAAAATGTGAGTTCGCTGTACAGAGACTTAGTTTTTTGGGCTACATTGTCTCCAGTGAAGGTTTTGAGATGGACCCGGTGAAAGTGCAAGCTGTGCAGGATTGGCCTAGACCTATTGGTGTGAAATCAATAGAGAGGTTTTTGGGGTTCGCCAATTATTATAGAAAATTCATAAAAAAAAATTCTGTGATTGCCAAACCTCTGACCGATCTCACCAGGAAAGGTGCTGATGCGGTTCAGTGGACTACTGAGGCCATTGAGGCTTTTGTGTTGCTAAAGGAGAGGTTCAGCTCTGCTCCCATCCTTACGCAGCCTGATGTGACTAAACCATTTTTGGTTGAGGTTGATGCTTCTTCTGTGGGGGTCGGCGCGGTGCTGTCTCAGGCAAAGACGGATGGAGTACATCCCTGTGCTTTTTTTCAAAGAAATTTTCTGAGTCTGAACTAAATTATGATATCGGTAATCGGGAATTGTTGGCAATTAAACTCGCATTTGAACACTGGCGTCATTTTTTGGAGGGAGCGGAATTTCCCGTTCAAGTCTTCACCGATCATAAAAATCTGATCTACCTTGATGCTGCCAAACGCTTGAATGCCCGTCAGGCTAGGTGGGCACTGTTTTTCTCACGCTTTAATTTTACCGTTACTTACATCCCAGGTTCTAAAAATGTTAAAGCTGATGCTTTGTCTCGCAGTTTTTCTCCTATGGTGGGTACTGAGGGGGAGGAAAACATTTTGCAAGAGGGGGTTGTTATTGCGGTTTTGGACTCCGTGTTGGAAGATGAGATTCTTAAAGCACAGGAGAATGCCCCATCTAACACGCCGCATGGGAGGTTGTTTGTGCCTGGTACCCTGAGGAGAGATTTGTTTGATGAATGTCATGACTCTCGGTTGGCAGGTCATCCTGGAATCTCTGAGACCAAGAGACTTGTGGGTCGCAGTTTTTGGTGGCCAGGATGGCAGAAGGAAGTCATTAAGTGGGTGCGCCAATGCACTGTGTGTGCTAGATCTAAGTCTTCTCATTCTCCTGCTGCGGGGTTGCTTTGCCCTTTGGAGGTCCCTAGTGCACCTTGGACACATTTGGCTATGGACTTTATTACTGACCTTCCCCCCTCTGAGGGTTTCACTGTCATCTGGGTGGTCGTGGACCGTTTTAGCAAGATGTGTCACTTGGTTCCTTTCATCAAACTGCCCTGCGCTAAGACTCTCGCTAAGGCCTTTGTCAATGAAATAGTCAGACTACATGGTGTTCCTACTGACATTGTTTCTGATAGGGGACCTCAGTTTGTGGCTCATTTTTGGCGCGCCTTTTGTGACAGGTTGGGAGTTCATTTGTCGTTTTCATCCGGATATCATCCTGAGTCTAATGGCCAGACAGAAAGGAAAAACCAGGATGTTGAGCAGTTCTTGCGTTGTTTTGTGACTGATAATCAAGAGGGGTGGTCTGAGTTTCTGCCACTTGCTGAGTTTGCTCTTAACAATCATGCATCCGCTTCTGCTGGTTGTTCGCCTTTTTTTTGTTGTACTGGGAGACATCCGTCTTTTGGGTCATTTTCCAAGTTGGGATCGGCTGTACCTGAAGAGGAGAATTTTTCTGGTGTTTTGGAGAGAGTTTGGACTGATGTACGTGGTAATCTTCAGGAGGCTAACAAAAGATCCAAAGTCTATTTTGATAGAAAACGACAAGAGGTTTTGTTTGCTATTGGTGACATGGTTTGGTTGTCCTCTAAGAATCTGCGCTTGAGGATTCCGTATAAGAAATTGGGTCCCAAGTTTGTAGGGCCCTTTAAGGTGCTTCAGGTTGTTAACCAATCTGCTGTTAAGTTGGAGCTTCCTACCTCCTGGAAGATTAATCCGGTGTTTCATGTTTCTCTCTTGAAAAAAGCTGAGGTCTCAGATGGAGACGTCTCGGCCACTGTTCCCCTGGTGGTGGAGGACGGGCAATATGAGATTTCCCGCATCCTAAATTCTAGACGGTATAGAGGGAGTTTGCAGTACCTCGTCGCTTGGAAGGGTTATGGACCCGAGGATAACTCATGGGTGAGGGCGGATGATGTTTCTGCGTCTCGACTTGTCAGAGCGTTTCACAAGAGGTTTCCGGATAAGCCTAAGTCCTAGGGGATCCGGAGGATCCTCTTAGAAGGGAGGGTACTGTTAGAACCCTCTTGTTAGATTTTGTTTCAGTTTGCTGGTCACATGACCTTTTTTTCCCTATTTAGTCTGGCTCCACCCTTCTGGCTTTGCTGAACTTCATTGTATTATCTACTCTTAAGCTAGCCAGGTTCTTAGGTGCCTTACTCTGTCAGTTTTGCTTGATCTTAGGATCTCTTAGTATTTGTTTTCTGTTTTATATTCCCTGCTACACTTTCTGTTAGGAGGTGTCCACCTTTTCACCCAGTCCCTAGATGTTGTAGGGATTCCTTCCTCGCAACTATAGGTCTTCGTTCAGACTAGCTGAGGACTTTAGCGGGTCTGGTCGCAGGATCAGGTCCCCCGTTACATCGTAGGGATCCAGCTCAGTCCTATTGTAGGGACAGAATTCCCACCTTTCCTTAGTGCTTGTAGCAGATCATAACACAGACGCTCACAGGCTCAGTATGGATTAGACCAGAATATAAAAAGCAGAAAAAGGGTACTGTATCACAAACGTACAGCTGTATACAGTCTAGGGTAATTGTAAATCTCCGTATATATTTCCGGAGTCACACACAGTCAGCACAGTCCGTGATACCAGCCCTTACACGGTAGTGTGTGAGGAGCGTACAGCTCTATACGTTGTGGGAAAAAATGAACGCTCGGTAACTGTGCAGAAAAAACGAAGAAAAGTATTAGTGCTGTGCAAAAAGCAGTCTGCACAGCAGTGTACACACAGCAATACAGTTAGCAGGCAGCCTAATAACCCGCTCTGCTGCTGCACACAGAAAATCCTCCCTGTCACTGGCAGGCAGCCTAATAACCAGCGCTGCTGCACACAACAAATCCTCCCCTGTCACAGCACACTAACTGTACAGCACAATTGCTATCAGCACAAGCACAGAATAACTTTTCTTTCCTGCCTAACTCTCTCCCTACTGATAAACAGCGTCAGCAACCTCTCCCTATGCTAAAATCGGCAGAAGTAAAATGGCGGTCAGCGGTCGGGGCTTTTATAGCCACTGTGACGCCACACAAAGCAAGCCAATCACTGCAATGTCCTTCTCTTAGATGGTGGTGGCTGCTGCCCATGTCATCTCGTTGCCCACAGTGTACATCCTTGCTCTTTGGCTGAGAAAAGGCGCCTGCAAGCATTATGGGAAAACCGACTTTAGCGCTCGGGTCGGCAAAACCCGACTTTGGCGAAAGTCGGCGACATTTGAATCTCACCTATCTGTTTCGCTCAACTCTAGTGGTCACTAATGGGATGCAATTCTCACACTTGCCTTCTAGGGAAATGTGAGCGAAGCAGCCAATTAATTTCTGTTGATTGACTATAGTGGTCACTTGGCATAGCAATGTCATGCAAGCGCGGGGAGGCTTAGTGCTTACTTTATTTTTATCCAAGTATATTAGATTGTGACTTTTTTTTGCTTCTGCTTTTAACAGCAGCTCAGAACTCTCGTTCAAAAGAAAGAGACTGAGCTGTAAGGCTGGGGTCACACCTTCAAGTGTGATGCGAGAAACTTACGCATCAATATCCAGCACTGCCGCCAGCACTCGGGACTGGAGTATGCGGCTGCATGTATTTCTATGCAGCCGCACACTCCGTTCCGAGTGCTGGCGGCAGTGCCGGGTATTGATGCGAGAGACTCGCGCGAGTTTCTCGCATCACACTCGCAACTGTGACCCAGGCCTAATATTAGATACGGCCACAAAAATGTGCCTGATAATCAAAGAAAGGCATGCATGACTCACTGAAGATATGCCTTTGTTCTGCTAAATTCCCAAGTGGTAGAAGCCCACTGATCAGATAGTGATGGCTTACGCTCAGGGCCGGTTTTAGACAAAGTGGAGCCCTGGGCAAAAGTTTAAAGTGGGGCCCCAAACGCTCATATATTGCACCATCACACAGAAACAATTCTGTTGTATTTTCAAGTGCTGAGTTCAGGCTGGTAAACGAGAATGATCGACAACATTGAAGTCGCATTGATGCATGTTTCCTGGCCTCTTAAGGGTATGTGCACACCTTCAGTAATTGGCAGCGCTTTGGACGCAGCACGTCTGCTGCCATCTATTGAATGCAGGTGAATGCGGATGTGTTCATTGAACTGTGCGGAGTCACTGCATCCAAAACATGGCATGGGTGACATTTATCTTGCGGAGACTTGTGTCTCCGCAAGATAACTAGACATGCTGTGGTCTGGAAAGACATGACACATGTCTGTCTCCATGGGTGAGCTGCTGGCATCTGTGCACGCATAGTGGGCATGTGATTTCTTGAAATTCATCCACTATGCTGTAACAGCTGGATGCTGCACAGAGTCCAACTAGCATCATTTACTGACCGTGTGTAAGGATTTCGGATGTTCCACTGAGCCTGTTTTGCCCTTGTCCAAGATGGAGTCTGTTACTTCGCCCTGTCATGGAACTTCCTGTCTGTCCTGCTATTTAAGTCCAGGTCAGGAGACCCTCCTTGCCTGAGTATTTTGTTGCTATTTGCTTCTGAGCGTCTTCCTGGCTTGCCCCTGGAGTTCCTGCTGCTGCTTGTTACTCGGTGCTCTGCCTCACCACTTCCAGCTTCCTTCAGTCTTCTAAGCTGCTTCCAGATTCTGGCTGGGGTAACCTACTGTCCTGACTTCTGAGACTGTGTCTGTTGCGGGCTGCTGTGGGGGACTTGAGCGGGACTTCTCATCCCAAAAGGTACATTTAAGGACCTTCTCCCTGTTATGCTCCACCCATGTACAGTACAGACCAAAAGTTTGGACACACCTTCTCATTCAAAGATTTTTCTGTATTTTCATGACTATGAAAATAGTAGAATCACACTGAAGGCATCAAAACTATGAATTAACACATGCGGAATTATACATTACACTTTACAAATAGTGTGAAACAACTGAAAATATGTCTCATATTCTAGGTTCTTCAAAGTAGTCACCTTTTGCTTTGATTACTGCTTTTCACGCAGAAAAGGTGAACGGATGGACTCTACATGCCTGGTTCCCACCGTGAAGCATGGAGGAGGTGGTGTGATTGTGTGGGGGTGCTTTGCTGGTGACACTGTTACCTTGTATTGAATATCCGGAGCTCAAAAGGTAACTATTCGGAACCGTTATCCTTTGCCATTAATTCTTGAACTGATGGAAAGAGTACGACATGCTAAGATCTTCTCTAAGTTGGATCTTCGAGGAGCTTATAATCTAGTTCGGATCTGTTCTGGTGATGAATGGAAGACAGCATTTAGATGTCATTATGGGCATTTCGAGTACCTTGTGATGCCTTTTGGTCTCTGCAAAGCTCCGGCAACCTTTCAACACTTGGCTAATGAAATTTTTAGAGATTTGCTAGATCATTTTGTCGTAATCTATCTGGACGATATTTTGATTTTTTCTGATTCATTGCAGGAACATCAAGAACATGTTAAAACTGTTTTAATATGCCTGAAAGAGAATCATCTCTACATCAAGCCTGAGAAATGTGAGTTCCATCGCACAAAGATTCAATTTCTGGTTTATGTCATCTCGTCACAGGGGCTTAACATGGAGGCAAATAAGATCCAGGCCTTTCTTGATTGGCCCGCACCTAAAAATGTCAAGAAGGTACAATGTTTTATCGTCTTCGCTAACTTTTATAGATGGTGTGAGACAGTGAGAGTATGTGTATTGAATGGGGTGTATATTTCACCTAGCTACTTTACTGACTGGTATAAGGGAGGTGTGTGGCTTTGTAGACCTAGTGGTAGAGAAAGGTCACTACACCTTACATTCAGTACACACTTGCAGCTCAGGCCTGAAATCACTCAGGTGTTAATTAGGAGACAAGAAGCAGTCTCCAGGAGAGGGAGCACGCTCAGTCTGGACACAGGAAGGTGTCCCGGCACAAGGAGCTCTCCAGGAGTGTGAGCTATCTCAGTCTGGGTGCAGGAAGTACCCCGGACACAGGAGTAGTCGCAGTGCGAATCCGTGCGAATAGCGGCTGAATAGGAGTGGATCTCTCTCAAGTCTGGACATTGAAAGTGCCTTCAGACACAAGGAGGAGTATCTGTGAAACTCCATACTGGTAACATATATCATATGTGTTGTTTTGGGTGAGGCTGGTAGAGCCGGGACCCGGATAGACAGGGCAATCGATATATGTGTAATTAGTGGCTAGACAAGCCTAGGTTTTTCTGTTTATGCTTTATTTTTTATCTGTTTGCTGTGGACTTTAATAAAGCTGGTTGCGGCCAGTTTTTGCACCAGAACTGCTATCTGAATGAACTGTTTTCGTGCCATTCTGTCTACCCAGACAGCGATCCTAGAGCTATATCCCCTGGAAATGCTACAATTGGTGGAGAATGCTAGGGCAGCGCAGTGGCTGATACAGTTAGTGCTGGAGTGTGCATGCAGCACAGTGGCTTAGAGACAGCAATAAAGGTGAAGTCTGTTGAAGCAGCAGCAGAAAAAAAAAAAAAAAAAGTGTGTCAGCAAAAAACGTCTATTGGAGCAGTCTTAAAGAGACAGTAACCCTAATAGAGTTTGCAAAAGAAAAAAAAAAAAAAGGTGTGTCTGCACAGCAAAGCTGAACTTGTTGTGGAAAAGACTGTGGAGTGTGCAGCAGCAAAAGAGAAACGTCTATTGGAGCAGTCTTAAAGAGACAGTGGCCCTAATAGAGTTTGCAGAAAAAAAAAAAAAGTGTCTGCACAGCAGAGCTGAAGTTTCTGTGGAAAAGTCTGTGGAATGTGTATGTCTTGAGTGAAGACTGCCGTTGTTGAGACAGAGAAGTCTGACAGCATGGATGACAGCATGGAGGCGCTGTTTGAACAAATGGCGCAAGTGAATGTGCAACATAAGACTGCCGGGGTTGAGACAGATAAGTCCGGCAGTATGAAGGAGCTCATTGAGTACCTGGCCCAGGCCCAGCGAAGCCTGCAGCAGAGCATGGAGCAGCAGCGCCTGCAGCACCAGCAGCGCATGCAGCAGGCCCAGCAGCAATTCCTGCAGCAGCAGCAGGAGAATAACCGGTTGTTTTTTGAGCAGGTTGCAGCACAACAAAAGACTTGTGGCGCATCGTCCCAAAGTAATGTTGCAAAGTCACCTACATTGTCCGCTGTAAAGAAGGCGGTAAGACGGTCCCTGAAAAAGATGACACCTCGTGATGATGTGGAGGTATATCTCACTAGGTTTGAGAGATTGGCAGAGAAGGAGAATCTGCCCCTATCTGAATGGGCCATGATGGTCGCACCCTATCTGATTGGAGAGCCCCAAAGGGCATATGCTGACCTGAGCGAGCAGGACAGCCAAGACTATGGCAAGCTGAAAGCGGAGATTCTTACCCGGCTGGGTGTTACGGTGACAGCCCGTGCCAGGGGAGTTCATGACTGGAGATACAGTTGGGAGTCTGCAGTCAGCAGGCCTGATTATGGAGTTGAAAAGGTGGTAGTGAACCGCTACACCCGAGCATGTCCTCCTGAGGTACAGCCGTCTGAGAGGTCATCACTTCAGAGTTCCCGGACGCTGAACTCTCGCGGTAAGAGCGTTCCAGCTGTTGGGGACATGGGGTATGCTGATAAGCGGGTTCAGGCCCGAGGGGACATGTGGGTGGGAGAGTGTGATGGACAGTGTTGGAGCTGGCGTGAAATTGCAGCCAACTGTCCAATAGAGGGGGAGCCTATGTGTTGTGATGTTGGCAGATCCCTCTCTCCCTGCGCAGAGTCTGTGCGTGTGTCCACCTCAGCCGAAGAGACTGGACCACAGGGGTCCCCGGTGGTTGTAAATGACTGCCTAGCACAGGCCCTCTTGGACTCAGAGAGTCCAGTGACTTCCGTATGTGACAGCCTGATTGAAAGGGACTTCATCCCTGATAAGCACCTAAGTATGGTGTGCATCCATGGAGACACCAAAGTCTACCCAGAGACTGCCGTGGACTTGGTCCCCAAACTCGGGGAGGTATCATATGAAGGGGGGATAGTGAAGAACCTGGTGCAACCCGTCATATTGGGTAATGACTTTCCCCGGTCTAAGGATCTCTGGGGGAAGGGTGATTCTGATGAACAGTGTGATGAAGCTCCTATTGAGGGTGCGCAGTCCCGAGGGGCGGAACACAATGCTAGTGGACCATTAAACTTGTGTGATAATGATAATGATGATGATGATAATGATGATGATCATGATAATGATGATGACCATGATAATGATGCTGATGCTGATAATGATAATGATGATGATCATGATAGTGATGATGATACTGATCATAGTCATGATAATGATATTGATAATAATGATGACTATGATAATGATGAAATTCCTTTGCAGGTGATGTTGGGAGACGAGGATGGTGGTTCTCGGGAACCGAGTGTCCCTTACTTGCCTGTGTCCTGTGACAATTTTGAGAGTGAGCAGTGGCGAGACCCCACTCTTAGGATGGCACAGGAAAATATGATTGTTCTAAATGAGGTTTCCCAGGAGCCTGGCTCTGAGGAGAGGTTTCCTCATGCTGCCATGGACAATAGCTTATTGTATAGGGACACTGAAGTCCAGGGAGAGGTCGTGAGTCAGCTCCTAGTTCCTGAGCTATATAGAAGTATAGTGCTGGGGTTGTCACATAGTCACATACTTGAGGGACCAGATGGTGAAGTTAATGTTGTGGATGACATGTTAACTAAGGTTCCAGATCAGGATGTGAATGAAAATGAATTGTATAACCCTGACAGTGAGCAGGATGTGAATGAAAATGAATTGTATAACCCTGACAGTGAGCAGGATATGAATGAAAATGAATTGTATAACCCTGACAGTGAGCAGGATGTGAATGAAAATGAAGTGTATAGCCCTGACAGTGAGCCAGATGTGGCTGAGAAAAAGGGGTCAGATAGTGATAGTGAATTATCTGATGACCATAAAGCAACCAGTGCAAATGAGGAAGGCATGGTAGCAGAGGAGGTTGAGAGTCCTGAGAAGAAAGCTGATGCTGACCTTACAGCCAGACAGAAGATGGCATCTGAAGATGTTTTACAGTTAGCCGGTTCCCTGGCGAAGACTAAGGTGAAAGGAGGAGAGCTGAGCTTTAAAGGCAGGACTCTGAAACTGAACACAGCACAAGTGGATGCTGTTGAAGATGAGAAGTTGTCGGTGTGTGGTGTGGATCTGCATCATGCCAAGGACTCTGAAGGTGATGCTGCAGAGGTGGAAAAAGCCATGGAAGTGGTGGTCACCAAGCCAGATGCCTCATCAGAAGCTGAGGTTTCAAGTGAAGCTGTGAGGAACAAGACTGAAGATATGGGGACTGACTCTGTCCAGGAATCTGTTTCTGCCGAAGACAGCGGCGTGGACGGGTTACGGTCCGGATCAGTAGCTGGCATTGGTGAGCTCAAGCGCACTTTCAGGGAGGCTACATCGGAGCCACGTCCCAACAAATGGGAAAAGTGATGTGTCACTCCGTTGCCGCTACAGTCACACGGGAGCCCAGATGGGATGCAGAACGTGGTGGAAGAGAATAATCCGGCGGGTTCTGAGTATACAGATGCCGCTATCAAGGAGAACTTGAAAGCTGGAATAAATGGAGATATTGGAGACCAAAATGATGTGACTGAAGAAGTAGAATGTAAGACTGACGGTAGGGCTTCTGAGCATGTCCTACCAGAAGAGCCTGAAGAAGGGGCTGAAGACATAAAGGACGTCCAACAGGTACAAGATGAAGTGATTACTTCTCAGAAAAAACTCCAAACTGTGATGAAGGAGCGTGATGAGAGCCATGAGCATCTTCTGGAGAAGCTCAATGAAGTAAAGAAGGTTCAAGGGGAACTGGAGAAAAGTGAAAAACCCCCTATACCTTCTGTGATAGTTGGTGACACATGGTCAGTGCACCAGGGACAGGAGGTACGTGAGTTTCTGAGGAAGAGTCAGCAGAAGTGTTCTGATGTGCCGGGTCGTACTTCTCTGGCCAGGCACTATATCGAAACTGAGCCCGGCCCTAAGGTCAAGATGAAACCGTGCAGGATACCCGAGGCCCGCAGAGAGCATAGGCCTGGGAGGGTACAGGGTAGTACGGATGCTTCAGATGAAGAGAAAGCTGATGTTGGCTATGACTCCGGTGAAGATACAAATGACAGTGGTGAAGATGAAGCTGATGAGGGCCATGACTGGTCCAGAGTTCACTGTCTCTGTTGGATTGTTAACCAGCCCTCCGGTCTGGATGACCAGCCCTCCGGTCTGGAGAAGAGGGGGGGGATATGTGAGACAGTGAGAGTATGTGTATTGAATGGGGTGTATATTTCACCTAGCTACTTTACTGACTGGTATAAGGGAGGTGTGTGGCTTTGTAGACCTAGTGGTAGAGAAAGGTCACTACACCTTACATTCAGTACACACTTGCAGCTCAGGCCTGAAATCACTCAGGTGTTAATTAGGAGACAAGAAGCAGTCTCCAGGAGAGGGAGCACGCTCAGTCTGGACACAGGAAGGTGTCCCGGCACAAGGAGCGTCTCCAGGAGTGTGAGCTATCTCAGTCTGGGTGCAGGAAGTACCCCGGACACAGGAGTAGTCGCAGTGCGAATCCGTGCGAATAGCGGCTGAATAGGAGTGGATCTCTCTCAAGTCTGGACATTGAAAGTGCCTTCAGACACAAGGAGGAGTATCTGTGAAACTCCATACTGGTAACATATATCATATGTGTTGTTTTGGGTCAGGCTGGTAGAGCCGGGACCCGGATAGACAGGGCAATTGATATATGTGTAATTAGTGGCTAGACAAGCCTAGGTTTTTCTGTTTATGCTTTATTTTTTATCTGTTTGCTGTGGACTTTAATAAAGCTGGTTGCGGCCAGTTTTTGCACCAGAACTGCTGTCTGAATGAACTGTTTTCGTGCCATTCTGTCTACCCAGACAGCGATCCTAAAGCTATATCCCCTGGAAATGCTACAATGGTTTATCCGTAATTTCTCTGAGATTTTTCGACCTATTATGCAACTAACTGAGAAGGAAAAGACTTTATTGTGGTCTACACAGGCTCAAGAAGCTTTTGATTGTCTTAAGTCCCATTTTACTTCTGCACCTCTGTTGATTCATCGTAACCCAGCACATTCTTTCATCGTGGAAGTGGACGCTTTGGATTGTGCTCTGGGGTCTATCCTCTCGCAAAGAACAGATGAGAAAGTTCTGCTACATCCATGTCATGGGCGTACCCAGGATCAAAACTAGGGGGTGCAAGCCAATGTCGCATCTTATACAGGTTACATCATATACACTGTACATTATCCTGCATATTAGGTATGGAGCATTAGAACTGTTGTATATTGTATAATACAGCAGTGTATGCGACACTACGCTGAATATACCATATATTATACATGGCAGTCGCGCTCATGTCAGGAGCGGTACCAGCAAGTCTAAGGATTGCAGTGCGATCCTCGCATGAGTTATACGGCCGTCTGTCTATGCCGTTGTTATAATAATACTGAAATATTAATCTATTATTAAAGTATTAAGGAGCTCACAAGTACAAAAAAGCCCCCTACCTCCCCTGTCCCCACCCACACCCCAACAGCCCATCGTCTCACATGCACCCCTTAGTGTTCTGTCCCACTGACCCCACAATACCCCCATCCTCTCACATGCACCCCTCAGTGCTCTGCTGCCCCTCCCCTCTTCAGTCCCCACAATACCCCCATCCTCTCACAGTAAACCCCCAGTGCCCTAGCCCCACAATACCCCCATCCTCTTACATTCAACCCCAGTGACCTGTCCACCCTCCCTCACAATACCCTATCCTCTCACATCAACCCCTGTGCGCCAGCCCCCACAATATCCCCATCCTCTCACATTCACCAACCAGTGCCCTGTATCCCCTCCCCCACAATACCCCATCCTCTCACATTCACTCTCTGTGCCCTGTTGCCCCTCCCCCACTTCAGTCCCCACAATACCCCATCCTCTCACATTAACCCCCCCAGTGCCCTAGCCCCCACAATACCCCATCCTCTCACATTAACCCCCCCAGTGCCCTAGCCCCCACAATACCCCATACTCTTACATTCACCCCAGTGCCCTGTACCCCTCCCCACATACCCCATCCTCTCACATTAACCCCCCAGTGCCCTAGCCCCCACAATACCCCATACTCTTACATTCACCCCAGTGCCCTGTACCCCTCCCTAACAATACCCCCATCCTCTCACATTCACTCTCTGTGCCCTGTTGCCCCTCCCCCACTTCAGCCCCCACAATACCCCCATCCTCTCACATTAACCCCCCCAGTGCCCTAGCCCCCACAATACCCCATCCTCTCACATTAACCCCCCCAGTGCCCTAGCCCCCACAATACCCCATACTCTTACATTCACCCCAGTGCCCTGTACCCCTCCCCCACAATACCCCCATCCTCTCACATTAACCCCCCCAGTGCCCTAGCCCCCACAATACCCCCATCCTCTTACATTCACCCCAGTGCCCTGTACCCCACCCCCACAATACCCCCATCCTCTCACATTAACCCCCCCAGTGCCCTAGCCCCCACAATACCCCATCCTCTCACATTAACCCCCCCAGTGCCCTAGCCCCCACAATACCCCATACTCTTACATTCACCCCAGTGCCCTGTACCCCTCCCCCACAATACCCCATCCTCTCACATTAACCCCCCAGTGCCCTAGCCCCCACAATACCCCATACTCTTACATTCACCCCAGTGCCCTGTACCCCTCCCCCACAATACCCCCATCCTCTCACATTAACCCCCCAGTGCCCTAGCCCCCACAATACCCCCATCCTCTTACATTCACCCCAGTGCCCTGTACCCCACCCCCACAATACCCCCATCCTCTCACATTAACACCCCAGTGCCCTAGCCCCCACAATACCCCCATCCTCTTACATTCACCCCAGTGCCTTGTACCCCTCCCCCACTGTACCCCCATCCTCTCACATTCCCCCACAGTGACCATGACATGCCTGAGCAGAACGAATTTAGTAAATTCCATCCCCTCTTACCATGAAGCTTGCAGGCAGTGGCTGAGGCAGGAGCAGGAAGTGTCCAGTGTCTGCACACAGAGGGCACTAGGACCCAGTGTGGCTGAGACAACCAGAGCCTGCAGGGCAGAAAGTGAAACTACAGCTGCTGTCGGCCAGGAAGGAGCTCCTCTGGTGAGACAGCAGCTCCGTGCACTGCGCACACAGACAGGCACTGCAACCTGTGGCAGAGGGAGCTGGCATTGTGCTGCTCTCTCCACTCTCTTTCATTGTGTGCCCCTGCTTCTAGGGAGGGGCAGCTGCCCCCCCTGCCCCACGGTGGGTACGCCCATGATCCATGTGCTTTTTTCTCTCGTAAACTATCTGCTGCATAGTAGAATTATGATGCGGGAGATAAATAGCTTCTAGCTATTATCGCTGCATTTAAGGAATGGTGGCACCATCTGCAGGGGACAGCACAACAAGTTATTGTGCTCACGGATCATCATAACCTGGAATTTCTTAGATCTCCTAGATGTCTTTCTCCACGTCAGGCTCGTTGGAGTTTGTTTCTGAACCAATTTAATTTTGTCATCTCATAGGTTCATGTAATGGGATAGCAGATGCTTTGTCCAGAATACATGCCACGGATTCCCTACCTGGAACCCTGTCCAAGACCATTTTGTAAGATGACAACTTTGTCAGAGTCATCCAGGATATGGACTTATTGAAAACTAGTAAGGAGGCTTACGATGCTGACCCAATTCTCGCTAACACGACTGATGATGTGAACTTGGTTCTCAAGAATGGTATGTGGGTGTGATATTGACGTTTTTAAGTTCTGGAGGTCGTAAGGCTGCAGGTCCTCAAGTTTGTCCATGACTCCAAGTTGGCTGGTCACCGGGGGTACAGAAGACACAGAAGTTTCTGACCCATTTCTTTTGGTAGCCTACCTGTCTGAGGGATGTTAAGAGCTACGTTCTCTATTGTGAGGAATGTGCATGTTTTAAGACTCCTCGTGTATCACCTACTAGATTGCTGCAACCACTGCCCGTTCCTACTCGCCCTTGGGGTATATTTCTATGGACTTTATAGAGGAATTGCCCACCTCTGGGGAAAGAACTCTATTCTGGTTGTAGTAGATCGCCTTACTAAAGCTCTGCCCACTTTATTCCTTGTACTGGTCTTCCCTCAGCTAAGGAGATGGTAGATCTGGTCATTCAGAATGTGTTCCGGCTGCATGGAGTTCCAGATGAGATCATCTGTGATCGGGGAGTGCAGGTTACTTCCAGATTCTGGAGAGGATTTTGTTCTGCGCTTGGCATCAATGTCTGCCTGTCTTCCGTGTATCATCCTCAGACAAATGGGCAGACGGATCTCATTAATCAGACTCTGGAGCAGTTGGAATTGCCTTCAATAACTCGCAGAACGCATCTAATAAGGTAACACCCTTTTTTGCCAACCTGGGTTATCATCCTAGTATTTTTCAAAGATCCCTGATCTATGCTCCGGTACCTGCAGTAGATGAAAGGTTGGCGGTGATAAAACGAAATCTGAAAAATCTGAAGGAATCACTATCTACTGCACAGGAGAGATACAAGAGATCAGCTGTTAGGTTCTGGAGACCTGCACCCATTTTTAAGGCAGGAGACTGTGTGGTTATCCACGAAGAATTTAAAATTGAATGTTCCGTCACAAAAGCTGGGACAAAAATTCATTGGTCCATTCAAGATCTCTGGGATTAAGAGCTCCGTTGCCTGCCGTCTGAAGTTGCCATGGACCATGAAGGTACATCCAGTGTTTCATGTCTCCTTATTAAAACCTGTGAAAAGGTAACCGTGTGCACAGCCAAAGAGAGAGGTGCCCGAGTAGGTTCCCACACCGTAACTAAATATGAAATGAACTCGGCACTCAACTTATGTGTATGAGATATAAGGTTTTTATTCACAGTAGTAGCGAAAAGTTTCGGTCCTATATCATGGATCTTCATCAGTCACTACATTTATAACAAAAAGGAAAAAGGATAATATTAACATCAAAAGTGAAATAAAGTATATACATATAGCAACTTGGTCATTTCAGAGCGAGAAATAGGGAAAAATTATTTCAGATCCAATGCTAGAGAGATCAGGGAGAGGTCATAGATCAGAGTAAAATAGAGGTATCAGAAACAACGACAAGAGTGGGGACATACCACAAACTACTGCATAAAGGGTTAATCCACAATGGGAAAAGGAGAAGCTGGATGCAGCTGTAAAGTGAAAATAGGAATATAATGCGTGCTGTTGCAAGATACAAACGGTCTATGTGCATAGAGATATACATATGAAACATACCCAGTGGTGGTAGATAAGAATGAAGCCAAATGTCTCTATTTGAGCCGATATCCTGAAAAAATGGCCAGGTGTAAGTATCTGGATAATGGAAGAGCAGCGTGACCGCAGCATGTGTCAGAGACTGACTGTGGGATAAAGTCCGGCGGTGAATGTGATCTCTGCAGTGGGACGCGGTGTCCACCGCAAGTCTGAGTGCAGGGATAGCTGAAATCACCGTGTATAAGAAAGGAAGAGGCGGGACTAAGCGTCAGTGAGAGCACAGAGCGTCAGACAGGAAGTGAGATGGCAGGAAATCAATGGATGTGCGTTCCACCACTAATAGTTTGCGTTCCAGTGAGTGCTTAGGAACTGGAGGACGTCCTACAAATGGGAGGAGTGGAAAGGACGACGTGCTGAAGAAGTTGTTGTGGGATATAGACATCAGAGTAGCGTGGCAGCATATTAGTATTAATACAGGCGGCTCTGAAGAGGAAAGAGAGACATATTAATAAAGGCACAACATGTTATAGCATTATATAATGTAATCCTATATATTGATATGGAGAATTGCTTAAACTATCATTTTACATAATATTAAACAGAATGGGAAAATTAAGGTATTCACGGGTGTGAGTATTGTGATGTTATATATTATAAAATGTCACATAGCTTGTGAAATAGCAAGGATGGTTATACAGACAGGCATCTGATATTCAGAGTATATATGGACAGCTAATAATGTACATATAAGAATGCAGAGTAAAAAGAGGCACCTGTAAATATCAAGAAAAAGTAAGCCAGGGTAAAACAAGGTTACATGAAAGAGAGTAAATCGTATTCACGATTGAGGCCCCTGGGTGATAGAGTATCCAGGGTGTGTATCCAATAAGCCTCTCTTTTTTTTAATTGTCATATGCGATTGCCGCCTCATCGTGAATGTGGTATCTGTTCCAGAATTTGAAATTTAAGTTGGGCTATAGTGTGTCCCATTGTGATGAAATGATGTGGGATGGGGAGTAAAGTGTTTTTACACATTATGGTCGATTTGTGTTTTGAAATGCGATGTTTCACTGGTTGGCTTGTCTCTCCCACATTTAGTAGCCCGCACGGGCACTTTATCACGTAGATCACGAAGGCGGTGTCACAGGTGAAAAAAACACGGACTTTGAACATTTTTCCCGTATGGGGATGATAAATGGTCTCACCCCTGAGTACGTTGTTACCTTGGGTGCATCCCAAGCAAGGAAACGTGCCGATATTAGGTCTTTTCAGAAATTGTTGTGAAGTTACAGGTTTTTTGGGCCTAGATCGGCTCTAATCAGGGAATCTCTCAAGTTGGGAGCACGACGGAAACATGGGAGAAAAGGTTTAGAAAATTCTCTGATGTCAGGATGTGCTGTCTGTAGGAGTGGCCAATGTTGCGAATAGATTTATGTATGATATTCACTTTAATAGCTTCCACCCGACAGCTATGAAAAAATCCATCCCGACATCCCAATTCCACTGGGTTAAAAGGATAGTTTCAGACCACACTATCCAAGAAACTCGTCTCTCAGAGATGAATTCCAAATTTCGCGACAGGGGATACCCACAAGCAATTTTGGACCGCTCTAAATCTACCGCAACTCGTACTAAACCAGATACGGGGGGTAGGATTGCTTTTGTACATCATTACCATCCTTACGCGTATATCCTACATAAATCTATTCGCCAACATTGGCCACTCCTACAACAGCACATCCTGACATCAGAGAATTTTCTAAACCTTTTCTCCCATGTTTCCGTCGTGCTCCCAACTTGAGAGATTCCCTGATTAGAGCCGATCTAGGCCCCAAAAAACCTGTAACTTCACAACAATTTCTGAAAAGACCTAAAATCGGCACGTTTCCTTGCTTGGGATGCACCCAATGTAACAATGTACTCAGGGGTGAGACCATTTATCATCCCCATACGGGAAAAACGTTCAAAGTCCGTGTTTTTTTCACCTGTGACACCGCCTTCGTGATCTACATGATAAAGTGCCCGTGCGGGCTACTATATGTGGGAGAGACAAGCCAACCATTGAAACATCGCATTTCAAAACACAAATCGACCGTAAGGTGTAAAAACACTTTACTCCCCATCCCACATCATTTCATCACAATGGGACATACTATAGCCAACTTAAATTTCAAATTCTGGAACAGATACCACATTCACGACGAGGTGGCGATCGCATACGACAATTAAAAAAGAGAGAGGCTTATTGGATACACACCCTGGATACTCTATCACCCAGGGCCTCAATCGTGAATACGATTTACTCTCTTTCATGTAACCTTGTTTTACCCCGGCTTACTTTTTCTTGATATTTACAGGTGCCTCTTTTTACTCTGCATTCTTATATGTACATTATTCTCTGTCCATATACAGTATACTCTGAATATCAGATGCCTGTCTGTATAACCATCCTTGCTATTTCACAAGCTATGTGACATTTTATAATATATAACATCACAATACTCACACCCGTGAATACCTTAATTTTCCCATTCTGTTTAACCCCTTCCCGACCTTTGACACAGCGTATGCGTCATGAAAGTCGGTGCCAATCCGACTTATGACGCATACCCTGTGTCATGAAAGGATCCCGTTCCTGCGGGTCGGGAGACCGGGGTCACTCAAAGGTCACCCGACCCGCAGTTACAGGACCCTTTGTGCTTCACCACAGGGGGGTTGGCTTAACCCCCCCGTGGCCACGATCGCTCTGATTGGCTGTTAAAAGTGAAACAGCCAATCAGAGCAATCTGTAATATTTCACCAATTTAATTGGTGAAATATTACAATCCAGCCATGGCCGATGCTGCAATAGCATCTGCCATGGCTGGACACCGAGACCTGACCCCCCCACACGTAGTCACGGCGGCGATCGGCCGCCGCCACCAAAAGATGGCAGCGATCGGTCACCGCCGTCACTAACAGCTCCCCTCCTCCTTTGCTCCGCTGCCCCCACCTTCCGATCCCCCCCCTAACCTTCCGACCACCCTACTCACCTCTCCCGATCCACCAATGTCCCTGGATCGGTCCCGGCGTCCGCCCGGGCCTCTTCATGGGTGCCGCCATCTTGGAAAATGGCGGGCGCATGCGCAGTGCGCCCGCCGGCCGGCGCATGCGCAGTGCGCCCCCCAGTGTCCAAAAATTTATTTTGATCACTGTGATAAACTGTCACAGTGATCAAAATAAAAAAAAGTAAATGAACCCCCCCTTTATCATAGGTAGGGACAAATAAAAAAAAATAAAGATTTTTTTTTTTTTTTTTCCTATTAGGCCCTGTGCACACGTGGCGTATTTTGCTGCTGATCCGCGGCGGATTTCGCTGCTGATCCGCGGCGGATCAGCAGCGAAATCAGCCGCGGATGCGCAGCGATATCCGCGGCGGATCAGCAGCGAAATCCGCCGCGGATCCGCAGCAAAATCCGCAACGTGTGGCGGATTTCGCTGCGGATCCGCGGCGGATTTCGCTGCAGATCCGCGGAGGATTTCGCTGCTGATCCGCGGCTGATTTCGCTGCTGATCCGCGGCGGATTTCGCTGCTGATCCGCGGCAGATTTCGCTGCTGATCCGCGGCGGGATCCGCGGCTCCGTGATTTCGCTGCTGATTCGCGGCGGATTTCGCTGCTGATTCGTGGCGGATTTCGCTGCTGATCCGCGACTGATTTTGCTGCTGATTCGCTGCGGATCCGCAGCGGATTTCGCTGCTGATCCGCGGCTGATTTCGCTGCTGATCCGCGGCTGATTTCGCTGCTGATCCGCGGCGGATTTCGCTGCTGATCGCGGCGGATTTCGCTGCGGATCCGCGGCTGATTTCGCTGCTGATCCGCGGCGGATTTCGCTGCTGATTCGCTGCAGATCCGCGGCTGATTTCGCTGCGATCCGCGGACGATTTCGCTGCGGATCCGCGACTGATTTGCTGCGGATCCGCGACTGATTTCGCTGCGGATCCGCGACTGATTTCGCTGCGGATCCGCGACTGATTTCGCTGGGATCCGCGGCGGATTTTGCTGCTGATCCGCGGCGGATTTCGCTGCTGATCCGCGGCTGATTTCGCTGCTGATTCGCGGCGGATTTCGCTGCTGATTCGCGCGGATTCGCTGCTGATTTCGCTGACTGATTTCGCTACTGATTCGCTGCGGATCCGCAGCGGATTTCGCTGCTGATCCGCGGCTGATTTCGCTGCTGATCCGCGGCTGATTTCGCTGCTGATCCGCGGCTGATTTCGCTGCTGATCCGCGGCGGATTTCGCTGCTGATCCGCGGTGGATTTCGCTGTGGATCCGCGGCTGATTTCGCTGCTGATCCGTGGCGGATTTCGCTGCTGATCCGCGACTGATTTTGCTGCTGATTCGCTGCGAATCCGCAGCGGATTTCGCTGCTGATCCGCGGCTGATTTCGCTGCTGATCCGCGGCTGATTTCGCTGCTGATCCGCGACTGATTTCGCTGCTGATCCGCGGCTGATTTCGCTGCTGATCCACGGCTGATTTCGCTGCTGATCCGCGGCTGATTTCGCTGCTGATTCGCTGCAGATCCGCGGCTGATTTCGCTGCTGATCCGCGGCGGATTTCGCTGTTGATCCGCGACTGATTTCGCTGCGGATCCGCGACTGATTTTGCTGCGGATCCGCGACTGATTTCGCTGCGGATTCGCGACTGATTTTGCTGCGGATCCGCGGCGGATTTCGCTGCTGATCCGCGGCGGATTTTGCTGCGGATCCGCGGCTGATTATCTGCTGATTCATCTGTGCTAGCGGGTATAGCATAACGCGATCGCGTTATGCTATACCGTTACCAGCCGGTCAACGCTACGTGTTGAACGGGCTGGTAAAACGCAATATGAACCCAGCCTTAGGGTTAGAACTAGGGTTAGGGTTAGCATTAGGGTTAAGGTTAGAATTACGGTTAGGGTTGGAATTTGGGTTAGGGTTGGAATTAGGGTTAGGGTTGGAATTAGGGTTAGGCTTGTAGTTAGATTTATGGTTAGAGTTGGGATTAGGGTTAGGGGTGTGTTGGGGTTAGGGTTATGATTAGGGTTTGTATTAGGGTTAGGTGTGTGTAGAGGTTAGGGTTGGGGTTAGGGGTGTGTTGGGGTTAGGGTTGGAGTTAGAATTGAGGGGTTTCCACTATTTAGGCACATCAGGGGGTCTCCATACGCGACATGACGCCACCATTGATTCCTGCAAATTTTGCGTTCAAAGAGTCAAACAGTGCTCCCTTTATTCCAAGCCCCGACGTATGCCCAAACAGTGGTTTATCCCAACATATGAGGTATCATCGTACTCGTGAAAAATTGCACAACAACTTTGGGGGTTCTAATTTCTCCTGTTAACATTGGGAAAAAAAATTGGGGACTAAAAATTATTTTTGTGGAAAAAAAATGATTTTATATTTTCACGGCTCTGCGTTATAAACTTCTGTGAAGGACTTGGAGATTCAAAGTGCTTATCACACACTATAGGAGTTCCTTGGGGGATCTAGTTTCCAAAATGGGGTCACTTGTGGGGAGTTTCTACTGTTTAGGCACATCAGGGACTCTGCAAACGTAACATGACGCCCGAAGACCATTCCATCAAGTGGGCATTTCAAAACGTCACTACTTCCCATCCGAGCCCCGACGTGTGCCCATACAGTAGTTTTCTCCCACATATGGGATATCAGCATACTCAGGACAAATTGGACAACAACTTTTGGGGTCTAATTTCTCATGTTACCCTTGGAAAATAAAAAAATTGGGGACTAAAAGATCCTGATTGTGGAAAAAATATGATTTTTTTATTTTCATGCCCGGGCGTTATAAACTTCTGTGTAGCCCTTGGGGATTCAAAGTGCTCACCACACATCTAGATAAGTTCTTTGCCGGATCTAGTTTCCAAAATGGGGTCACTTGTGGGGAGTTTCTACTGTTTAGGCACATCAGGGGCTCTGCAAACGTAACAAGATGCCCGCAGACCATTCCATCAAGTCGGCATTTCAAAGCGTCACTACATCCCTTCCGAGCCCTGACGTGTGCCCAAACAGTGGTTCCCCCCCACATATGGGGTACTAGCATACTCAGGAGAAACTGGACAACAACTTTTGGGGTCCAATTTCTCCTGTAACCATTGTGAAAATAAAAAACAGTGGGCTAAAAAATCATTTTTTGAGAAAAAAAAATGATTTTTTATTTTCACGGCTCTGCGTTATAAACTTCTGTGAAACACCTGGGGTTCAAAGTGCTCACTATGAATCTAGATAAGTACCTTAGGGCGTCTAGTTTCCAAAATGGGGTCACTTGTGGGGGAGCTCCAATGTTTAGGCACACAGGAACTCTCCAAATGCGACATGGCAACCGCTAAATATTCCAGCATATTTTCCATTCAAAAAGTCAAATGGCGCTCCTTCCCTTCTGAGCCCTGCAGTGCGCCCAAACAGTGGTTTATGACCACATATGAGGTATCTGTGTACTCAGGAGAAATTGCCCAACAAATTTTAGGATCCAATTTATACTGTTGCCCATGTGAAAATGAAAAAAACTGAGGCTAAAAGAAAATTTTTGTGAAAAAAAAGTACTTTCTTTTTTTATGGATCAATTTGTGAAGCACCTGGGGGTTCAAAGTGCTCACTATGCATCTAGATAAGTTCCTTAGGGGGTCTAGTTTCCAAAATGGGGTCACTTGTGGGGGAGCTCCAATGTTTAGGCACACAGGGACTCTCCTAATGCGACATAGCAACCGCTAAATACTCCAGCATATTTTCCATTCAAAAAGTCAAATGGCGCTCCTTCCCTTCTGAGCCCTGCCGTGCGCCCAAACAGTGGTTTATTACCACATATGAGGTATCTGTGTACTCAGGAGAAATTGCCCAACAAATTTTAGGATCCAATTAATACTGTTGCCCATGTGAAAATGAAAAAACTGAGGCTAAAAGAAAATTTTTGTGAAAAAAAAAGTACTTTCTTTTTTTACAGATCAATTTGTGAAGCACCTGGGGGTTCAAAGTGATCACTATGCATCTAGATAAGTTCCTTAGGGGTCTAGTTTCCAAAATGGGGTCACTTGTGGGGGAGCTCCAATGTTTAGGCACACAGGACTCTCCAAATGCGACATGGCAACCGCTAAATATTCCAGCATATTTTCCATTCAAAAAGTCAAATGGCGCTCCTTCCCTTCTGAGCCCTGCCGTGCGCCCAAACAGTGGTTTATGACCACATATGAGGTATCTGTGTACTCAGGAGAAATTGCCCAACAAATTTTAGGATCCAATTTATACTGTTGCCCATGTGAAAATGAAAAAACTGAGGCTAAAAGAAATTTTTGTGAAAAAAAGTACTTTCTTTTTACGATCAATTTGTGAAGACCTGGTTCAAGTGTCACTATGCTCTAGATATCCTTAGGGGGTCTAGTCCAATGGGGTCACTTGTGGGGGAGCTCCATTTTAGCCAAGGACTCTCAATGCACAGGCATACCGCAAAATTCCAGCATATTTTCCATTCAAAAGCAAATGGCGCTCCTTCCCTTCTGAGCCCTGCCGTGCGCCAACAGTGGTTATACCCTATGAGGTATCTGTGTACTCAGGAGAAATTGCCCAACAAATTTTAGGACCAATTATACTGATTAGCCATGTGAAAATGAAAAAATGAGTAAAAAGAAAATTTTTTGGAAAAAATAAGTACTTTCTTTTTTTACTTTAGTGAATGATCAATTTTGTGAAGTCACGTCTTGGGGGTTCAAAGTGATCACTATGCATCTAGATAAGTTCCTTAGGGGTCTAGTTTCCAAAATGGGGTCACTTGTGGGGAGCTCCAATGTTTAGGCACACAGGAACTCTCCAAATGCGACATGGCAACCGCTAAATATTCCAGCATATTTTCCATTCAAAAAGTCAAATGGCGCTCCTTCCCTTCTGAGCCCTGCCGTGCGCCCATACAGTGGTTTATGACCACATATGAGGTATCTGTGTACTCAGGAGAAATTGCCCAACAAATTTTAGGATCCATTTTATCCTGATGCCCATGTAAAAATGAAAAAATTGATGCTAAAAGAAAATTTTTGTTGGAAAAATTAAAATGTCCATTTTTTCCTTCCACGTTGCTTTAGTTCCTGTGAAGCACCTGAAGGGTTAATAATCTTCTTGAATGTAGTTTTGAGTAGCTTGAGGGGTGCAGTTTTTATAAAAGTGTCACTTTTGGGTATTTTCTGCCATATAGACCCCTCAAAGTGACTTCAAATGTGAGGTGGTCCCTAAAAAAATGGTTTTGTAAATTTTGCTGTAAAAATGAGAAATCGCTGGTCAACTTTTAACCCTTATAACTTCCTAACAAAAAAAAATGTTGTTCCCAAAATTGTGCTGATAGAAAGTAGACATGTGGGAAATGTTATTTATTAACTATTTTTTGCCACATAACTCTCTGGTTTAACAGAATAAAAATTAAAAATTTGAAAATTACAAAATTTTCAGAATTTTCGCCAAATTTCCATTTTTTTCACAAATAAACGCAAAAATTATCGACCTAAATTTACCACTAACATGAAGCCCAATATGTCACGAAAAAACAATCTCAGAATCGCTAGGATCCGTTGAAGCGTTCCTGAGTTATTACCTCATAAAGGGACACTGGTCAGAATTGCAAAAAATGGCAAGGTCTTTAAGGTCAAAATAGGCTGGGTCTTGAAGGGGTTAATATTATGTAAAATGACAGTTTAAGCAATTCCCCATATCAATATATAGGATTACATTATATAATGCTATAACATGTTGTCTTTATTAATGTCTCTCTTTCCTCTTCAGAGCCGCCTGTATTAATACTAATATGCTGCCACGCCACTCTGATGTCTATATCCCACAACAACTTCTTCAGCACGTCGTCCTTTCCACTCCTCCCATTTGTAGGACGTCCTCCAGTTCCTAAGCACCCACTGGAACGCAAACTATTAGTGGTGGAACGCACATCCATTGATTTCCTGCCATCTCACTTCCTGTCTGACGCTCTGTGCTCTCACTGACGCTTAGTCCCTCCTCTTCCTTTCTTATACATGCTGATTTCAGCTATCCCTGCACTCAGACTTGCGGTAGACACCGCGTCCCACGCAGAGATCACATTCACCCCGGACTTTATCCCACATGTCAGTCTCTGACACATGCTGCGGTCACACTGCTTTTCCATTATCTGGATACTTACACCTGGCCATTTTTTCAGGATATCGGCTCAAATAGAGACATTTGGCTTCATTCTTATCTACCACCACTGGGTATGTTTCATATGTATATCTCTATGCACATAGACCGTTTGTATCTTGCAACAGCACGCATTATATTCCTATTTTCACTTTACGGCCGGGGTCAGACACAACTACAAAAAATCGGACCGTTTTAGTCGGTCGATTATCGGAACAAAATGAAAACATCACACATCCGCCTGGCATCCGATTTTCCTTCAAAGATGCGATTTAGTCGCATGTGTGTGTACCTTGTAACATCCGATTTTCATGCGACCAGCGTTTTTTTTGTTGCAGCTTACCAAAAATTACCAATAACGGTTTTGAGGCCTGATACTCATTTAAATCATCAGGCAGAGCTATATTTAAGTGCTCTGCTACAGCTGTGACTCTCCCACCTTTGCACTGGTGCCATTTTGTTCCTTGTGCTTGGTGCTTGCTAGCTGCTTTATCCAAACATGAGCAACACACTCAGATTTACTCCCACTGAGCGTGTGCTGTTTCATTGGGTTATATCAGACGTTTTGGGGAGCCATATCCTGTAATAGCAGATCCCAGAAGACGCACAAGAATGTGGGTACATCCACTTTTGACAAGAAGGATAACTAAAGGCCATTTTCACCGGCTATATTTGTCACTGCGTAGGCATGGAGATAGTTTTTCCAATATTGTCGAATGAGCATAGCTACCTTTGATACGTTGCTTGACATTGTGCGCCCTGGGATCACATTTCAGGACACCAGGATGAGAAAAGCAATTTCTGCAGAGGAACGCCTTCTCCTAACAATAAGGTATGTGTGTCAACGATATGTTGATGATGTTTTCCTCGACATAGTGACTTTGCAAGTGTTTGAGCACACTTCTTGGAAACTTATAATGTGAGTAATGTATTTCTGAAGCTTACCTATCGAAATGATTGGCTTTGGTGTATTCCACAGAAGCCATGGCTTGTAATCTAATTTCCAGCATGTGTGGTCTAACAAACTCAAGCATTGTAAGTGTTGTGCATGCTGTGTTTGTTGTTTTTGGTGCTGATTTCTCCATGTTCTATGTGTGTTACAGGTTCCTTTCTACTGGCATGTCCTACGCTGCTCTGCACTTAGAGTTCTTAATAGGCCGATCAACAATTTCAGGCATTGTGCGGTCAACTTGTGTTGAAATTTGGAACAGACTACATGAAGACGTCATGCCTGAGCCAAAAATGAGTGACTGGTTGAGGATAGCACAGGGTTTTGCCGAAAATTGCCAGTTTCCACACTGTATAGGAGCCCTGGACGGCAAGCACATACGTGTTCGTAAACCTCCTAACTCAGGCTCCCAATTCTTCAATTACAAACAATATTTTTCAGTAGTTTTGTTGGCCTTGGTCGACACAAACTACATGTTTATAATTGTAGACATTGGGGCCTATGGAAGGACTGGAGACTCAAGAGTCTTCAATACTTCCATAATGGGTAGGCGGATACGCAATAACCAACTGGACCTACCACCAGCAAGTCAACTTACAGACTCTATTCCAGAACATGTGCCTTATGTTATAGTAGCGGATGAGGCATTTCAATTAAGCCGTCATGTAATGAGGCCATATCCCCGTCGTTATCTCACCCATCGGCGTAGAATATTTAATTGTCGCCTGTCACGTGCTCGGCGGCTGGTGGAGTGCACATTTGGAATTCTTTGTGCTAAATGGCGGGTACTTCAATCTGCAATTCAACTCAGTGAACAGAATGTTAATGTGGTCCTCAAAGCATGTGTGGTCCTACATAATTTTTGTAGAATCCATGAATGTTCCTCACAACATGTGGGTGAGTTAGCCTCTGTGAATGTGTCTTTGCCTATGTCACCACCCATCCATCCCCGTCGTCCCCCTTCAGGCCTAAAAGTACGTGATGTGTTGACTCAATATTTTGTGTCCCCTGAGGGTGCTACTGCCTGGCAAGAGGAGGCATTATTAACATGTAGTGGCCTATGTTGCTGTGTCATAAAGATATTTATGCTCACTTAATTGTATATGTTGTGTTTGTTTTTGTGTCATGTTGTGTGTAAGTTAGGCACACCATAACATATTTAACTAAACAGCTACATATTTAAAGAATCACATACAATTAATGCGAGTCAAAACAATTTTTTATGTAGTAGATCATGTTTTGTCGCTGTAAACATAATGAACAATTACAACTGGCTCATAAATTATTTTAAACATATTTCCTGAGAAAATTTAAGGACTATAACAAACTATAATGTTCATAACTTAAAACAAATAGAACAAAAATACATTACACCTATAACTGGTGGTAGTTGTGGGGTGGTGAAGGTGGAGGGCCAGATTGTGAGGGCTGCCTTGACTGCTCTCCAGCCACTGTGTCACCATGAGTGGTGGCTGACTGTGTAGTTTGCTGTCTGCTTGTTGCTGGCTCTGTATGTGGGTTTGGGTAAGGGAAGGTTGGGAACTGTTGTGGGTAGTCATAATATGACTGCCCACTTACATTGTAGCCCCCAAAATGCCCATGTCGACCATACCCATGTTGTGGCCAGCATTGAACATTGGGTATGGTCGAGTGGGCATATTGTGAATGGGCACTCTGTCCCATGGCTTGGAGCTGGGGAGCTCCGTATAAAGAAGGACTGCAGTAGGATGAGGAGGAGGAGTTGGGTTCTGTTGGACACAAGGAGGAGGTGGAGGAGGAGGATGATGATGAGGAGAAGGATCAGAGGCTGAAGCAGATTGTGATGGATTTGGTCCAAACAACCTTAAGACATTTTCCGGACCAACCAGCCATCTTTCTAGATAATCTAGTAGGTTGCTTGGATCATTAGGCGCTGTTCCAGCATCCAAAACAATCTGCAGTCCTGCTTCTGGTCTCGGCAGGTAACGGGCCAGACTGCGGCAAAATCCCTCCTCCCCATCATCATTTGCTACACTGGACAAATAGTCCAGAACTCCTCGGTCCACCTGCCTCCTTGTGCCAGAACCAACTCCTTCTCTTCTACGCCTGGCTCGCCGTGCCACAACTGCAGGAGGCGAAGCCACATCCAGGGGCCTACCAGGGCTGCTGCTGAGGGGAGGGTCTTGGGACTCAAGAGGCAAGCTCTCTGACTCCACTGCTGGTGGTGGTGGTGGTGATGCTGCTGCTGCACTTGCTGCTGATGATGGCCCAGCCTCCTCAACATCCCCCACGGGGTCGATCACTGCCTCAGAGTCAGAAAGCTGGGTCTCTCTCAGTAAGGTTTGACTCGGTGCTAGAGAATAAAAAAATTGTATTACAATTTATTCTTAAAAATAGCAATACACTTTGTACAGACATTAACTTACGGTTGCAAATCCATAGCTGAAGCCAGAAAATTCAGTCTATCATAATAGACATATTTACGTTTACTGGTTGCTGCTGCCCCACTGCGCCCCCTCAGCTGTCTCTCTTGCCTGTAGCAGTCTCTACAGCTGCGCCAACGCCTTGTAACATCTGAGACTGAAAAAGTAACGGATAAAAAAAGAAATTATACTTATCTGCCCTTGTTATGTATTTTAAAAATAAATACCGTACAACAGCAATATTATATTTTTTTGGCGTGTTAGGGGTACAGAACACCACAACATATTGTATGTAGATAAAATAACAACTTAATATTACAAGGGGTCATACATACAAAGCTCTATGACATATGTGTCACAATAATGAGCATTTATTTGTGACACAGCGATGGGATTAACAAAAGGGACACATATTAAGTACTTCACCTAGGCATTTATTGCGTAGGCACACATTTTTAACTTGAAACTTGGCGACCATTGCAGTTGGAGCTAAATATCACACCACCACTGACGGCACCTGAACCTTCATCCTACCAGGACCTTCAGTTCATCCCTGCCCTGTGGGATTCCCGTATATATGGGCTGGAGCCTTTTAAAGTTCTCATATCCCACAGTGGCCTCCTCTGTTCCTTTTGTGGTATCTTCCTTAAGGTTTGATAAAGACCCATTGCAGGGTCGAAACGTTACCTCTACACCTTGTTGATGCTGTGCTGTTTTCAATTTAAACTTTTTGCACTTGCATTTAACCCCTCTCTGCCATCAGACGTACTATTCCGTCCATGTGACCCTGGACCTTATTCCCATGGACGGAATAGTACGTCATGGGCGATCAGCTGCGCTCCCTGGGGGAGCGCAGCTGATCGCCGCCGGGTGTCAGCTGATTATCACAGCTGACACCCGTGACTGTGTGTCAGGAGCGGTCACGGACCGCTCCCGGCACATTAACCCCTGGCACACCGCGATCAAACATGATCGCGGTGTACCCGGGGCACAGGGGAGGATCGCGCAGGCAGGGGGCTCCCTGCGCGCTCCCCTGAGACCCTCAGAGCACGCGATGTGTCGCGCTGTTCCGAGGGTCCGTCCTCCCTCCAGGTCCCCGGATCCAAGATGGCGCCGGGGTCCTGGAGGGAGGCGGCTTCCTCAGTGCCTGCTGAGAGCAGGCGCTGGGGAAGCCTGCAGCGATGCCAGAGCGATCGCTGGTGTGACAGTGTGCTGTGCACACTGTCACACCAGCGATCTGCTAAAATACTGTGATGTCCCACCCTGGGACAAAGTATAAAAGTAAAAAAAATAAAAATAAAAAGTGGTAAAAAAAATCATAAAAAAAAAAAAATATTCCCCAATAAATTCATTCTTTCCTGTAAATAAAAAAAACAAAACAATAAAAGTACACATATTTGGTATCGCCGCGTCCATAATGACCCCCCCTATAAAACTGTCCCACTAGTTAACCCCTTTAATGAACCCCTTAAAAAAAAAAAAAAGAAAACGAAGCAAAAAATCAATGCTTTATCATCATACCGCTGAACAAAAGTGGAATAACACGCGATCAAAAAGACGGATATAAATAAACATGGTACCGCTGAAAACGTCATCTTGTCCCGCAAAAAACGAGCCATCATACAGCATCATCAGCAAAAAAATAAAAAAGTTATAGCTCGCAGAATAAGCGATGCAAAAATAATAATTTTTTATATAAAATTGTTTTCATTCTATAAAAGCGCCAAAACATAAAAAAAATGATATAAATGAGGTATCGCCGTAATCGTACTGACCCGAAGAATAAAACTGCTTTATCAATTTTACCACACGCGGAACGGTACAAACGCCTCCCCCAAAAGAAATTCATGAATTGCTGATTTTTGTTCATTCTAACCTCCCAAAAATCGAAATAAAAAGCGATCAAAAAATGTCACGTGCTCAAAAATGGTACCAATAAAAACGTCACCTCGTCCCGCAAAAAATAAGACCTACATGACTCTGTGGGCCAAAATATGCAAAAATTATAGCTCTCAAAATGTGGTGATGCAAAAAACTATTTTTTGCAATAAAAAGCGTCTTTTAGCGTGACAGCTGCCAATCACAAAAACCCGCTATAAATAGTAAATCAAACCCCTTTATCACCCCCTTAGTTAGAAAAAAATAAAATTAAAAAAATGTATTTATTTCCATTTTCCCGTTAGGGTTGCGGCTAAAGTTAGGGTTAGGGTTGGCGCTAATGTTAGGATTAGGATTAGGGTTGGGATTACGGTTAGGGGTGTGTTAGGGTTAGGTTTGTGGTTAGGGTTGGGACTAGGGTTAGGGGTGTGTTGGGGTTAGGGTTGGAGTTAGAATTGGGGGGTTTCCGCTGTTTAGGCACATCAGGGGCTCTCCAAATGTGACATGGCGTCTGATCTCAATTCCAGCCAATTCTGCGTTGAAAAAGTCAAACGGTGCTCCTTCACTTCTGAGCTCTGCCATGCGCCCAAACAGTAGTTTACTCCCGCATATGGGGTATCAGCGTACTCTGGACCACAAGAGTTATTGTGCAATTTGTCCTATTTCTACTGTTACCCTTGGGAAAATAAAAAACTGGGGGCGACAAAATCATTTTTGTAAAAAAAAAAAGGATTTTTTATTTTACGGCTGTACGTTATAAACTTCTGTGAAGCACTTTGGGGTTCAAAGTGCTCACCACACATCTAGATAAGTTCCTTGTGGGGTCTATTTTCCAAAATGGGGTCACTTGTGGGGGTTTCCACTGTTTAGATTCATCAGGGGCTCTCCAAATGCGACATGACTCCCCCAGACCATTCCATCAAAGTCTGCAATCCAAAACGTCACTACTTCCCTTCCGAGCCCCGACGTGCGCCCATATAGTAGTTTACTCCCACATATTGGGTATCAGCATACTCAGGACAAATTGGACAACAAGTTTTGGGTCCAATTTCTCCTGTTACCATTGTGAAAATAAAATATTGGGGCGAAAAAAATCATTTTTGTAAAAAAAAAAAGGATTTTTTATTTTTACGGCTGTACGTTATAAACTTCTGTGAAGCACTTCGGGGTTCAAAGTGCTCACCACACATCTAGATAAGTTCCTTGTGGGGTCTATTTTCCAAAATGGGGTCACTTGTGGGGGGTTTCCACTGTTTAGACGCATCAGGGGCTCTCCAAATGCGACATGACTCCCCCAGACCATTCCATCAAAGTCTGCAATCCAAAACGTCACTACTTCCCTTCCGAGCCCCGACGTGCGCCCATATAGTAGTTTACTCCCACATATTGGGTATCAGCGTACTCAGGACAAATTGTACAACAACTTTTGTGGTCTAATTTCTCCTGTTACCCTTGTGAAAATAAAATATTGAGGGCGAAAAAATCATTTTTGTAAAAAAAAAAAGGATTTTTTATTTTACGGCTGTACGTTATAAACTTCTGTGAAGCACTTTGGGGTTCAAAGTGCTCACCACACATCTAGATAAGTTCCTTGAGGGGTCTAGTTTCCAAAATGGTGTCATTTATGGGGGTTTCCACTGTTTAGGCAGATCAGGAGCTCTCCAAACACGACATGGCATCCAGCCAATTCTGCGTTGAAAAAGTCAAACGGCGCTCCTTCCCTTCCAAACTCTGCCATGCACCCAAACAGTGGTTTACTCCCACATATGGGGTATCAGCGCACTCAGGACAAATTGCACAATAACTTTTGGAGTCTTGTTACGCTTGGGAAAATAAAAATTGGGGTGAAAAAATCAATTTTGTGGAAAAAATATGATTTTTTAATTTTACGGCTCTACGTTATAAACTTGTGTGAAGCACTTGGGGTTCAAATTGCTCACCAAAGATCTAGATAAGTTCCTTAGGGGGTCTAGTTTCCCAAATGGGGGCACTTGTGGGGGTTTCCACTGTTTAGGCACAGCAGGGGCTCTCCAAATGCAACATGGCGTCCAATCTCAATTCCAGCCAATTGTGGTTGGAAAAAGTCAAATGGTGGTCCTTCCATTCTGAGCTCTGCCATGCGCCCAAACAGTGGTTCCCCCCCACATATGGGGTATCAGCGTACTCAGGACAAATTGGACAACAAATTTTGTGGTCCAATTTCTCCTGTTACCCTTGGGAAAATAAAAAATTAGTGACTAAGAGATAATTTTTGTGGGAAAAAAATAGGATTTTTTATTTTCATGCTCGGGCATTATAAACTTGTGTGAAGCACTTGGGGGTTCAATGTGCTCACCAAAGATCTAGATAAGTTCCTTAGGGGGTCTAGCTTCCAAAATGGGGTCACTTGTGGGGGGTTTCCACTGTTTAGGCTCATCTGGGGCACTACAAATGGAACATGACCCCCATCAATGTTTGCATTCCAAAACGTTACTGCTTCCTTTCCAAGCCCTGCCGTGCGCCCAAACAGTTTCCCCCCCCCACATATGGGGTATCAGCGTACTCAGGACAAATTGGAAAACAACTTTTGGGGTCCAATTTCCTTGGGAAAAATCAAAAATTTGGGACTAAAAAATCATTTTTGTGGAAAATTGTTTTTTTTTTTTTCACACCCAGGCATTATAAACTTTTGTGAAACACTTTGGGTTCAAAGTGCTCACAACAGATCTAGATAAGTTCCTTAGGGGGTCTAGTTTCCAAAATGGTGTCACATGGCGTCTAATCTCAATTCCAGCCAATTTTAGTTTGAAAAAGTCAAACGGCTGCTCCTTCCCTTACGAGCTCTGCCGTGTGCCCAAACAGTGGTTTTCCCCCACATATGGGGTATTGGCGTACTCAGGAGAAATTGCACAACAACTTTATCTGCCCATTTTCTCCTTTTACCCTTGTGAAAATAAAAAAACGTTTGTAAAAGATCATTTTTGTGGCTAAAAAGTTAAATATTAATTTTTTCCTTCCACATTGCTTCAGCTCCTGTGAAGTACCTGAAGGGTTATTAAACTTCTTGAATGTGGTTTTGAGTACCTTGAGGGGTGCAGTTTTTAGAATGGTGTCATTTTGGGTATTTTCTGCTATATAGACCCCTCAAAGTGACTTCAAATGTGAGGTGGTCTCTAAAAAAATGGCTTTGTAAATTTTGTTGTAAAAATGAGAAATCACTGGTCAACTTTTAACCCTTATAATTTCCTAACAAAAAAAAATTTTGGTTCCAAAATTGTGCTGATGTAAAGTAGACATGTGGGAAATGTTATTTATTAACTATTTTGTGTGACATATCTCTCTGTTTTAAGGGAAAAAAAATTCAAAGTTTGAAAATTGCAAAATTTTAAATTTTCGCCATATTTGCGTTTTTTTAAAAAATAAACGAAAGGTATATCGAAGAAATTTTACCACTAACGTGAAGTAAAATATGTCACGAGAAAACAATCTCAGAATCGCGAAGATCCGTTGAAGCGTTCCAGAGTTATAACCTCATAAAGAGACAGTGGTCAGAATTGTAAAAATTGGCCCGGTCATTAACGTGCAAACCACCTTTGGGGGTGAAGGGGTTAAAGATTGTTGGAGTGCGGCTGTTTTTCAAATTACAGCAACTAAATACTAGATGTGCTTGGAGTACTCACATAGCACTGGGGGTTCAACAGGCATAAGTGTTTTTTTGGCCACATTTATGTTTCACATATAAGGGTACAGGGACATTATAACACATTGTTGTTGGTACATACTGAGTAGTAATACAGTATTTTAAGCGTTTTCAAGACGTTACTTACTAATGTGTTCTTGGTCCTCCATAGACCTGTCGCCAAAATCTGGAAACATCTGTCCACATAGTCTCCGCCAAGCCGCGTCCTTCCGCGAGCGGTTTGAATAATTTTGATCCCGCTGGTCCCAAAGTTCTGGTCTCTCCTGGACCAGAACGATCAACATCTCAACATTGATGTGACTGGCCATGGTTCTGGACTCCGTGGAGGCGGTTTCCTGTTTGGGTTTGAATTTTCGTAGCCTAATTAGCATGTCAGCCCTTCCTGGCAATTATCCTGATGCAATTTCCTGACACCTGGGATAGTGGTGCGATTTAATCGGAAGTCACACGTGCGGTCCGTTTGTAATCCGATTTTTCATCGCTCCCATAGACTTGCATTGGCGATAGTCGACCCACAATCGGTGACAATCGCAGCATGCTGCGATTGCACTCGGACGATTAAAACGGACCACAAAAAATCGGATACTGGGAGCTGATCCATAGATCAACATAGGGCAGACTGCAATACGATATTTCATCGTATTGCAGTCGTCCGATTCTGTCGCCAGTGTGACGCCGGCCACAGCTGCATCCAGCTTCTCCCTTTCCCATTGTGGATTAACCCTTTATGCAGTAGTTTGTTGTATGTCCCCACTCTTGTCGTTGTTTCTGATACCTCTATTTTGCTCTGATCTATGACCTCTCCCTGATCTCTCTAGCATTGGATCTGAAATAATTTTTCCCTATTTCTCGCTCTGAAATGACCAAGTTGCTATATGTATATACTTTATTTCAATTTTGATGTTAATATTATCCTTTTTCCTTTTTGTTATAAATGTAGTGACTGATGAAGGTCCATGATATAGGACCGAAATGTTTCGCTACTACTGTGAATAAAAACCTTATATCTCATACACATAAGTTGAGTGCGATTTCATTTCATATTTCCTTATTAAAACCTGTGTCTCCGAATACTTTTCAGGGTCGTATTGCGCCTCCTCCTCAGACAGTATTGGTGGACGGGCAAGAACAATTTGTTGTGGAGAAGATTCTGGACTCCAGGATCCGCAGGAAACAGCTGCAGTACCTCATTAAGTGGCAGGTATATTCATCTGAGGAGAACTCTTGAGAGCCAGTGAGTATTATCTGTGCTCCTCTAAAAGTTGCCCTGTTTCATCACAAATATTCTGGAAAACCTGGTCCTGGATCATTCTGAGGCCGCTTCTAAGGCCGGAGTAATGTAAGGATTCTGGATGTTCTATGGAGTCTGTTTTGCCCTTGTCCAAGATGGAGTCTGTTACTTTGCCCTGTCCTGTCCTTGTCTATTCTTTGGTCTCAGACTCGTTTTATCCCACGCAATCAGATTCCATAGTACCCACATAATTGTTTCACCGAGTGCATATAGCCTTACTCTGGCTGAGGAAGAATGATGGGTACAGATAGTCCTCAATACAGTATAATGCAGGTCCCATATGCTAGGGGTCGAGTTCACGCTTCTGCACAGGGGGAATCTCGAGCTGTCCCTGCTGCGGTCTCCCATCCGTCTCCGGCCGCAGTGGACTCTGCTCAGCATAGACGTCGGTCCCAGCGTCTCGCCCAGTCTAACATTGTGCAGAGGATTACTGCTGCCTCTCCAGGCTCTATTATTGTAGCCAGTACTGGTTTGCGGCGAGCAGACGTCTTTGGGACAAAGTCCTTGCTTTCCTCTTCTGAGCATGCCCAGGGTAAGATCTTTCATTGGAGATCAGGGGTCACATGCTCAGGTACTGCAGCAGCTCCTATTGGTCCGCCAGGAAGGTCCTGAAACCACTTGTGTTCTGGAGCAGTTTCCTATTGGTCCTTATCTGGCAGGTCCTGTAGCTGCTACTATAAAAGGGTGGCATGGTCGTGCCGCCATGCACTAGTATCAATTACATTATGTGCTTTGCGCCAGTGTGATCTTGCACGCATGTGTTAGGGCTCGGCTGAAATAAGCCCCTAGAATACCGGCACCTCAGGTGAGGAGATTGTATGCAAGTGTTTAGGGCTTGGCTGAAATAAGCCCCTAGAATACCGGCTTCTCCGGTGAGGAGATTGTGTGTTTGCGTTGCTGATTGCGTTTACTACGGACTGCTGTCCGCAGAGCAGTTGTCTGTGCATTCCTGTGGAGTTAACAGGACACAGTCCATATCTCTGCGTCTCTTCCTTAGCGACACTGTGATGTAACAGAGTTCGCTTATACTGCCATATAGGGCCACAGTGTCTAAAGTTGCTACTCTGTGAAGTAACAGAGTTCTCCTTACGGCCCTCTTACCAGCAGCAGGCTCAGCCTGCACGGTGGACCCTGGGCTGCGAAACACTTATTATTTATATTTATTTTGTGCGTTCCGCCAGCCCTAACAGTATACTAGCGCCAGGGTCTGGCTGGTAAAATGGCGGACCACGAGCGTCTGCAGCGGTATATCCAGCAGCTGGAGGGTAGGTTGGCACTCTAGAGCGCACAACCGCAGCTGTGGATGTTACCGCAGTCGCAGTTCAGGCTGCTAGTGTGGCCGCAGCCAGTTTGTCCTCTGCCACCCCTGCTCCGACTATTTCCCGCCTCCCACTTCCAGACAAGTTTACGGGTGACAGAAAACAATGTGGGGGTTTCTTCAGTCAGTGCTCCATACATTTAGAGCTTCTGGCTGCACGTTTTCCCATGGAGCGGGCGAAAGTGGGTTTTATCATATCCCTTTTGTCGGGCAGGGCGTTGGAGTGGGCAACGCCGTTGTGGGAGCGCGATGATCGTGTGGTGCAGAGTGCTCCTCTCTTCTTGGACACTCTGAAACAGGCCTTTTTAGGACCTCGCGTCAGACACGATACAGCTCTACAACTGTTGGCAAAAACCCAGGGTTCATCCATGGTCAGCCAGTTCGCCGTCCAATTTCTGACTCTGGCCTCTGAGCTGGAGTGACCAGAAAAAGTCCTTATACCAGTGTACTGGAGGGGACTGGCAGACCACGTGAAGGATGCCTTGTCCACCAGGGAGATTCCTGCCACACTGGAGGAGCTCATTACCATATCCACCCGCATTGACCTCCGTTTTAACGAGCGGAGGTTGGAGCAGGTCCAGTGTAGGCAGAGGTTCCGGATGGCACCCACCTTCGCCAGACCTCTTGAATCTTCCAGTCAGGTGCCCGATTCCCCTGAGGCCATGGAGATTTCTCGAGCGAGACCTAAGTCTCGGGCCGCTCGAGTACCCGTGACTTGTAATGCTTGCCAACAAGTAGGGCATTATGCTAATAAATGTCCACTGCGGTTGGGAAACGACCGCGTCTAGTAACCATTGGAGGGGGTTCACTAGACACAGCGGTACATGCCTCCAAGTTGTCCTTTAGGGGGACAATCAATTTTGGCTCATCCACTTTAACAGTCACGCTTTGTGTGGACTGTGGAGCCGAAGGAAATTTCATGTCCTCTACCTTCGCTCTCTGCCACTCTATACCTCTGGTGATGCTCGCCAAACCCGTGAATGTTCGAGTAGTGAATGGGTCGACACTGCCTTCACCAATCACACATCAGACCATCCCTTTCAAGTTGTCAATGTCCCCTTCCCATCAGGAGATTATCTCACTTCTGGTCATTCCCGAGGGAATAGACGAGATTTTGCTGGGGATGCCCTGGCTCCGTTTCCACTCCCCACACATTGAGTGGATCTCTGGGAGGATATTGGGTTGGGGTGAGTCATGTAAAGGCAGATGTATGAGGGAATGCATTCAGGTAGCCACTACAGAGATACCCACAGATGTTACTTCACTTCCTAAATACCATTGGTCGTATGCAGACGTATTCTCCAAAAAAGCTGCGGAGATCCTTCCGCCTTACCGTCCCTATGACTGTCCTATTGACCTCTTGCCCGGAGCAGAACCTCCTCGGGGACGAGTCTATCCCCTTTCTCTCCCAGAGACGGAGGCTATGTCTCAATATATTCAGGAGTACCTGGCAAGAGGATTCATTAGGAAGTCAGTGTCACCTGCAGGGGCGGGGTTCTTCTCCGTGCATAAGAAGAACGGAGAATTACGTTGATGCATCGATTACAGGGGTCTTAATGCCATCACCGTCAAGAATAAATACCCGTTACCCCTGATTTCTGAGCTCTTTGATAGGCTACGGGGGCAAGGGTATTTACGAAATTAGATATGCGGGGTGCTTATAACCTGATTCGCATCCGTGAGGGGGACGAATGGAAGACGGCTTTTAAAACCAGTGACGGGCACTATGAATATCTGGTGATGTCCTTCGGGTTCTGTAATGCCCCAGCCATCTTCCAAGACTTTGTTAATGACATCTTCCGGGATATGCTCTCCACCTCAGTCGTAGTCTATCTGGATGATATTCTCATCTTTTCCCCAGATATTGACTCCCACCGGAGAGATGTCTGCAGAGTCTTCGACCTCTTACGGGCAAATTCTCTCTACGCAAAGTTGGAGAAATGTGTGTTTGAGCAGGAGTCCTTACCCTTCTCTGGGCTATATCATCTCCACCCAGGGATTGGCTATGGATCCTGCCAAACTACAGGCGGTGATGGACTGGCAAGAACCCCATTCTCTGAAGGCGGTGCAGTGCTTTATGGGGTTCATTAATTACTGCCGCCAGTTTATCCCTCACTTCTCAACTTTGGTAGCTCCCGTGGTAGCCCTCACCAAAAAGGGAGCAAATCCCAAATTGTGGTCTGAAGAGGTCTCCAAGGCCTTCACTTCTATTAAGTTCCATTTTGCTAGTGCTCCCATCCTATATCGCCACGATGTTGATAAGCCATTTATATTGGAGGTGGATGCCTCGTCCGTCGGTGCTTGAGCAGTACTCTTCCAAAAGGATGCTCAAGGCCGGAAGCACCCGTGCTTCTTTTTCTCCAAGACCTTCACACCAGCGGAGAGGAATTATTCCATCGGGGACAGGGATTTGCTAGCAATGAAGTTGGCCTTCTCGGAGTGGAGACATCTGTTGGAGGGGGCTCGCTTTCCCTTCCAAGTCTTCACGGATCACAAAAATCTGGTGTATTTACAAACTGCCCAGCGGCTAAATTCCCGTCAGGCCAGATGGTCCTTGTTTTTCTCCGCTTTCATTTCACCCTCCATTTTCTGTCGGGAGAGAAGAACATTCGGGCTGACGCTCTCTCTCGCTCCCTTGTGTCTTCTGAGGAGGAGGAGCCACGGCTTGTTGTCCCCTCTGAGAGCCTGAGAACTGTAGCTCCGGTGTCACTTGAGTCTGTCCCTCCGGGCAAGACCTGTGTACCATCTAATTTGCGACCGGAGGTTCTCTCTTTGGCCCATTCGTCCAGGGTGGGTGGACATTTTGGGAAAAAAAGGACATCTGAGCTACTCGCGAGGACATACTGGTGGCCGCATATGGTCCGGGACATTGGAGACTATATTCGGGCATGTGTCTCCTGTGCCAAAAATAAGTCCCCTCGTCAACGGCCGGCTGGGTTACTTTACCCATTGCCAGTGACAGACAGGCCTTGGGAAATGGTCAGGATGGACTTTGTGGTAGGCTTGCCCAAATCTCGTGGGTGCACCATCATATGGGTTATCACCGATCACTTCTCCAAAATGGTGCACTTGGTGCCGCTACCCCGGTTACCCTCTGCACGGGCCTTGGCGACACTGTTTATCAAACATATCTTCCGCTTACACGGTATGCCGGACAAAATTGTCAGCGACCGGGGTCCCCAGTTTGCGTCTCGGTTCTGGAAAGAGCTTTGTTGCCTTCTCAGTGTTGAGTTAAATCTCTCTTCTGCTTATCATCCTGAGACGAATGGGTTTGTAGAGAGGGCCAACCAGACCTTGCTTACATATCTGCGACATTTTGTTTCAGCTAGGCAGGATGACTGGGCATCCTTGTTACCGTGGGCGGAGTTTGCATTAAATAACGCTGTGGCTGATTCCACTGGACAAACCCCATTTCTCCTTAATTACGGCCAGCATCCGCGGGTTCCCGTACCTATGCCCGTGTCTTCCGCCGATTCCAGGGTGGCAGACTGGGCTGTGGAGGCTCAGGACATTTGGGATCGCACTCAGGATGCCATTCAGGCCTCCAAGGAGAGAATGAGGTCATCTGCCGACGCACATTGGCGCCCCGCTCCGACTTTTGCCCCTGGCGACTTAGTGTGGCTCTCCGCCTGTAACATCAGGCTGCGAGTAGAGTCCACTAAGTTCACACCTCGCTTCTTGGGTCCCTTCAAGGTCCTCGAACAGGTCAATCCTGTGATCTACCGGTTAGCCCTTCCGCCACGCCTCACCAACACATTCCATGTCTCCCTCCTGAAACCCGTATATTTGTCCCGGTTTTCCGAGTCATCTGCCGGGACATCGGGTTCATCTACGGACAATTATGAGGTGAATGCTATTCTGGGGTGCAAGGTGGTACGTGGCAAAAAGTTTTATTTGGTGGATTAGAGGGGTTATGGGCCTGAGGATAGGTCATGGGAGCCTGCTAAGCGTATTCAGGCTCCGCAGCTCATTGCTGCCTTCGAGCGTAACGAGGCCCAAGGAAGGAGGGGTCCTAGAGGGGGGGTAATGTTAGGGGTCGAGTTCCCGCTTCTGAACAGGGGGAATCTCGAGCCGTCCCTGCTGCGGTTTCCCATCCGTCTCCGGCCACAGTGGACTCTGCTCAGCATAGATGTCGGTCCCAGCATCTCGCCCAGTCTAACATTGTGCAGAGGATTACTGCTGCCTCTCCAGGTTCTGCTGTTGTAGCCAGTGCTGGTTTGCGGCGAGCAGACGTCTTTGGGACAAAGTCCTTGCTTTCCTCTTCTGAGCATGCCCAGGGTAAGATCTCTCATTGGAGATCAGGGGTCACATGCTCAGGTACTGCAGCAGCTCCTATTGGTCCTCCAGGAAGGTCCTGAAACCACTTGTGTTCTGGAGCAGTTTCCTATTGGTCCTTATCTGGCAGGTCCTGTAGTTGCTACTATAAAAGGGTGGCATGGTCGTGCTGCCATGCGCTAGTATCAATTACATTATGTGCTTTGCGCCAGTGTGATCTTGCACGCATGTGTTAGGGCTCGGCTGAAATAAGCCCCTAGAATACCGGCACCTCCGGTGAGGAGATTGTATGCACGTGTTTAGGGCTTGACTGAAATAAGCCCCTAGAATACCGGCTTCTCCGGTGAGGAGATTGTCTGTTTGCGTTGCTGATTGCATTTACTACGGACTGCTGCCCGCACAGCAGTTGTCTGTGCATTCCTGTGGAGTTAACAGGACACAGTCCATATCTCTGCGTCTCTTCCTTAGCGACACTGTGATGTAACAGAGTTCACTTATACCGCCATATAGGGCCACAGTGTCTAAAGTTGCTACTCTGTGAAGTAACAGAGTTCACCTTACTGCCCTCTTACCAGCAGCAGGCTCAGCCTGCACGGTGGACCCCGGGCTGCAAACGCACTTATTATTTATATTTATTTTGTGCGTTCTGCCAGCCCTAACACCATATACTGTAGTACATATAGTATAATGCACTCCCCATGGTCCTTGATAGAGTATAATTCAGCCCCCTCAGGGTATACTGCAGCCCCCTCATAGAGTATACTGCAGCCCCCTCAGAGTATACTGCAGACCCCTCAAAGTATACTGCATCCCTCATAATATAATGCAGTCCCTCATAGAGCATAATGCAGCCCCTCTCAGAGTATAATGCAGCCCCCTCAGAATATAATTCAGCCCCCTCAGAGTATAACGCAGCCTCCCAGATGCAGTATAATGTTGTCCTCTCAGAGTATAATGCAAGCCCTTCAGTGTATAATGCAGCCCCCACAGAATAATGCAGCCCCCCAAACACGGTATAATGCAGCCCCCTGAAAGTATAATGCAGCCTCTTCAGAGTACAATGTAGCCCCCTCAGAGTATAATGCTGCCCCTTCAGATTATAATGTAGCCCCCTCAGAGCATAATGTAGGCCCCAGAGTATAATGCAGACCCCTACACACAGTATAATGCAGCCCCCACACACACAGTATAATTTAGCACTCCCCCACAAATACACACACAGTAAAGTGCACCCCCCACACACAGAATAGTGCAGCCTCCCCACACACAGTATAATGCAGTCCCCCACACACAGTATAGTGCAGCCGCCACACACAGTATAATGCAGCCCCCCACATACACAGTATAGTGCAGTCCCCCCACTCATAGTATAATGCAGTCCCCCACACACAGCATAATGCAGTCCTCCCACACACACAGTATAGAGCAACACACACACAATACTTATCTCTCCTCCTCATTCTTTGGCTGCTTTGACTTGAGTAGAGTGTCTCAGCATCTCATCAGCTCCACTGCTTACACACGCTGAGTCAGAGGCAGAGGGGGAGTGATGGGAGAGGGAGCGTCACATGATGCTCTCTCTTCCATCACTGCTTTCACCTATATCGGCATCTACGATGTCGGTAAGTTGAAAGCGTGATGCGGGGGAGGTGGATGGGGCAGCACCGCGGGCCCCTCTTACTCAGGGGACCCACAGTGACTGTGTGGCAGCACGCCACTGGCTGGGGGCTCCTCAAGGAGGGGGGGCCATGGGTGGCAGGACTGCCTGGTCTGCCTGCCTCTATTGCCAGCCCTGCTTACGGTAAGGCTCATGCACACAACTGATTAAATTGAACTATCTTTGTGGTTTTGACAGCACTCGTGCCCATGTTATTCTATGGGCTATGTACATGTCCAATTATTTCCTTGGACCGTGTTGTCTTAGGAAAAAAAATCACAGCATGCGCGATTTGCCTCCAAGAATCAGAAGGCAATTGCCCATTCATGTCTATGGGTCCATAAAAAGGTGCGATCCTATTTTTATGGACTGAAATAATGGAGGAGGGGGAGAAACTTATCTCCAAGAAAATCTTATCCCACTCTAATCACATTCTGATAAAACTCCGAGTACAGAGTCTGATTAGCATAATCGGACCATTTTCTTGGATGGAGAGATAATGGTGGTTTGAATCTAGCCTAAACATGGGCCATTAATATTTCAGCATAGGCAATCTTATTAAAACTTGAGAACAGTATTGAATCTTTAACACTGCAAACATTAGATGAATATGGAAATAAATGCATTTTCATGATTCACAGAAGGCAAAGTGAATGAGATTTCTGAAATGTTATGCACATGCTTCTTATTTGTTCATTGTAGATCTGTATCTCAAAGCATTTTTTCAAATCTGCAACATGTCATTTTTTCAGCGTTTTTGCAGCACTTTTCACCTATTTAAATGAATGGGAAAAAAAGGGAAAAAAAGCAGATGTAAAAACGTATGGGAAAACACATATAAAGATGTGTATATTTTACACAATGTTATTGCTGCCAATCCTCTATTTTTTCTGCAGATATTCAACATGTGCACATACTGTTAACGTATATGTACATGTTATGTTTTTGCAGTATTTTCTTCTGCACAAAATATGAGACTTGTGTTAGGAAAAACACTGAATACAGTAAGTGTAGAAAGCACAGGGATGCAGGATGCAGTGATGAGCAGGAGGCAGAGCAAGGGTTAGAGGGCTTATTACAGGGGATACTCCACTCAGGGAGAGTAGTGGTGATAAAGCGATAAAGAAGGGTTTTTTTTTGTGAAAACAGGGAAAACACAAATAAAACAATTGTTTAAGTAACTGGTAAACTTATCAGTCTGATGTTTTCAGGTTGGTGTAGGCTTGTTATCCCACGGGGGGCGCCGCAAGAGGCGCGTGAGGTCTCTGGCTTGGTCCTGAAGGGAACTGATGCACTGTGTCCTGATGGAAGCAGAGAGTCCTGGTTCTCCTGAGTGAGGTTCTTCGGGGACGAAGCAGCGTCCGTGTCGTGGAGCAGTCTCTGGTTCTGACAACGTGTGGCGGAGTTCAGTGGAGGAAGTGGGAAGAAAGTTACCCATCTCCAGAGGATCATTCAGGGCAGGGGTAGGCCACGTGCCCGTGCCAGTCAGCGGAATGGCACGTGTGGACAATGAAGTTCCAAACGTAAGTAAAGACACACGGTCATGTCTCTCACGATCAGCAGAGATGCGGGGTAGAGTGCGGCAGTGTGGGCCAGTGCTATGGCATCATCTCATTGAGAGAGAATTAATTGTCTCCTACTGCGTACCCTGTCTTCCATCTGAGTCTGTCTTTTTCCTGCGCTCAGCTCCTTTGATCTCCGTCACACCCCCTTCAGTCAAGTGCAAAGGTTCGTCCAGGTCAGAATGCTTTCCCCTCTGCAACAATGGTGACAGCCCCAATGGTTCCAGGACCGCATGAGAGATTTCACAGGTCCGGTCTATCTTCCTACACTCACCCTCTCCTTGAGCTCGCCATTCCATGGGCGAGAGTTTTTGTGAAGCACATTGAGACTCTATGTCTTTTTGAATAGTTTGATTCCAAACAAATTGGTCTTGGTTGTATCGACTGGAGGGTATTCCAGCTGTTGAGTCACCTTGAGTGGTCGAGTCAGGTTGCATGGAGGAGGGTGGTATCATGTTTGTTTCCACTGGTGCAGGCCTTCGGGAACTTTCAGAACTTGTTATACTGGGGGAACATCGGGCGGTCTTCCAGAACTTTCGTCTTCCTCATCGCAATCTACTAGATCTGGTGTGGGTACTTCAGGGGCATCTTGTTCATCTGTGATTTGATCAGGGTCTTTTGACAGACAGGGCCAAAGCATGTTTCGGTGGACTACTCGATTGGCGGAGTTCTTCTCTCTTTCAGGTTGAATTTCGTACACAGGCCCCATAGGGTCAATCTGCCGTTTCACTAGATACGGGTGTTTCTCCCACCGGTACTCTAGTTTGTCTTGAGGGCGTTTCTCCCACACCAGTACATGGTCACCAACCTCAAGATCTGTTCCCCACGGCGGAGCCCTCTCCGCGTGTTCCAATTCTTGAAATCTGGTCCTTACCAGGCGATGTAAGGTCTGCAAACGATGACGATGCTCTCGAACCCAGGTGGAAACTCCGATCCGCTGACTTTCCTCCTCAGGTTCCAGCTCTAACTCAGCAATGTCTTTCCCTGTACGTCCAAACAACAAGGCATACGAGGCATAACCGGTGACTCGGTTTATACGGTTGTTGTACACCCATACTAATTCAGACACGAACTCGGGCCATCGAGCTTTCCGATCTTCTTCCAGTGTCCTCAGCATCTGAATGAAAGTGCATTGAATCTCTCGCAGGCTCCATTTCCCTGTGGATGATAGGGTGTGGTGCGAGACTTTTCGATCTGGTACAACCGGTATAACTCTTCCATCACCTTCCCCAAAAAGCAAGCTCCCTGATCAGAATGAACTTGTTTTAGGCAGCCATATACTCGGATTAAGTTTTTACAGATGGCATGTGCGGCGGATTCAGCAATCTGATCTCGTATTGGGGTCACAACAGCAAACTTCATGAAGTGGTCTACGATTACTAGACAATGTTCATACCCTTGATGGGCCCAATAGTCAGGAAGTCAATCATTAACACTTCCAGGGGGGTCGAGGTCACAATGGTCTGTGTAGAGGCTCTATGCTCAGGTGGTTTTGCCAACTCACAACTCCTGCATAGTTTACAGGTCTCTTCCACTATGGTTCTTAATCGGGGATGATACACGAGTCATTGTAAACACTCAAGGGTCTTCTCCTGGTCGAAGTGTGCCCCCCTCTCATATGCTTCTGTGGCCACAGATAACAGTGTCTCAGTGATCACCTCCTGCCAAGTGATGCCGAGCTCTTGACATAGCTGAACCTTCCGATACAGCAGACCATTCCTCATCTGAAGTCTTTCCCATTGACAAAGAATCTTCAAAGTTCCTGGTGATAGGACATTTCTTTCTTCTTGACCGCGAAGCTGCTTGGACATCACCCACTGCCTCAGTCGGGCAAATTCTCCATCCTCCTGCTGCAACCGAACCCATTCATCATGGGACTGGCCCAAGACTCCCTGCTGGGCCAACACTTGCACCTGTCCTTGCATAGCTACTACCACCCTGGTAGAATATCAGAATCTGGGGATTTCTTTGTCTTCTAATTCTTCATCCCTGTTTCGCCTCAGCGGTGCATGTTTTGCCCTGGACAAGGCGTCAGCATAAGTGTTCTCAGCCCCTCTCTTGTAAGCTATTTTATACTGAAATTTGGCTATCCTAGCCACCCACCGTTGTTCGAGCTCCCAGTTTTGCATTCTCCAGATGGGCTAGAGGGTTGTTATTGGTACGCACCAGTACTTCATACCTGGACAGGAACTCTGCAAACTTCTCCGTCATAGCCCACACCAACACTATAAGCTCTAGCTTAAAGGCACTGTAGTTGTCGGGATTCCGTTCGGAATCATGAAGGGACCGACTTGCATAAGCAATCACCTTCTCTCTCCCGTCCTGCATCTGTGACAACACAGCCCCCAATCCATGCAAGCTACCGTCGGTTGTTGTGAACGCTCTGGATTTGACTTCTGAGCTTGGGCTCCCTCTGCTGGCTGCTGATAGTAGTGAAGCTGTTTGGGTTGACAGAGGTTCATCAGCTGGGAGCGATGAATGGCAATCTGGTGTTGATGACTGGGGAGATTTATGGGAGTAACTTTCCCATGATCCTCACCGGTGATTAGTTTCTCTTCCTGGTCCCATTTGGAAGTCAGCTTGCTTCCTGCTTGTCCTGCAACTTTCAGATAAGTTATTTGCTGTTTATTTCTTTGGCATTTGTTTTTGTCTATCTCAGTTTTCTGCCCTCCTTGAGTTTGTACAGCCAGGATCTCCTGCTGGGGCTTGTGCTGGCCTCTGCTTCTCATTTGCTATTGTTTGGTTTTTTCAGTTCCCTGTTATACTAGTATCAGATTTTTGCTACCAGTTACACCGGAGTTCTGATCTAGCGGGGGAGAGATCATGTGGTCTCAGTATTTTTGTATATCAGAACGTGTTGGAGTTTTTCTTAGAGTTTTTGCCGGATTTCAGACAGTATTCTTTCCTGTCCTGTGCTATCTAGACAGATTGGGCCCCAGCATTTGCTTGCTCTATTTTCTGCCTGTGTTTGTATTTCATCTTGTCTCACCGCCAATATATGTTTGGGGGCTACCTATTCCTTTGGGGGCTCTACTCCAGGGCAGTTAGCTTTCCCCTTTCTGTCTTTAGGCTTAGTTATCTCTCCGGCTGTGTCGAGGCATCTAGGGCACCGTAGGCTCATCCCAAGGCTGCTTCTAGTTGTGCTGTCAGTTTAGGGGTCTGCAATCCGCTAGTTACCAACCTCTCCGGTGTCTGATTGCCTGTCTATTTTTGCTGCTGTCCTCCTCGGCTACCGAATCGTAACAGTCGGTGTGAAGAATGAACTGTAGAGAGAAGTCTGCATAAGTCAATACAGGTTCTTCCGTCAATGCCTTCTTCAGATCTTGAAATGCCTTTTCCTGTCAGTCTTGCCACCAAATTCTCTGGTGCTTGGCACCCGAGGGCACCTCTCTTAGAAGCTCTAGAAGAGGACTCACGATGCGGGCAAAATTTTTCACGAAGCGTCGATAATATCCGGTCAATCCCAAGAAGGCTCTGACATTTTTTACCATTGTCAGGGTAGGCTAGTCCCGTACTGCCGCAATCTTCTCCTGAGATGGTTTCACCCCTTCAGCAGAAATGACATGACCAAGATACTCTATTTGGGGGCGGAACAAGTGGCACTTCTGGGGTTTGATCTTCAGTCCGTGCCTTAAGCGGCGACTCAACACCTGTTCCAATCTCTGGGGGGAGGGAAAAAATCCAAACAACAACCATAGGTCTATTCATATAAAATTGCTTTATTAATGGAAGGCAAGGAAATAGTAGTAAATGCTAAAAACCCTGACGAAGGTGTCCCAAAACGCGCATTGGTGCGGGCACGTGGACCCTCTGGTTGCCCGCATTTGCCTGTATATTAGGTGATGCATTTGTGCCAGTTCATTATGTCATTTTTCATTTTTGCTAATATGATCTATTTGCTATTATCTATGGCATGTTCTGGCCAGCATTCATTTTAAATACTTGCATTGTTTCTATGATTCGTTATTTAATAAATGTACTCACCTATATTATAATGGTGTTTTAATTCTTGACACCTTATGTAATTAAGGCATTCATGGTCCACTCTGCCCCTTTCTCTTTGCTTGTGGATGACTACTGGCATTTTTTTTTAGCATTTAATACTGTTTCCTTGCCTTCCGTTAATAAAGCAATTTTATATGAATAGACCTATAGTTGTTATTTGGATTTTTCCCTTACCATCATGATGTAAGCTTTTGACAAGCGGTCTTTTGAATAGGTCCATATCATTTCTATGTTTTGTTTTTTTGGGGTATTACTGATTTATGATTTTTTTCTACTATATATGGTACACTTTACCTCCCCAAATGTTATATGTGCTTATGTTCACTACCCGGTTTGTCTGTTCCAATCTCTGCAGATGATCCTCAAATGTAGCAGCATAGACTATGATGTCATCTAAGTAGATGATCGTGGCTTCAAAATTCAAATCACCCAGGCACCTCTTCATCAATCGTTGAAACGTTCTGTAACGAATGGAAGCGGAGGCAGAGGTGGTGAAGTTCACATTCGTCTTTATTTTTTAATGTGGAACCTCGAGACCGCGGTCCGGGGGGCTCCGAAGGGGGCGTAACTAGTGAGCCCCGGGTACCCGTAGTAAGGCCCCTCGAACAGGACCAGAATGGAATACCCGGAGGACACAGGTGCTACCTCCAGTTAGACCCCGGACACGTGGCAGCTGTCCCAGAGGGACCAAAAGGGTAACAGGTATTTACAGAGTCCGTGGAGGATTCTTGATGGAGAAGGGTAAGGTCCTGGTCCAGAACGGATGGTAGCAGGCTGGCTTCAGTGACCTTGTCACGGTCCATGGGTACGGATGGCTGATGGCGGAACGGGATGACACTTGCACCAGTAATAGCCGAGATTGTCCAGGTAAGCCAGATACGGGTTAGCAATGATCTGAGGAGACAAACAGTATCAGCGAAGCACAGAGACTGCAGACGCAGCGCAGACAGATCAGGAACAGAACC
>JARQOD010000002.1:312169348-312225715 GCA_033576555.1 Oophaga sylvatica
TTTACTCCCCTCTATTTTTAGTCCAGAAGCCGGATGGCTCCTTCAGGACGATAATTAATTTAAAAGCCTTGAACAAATTTCTGATAATACAGCCGTTTAAAATGGAAACAGTCAATTCCACAATAAAATTATTGTTTAAAAACTGTTTCATGGTGGTATTGGACTTAAAAGACGCCTATTACCATGTCCCCATCCATGTAACCCATTAGCGTTTTCTTAGAGTGGCAGTGTGGCTAGAAGGCTCACTGCAACATTTTCAATATAAGGCTCTACCATTCGGTCTTGCAGTTGCCCCTCGGGTATTTACAAAAGTCGTAGCAGAAGTGATGGCCCATCTGCGAGAATCTCATATCTTGATAATTCCCTACCTCGATGACTTCCTGATTATAGGCAAAACAGCGGACCACTGTCAGGAACAGTTAAATAAAGCAATATCTGTTCTAGAACAGTTGGGGTGGCTACTAAATATTGCGAAGTCTCGATTGCAGCCGATCCAAGTACAACAGTTTTTGGGCCTGACCTTAGATTCCCAAAAACAAGAATGCCGACTTCCACCCGACAAACTAATACGCCTGCACTATCAGGTCCTAAATGCCTCCAATAATCCCACCATGTCTCTTAGGAAAGCCATGTCCTTGTTGGGCTCTCTTTCCTCCTGCATCCCTGCGGTGCAATGGACACGGTTTCATACCAGGACTTTACAGGCGGAGGTCTTGCGTTACGATAAGAGCCTAGGAAACCGCCTGGAGAGCCGACTAACCTTATCCCAGGTCACAATTAAGTCCTTAGAATGGTGGCTGGATAATCGTAACCTATCTAAAGGGGTGCCCTGGGAGTATAACATAACCAGAGTGGTCACCACGGATGCTAGTCGCACTGGTTGGGGGGCTCATATGTCTGATTCTGTAGTGCAGGGCTTATGGCAACATCATCAGATAGACATGTCCTCTAACATGAAAGAGCTTACGGCAGTAGAACTGGCAGTAAAAAGACTCCTCATTTATCTACAGGGTCATCACATACGAATTTTGTCCGACAATCAGGTTGCGGTAGCCTATATCAACCACCAGGGAGGCACTCGATCTGGTCCTCTCATGCAAGTGTCAGAACGCCTGTTCCATCTGGCAGAAAGACATTTTCAATCCTTAACAGCATTGCATATAAGAGGAGAGGAAAACACCACCGCAGACTTTTTAAGCCGCCACCTTCTAAGACAAGGGGAATGGTCACTAAAGAGCGTCATCTTCAACATGATCATACGCAAATGGGGGCAACCAGACGTAGACCTTTTTGCCACCAGAAGGAATCGGAAGGTAGAACAGTTCTGCTCCCTAAACCCCAGAGAAAATCCGCTGGCAGTAGATGCCTTTCTAATACAATGGGATTTTTCTCTGGCTTAAGCCTTTCCCCCCTTTCTCTGGTAGTCAGAAAGATCAGAAAGGACAAAGCAAATGTGATCTTAGTGGCACCCTTTTGGCCCAAGAGAGCGTGGTTCTCGAGCCTCAGGACCATGTCAGTAGCCGACCCATGGATTCTGCCAGACATTCCAGATCTCCTGTCCCAGGGTCCAGTGTACCATTCTCAGGTGGCTGGCCTGCATCTGACGGTGTGGAATTTGAGCGGTCGCTATTGTTAGATAGGGGGTTTTCTCCTGATTTGATTAATACCCTTCTTAAGAGTAGGAAGGAAGTTACAACTAAGATCTATGCCAGGACCTGGAGGAAATTCTTACAGGTCTCAGGAATTACGGCTAGAGAATCAGTCCCAATATCTCAGATTCTAGAGTTTCTACAAAAAGGGTTAGATATGGGTCTTTCCACCAGTACCCTCAAAGTACAGGTTTCTGCCCTGGGAGCCCTTTTTCACTGTGACATAGCTAGAAACTATTGGGTCAGTAGATTTATCAAAGCAGCAGCAAGATCAAGACCTATAGTCAGGAATATGTTTATGCCTTGGGATTTAAACTTAGTACTCACAGCCATGACGGAGGCTCCATTTGAACCCATCTCAGTCGCCTCGATTAAAACCCCTCCATCAAAGTAGCTTTCTTGGTGGCTCTAACATCAGCACGAAGGGTGAGTGACATCCAGGCACTATCTAGACTTCCTCCGTATACACAAATTCAGGACGATAGGGTGATACTTAGGACTGATCCGGCATACCTACCTAAAGTGGCATCCACCTTCGATTATCCTACCATCATTCTTGCCTAATCCTAGTAACCAAAAAGAAGAGAAACTCCATACCTTAGACATGAGGAGATGTCTCTTAGAGTATCTAGCTATTACTGATCCCTGGAAAAAAGATAATGCCTTATTTGTTTCTTTCCAAGGCCCCAGGAAGGGCCTTAGAGTATCAAGGGCCACACTAGCTAGATGGATCAGGGAGGCTATTGCATTAGCATACACCTCAAAAGGCAGGCCGGCACCAGAAAAACTGAGGGCACATTCCACTCGAGCCATAGCAACCTCGTGGGCGGAAAGGTCAGGAACTTTTCCATCGACCAGATATGTAAGGCCGCCACTTGGTCCTCTCCAAGCACTTTCTTCAATCATTATAGATTACACTTGGGTGCTTCCTCTGATCTCTCTTTTGGGGTAAGGGTGCTGCAGGCTGTAGTCCCTCCCTGAGTAGTTATTACTCTCTGTAATTCTCTCGTTGGGTGCTGTCATGTGCTTCGAATAAAGTCTAAGTTACTTACCATTAACGGTATTTTTCGAAGACCATGACAGCACCCCTTGTATTCCCTCCCTTTATCTTATCGGCGCGCACTTCTTCCTCTTATAAGTTTCACATAAAATGAAATACTGATACGCAATAATGTTGTATAGAGCTTGTGATTGTCATTAACCTTGGTGGTCCTCTTGTGCTCTGTAAACCAACTGATGCGTGGGAGAGGTGCCGCCCTTATGTATCTGTAGGTTTCCTGTTCCTGAAGGGTGGATCCCCTCTCTCGTTGGGTGCTGTCATGGTCTTCGAAAAATACCGTTAACGGTAAGTAACTTAGACTTTTTTTTGTGAAAACAGGGGAAACACTAACAAAACAATTGTTTAAGTAACTGGTAAACTTATCAATCTGATGTTTTCAGGGTGGTGTAGGTTTGTTATCCCACGGGGGTGCCGCAAGAGGCGCGTGAGGTCTCTGGATTGGTTCTGAAGGAAACTGATGCACTGTGTCCTAATGGAAGCAGAGAGTCCTGGTTCTCCTGAGCGAGATCCTACTGGGACTAAGCATCATCCGTGTCGGGGAGCAGACTCTTGTTCCGACAACATGTGGCAGAGTTCAGTGGAGGAGGTGGGAAGAAAGTTACCTGGCTTTGGAGAATCGTTCAGGGCAGAGGTAGACGGCGCGCCCACGCCAGTCAGAGGAACGGCATAATAAGACAATGAAGTCACAAACGTAATTGAAGACACACGTTCACGTCTTTCACGATCAGCAGAGATGTGGGGTAGAGTGCGGCATTGTGGGCCGGTGCTGTGGCGTCGTCTCACTGAGAGAGAATTAACTATCTCCTGCTGTGTACCCTGTCTTCCCACCGAGTCTGTCTTTTTCCCGCATTCAGCTCCTTTTATCTCCTTCATGCCCCCTTCAAGTCAAGTGCAAAGGTTCGTCTGGGTCAGAATGCTTTCCCCCCGTCAACAATGGTGACAGCCCCGATGGTTCCAAGACCGGCACGAGAGAGGCTCCACAGGTCCAGTCTATCTTCCTACATAAGCACTTTTTTTGTTGCATCAGTTTTTTGCAATGATTTTTTGTTTGCATTTTTCATTATTCATTGAAATGGTGAAAAGCGCTGCAAAGAAGAATTGACATGACGTGTTTAAAAAAAATAACATAGAGCTTAAAGTACACGCGTAAAAACAAAACAGCTGTGTGCATGAGCATTCAGAAATCTCATTGAATATGCTAAATCCTAAGTAAAAAAATTGATACATTACCTTTAATATACAGCAACAGGTGAAATATTAAAACATAACTTTTAATGTTATCCAAAAAAGCTCATGGCCAAAAGAAGTATTGTCAGTATTGTCAGACAGCATAGAAAGTGGAAGGACCACATGTCTTTTCAGTTTTAGCACTGCAGCATTTTATCTTATTCTCTGGCGGACACAGTCAGAAAAGGGCCCTTGTGCAAGAACAATACATGGGCCCTTTGCAGCCCAAGATCTCCTAAAAATGTAAAATTGCACCTGCTTTGGAGGTATAAATGGGCCCCCTCACCTCTTGGGCCCCTGTGCGGCTGCACAGGTTGCACCAATGATATGTCCGCCCCTGATCTTATTCAACAAGCTAGTCCCCTGATGAATTTGCTTGGAGGAAACACGTTGGGACACCTGCTGAGGGAATGTGCAGGGAATGCTTAATAAAGGGTTAGCTGTGAATTGCCTTTGTCAGGGCTGGAGTTTGTGGATAGATGACTGCTAGCCCCCACAGGGATTGACAGGTTATTGTCTTCCCCACGCTGCTTACCAGGGATCCATTCTAGGATTTAGGACTCCTGATGACTCCCGTTCCTGTTCCTCATTGGTGGTGAGATTGTTCCTACTTTTCACCCCATTATATATTGTGGTTTTGATTTATTCTAGATTTACATATTTGCAATCTAGATTATGGCCTCACTTATGGGGAATAATCTTTTGTGCTGTGTTCTGGAAAACATTGATACCACTTCAGTGACTGTTTGAGTGGTTCATTTTCTGTATCCTAAGGTATTGTGTCAGCCTCTGCTTACATACAAATTTTTTGACTAAGCAGGTGGCACTTTCCATTTGTTTTTAGTACACTCAAGGATGACAATACTTCTTTTGACAATGTGCTTTTATGGATAACATTAAAAGTTATGTTTTAAAATTTCACCTGTTGCTGTATGTTATCGTTCTCTTTGGCGAGATTTGTTCATGTGTATTTTGGTTATTCACCATACACTTATTGCTTTATTTCTTACATTACCTTTAACCAAATCAAAAAGGAGAGGAACAAAAATAATAATTCATTACTCTGGATTTATGTGACTCTGAGAACATTGCTCAGGGTTTTATAGATGGAGTGGAGTGTGTTCTGATGAGATGCATTTAATTTTGTGGAATTTATTGACTATTGCACTTCAAAACACTCTACATCATAGGCAAGGCAGCAATCATAAACTGTCAAGTACAAAGAAACTCTAGAGATCAAAGTGAAAACATTAAAATTGATGGAAACTAGATACATATAATAATGACAACCAATTATAAAATTTCAATTTGACTTTGTTCTGATTAAATATCTCTATAAAGTTATCTTTGACTTTACTTGATTCATATGTACTAGGTGTTGTAATGAAGAAATCAGTATGGCATCAGTCTTCTCCTTTACTCACTGCTAATTCCTGTTTTTATTCCTTTTCATCTAAGAAGCATTTTTCTTCCAAGCATTACTTATTGGCAGTACACAGAAGAACTGTTCGTGCGCTGGACTTATTTTCGATTTCATGTAACAAGAACATGACCAAAGTCTTGTTGACGAACCCAAGTATTTTCTTCTAGCATCAAATGTATCCCATGCAAATAACAATATATGTCAATTACCCTAAATATCTTGTAAAATATTAATGGCAGCAATATTAATATTAGTGTTAGGTATTATTAAAGGGATTGTCTTGGACTTTAACAGCGATGGCCTATATTGTGATAGGTCTTCAATGTCTGATTGGTGGGGGTCAGCCAATTAGCTTTTCCTGGTGTCTTTGGTGGCTGGAACTGATCAGTTATGGAATAGTAACCGCAGTCGGGTACTACACATCCTCTACCTATTCAAATCGATGGGGGTGTTTATGTCGTAACTGGCCACATCCACAATTCCGTGGACAGAGTTGTGCAGCTCCGTAACTGAACAGTTCCGCTCGCTGACACTGGCAACAGATTATCGGCAGGGGTCTAGGTGTCACTTGACGATCAGACATCGATCCTAAGGACATGCCATCAATGTTAAAGCTCCGGACAACCTCTTTAAGATCTTTGACTGCTATATTAGAGGCAGTGGAGCAGGTGTTTTATGAGTATTTTTGCTTTCAATATATAAGCAATATTGTCCTATTTGTACCATGGGCGGCATTTTTATAAATGTAATTAATTTATTCATAGCTGCTAGAAGAATTCAGGCTGCTCAGCTTTTTCACTACAACTGGATCAGCACCGAATAAGCAGCAAAGTTATCAGCTGGACATCCATAATTCATGAAAACAGATGTTTGTTGCTGATAAAATATTTTATTGAAACTGCACAAGCAGTCTAGTAAGTGACACATCGCTGGAATCAGGGTTTATGACCCTACATCATCCTGCGCTCAGATTACAGTGAAAAACTTTCTGACAAATTCGACTTCATCTGTAAGTCTCAAGTACAAGTACAAAAACGTAGCCATTTTCTTTATGTCTCCAAACATACCAATATTTGTGCCTCTGTGATGACTACATAAGTATTATTAAGGTAATTTCTGAGGATTCAATGTGTCTAATAAAGTAAGTGTTACTTATTCCATATGAGATTGAAGCTATGTTCTAAAAATGTTCATAACCAGTAGTCAAAAAGGGGAAGGTGGCATTATACATTAACAATCTAGGGGGGAAGAAATGGCATTTCCAACCCACCCCAATGCTGCAGCAACTAAAATTAGTTCAATTAGCGGACATTTTCTGACTATCCACATAGTATCACTAAGTATTGGACACTTCCTTTTTTCTCATGTATGTCACTGTTTCTAGTCATTTTATGTAGTTCTTTTATTTCTTTATATTATTTGCAATTATTAGTGTATGTGCACACGTTGCAGATTAGCCTGGGGAATTTTCTGCACAGAAACCGCGCCTCTTGGCAGAAAACGCAGGTGCGTTTTTGATGCGTTTTTGATGCAGATTTGTATGCGTTTTTGTAATCTAAATATAGATAATATACTTCAAAAGAAAAAAAATTGATGTCATTTATTAGTCCAACCTCTTCTCATTCTCCATTTTGGATAGCCATCTACTACAAGCATGAGTACACAGAAAATTTCACAGCCGAGCGCACAGCGTGACGAACAACACAGCAAACATCATGTATGGCAGCGCAGGCCATATCGCCTGATGCTCTTGGGAGTGTTGCTCCAAATGCTGAATCGTCAAGGAGGTAAGATAAAGTATGAATAACTTACCTCTTTGTTTTTTCACTTTGTTATTCACTAGCTAGTTTCAAACTAGCCTTCGGCAGGGTTGCAGAGGGCTGCGTACTTCCTCCGTCAAGCCCCAGCCTCTGCCGCATCTCTTCTGTTCAGCTCCGCCTACATCTGCATGCATCCTGCGTACCTTATCTTTAACATTGCTGTGGCGCTTCTTCCCTGGCGGCCATCCGTGTGTTAATAATGCATCACATGGGCAGCACACGGTAGCTACACGTGTGCAGCACATATTACACACCCAGACACACGCACACACGGACTTCGATATCTCTGGTAATGGTTTTTCCATTACCGTAAATATTGTGCCGTGTGAAACCTGTAAATGGAACCTGTCAGCATTTTTTGTCGCTATAAGATGCGGACACTGCCTTTAAGGGCATATCTACTGCATTATATACATAAAGTATTTAACCCCCTGGTCCAACAAGCAACCTAAGATACTAACTTTTATTATATTCACCCGTGGGCTGTAAGGTCGAATGTGTGTCGCAGGTTCCAGTCTGGCACCTCCTATGTTCTTGCGACGTCATCTTCCTCTCAAAAATTATTTTTGTCATCTTTTCTGTCTCACTGGGGGCTTATCAACAGCATTAGACAATGCTGTAGAAAAGCACTCAAAAAGGCGGTGGAGAAATATTATAGCGGCCATAACTGCTGACAGCTTCCCTTACATTTTTGGGTAACATTTCTAATCATCTTTTCTTTTCCTTTGCAGATTTCTGGCCACAGGAGAAAACTATACATCACTACACCTACAATTTAGAGTTGGTAAATCCACCATCTCTCAAATTGTGAGGTGCACATGTAATGTGACCTGGCAGAAGTTGCAGCCCATCGTGATGCCTTCCCCAACCACGGAGACTTGGCTGCAGGTCGCAGCAGGCTTTCAGTGTGTGGCCAATTTCCCAAACTGCATAGGTGCCGTTGATGGTAAACATGTAAGGGTTCAGCAGCCACCACGATCAGGATCACACTTCTTTAATTATAAGAAGTATTTTTCTGTGGTCCTGATGGCGGTGGCTGATGCACATTACAAATTTGTTCTCATTGATGTTGGTGACTATGGTAGTACTCGGGACGAGAGTTGAGCGAAACAGGTCGGTCAGATTCATAAGTCGCTGACTTTCGCCCAAGTCGGGTTTCGTTGACCGAAACCCGACTATGGCGTGCAGTCAACCATGCGGTCGGCAAAACGAGCGCCAAAGTCAGTTTTCCCAGAATGCTTTCAGGTGCCTTTTTTCAGCCAATGAGCAAGGACGTACACTGTGGGCAACGAGATGACATGTGCAGCGTCCACCATTATCTTAGAGAAGGGCATTGCAGTGATTGGCTTGCTTTGGGGGGCATCATTGTGTCTATAAAAGCCCTGAGCGCTGACCTCCATTTTACTTCTGCCGAACTTAACAGTAGGGAGAGGTTGCTGATGCTGTTTATCAGTAGGGAGAGAGTTAGGGCTGGAAAAAGAAGTTCTTCTGTGCTTGTGCTGATAGCAATTGTGCTGTACAGTTAGTGTGCAGTGACAGGGGAGGATTTTCTTGAGTGCAGCAGCGCTGGTTATTAGGCTGCCTGATAGCTGTATTGCTGTATTGCTGTGTGTACACTGCTGTGCAGATTGCTTTTTACACAGCACTAATACTTTTATTCTTTTCTGCAGTTACCGAGCGTTCATTTTTTCCCACACCGTATAGAGCTGTACGCTCCTCACACACTACCATGTACAGGCTGGTATCACGGACAAATACATGCTGACTATCTGTGTGTGACTCTGGAAATATATACGGAGGTTGAAATTTTCCGCTACAGCTGTCCGCTTCTGATACAGTACCTTTTATCTGCTCTTTGTATTACGGTCAAATCCATACTGAGTGAGCGTCTGTGTCTGACTCCGGAAATATATACAGAGATTGAAATTTTCCCCTACACCATATACAGCTGTCCGCTTCTGATACAGTACCTTTTATCTGCTCTTTGTATTACGGTCAAATCCATACTGAGTGAGCATCTGTGTGTGACTCTGGAAATATATACGGAGATTGAAATTTTCCCCTACACCGTATACAGCTGTCCACTTCTGATACAGTACCGTATATCTGCTCTTTGTATTACGGTGAAATCCATACTGAGTGAGCGTCTGTTGTTGTGAATGGACTTGAAATGAGTTCTGAGCAGAGGCTCCCTCTGGTGGTTACAAGCGGTACTGGACTGTCCAGTGAAGATTGTGAGGATTGGGAATCAGGTGTTACTGACTGGTCTTATATAAGGGAGTCGCCTTCCCATCAGGGTTGCCGGTGATCAATTGTTCTGGTCTCAATCCTTGATTCCTGTTTCCTTTGTAGCCTGCTGTGTCGTGTCTGCATCTCCTGCTAACAGATAAGACATTTTCTTCTTTTTGTTTTTGTGCTTGATTTTTGCATTTTGTCCTGCACTTCTGTGGGGGCCTTCAGGGTCCCCTCCGGGGGCTTTTGCCCTCTCAGTTTAGTTCAGCCACTGATATTTGTACATTTGCTTTTTCCAGTTTTTTCAGTGGCTGCTGTTTTGATTTTGTTACACCAGAGAACTAATTTAGGTGGTAGAGGTCGTGTGATCTCAGGTGTTTTTGAAATTAGTAGAGTTGGTGCTTTTCAGGGTTTTTTGGGATTGCAGTAAGTGCCCTTCCTATCCTTTTCTATTTAGGTAGTTTGGGCCCCAACGTTTGCTCATATTTTTTCTGTCTGTGTCAGTATTTCTTCTTGTCTAACCGCCATTACATGTTTGGGGGCTTTCTATGTTCTTTGGGGATAGCTTTCCTCTTTCTATCTTTAGGTGTAGTTAGTTTCTCAGGCTGTGACGAGGCGTCTAGGACCAACGTAGGAACGCTCCACGGCTGCCTCTAGTTGTGTGGTTAGTCAGGGTACTGCAATCTCATAGATTCCAACTGCTCTGGTGTATTTCCTTTTTTTTACCTGCACTCCTCAGCTACCGAAACATAACAGTATCACCGGCCCAAAAAATTGAATGGTACTCACAGAAGGGAAAAATATTGTGAAAGAAAAAAGGTTGTCAGAGTTGTCAGAGATATTTTTCTGTTTGTTGCATTTTTTTTTTCCCTCTGTATCTCTGGGTGCTGGGGAGGATTTTTTCTCTCAATGGAGTTTGCACAGTTGTCTGGCCGTGTGGATCAGCTTGCCACTGAGGTTCGGAGTATTGCTACCTATCTTGCTAGGTTGCCTGTTGTGGAACCTAGGATTCCCATGCCAGATTTGTTTTTGGGGGATCGAGCCAAGTTTCTGAATTTCAAAAATAATTGTAAATTGTTTTTTGCCTTAAAATCTAAGTCCACAGGGAACGCAGCGCAGCAGGTTCAAATTGTCATCTCTCTCCTGCGCGGCGATCCTCAGGATTGGGCTTTTTCCCTGACACCTGGGGATCCTGTTTTGAGTGATGTTGATGCATTTTTTCAGGCCTTGGGGTTATTGTACGATGAGCCTAATGTCACTGATCAAGCTGAAAAAGCCTTGTTGGCATTAAATCAGGGGCTTGATGACGCTGAGTTATACTGTCAGAGATTCCGTAGGTGGGCAGTCCTGACCAAATGGAATGACGACGCTTTGGCAGCCCTTTTTCGGAAGGGTCTGTCAGATAATGTAAAGGATGTTATGGTGGGATTCCCTGTCCCCTCTGGTCTCAATGATTCTATGTCATTAGCGATTCAAATTGACAGACGTTTGCGTAAGCGGAGAAGTATGCGTGGAATAGTGTTGCCTTGTGAACCTGCTTCTGAATCCATGCAGTGTGATAGAGTGGTTTCTGGGACACAGCGTCATGAGTTTCGAAAGCGCAATGGGTTATAGAATCATAGAATCATAGAATGGTAGAGTTGGAAGGGACCTCCTGGGCCATCTGGTCCAACCCCTGCTCAAAGCAGGATTCTCTAAATCATCCCAGACAGATGTCTGTCCAGCCTCTGTTTGAAGACTTCCATTGAAGGAGAATTTACCACCTCTCGTGGCAGCCTGTTCCACTCCTTGATCACCCTAACTGTCAAAAAGTTTTTTCTAATATCTAATCTGTGTCTCCTCCCATTCAGTTTCATCCCATTGCTTCTAGTCTTTCTTCTGTGGTGATACCTCTCATGCTATTTCAGTCTGCCCTAAGTGGGGAAGATGTTTTGCACGCTCAGTTGTCTTGGGTAGTGTTCAGACTAAGTTTTTATTAACTGTTACTCTGATATGCTCTCTGTCCTCATTTTCTGCTCAGGCTTTCGTTGATTCGGGAGCAGCTATTAACCTGATGGATTTTGATTTTGCTAAACGTTGTGGGTTTCCCTTGATACCCCTACAGAAGTCTATTCCCCTACTGGGGATCGATTCTACCACTTTGGCTGAGAATAAACCTCAGTTCTCTACTCAGGTGATAATGAGGGTTGAACCTGATCATCAGGAGAGCTGCAAATTTTTGGTTCTGTATAATCTGCATGACATTATCGTGCTGGGTTTCCCTTGGTTACAGTCTCATAATCCTGTTTTGGATTGGAAATCTGTGTATGTAACCAGTTGGGGCTGCCAATGTGTTAATACCAACACTCCTGTTTTTTCTGCCTCCCCCCAGGCTCAGGATGTTCCTGATTTTTTGATTGATTTTTCTGATGTGTTTAGCGAAAGTAAATCTGCATCCTTGCCTCCCCATAGGAGCTATGACTGCGCTATTGAATTAGTGCCTGGTAGTAAATTCCCTAAAGGTCGCCTTTTTAACTTGTCTGTACCTGAACATGACGCTATGCGGTCTTATATCAAGGAGTCATTGGAGAAAGGTCATATCAGACCATCCTCTTCACCCTTAGGTGTCGATTTTTTCTTTGTGGCCAAAAAGGATGGTTCATTAACGCCGTGTATTGATTATCGTCTTTTGAACAATATTACTGTGAAATATCAATACCCGTTACCCTTGATTTCTGACCTGTTTTCCAGGGTGAAAAACGCTACTTGGTTTACCAAGCTTGACCTCAGGGGGGCATATAACCTTATTCGCATTAAGCACAGGGATGAATGAAAGACGCATTTAACACTCCTGAGGGGCATTTTGAGTACCTTGTGATGCCCTTTGGGCTCACTAATGCTCCTTCTGTCTTCCAGTCCTTCATGAATGACATTTTCAGGGATTTTGTGGATAAATTTCTGATTGTTTATTTGGATGATATCTTGATTTTTTCCAATGACTGGGACTCTCATGTGAAACATGTTCGAACTGTATTCCAGATTTTGAGAGAGAATGCTCTGTATGTGAAGGGATCAAAGTGTCTTTTTGGCGTACAGAGGATCTCATTTTTGGGATTCATTTTGTCCCCGTCTGTTATTGAAATGGACCTGGTCAAGGTTCAGGCCATCTGTGATTGGGTCCAACCTACTTCATTAAAGGCTCTTCAAAGATTTTTGGGTTTTGCCAATTTTTATCGTAAATTTATTGGTAATTTCTCGGTTATTGTTAAACCATTAACTGATTTGACCAAAAAGGGTTCTGATGTGGTGAATTGGCCTCCTGAGGCAGTCTCTGCATTTCAGGAACTTAAGCAGAGATTCACTTCTGCTCCTGTTCTACGGCAGCCTGATGTTTCTCTGCCATTTCAGGTGGAGGTTGATGCCTCTGAAATTGGGGCAGGTGCCGTTTTGTCCCAAAGAGATCCAGAGACCTCTAAAAGTAACCCTTGTGCCCTTTTCTCTCGAAAATTTTCTCCTACTGAACGTAATTATGACGTGGGTAATCGGGAGTTATTGGCCATGAAGTGGGCTTTTGAAGAGTGGAGACATTGGCTGGAGGGAGCCAAACATCAGGTGGTGGTCCTTACTGACCATAAGAATCTGGTTTATCTGGAATCTGCCAAGCGACTTAATCCTAGACAGGCCAGGTGGGCCTTGTTTTTCACACATTTTAATTTTGTGGTTTCCTTTCTTCCTGGCACTAAGAATGTTAAGGCGGATGCCCTTTCAAAGAGTTTCCTTGCGGACTCTCCTGAGTTATCTGATCCTTCTGTTATTTTGAAAGAAGGTGTAGTTCTTTCCGCCATCTCGCCCAATTTGAGACTGGCTCTGGAGGGGTGTCAGGAGGATAGGCCCGAGCGCTGCCCTGTTGGGAAATTTGTCCGGGACCACTGGAAAAAGAGTGTGATGTCTGAGATTCATTGTTCCGCGTTGGCCGGTCATCCCGGAATTTTTGGTACCAGAGACTTGGTTAGTCGGTCCTTTTGGTGGCCTACCTTGTCTCGTGATGTCAGGGAATTTGTGCAGTCCTGCGGGACTTGCTCTCGCTCCAAGCCTTGCTCTCGCTCTAGTGGTTTGTTGATGCCATTGCCTGTGCCAAAGAGACCATGGACCCATATCTCTATGGATTTCATTTCCGACCTCCCAGTTTCTCAGAGAATGACCGTCATCTGGGTGATTTGTATAGGTTTTCCAAGATGATACATCTTGTGCCATTACCTAAGTTGCCTTCCTCCTCTGAATTGGTACCTTTGTTCCTTCAGCACGTGGTTCGTTTACACGGCATTCCTGAGAACATTGTGTCTGACAGAGGAGTCCAGTTTGTTTCCAGATTGTCTTTCTCCTCGGCGTTTCATCCTCAGACCAATGGTCAAACTGAGAGAACAAATCAGACATTGGAGACTTATCTAAGATGCTTTGTGTCTGCTGATCAGGATGACTGGGTCTCTTTTTTGCCTTTGGCTGAGTTTGCTCTTAATAATAGGGCTAGCTCTGCCACTTTGATGTCTCCATTTTTCTGTAATTCTGGGTTTCACCCTCGATTTTCTTCAGGACAGACGGAGGCTTCTGTCTGTCCAGGTGTTGACTCTGTTGTGGAGCGTATGCAACAGATTTGGGACCAGGTAGTGCAGAGGTTGTCCCTCTCTCAGGAGAGGGCCCAGCGGTTTGCTAACCGGCATAGGACTGATGGTCCTCGGTTTAAAGTGGGGGACTTGGTCTGGTTGTCCTCAAAAAATATTCCTATGAGAGTGGCATCTCCTAAATTTAAGCCTAGGTTCATTGGACCTTATAAGATCATGGAGATTCTTAATCCTGTTTCTTTTCGTTTGCTTCTTCCAGGGACATTTAAGATCCATAATGTGTTCCACAAGTCCTTGTTGAAGAGGTTTGTTGAGCCAGTGGTTCCTACTGTTTTGCCTCCTGACCCTGTTCTGGTTGAGGGCAATATGGAGTTTGTGGTTGAGAAAATTTTGAATTCTCGTTTTTCTAGACGGAAACTCCAGTATTTGGTTAAGTGGAGAGGTTATGGTCAGGAAGACAATTCTTGGGTGTTTGCTTCGGACATCCATGCTAGGAGACTCATCCGTGCGTATCATAGAACTCATCCTGACCGACCTGGTTGCTCAAGTGAGGGTTCGGTGACCCCTCCTCAAGGGGGGGGTACTGTTGTGAATGGACTTGAAATGAGTTCTGAGCAGAGGCTCCCTCTGGTGGTTACAAGCGGTACTGGACTGTCCAGTGAAGATTGTGAGGATTGGGAATCAGGTGTTACTGACTGGTCTTATATAAGGGAGTCGCCTTCCCATCAGGGTTGCCGGTGATCAATTGTTCTGGTCTCAATCCTTGATTCCTGTTTCCTTTGTAGCCTGCTGTGTCGTGTCTGCATCTCCTGCTAACAGATAAGACATTTTCTTCTTTTTGTTTTTGTGCTTGATTTTTGCATTTTGTCCTGCACTTCTGTGGGGGCCTTCAGGGTCCCCTCCGGGGGCTTTTGCCCTCTCAGTTTAGTTCAGCCACTGATGTTTGTACATTTGCTTTTTCCAGTTTTTTCAGTGGCTGCTGTTTTGATTTTGTTACACCAGAGAACTAATTTAGGTGGTAGAGATTGTGTGATCTCAGGTGTTTTTGAAATTAATAGAGTTGGTGCTTTTCAGGTTTTTTTGGGATTGCAGTAAGTGCCCTTCCTATCCTTTTCTATTTAGATAGTTTGGGCCCCAACGTTTGCTCATACTATTTTCTGTCTGTGTCAGTATTTCTTCTTGTCTAACCACCATTACATGTTTGGGGGCTTTCTATGTTCTTTGGGGATCTGCTCCGGGGAAGATAGCTTTCCTCTTTCTATTTTTAGGTGTAGTTAGTTTCTCAGGCTGTGACGAGGCGTCTAGGACCAACGTAGGAACGCTCCACAGCTGCCTCTAGTTGTGTGGTTAGTCAGGGTACTGCAATCTCATAGATTCCAACTGCTCTGGTGTATTTCCTTTTTTTTACCTGCACTCCTCAGCTACCGAAACATAACAGTCTGTGTGTGACTCTGGAAATATATACGGAGATTTAAATTTTTCCCTACACCGTATACAGCTGCACATTCCTCATACAGTACCATATATGCTGGTATTTTTGGTACATTTTCCCAAACATGAGGAAGTATAGTGGAAGATGCCGCGGACGTGGGCGGTGGGGGCCAGCTGGTACTGATGGTGGTGGTGGTGCATCTGCTGCTAGTGCCAAAAGCACAATAGCACCTAAGGCAGGAGATGTTGAGCCTGCGTCACCATCTGGCTCCAGAATGCCTGGAAGGCTCCCTTTTCTGGGAGTAGGTAAACCGCTTTTAAAACTGGAGCATCAGGAACAGGTTTTGGCTTACATTGCGGAAACAGCCTCCAGCTCTATCGCCTCCTCTTCTGAAGTTTCAAAAAATGCAAGCACTGAGTCATCAGTGCAGTCTCCTGGTCAGGAACAACACCATTCCTTGTGTCCTTCACCCCCACCAAAAGTGAAGGATGCGGCAGGCCACACTTCAGATTACTCCCTGGAGCTCTTTTCACATACCATGCCTGCATTATCAAGTCAAATCCTGAATTCCCCCGTCCAAGATGAATTTGACATGGAGTGCACTGATGCACAGCCATTGCTATATGATTCTGCTGGTACATTCACCCAGAGCACTACATTGCCCTCGCAGTCTACTGAGCCAGATTCTGATCCTGATGAAATTCAGGTGCCCCTTCCTGCATACTAAACCACCTTACTCGGTTACACAGAGGAAATTGAAGAGGAGGTGATGGATGACCCAGTTGTTGACCCGGATTGGCATCCATTGGGGGAAGAGGGTGCTGCTGGCAATAGCTCAGAAGAGGAGGAGGATCAGCAACAGGCATCCACATCGTAGCTGCGGTTATCTGGTAGGCCCGTAGCAGTCCAAAAACGTGTTAAAAAACAAAAAGCGTTGCAGGACAGCTTGGCCAGACGGTCAAATTAGCACAGCATGCAAGTCCTGAAAATGTATCCCATAGTAGGAAGAGTGCAGTGTGGCACTTTTTTGACCAAAATCCTATTGATGAGGCAAAGGTTATCTGTAAGAAGTGTGGAAGGACCTTTAGCCGAGGGAAAAATCTCCGACATTTGAATACCAGTTGCATGCTTAGACATTTAAATACCATGCACTTGCAACGTTAACGGACTATAAAACCTCAGGTAACACACGTTCACCTGCTCCGACTGAAGGTAGCCAGCAACGCTACATTGCTTCCCCCACTGTAAGCCCACCGGTTAGCACAGCACCAGCAAGAAATGTTGAGGTGTCCTCGCAAGGCCAAAGCAGTCAGGGAATCCCAATGTTTTTCCAACAAAAGAATGAATCTAGGCCATCACCACCACCACAACTCTCACCAACCCCCTCTCAGTCCGCCATGTCCACCGCTAGTTCCCCCATATGCAGCTCTCAAGTCCAGCTCACCCTAGCAGACACTCTGAGTATGACAAGAAAGTACTCGTCCTCTCATCCGCGTACACTGGCTTTGAACGCCTACATTGCCAAACTGATCTCATTAGAGATGATGCCCTTCCGTTTGGTTGAAAGCGTTCCGAGAGCTCATGGCCTACGCTGTCCCATGCTATGACCTACCCAGTCGGCACTTCTTTTCTAGAAAAGCCATCCCTGCCCTCCACCTACATGTGAAAGACCGCATTGTTATGCACCCAAATAATCAGTGAGTGGAAAGGTGCACCTCACAACAGATGCATGGGCCAGTAGGCATGGTCAGGGCCGTTACGTGTCCATCACTGCGCACTGGGTTAATGTGGTGGATGTAGGCTCCACAGGGGACAGCGGCGGTGGGACAGTGCTGCCTAGCCCACGGTATAGGCAACAGTTGGCTGTAGGCGTTCGACCCTACTCCTCCTGAAATGAAAGGTCGTCGACAGAGCACTGTCGCACGAGCTCTCCTTCCACAGTTAGTTGCACACGAGGTGTCCCACTATCGAACAGTTAGTGGTAAGCGTCAGCAGGCTGTTTTAAAGTTGATGTCTTTGGGCGACAACAGACATACCGCAGAGGTACTGGCCGACTACTTGCAGCGAGAAACTAAGTCATGACTGGGAAGTCTACATCTTGAGCCAGGCAAGGTAGTCAGTGATAACGGCCGTAGTGTTGTGGCGGCCATAGCCCTGGCAAAACTCAGACACATACCTTGCCTGGCTCACACCTTGAACATGGCGATGCAGTGCTTCATAAGTAATTGTCAAGAGTTACCAGCCCTGCTCCATAAGGTCTGAAGACTGTTTGCACATACGTCGCTCGCCCGTAGACTCCAGTCGTATGCAGAGGCTGCAGCGATCGCTCCACCTCCCCAAGCACCACCTAATCATAGACTTACAACAAGGTGGAACTCCACCATGCACATGGTTGAGAGGCTGTGCGAACATAGGCAGGCTGTAATGCATTTGTGGGAGGATACACAGGCAGGCAGTTTGAGGGCAGACATGGAGTTGTCGGGTGTGCAGTGGTCAAAGCTGGAAGACCTCTGTAAAGTCCTTCAGTGTTTTGAGGAATGCACACGACTGGTAAGCGCAGACGACGCCATCATCAGCATGAGCATCCCACTTATGCGTCTGCTCATGCAAACTTTGACGCACATTAAGGATTAGGCATCTGCAGCGGAGGAGGAGGAGGGAAGCCTCAGTCAGACAGTCAGGCCTTGTCTGCTCAGGGAACTGTCCTGGATGAGGTTGTGGAAGAAAGGAAGAGAGGAGGAGGAGGATGAGGGGGATAATTATTTTGGGGAGGAGGATGCTTCTCAGGGGCAAGAGAAAATATTGGCTTGCCAAGGTCAGGTACAGGGTTTGTGCGTGACTGGAGGGATGTGAATTTGGCAGAAAGTGCTCCTCCACCCACCGCTGGCAGTGCATCATTGACACCTGGAACATTGGCCCACATGTGTGATTATGTCTTGCGGATCATAAAAAGGGACCCCCGCATTGCCAAAATTATGAAGGATGACGACTACTGGTTGGCCAGCATCCTGGATTCACGCTATAAAGGCAAATTACAGAACATCATGCCACAGGAGAACCTAGAGCTAATATTGGCGAACAAACAAGCAACTTTGGTAAACCGTTTGTTAGAGGCATTCCCATCACACAGCAGCGGTGCAGGTTCTACCACGAGCCGTACTGTGCAACATGGAAGAGGTGATCATGGTGCACACAGCCAAAATGGTGTTGGAGACAGGGGTTTCATGACCATGTTGTGGACTGATCTCTCGAGTACCGCTCACACAACTTAATACTGAATCGATTGCAACAGACAGGAGACAGCAGTTGTCAACTATGGTTCAAAATGACCTCTCCCCCTATCGATGATTTCCTCACAGTTCACAGGAGAGACACAGATAGATATTAGAAAAAACTTTTTGACAGTTAGGGTATCAATGAGGTGGAACAGGCTGCCACAAGAGTGGTGAGTTTCTCCTCAATGGAAGTCTTCAAACAGAGGCTGGATAGACATCTGTTGGGATGATTTAGAGAATCCTGCTTTGAGCAGGGGTTGGACCAGAAGGCCCAGGAGGTCCCTTCAAACTCTACCATTCTATGATTCTTGATTCTATGATTCATTCCCCTTTGACTACTGGGCCTGTAAACTGGACACCTGGCCTGAATTGGCACAATATGCCTTACAGGAGCTCGCTTGCCCTGCTGGTAGTGTGCTATCAGAAAGAGTCTTCAGTGCTGCTGGATCAATTTTGACAGAAAGAAGGACCCGGCTGTCGACCCAAAATGTTGGTGATCTCACCTTCATTAAAATGATTCATGCCTGGGTGTCAAAGGATTTTGTACCACCTTCCCGTGATGACACATAGGTTGCCAGCAAAATGGCTCGCTTTGTCCTCCTCTTCCTCCGACTTCTCCAATTCCTCCTTTTGCAGCTGCTGAACATCCAGCCTACACCTCAACATATGCCAGTTTTTCCACCTCCCTAACTGGGCTGTACCCGCCCCAGGGCCGGCGTCAGCACCTAGCGCACCCGGGCAAGTTCCGTGGCCGTGAGCAGGTGGGGGGGCCCACTCGCCATCAGAGACACCGGCGTACTATGAAGGACCCTGTGCCAGTGCTGGTACCCACGAGTGGGCCCCCCTGCTTGCTCAGGGCCCCAGCACTTGCAATACTTACCTCTCCCTGCTCCACCGCTGTGACGTCTTCCTCGTTTCCTGACAGTGACATTCAGGTCATAGAGCGCGATGATGTCACGTCTGTGCGCCCTCTGCCTCAACAGTCACAGTGCAGAGAGCTGGAAGATGGCGACGCTGAGGAGTCCAGAGTAGAGCAGTGCCCAGCGAGGAGAGGTATTTCATTTTTTTTAGATGTTTGGAGCAATATATGGGGAGCACTATACACTGGAGAATAATATATGGGGCCCATCAACACTTGAGCATATAGATAGGACCCATTATACACTGGAGCATTATATTTGGGGTCCATCATACACTGGAGCATTATAAATGGGGGCCATCATACACTGGAGCATCATATACAGGGGCCTATCATACACTGGAGCATCATATACGGGGCCCATTATACACTGGAGCATCATATGGGCCCATTATATATGGAGCATTATATAGGCCCATCATACACTGGAGCATCATCCATGGGGCACATCATATACTGGAGCATTTATGGGGCCCATTATATATGGCTCATCATATGGGGCACATTATATATGGAGCATCACATGGAGCCCATTATATATGGAGCATTATATATGGGGACCATTATATTTGGAGCATTATATGGGGTTCATTATTTATGGGGAATCATATAGGGCCCTTTATATATGGAGCATCATATGGAGCACATATGGGGCCTATTCTGTATGGAGCATTATATGGAGCCCATTCTGTATGGAGCAATATATAGGGCCCATCATATACTGTATGGAGCTTTATATGCGACTCATTATACTGTATGGAGCAATATGTGGGGCTCATTATACTCTATGGGGACCGCACTATACTGTATGGCACATTATATGGGGACCATCATATACTGGAGCATTATGTGGAGCTCATCATACACTGTATGGAACATTATATGGGACTAATTATGTATGGAGCAATATATGGGGCTCATTATTCTGTATGGCGCACTATGTGGTGCCCATAATACTGTATGGAGAACTATACTGTCCGGTTTTTGAGCTATTGTAGAATTTGCAATAGATATCACTCATGTGTAGAGTTGAGCGATACTTTCCGATATCCAAAAGTATCGGAATCGGAATGGTATCGCCGATACCATTAAAATATCGGCGATACCCGATACCGATACCGGAAATCCAATGTAAGTCTATGGGAACAAAATATCGTAACTAAAAAAACCTCTTTCTTTCCTTGTAAACACTAAATATACACACATAGAATACATATATATATATATATACATGTCATTGTGACATATATATATACATATATTTATAGTTTATACACTTCTACATAGTAAAATAGCCTCTGATTCAATTGCCGGGTAAAGCCGGCTTTTGTGAAAAGACAGAAGCACCCGACATGAAATGACACTTGTTTACATAGAGTTAACCATGTCTTTTCATGTAGTTTGATATCTGATTTGCACAAACAATTACATGAGTGTAAGTGTGCAAAATTTCACACCTGTAGGGGTTAATTAAAGGTGTAAATTCGTTGTAAAAAAAACGGACTTTTTTGCTACGAATTTACAGCTTTAATTAACCCCTACAGGTGTGAAATTTTGCACACTTACACTCATGTAATTGTTTGTGCAAATCAGATATCAAACTACATGAAAAGACATGGTTAACTCTATGTAAACCAAGTGTCATTCATGTCGGGTTCTGCATTTTCGCAAAAGCCGGCAATTGAATTAGCGGCTATTATACTATGTAGAAGTGTATGAACTATAAATATAAAATATATATATATATATATGTGTCACAAATTCAATGACATGTATATATATATATGAGGTGTAAAATTGCTGAAAAAAAATGCGTAGGCTCCCGCCCTATTTTCGCAACCAGACAGACAAAGCCAGTGAGTGGGGGCAGATAATAATAGCCCAGAGAGGGACCATTATTTTTGGCCCCCCCTGGCTACTAACATCTGCCCCCAGACACCCCAGAAAAGACAAATCTATAATTAGATTCGCCCTTTCTGGCACTTTGCCCGTCTATTCCCATTGCCCTGTAGCGCTGGCGAATGGGTTAATATGGGGTTAAAGCCACCTTGCTATTGAAAGGTGACCTTAAGCCAGGTTAATAATTGAGAGCTGTCAATTAGACAACTATCAATTATTAATCCTATTGCATGAAATAAAAATAAAACACACACACTTTAATTAAAAATCATTTTAATGAAATAAAGACACATGTTTTTGACCATCTTTTATTTTACTGCAAAAACCATTTCCTGTAATAAAAATAAAATAAAAAAGCAAAATTATTCTTACCTATCCCATGCACAGTCAGGTCCCACGGTGTAATCCTTCAGAAAGGGTTAATGTTTACTGCAGGGACCGCAGCTAATGCTGCAGCCTCACAGTAAACCCCCAAATGAATGAGTTCCTCTCCTGGCTGACAGGAGAGGAAGTGGAAAGCTTAATTGATTGCTTTCCACTTTCACTTCAGGTCAGCCAGGGACACAATCAGTGACGTCAGAGGGAACTGATTAACAAAAATAGGGGTTCCCTTCGAAAAAAAATGGCGTGGGGTCCCCCCTATTTTTGTTAACCAGCCTGATGAAGCAGACTGCTGAGGCATGGTATTTAAGGCTGTTAGGGAGCCAATATCCATGGACCTTGCCAGCAGCGTCGGACTGGAGTACCTTGGGCCCACCAGAGAAAAATTATTCTTGGGGCCCACCATCATACTTCCCAACCTTTGAAGAAGGGAAAGAGGGACAAAGGCTGTGGCACGCTGTGCCTGCTGCAGCAAATTTTAGGCCATGCCACGTTGCACCACAGACTGTCCAGGAGTTGGTGGATGCTTTAGTCCAGGTGTGGGAGGAGATCCCTCAGGAGACCATCCGTCGTGCTCATCAGGAGCATGCCCAGAAGTTGTAGGGAGGTCATACAGCATACCTCCCAAATTTTGAAGACAGGAAAGAGGGTTAAAGGCATTTTAGGCCACGCCCCGACCACACCCATTTCACAGCTAATCACACCCATATCCTCACCCCAAGCGTACCCATTTAGCACTGCTGATCACACTGACTGGTAATGAGGGCACAGTGGCTGGTACTGAGGAAAAGAAAGAAAGAGCAGCGAGAGAGAAAGAACAAGCAGAGAAAGAAAGAGAGGAAAGAAAGAAAAGAGTGAGAGAAAGAAAGAACAGAGAGAAAAAAGAACAGAGAGCGAGAAGGAAAGAACAGAGAGCGAGAAAGACTAGAGAGAGAAAGAAAGACTAGAGAGAGAGCCAGAGGCGTAGCTAGGGTTTTGGTTTAGTGGGGGCGAAACTTCTGAGTGGGCCCCTAATCAGAGAACCTCAACAAATGACCGCGCTGTTGCCAAAAATAATCTATATATAAAAAGACCAATATTGATATTACCGCCATATGGTCTGTGGTAAATAATACCAGTCCTACAGAACATATAATAGATTACAGCACAGGTACAGATAATGACTTACCGCTGATGTTCTTTCTAATGGAATTGTTCACTTTTCATGTCTTTTCCATCTGGCCCAGACCGACATGACGACTTCTCCAGCCAGGACTCGACTGCAGAGATTACAACAAAGACACATTTCACTTCTCATATTTTTAGCACTGTCACGGTCACCAATTGGACTATTCTCAACCTGCACAAACTCCTCATCCTGCTGATACCCCAATACTGAGCCGCTGCTGCCATATGTGTCCCTATTTCTGCACCTGATACCCCAATACTGACCGCTGCGCGTATGTTCCCTGATCTACTGCCTGATACCCCATACTGAGCCAGCCTGCTGCCCATATATGAGCGCTGCTGCCATATGTTCCCTATTTCTGCACCTGATACCCCAATACTGAGCCGCTGCTGCCGTATGTGTCCCTATTACTGCACCTGATACCCCAATACTGAGCCGCTGCTGCCGTATGTGTCCCTATTACTGCACCTGATACCCCAATACTGAGCTGCTGCTGCCGTATGTGTCCCTATTACTGCACCTGCTGTGTGGTTGTGTGTGACCTCTAAATTTTAAAGCACCCCTCTAGAATATAGTAATGCCGGGTGCAAGTGCCCTAGAAAACAGTGCCCACATTTTGTCCCCTAGACTGTAATAATGCCCTGTGTGCCCCTTTGACAGTCACAGTAACCCGAGTTCCCCTATAACAATAAGTGTCCACTTTACATTTAATAATGTCCCAAGTCTCCCCCTGTACATCTCCCCTATACACAGAATAATGCCCCTCACTGGATATATACTGACCCCTTAATGTCCCCAAACTATTTAATGGGTCCAACACTGTATGATGGCCCCTAGATAGCATCCATACAGCATAATACACCAGATAGTCCTCAATATAGTATAATGCACCCCCATAGGCAGCCTCTATATTATAATAAACCCCCATAGGCAGAGTCTATAATATAATGCACCACCATAGGCAGCCGCTATATTATAATGCACCCCCATAGGCAGCCTCTGTAGTATAATGCATCCCCATAGGGAGTCTCTGTAGTATAATGCACCCCAATATGGAGCCTCTGTAGTATAATGCAGCCCCCATATACAGCCTCTGTAGTATAATGCACCCCCATATACAGCCTCTGTAGTATAATGCACCCCCATTAAAAAAAAAAAAAAAAAAACAATACTCACCTCCCGGCTCCTGTGCTGCTCACTGTTCTCCCTCTCTGCGTCTGACAGCGGGCGCCGGCAGGTGATGTCATCACGCCCGCTGTCAGACGCTGAGAGGGGGATTATGGGAGAGAAGGAGCGCTCGCTCCTTCTCTCTCTATGCGGTCAGCTGTATCGGCTGGATGCCGATACAGCTGACCCTCCGATGACGGGTGAAGGGCCCACTGCTGGCACCGGGCCCCCCACCGCCTGTTCAGGCCCCATAGCTTCCGGGCGGCAGAGCAGGGAGAGCGATTCTCCCTGCTCTGCCGCAGAATGTAACTGTATCGGCGTGCTGTGCACGCCGATACAGTTACTGTAGCGTAGCTCCGGGTGGGCCCCCTCAGAGCGCGGGGCCCGGGGCCACCGCCCCCTCTGCCCCGCGACCTATCCTTTCAAATCAGGGCCCACCACGCAGGAGCTGGGGCCCACCGGAGGTTTCTCCGGTGTCCCGGTGGCTCAGTCCGACCCTGCTTGCCAGCCTGATAATACCAGGCCACAGCAGTCTGCTTATCTTTGCTGGTTAACAAAAATAGGGGATCCCCTCGAAAAAAATTGGCGTTGGGGTCCCCCCTATTTTTGTTAACCAGCCAGATGAAGCAGACCGCTGAGGCTGGATTTTCAGGCTGTTAAGGAGCCAAGATCCATGGACCTTGCCAGCCTGATAATACCAGGCCACAGCAGTCTGCATATCTTGGCTGATTAACAAAAATAGGGGATCCCCTCGAAAAAAATTGGCGTGGGGTCCCCCCTATTTTTGTTAACCAGCCAGATGAAGCAGACCGCTGAGGCCTGGATTTTCAGGCTGTTAAGGAGCCAAGATCCATGGACCTTGCCAGCCTGATAATACCAGGCCACAGCAGTCTGCATATCTTGGCTGATTAACAAAAATAGGGGATCCCCTCGAAAAAAATTGGCGTGGGGTCCCCCCTATTTTTGTTAACCAGCCAGATGAAGCAGACCGCTGAGGCCTGGATTTTCAGGCTGTTAAGGAGCCAAGATCCATGGACCTTGCCAGCCTGATAATACCAGGCCACAGCAGTCTGCATATCTTGGCTGATTAACAAAAATAGGGGATCCCCTCGAAAAAAATTGGCGTGGGGTCCCCCCTATTTTTGTTAACCAGCCAGATGAAGCAGACCGCTGAGGCCTGGATTTCAGGCTGTTAAGGAGCCAAGATCCATGGACCTTGCCAGCCTGATAATACCAGGCCACAGCAGTCTGCATATCTTGGCTGATTAACAAAAATAGGGGATCCCCTCGAAAAAAATTGGCGTGGGGTCCCCCCTATTTTTGTTAACCAGCCAGATGAAGCAGACTGCTGAGGCCTGGTTTTTCAGGCTGGTAATGATCCAATATCCATGGACCTTGCCAGCCTGATAATACCAGGCCACAGCAGTCTGCTTAGCTTGGCTGGTTAACAAAAATAGGGGATCCCCTCGAAAAAAAAACGGCGTAGGGGTCCCCCTATTTTTGTTAACCAGCCAAGTAAAATGCAGACTGCTGCGGCCTGGTATTAAAAGACTGTCAAGGCCCATGGATTTTGGCCCTCAACAGCCTGATAATACCAGGCTACAGCAGCCCCACATTTGGCGCATCAAAAGATGTGCCAATTGTGGCACTTTACCCGGCTCTTCCCACTTGCCCTGTAGCGGTGGCAAGAGGGGTAATAAGGGGTTAATGTCACCGTTGATTGCACGGTGACAATAAGCCCGGTTAATAATGGAGAGGCGTCAATAAGACACCGATCCATTATTAATCCCAAAGTTTTTAAATGTTTAAAAAAAAGACACAGCAAGAAAAAAGTATTTTAATGAAATAAAAGAGACAACACAGTTTTCATTAATTTTATTACTCTCTCATTCCTGCGACGCCATCGATCTCCTGTAAAAAAATAAAAAAAACAAACCAACAGTATACCACCTGTCCGACGCAGTCCATAGTAACGAGTGTCCCACGACGATCCAGCTCTGCTACATCGGAATGCCAGGCAGAGCCTGACATCCCGGCGCAGCACAGCTGATTACCTGTTCCTCGGCGGTGACGTCATCGGACTGCTTTACGGCCGCGATTACCCAGCAGTCACTGCAGTTATCGCGAGAAACTGCATGTGACCGCCAGGGAGAAGAGGATGGCGGCCATCAAGCAGTCCAGGATGTGACCGCCGGAGATCTTCTGCCGGGTAAGTGCCGCTGACTCCTGACAGACCCGACCGACGGACAGCGACAGTGACAGTGACATTCCGATTCCGGTATCCGATATGACGAAAATATCGGAACTCGGAATCGGAATTCCGATACAGCCAATATCGGCCGATACCCGATATTTGCAATATCGGAATGCTCAACCCTACTCATGTAATGTAAGAAGTGAAGTATTTGGCATTGTACTATGCCTATATTTCTCTGCCGTATCGGAGCATCATGAATTGTGGTATGTGTTAAAGGGGCCCACTGAGACTCTTTGACCTGGGGCCCATGAAAACCTGGAGCCAGCCCTGCCCCCCCCCACAACTTTAGCCAAATAACCCCAGTTTTCAATGCGTTACTATTATTATAAAGTAAGTTAAGGTTGACAAGATTAAGTAATAAGAATTGATGTCGTTGGCATTGAAATGGGCACTGTAGGTGTGTTTACTGTCCTCCACTCACTGGTGACTTTTATTCCCTATTGACTTGCATTGGGGTCGGGTTACCCTTTTTGTTGAAACCCGACTTTTGCCGTTCGTTAGTTAGAAAAAAAATGAATTTTAGCTTGCTGACAGAGCACTCCGCCCCACCAGGTGGTGACTTTAATTACACCAGGTCCCTACTTTACCCATAAATGCAGGCATTACTGACAGAGGTGCATATTCACCCAGAAATTCAGATATCAGCCTAATAGAGGTATGTTCACATTAGGTCAGGGACTCACCAGAATTGAGACCACCTTGACGATGGTTGGTGGGCTTTAAAATGTTTGGCCAAATGTTTATACTAAGCGTCTCAAATTTTTCCTTATATTCCAAAGCCATATTGCTATTCTAAATTTCATGAATTCCATGTTGTCATGCTTTAGTATGCTTGAGTGCAGCCTTTTTTTGTATGTTTTACATGGGGGTAGCTTCCCCTGGTTTGCACCAAGTTCACATTAGTCTGGATGTGCCAGTCAGGTTTTTTTTCTATTGAATTTTAGCTTGCTGACTGAGCACTCCGCCCCCACCAGGTGGTGATTTTAATTACACCAGGTCCCTACTTTACCATAAATGCAGGCATTACTGACAGAGGTGCATATTCACCCAGAAATTCAGATATCAGCCTAATAGAGGTATGTTCACATTAGGTCAGGGACTCACCAGAATTGAGACCACCTTGACGATGGTTGGTGGGCTTTAAAATGTTTGGCCAAATGTTTATACTAAGCGTCTCAATTTTTCTTATATTCCAAAGCCATTGCTATTCTAAATCTCATTAATTCCATGTTGTCATGCTTTAGTATGCTTGAGTGCAGCCTTTTTTTGTATGTTTTGCCGTTAGTAAGTCGACCGATTTCGTTATACTCGACTTTTGGTAAAGTCGGATGGTCCGAAACCAGACTCGACCCTCCCGGAGGCAAAGTCGCTCATCACTACTCGCCACTACTGGTGGCCGTCCATGAGAAGAGAGTACTAAGCTTACGTGGCTGCCTGTCCGATTTGTGCCCTCAATAAAATCCCCAGAAGACTTCCTGCCAGTTTTCTCCTGCCATTACCCATACCATCTTGTCCATGGCAGCACATAGCCATGGACTTCATTACGGATTTGCCAATATCCGAGGATTGTACTGTCATCTGGGTTGTCATGGATCTCTTCCCCAAAATGACGCTCTTTACCCCGTTATCTGCTCTTCCTTCCGCTCCTGAACTGGCTGACAGCTTCATCAAGCATATTTTCCATCTGCATGGATTCTCTCATCACATTGTGTCCGATCGAGGTTCACAGTTCACTTCCAGATTCTGGCAAGCTCTCTGCAAACATTTTGATATCGCCTTGGATTTGTCATCGGCATATCACCCCCAGTCCAATGGTCAAGTGGAGCGTGTCAACCAGGTCCTGGGCAATTACCTGTGACACTTCATCAATGCCTACCATATTGATTGGGTGAAATTGCTTCCTTGGGCTGAGTTCTCATTCAATAATCACATTAGTGAAGCCTCGGGAGACTCTCTGTTCTACATTGTGTTTGGTCGGCAACCCGAGGTTCCCCTCGCGGTGACGGTTTCTTCTGATGTCCCTGCGGCAGATGTCCTCTCCAAGGATTTTGTGAAGTTGTGGAGGACACCAAAGCCACTTTAGAAGCATCCTCCGCCCGTATGAAGAGACATACAGACAAAAGGCATCTGGATCTTCTGTGCTTCTGACCTGGTGACAAGGTATGGCTCTTATCCAGGTTCGTACAGGTGAAGGTTCCTTCTTACAAGTGGGGTCCTCGCTTTATCAGGCCTTTCGAAGTGTTGAAGCGGATCAATGAGGTCTCCTATAAATTGAAGCTGCCTCCATCTTTACGGATTTCAAATTCCTTCCACATATCTCTACTAAACCCGGTCATCCTGAGTCTCTTCATCAAGAATCCCAGTACCACGCCCATGCCAACAGCCTCTGATGATGTTTTTGAAGTGGAGAACATCTTGGCCATGCATAAGGTGAGAGGCAAGACCTTCTTCCTCATTGACTGGTAGGGATTTGCTCCCTAAGAGAGATTCTGGAATCCGAAGAACATTCACGCTCCGATTCTTCTCTGGAAATTCCTTGATGGCCTGAAGAGGAGGGGTGTAAAGGGAGGGTACTGTTAGCACCAAGTCGGAGTCCTGCTCTGACTAGCAGGGTCTCCGGCGTGTCACATCACTCACCCATAATGCAGTCAGTTCTTCCCTTCCCCATGCTCTGCATGCTTCCAGTCAGTCCTCTAGCCATGTCCTTAGGGCACGTGTGCATACACTACCACCCTCTTAAAAGGTCAGCGCGTGCACATGCTATTTCCTCCCCAGCCATTAGCTGTGGGACATTATGTATATACTGCTTCCTCCAACTGGGGAGGTGCCTGAGCAACCTTCCTGTTTTGCAGTCTAAGTTGTGTAAGGTTGCATACCAGTCCCTCCTGTACTCTAGTGCAAATCCTGCCTTCTGCACTCTGGTGCAAATCCTGCCTGTTGCACTCTGATGCAGATCCCGCCTGCTGCACTCTGATACAAACACTGCCTGCTGCACTCTGGTGCGAATCCTTCCTGCTGCACTCTGATTCAGATCCTGCCTGGTGCATTCTGATACAAACACTGCCTGTTGCACTCTGCTGCGAATCCTGCCTGCTGCACTCTGATGCAGATTCTTTCTACTGCACTCTGATGCGAACGCTGTCTGCTGCATTATAATACAAACACTGCTAGCTGCTCCCTCTAGTCTGTCCTCTGGTTCCAGCTGCTGTGCATCCATTGGTCTGTTCTGGAGTGGCACCTGGCGTTCATCGGTAGCCAAGTCTAACCTCACCATCAGAGGCTCTAGTGAACAGTCAAGTGTTCCACTTAGTCACGCCCCTCAAGGCTCTCCACAGTCCATGGCACAGTGGTTCCACAAACCACGTCCGAGACAGCTATTTATTTTATCAATAGAAAATTATTATCTTTTTTATGTCACCTTTATGACACATACCAACAGCAGATTAAGGAAAATTATTAACACTAGTAAATAGTAATGTTTGTGTATCTCTGCAGGCTTTGTGCAAGTCACACAACTGCTAGATAAATATACGCTATTTATTTAGTCTTTTGAATTTTTTTATATCGCCTTTATGACTCACGCCAACAGCAGACTCAGGGAAATCACTGGTAAATAGTGACTTTTGCATATCTCAGCAGCCTTTGTGCCAGTCGCACAACTGCTAGATAAATATTAGCCATTTCAGCAATAGGGGAGGAATACTATTTAGCTTTTAAAAATTATGTTTAGTATATGCTAGCATTTAGGATTATTATTTAGCTGTAAAAAAGCGGTTTAGTATATGCTGGTACACAGGAATAGTATGTAGCTCAAAAAAATTGTTCAGTATATGCTGGTACTGAGTAATATCATTTGGCTCTAAAAAGAGCTGTTTTGCATATCATGGTACAAAATATGAAACCCTGCCTCTCCCTAATCCCACAGTACAACAAAATGCAAACTAGCAGAGATCTGCAGCATGTACAGTACATCCCAAATTTTTTTTTCTTTTGAGGTACTGCCACACCAAACGATCTCGCTAGCGATCACGATAACGACGCAAGCTAACAAGATCGTTGGTGTGATCCCTTTAAGGTCGCTAGTAGCTGCCAAACTGGACGATCTCATTAACGACGCATCAGCGATCAACGATCTGTATAACGACTTCGGCGGTCGTTGGGATGTGCCACAATGCATGTACTGTGAAAGATCATGACCTCGATAGGCGTGATTGAGCGCAACCTTTTCCATGCCCCTCATCACAGATTGGTGGTCACTATTTATGTCATAAATGTTTGTCACAGCTCTCTCGCTTTGTGATTGGATGACCGCGTCATAAAAGACGACGTATCAGCGCTCCTTTCCATTGCTCTCGAGCAGAAGCGGTTCTTTCAAATCTCCAGCATCGTTCCAGTGCGTCCTGCTAGTCTTCTTTGTAGCTACTGCGATCAAGTTTGTGCCACTATTGCGTTTGCTGCGATCCAGTCTACGCCGTTGATTTTTTCTGCGATCCAGTCTGTGCCTCTATTTCATTTGCTGCGATCCAGTCTGTGCCTCTTGCATTAGCTGCGATCCAGGCTGTGCCGATATATTTTCTGCGATCCAGTTTGTGGCGCTATTGCGTTTCCCTATTTTTTTTTTTTTTCAGGATCACAAACAAGTCTTGTAAGGTAGGTATTTTTTTGTCACATTTAATTTTTATTTTTTTTTAAATTTTACAGATCCATTTTTAGATCCCAGCTGTTGTTAACCATTGTCGTCCATCAATTTTTTTTTTTTGCCATTGTTTTGTTCTGGCGCGCCCACCGCCACCATTTTATGATCCCAGCTCTGCCATTGTTTACTCCAGCTTCGCCCACAACCACCATTTTGTGATCCCTGCTGTTTTTACCATAGTGGTCCATCTATGACTTTTATTTAGCTCTGCCATTGTTTTCTCCTGCTGCGCCCATCACCACCATTTTATGATCCCTGCTGGTTTTACCGTAATTGTCCATCTATGATTTTTAGTTTGGTCTGCCATTGTTTTCTCCTGCTGCACCCACCACCACCATTTTATGATCCTGCTGGTTTTACCGTAATTGTCCATCTATGATTTTTTTTATTTTGGTCTGCCATTGTTTTCTCCTGCTGCGCCCATAACCACCATTTTATGTTCCCTGCTGTGTTCTATGTTGTAGGCTATGTAAGCATTTTATTTAACCATTCTGCCGTTCTCACATAATCCTTTTTTTATTACAGATGGTCGATAAGCATGAATTTCTGCGGGAATTCATCGAGATGTACCGCTCGATGCCTTGCCTGTGGAAAATAAAGTCGGCTGATTACTGCAACAGGCTAAAAAATAAGGACGCGTACCAAAAACTGGTGGAGCTGTGCAAGAACCGTAACCCTGATGAACCAGCGGATGAGTCATCGGTGAAAAAATGTATTCAGGCCCTCCGCACTGTTACAAAAAAGAGTTAAATAAAGTCCAAAATTCTACAAAATTGGAGCCGGGCCGAAGATGTGTATGTCCCCAAATTGTGGTACTTTGAGCTGTTCTCTTTCACAAGGGACCAAGAAGTACCCAGACAAGCGACATCCATATTGGATCTAGACCCGGTGATCCAGCCGGACTCCCCTGTCATACATGTAAGTACCTTTGTATTAAAACACATTTTAATGTACATGCCAAAGTGGACTTGAAATTAAAAATATAATTGTGAAATGTAGATAAAATGGCAGAATATATCCCTTCATGTACAGATAATTTATGTAGCTCAATGGTTGAGGCCTATCCATTTACAAGTGTCGTTTTCACATTTTTGCTGTATATGGGTGTTATAGTGTGAAGATAAATTTCTTTGTCTTTACAAGTGTCGTTTTCACATTTTTGCTGTATTTGGGTATAGTGTGAAGATAAATTTCTTTTTCTTTGTGATTTACCATTTGTTTTTTGTTCATGCAGGACACAGAAGAGGCTGTCTCCACACCTCCAACTGAAGAAGACAGCATGGCGTTGATCCAAGACGAAGAAGTAGTTGAGCCACCATCCTCATCTGTGCGGAGCTGGCTTACAGTTTCTGGCAGAAAAAGGAAGGCTACCACCTCGGCTACTCCAGAATTGGTTGAAATTGCCAAAAAAGTCCTTATGGCGGAAAAAGACCAAACAAAAATAACTGGCTTTGCTTACTTCGCTAATGAGAAGCTCCCAACACTGGATCCTATACAGCGGATTCATGCAGAGAGACTCATGTTTGAGGTCCTGACTCAAGCGGCATTAGGAAACCTGGATAACAATTATGTCGTCATGCCAAGACCGCAGTACCCGCAATACTCATGGCCCAACAATCCTGTGCCGAACCCAATTGGGATAAATCCACCAAACCAAAACGTTGGTGCTCCCCTTATTTTTATACACGACGAGCAACGTGGTAATGCAACGACCATCTTACCAGCAGTTGTAGTTTTTAAAATTTTTTACAAACTGTAAACAACTTTTTTGTTGTCTATATTTTTTTTACATTGTTACCTTTTTTAATAAAAATCTTATTTATCTAATGAATTGTGGTCTTGTATTCTTATTAATGTCAACAATTTTGTTGACAACTATTAAAAATTTGTATTTTTATTACATCTACTTGTCACACACGGGGTCATGGGAGTACCAGCAGTCATAGGAGTTCCATCATAGGGTAAAAAATGAAATGAAAAAAATTTCAAAAATTAACAACATTTCTTTTAAAGGCCCCTGGTCACACTAGCGCTAAAACCTTATACTAAAAAATAATACAACACACCTGCGTAGATAAACATTAAATATATCATATATATTTGCTTCATTATATATATATATATTATATATATTTTTTTTTTTGTAAATAAATAAAATGTAAATAAAAACACAATACAATAACATAATAATAAAATAAAAAATTATAAACAAAATATATACAAAATACAAAATAATTAAAAAAAAAAAAAAATTACTGTGGGCCCCGCAGTCCAGCCACAACCCTCTCCAGCATCACCCCGTGGTGATGCAGAGCTCCCATGGCAGTGTGCATCGCTGCCACCGCTGTGTTCATGGCCGCCATCAACCGGCGGTGTGACACCAACAAGTCCTGGGCAGTTGGGATTTCTGTGGAGGTAAAGGTAACAGTTAACCAGGGAATTCTGTTGCAACATCAACATGTACATGTTACATGTTTATAAACACTTACGGTTTTCCTCAGAGGACCCGCTTACTGCCCACCCAGAACCTGTTGGTCCGCCGGCTAGGGAAACACAGAAAAAAAAATTACATCACAACAGCCATTACACATAAGACCTAACAAAGTTCTCAAACTTGTCTGAAGCTTATATAATGTGCGTTAATTACCTGATGGGGAGCCTGCATCCATGTCACGGGGTGACACTGGAGAGAAGCCATATTCTTGGAAAGGGCTGGAAGACCCCAAATCACGAGGGGGGTTTCTGCAGGCGAAGGGGTTGAGAGGTAAGGTGATGATGGTGGTGGAGGGGTAGCCGGGGAAGGAGATGATGGAGGTGGAGGGGTAGCTGGGGACGGTGGAGCAGCTGGAGCTGGTGATGGTGAAGGTGGTGCTGTAAATGAAATATACAATTCAGACTCCCATTATCATCATCATTGCCTGCCCATTATCATCATCATTGTCTCCCCTCATCATCATTGCCTGCCCATTATTATCATCATTGCCTCCCCTTGTCATCATTGCCTCCCCATTAATATCATCATCATCGCCTTCCCATTATCATTGTCTCCCCATCATCATTATCATTGCCTCCCCATTAATATCATCATCATTGCCTTCCCATTATCATTGTCTCCCCATTAATATCATCATCAGCATTGCCTTCCCATTATCATTGCCTCCCCATCATCATCATCATCGCCTCCTCACCACCATCACTGCCTCCCCCCACCCACCACCATCACACATACAGCACCGCAGGCAGCACTTTCTCACATACACACAGGCAGGCAGACACACACACATGCAGGCACACACACACACTGATACACACAGAGCTCGCAGCTGCGGCAATGGTGGCACGGGAGAGGTAAGTAATGCGCTGGCTTCTGCCGGGGCCCTGAGCAAGCGGGGGGGACAGTGGCGGCGCTGACACCGCTAACGGGCGCCGGGGTGCCTGACGGCGAGTGGGCCACCCCGCCTGCTCAGGGCCCCGGCACTTGCCCGGGTGCTGACGCCGGCCCTGACTGGTACTCCCGTTACTGCCAGTACTTCCATCTATTCCTGTAAACCCCCTCATGACTGGTACTCCCATCACTGCCTGCCCCATCACTGCTGGTACTCCCATCACTACTGGTCCTCCCGTTACTGCCAGTACTTCCATCTATGCCTGTAAACCCCCTCACGACTGGTACTCCCATCACTGCCTGCCCATCACTGCTGGTACTCCCATCACTGCGGGTGCATTGATATAGGTAGATAACCCACAAAACATAACCTCTCCAGATACCCTCATCAATACTCACTCAGAGGCCTGCGTAACTGGGCCCGGATGCTGGCGACCCTCTCGCGGGAGCGGTAGCGAAGGTCCGCCAGCTTTTTGCGGATCTGGGTGGTGGTCCGCTGCACTCCAAAGCGCCTCGTCAGGCCCCGCCGGATTTTCTGCAGGACTACCTTTTTGTGGCGCATAGGATGCGCCACAGGTAGCCTGCAGTTATAGTCCCACAGGTCCGTTTTTTTAATTAAAAAACAGACTTCAGCCTCTGTCCACTTTGCCCCGCGCTGTCTCGCCGGCATTTTAAACAACAACGCATTGGGGACGCCAGCACCATGACGTCACAGCGTGCGTACTATGTGCGGCCGCACTCGCGACGCAAAACGCTATTACGATCGCAAAGTGACCGCAGCAGCCATGCGCCCAGCCAAGCACAGATATGAGATGCAGTTGCGATCGCAAGATGATGTTTCCAAGCTAGGCGATCGCAATGGCGTCTCATATCTGTACATAGCTGGGGCACCATGTGAGAATCGTCACCTTGCGATCGCAGCGGCGTCTCATGTCTGTGCAAATGGGGCACCATGTGAGAGTCGTCACCTTGCGATCACAGTGGCGTCGCATATCTGTGAATAGCTGGGGCACCATGCGAGAATCGTCACCTTGCGATCACAGTGGCGTCGCATATCTGTGAATAGCTGGGGCACCGTGCGAGAATCATCACCTTGCGATCACAGTGGCGTCGCATATCTGTGATTAGCTGGGCACCATGCAAGAATCGTCACCTTGCGATCACAGTGGCGTCTTGCGTCGGATTTGAGAACGCAAGTGTGACAAAGGATTCCCTGGTAAATGTTGACCTTCACCTCCCAAATTTTTTTTTATTTTTATCACAATTTTTTAATCTTTCATATATGACTAAAAATATATATTATATATTTAAACTTTATATATGCAGCTGTGGTGTATTATGTGTTATTTTTAACTATAATGTTTGAACGCTAGTGAGACCATGGGCCTTTAAAATAATTGTAAATTTTTGAAATTTTTTCTTTTTATTCTTTTAACAATGAACTCCTATGACTGATGGTACTCCCATGACCCGTGTGTGACAAGTAGATACAATGTAAAAAAAAAATATAGACAACAAAAAACATTAGAAAAGATTTTAAAAACTACAGCTGCTGGTAACATGTCTCGTTGCCATCCCCATTACTCCCTACCCACATCTCACCCATCATTAGCCCTTCTCCCATATTGGTAAAATAATTGAAAAATAACACAAATGCATTTTTAAAATAAAAATTTTTTATTATAAAAAGATTGTTAAAAAAAGACAAAAGTAAAACATTCTCAAAAGCAAACTAGATATGATGCTGCCAACTCACTACCAGGCCCATTAAAGTAATGGCAGTACTTGTCTCGGCCGGCCTTCGCATCGTCCTTGCTCCTGCCTTGATTGACAGGTTGAAGGCCTGCAATAGCGGGATCATTGTCACGCCATTCTCCAAGCATCACGTCACCATTGCTGTCCGAGTCCATGAAGCCTGGAGGACTGTAAGTGCCAGCATCACGTTTTCGTAGAAAATTGTGCAGCACACAACAGGCCACACCACAGAGTCTATCGATTCCAGCTTCATGTTGATTGGAGTGTGGAAAACCCTGAAGCGGTTGGCCATTATGCCGAAGGCATTCTCAACAACGCGCTGTGCCCTAGACAGTCTGTAGTTAAAAATCCGCCTTTCCCCTGTCAAAGTCTTTTGTGGGTACGGTTTCACAAGATGCTCATGAAGGGGGAAGGCTTCATCGCCCACAAACACAAAGTTTAGGTTGGCGGTGGTGTCCATGTTGGTTGGCAAGTTAAGTTTATTATTCAACAACCGTTCACCAAAACTTGTGTGCTCCAAAACGCCACCGTCAGAAACCCTTCCATTAATGCCAACATCAACGTTAATAAATTCATAATTGGCATTAACAAGGGCCATGAGGATCATGCTGAAGTAGCCCTTGTAATTATGAAAATAGGATCCGCTTTTGGCTGGTTGCGTGATCCGCACATGTTTGCCATCCAAGGCACCACAACAGTTTGGGAACTGCCAAATCCGTTCAAAATCAGAGGCAATAATTTGCCATTCCGCCACTGATTTTGGAAAAGGCATGTAGCTCCGTAAACTGCGGACAATGCCGTTGCATGTCTCCGGAATTAGTACGCCAAGCAGCGATCGAGAAACTGCAGCAGAAAATTGCAAATCCTTCACTGAACGTCCGGTTGCCAGAAATCGCAGCGTTACTGCCAAACGTTCCTCTGCTGAAACAGCTGCACGCATCCATGTATCCTGCCATTCAATGAGTGGCCTCACACATTCCAGTAGGAGCTTGAATGAATCCTCCGACATCCGTAGATAATTCCGGAAATCCTGCGGATTCTTCTCCTGCAACTCCCTCACTAGATGCATGTGGGTGAATTTGGACCTCTGCTCCAGCCATTCTCTGGTCCACATGCGACGCTTTCGTTTGGAGCGCCTCTCTTCCACCCGCGCCTCTTCTTGTCGATCTGCCTCCATTGATAATGCAACTGCCAAAATCACACGCTCCGCGGTGGACAGGTTCATTATGTGCAACCTGTACGGTAAAGAAGAGAAAAGTTAATTACTAATTAATTACTATTACTAAAGTGTTTAAACAAAATAAAATAAAGAATAAAATAAAAAATATATAAAAAAAAAAAATGTTTGTTAACTTTTCAGTTAACATTTAAAATACAGTTTACAAATGCCTAAAATGGTGGGGGGTGTAAAATAAATAAAGCAGACGAAAAAAAAAATAAAGTCAAAAAACGTATCAAACAACATCACAAACAATATGTACCTTGAATCCAAATATCCTGAAGATCCAAATCCAATTGGAAAAGATGAAGCGCTCTAGCGACTCAGACAGGATCGCAAAACCCACCACTGCGCCACAAACAGGATCGCAAAACTCTGACACACGATATTATCCTCGCACATCGTTCACAAAAGGTGCCAAACACAGCGATTCAGGCTCACCAGCGGGACGCCAACGATCAAAAAACGGTCCAGAACACTAGTGAATGATCAGCGACATCACAGCATGGGCCACATCGTTGCTACATGCCACACACAACGACGTCGCTAACGAGATCGCTAAATAGTGACGTATTAGCGATGTCGTTAACGATCTCGTTAGCAATCTCGTTTAGTGTGGCATACCCTTTAGTCTCCCGAATCTGGCGCTCTCCAAGAGGTCCTCGCAGTGACTCCCAGAGTCATCGGCGTGAGAGACACGGCGGTCACCATCGTGTAAGTATATTTATTAATTTTTTTATTTATTTATTTTTTTACTTGGTAGTGTGGAGGCTAATGTATTTTTTTTCTCTTTTTCTTTAACAGGCTTCACAGCGTGCTCCCGACTCGGACGGTGAGGAGGAGGGGTTGGATGTTGACCTCTTCATCGATCTGGTCCGAGAAAGGGAGCCGCTATAGAACATGGGGGACCGCCGCCATGCTGATCTTATTGTGACACGTCGGCTCTGGGAGGAAGTCTGTTCGCTACTGGTGGACCACTGGAGGACCTCGATGTTCGGGCCCAGACTGAACACCGTAAGTATATACAGTTCAGGTTGCTGGATGTAAAGCAGTGTTTCCAAAACTTCAGTCCTCGTGGCCCCCACGGGTCATGTTTTCAGGATTTCCTTTTGCGCAACACTATGGAAATCCTGAAAACATGACCCATGGGGGCCATGAGAACTGTAGTTTGGGAAACACTGATGTTGTATACTAACCAATTTGTGCTTTCTCGTTTCAGGGGAGAGAATTGTGAAGTGGTGGCGGTCTGTGAGGGATCGCTTCAAAAAGGAGTTCAACAAGGAGATGCGGGCCCCGAGTGGATCTGCAGGATGCCGGAGCAAATACAAATATGCAAGAGCCCTGGCGTTCCTGCGGGCAACAATGGTCACCAGAAGGTAAATGTTCAAAAGGAAATGTTAACATGTCTAACTACATTTTTTTTTTCAGCCAGGGCCATTACATATCTCTATATTAATTGTATTTTTTTCTTTTTATTCCACAGCACGATGACCAGCACTCGGGCGCCCGCAGAGTTGGACCCTTCTGGGGCGATCCCTCAGGAGACCGGCACCGAAGGACATTTCGACCGCCCCGGCCCATCTGCACCTTCCCAGCCTTCCCTGACACGTGAGCCCTCTGTCCCCTCCACCAGCACTGGAGCATCGTGGCCGCCTGCATTACATGAATCTGCTGGTGAGGAGATAGCATTCCCTTTACCCCACCCTTCTGCCACTGCCACCTCTAGTACACCTGCGGCTACTAGGCGGCAGCGGCATAGGGGTCAGGAAAGGAACTATGCGCCCGAGTTCTTGCATCTCAATGCATCTTTCCAGAACTGTCTAAAAGTCTTATCTGAACAAATTGCCGCAGGCATGAATCAGATAAACACCAACATTTTGGAGGTGAAGACACTTCTGCAAACCAAGCATTCAGAAGCAAGAACTTTTCCAAATCACAGCTTTTTCAGGTCTGTAGCCGAGCGCATGGATACGCTATCTACTGACCAGCAGATGTATGTAATGCATACTTGCCATGCTGCTCTAGTGCAAGCTACCTCCCAACCTCCTCCACCCACCCCAGTCGTTCCTCCACCTGCCCCCCCTCCAGCCACTGTCCCTCCTCCCCCTCCTATTCAATACCAGCCACCTCCCCAGTTCCAGCAACCTCCACAGTACCAGCCACCTCCCCAGTTCCAGCCACCTCCCCAATTCCAGTCACCTCCCCAATTCCAGTCACCTCCCCAGTAACAGGAACCTCCCCAGTACCAGCAACCTGCCCCGTACCACACTCCTGCCTCGCACCAACCTCCTTCCCTGTTCCAATTCCCAACCACATCATCTGCTCTTCCAGTCCCTGCCCCACCCTCCTCTCCACCACCCATCACCTGTTCTGCCTCCAACTTGTCCACCCATTCTCTTACTTTTTCCACCCCTTTCACCTCTTACTGTTCTTTCCCACCACCACCCCAGTCCGCTCTCCACACTCCTAATGTCGAAGTGTCCCACAGCCCCTCCAGCAGTATTTCCACCCCACAATACACTAATTTATAGGTGTAAAATAAAATACGGATAATTTTTTGAAAAAAAAGTTATTAATAAACAATTGAAAATGTTGCAAGTTTATTAAAAAAAAAATTTCACAATAAAACTTTTATTGTTGGATCACAATTTTCGTCTGTCGTTTATTTCTAAGATGTAAAAAATAAGGTTGTTAAAAAGGTTCAAATTATTGGGTACACAAAAACACCAACATAACTTTGGGTAAAAGGTAAAAAACACCTACATCATTTTGGGTAAAAGGTAAAAAACTCCTACATCACTTTGGGTAAAAGGTAAAAAACACCTACATCACTTTCGGAACAAGGTAAAAAACACTTACATAACTTTGGGTAAAAGGTAAAACACACTTACATCACTTTGGGTAAAACGTAAAAAACACCTACATAACTTTGGTTAAAAGGTACATAAGTGTAACCTTTTTGCCTAAGTTGTGTCACGGGTTGTGTAGTATCCAAAGTATTTCACCTTTTTCCCAAAATTGTGTACCTTGTTAGGTAATCCCCAACAAGGTACCCAATTTTGGAAAAAATGTGAAATACTTTGGGTAAAAAAACCAACCAGGGACACAACTGTAGCCAGAAGGTTAAATACAGTAGAAAACCCACAAAAAGGTAAACAAGTTTGGTTTTAAAAGGTTTACTGTGGGTACAGAAGGTACATGAGTTTTTAGGTAACAAAGCGATTTTCTCAAACTCTGTCATCCTGCCAGTCTAGTCTTCCTTGAGGTGGCATAAAGTATTGGGCAAAAGTGTCCCTCATTCGTGAAACAGCCAGTGAACTTCGATTGGTAATGTTCTGGTAGTCCTGCAAGGTTGTTTCTTCATACTGTTCCTCAATAGAAATTGGTTCATTGCTGACCACAGAATTGTGTAGGACCACGCAAGCTTTTATAACCTCGTCCACAGTCTGAGTCTTTAGGTTTATTGCAGTCAATAGGACATGCCATTTGGCTGTCAGAATACCAAAAGCGTATTCCACCATCCGTCTGACTCTTGTGAGGCGGTAATTGAAAATCTGTTTGGTTTGTGTAAATCCTCTGCTACTGTAAGGTTTCAAAAGGTGTTCCGACAGCTGGAAGGCTTCATCACCTACACATACAAAAGGCATAGGTGGTCCAGAGGTTTGAGGCAGCGGCCTAGGGGGTGGGAACTGGAAAGTGTTTCCGTACAGTTGCCGACCCATAGCAGACAGTTTGAAAACTTGTGAGTCATTGGACCGTCCATAAGCCTCAATGTCCACAGCAATGAATTTATATTCAGCGTCAGCAATAGCCATGAGGACGACTGAAAAATATTTTTTATAATTGAAGAATTCCAATCGCGATCCTGCTGGCTTTACAATGCTGATATGTTTCCCGTCAACAGCGCCCAGGCAATTGGGAAACTGGCATATCTGGAGAAACTTGTCCGCAATTTGAAGCCACCTCTCTGTTGTTGGCTCTGGAACAAATTCTCCGACTAAAGAGTCCCACAGTGCACAGCAGGTGTGCTTGATAATTCCAGATATCATTGAAATTCCTAGTCGATACTGGAAATGTAGCGAGGAGAGCGATTCTCCACTTGCAAGGAGTCTGTAAAAAAAAAAAGTTCACAATCACAGCATTACATACCAGAACTCAGCTTAACAATTGGAGATACTATAAAAAAAATGGTTAAAAAATATCAGCAACAACATTCCAGTTACAAGTGTGCTCTCAAGCGAGCAGATGCAATACATCAATACATATAGCTTACCTTTTAGTGACCATCAGACGTTCCGCCGGAGAAATTGAGAAGCGACAATAGGTGTCGGATCTTCGGATTTGCTCTCCAATACGCTCCACCAAGCAATCAAAATTTTCTTTCTTCATCCGAAGGTATGCAAAAAATTTCTCCAGGTTTTGTCTAAGCTCCATGATGAGTGTAGAATACACCCCACAAGTTAGTCTCTGGGCTGTGATGGGGTGGATCCACATACGGCGTCATCGTTGGCGCTGACACAAAATGCGCTGCTGACTTGCTCTCTCCTCCAGAACTATCACCTTCAAACGATTAGCCTCCACTGTAAAATCCACCAAATTCTTCAAAATATTTCCAATAACAGCATCCATCTTCGCCAGTCACTTGCTCTTCTCTCCAACCTGCACTTGCTCCTTTACAACCTGTCAAAGATGAGCTGTAGGAACAGTGTATATATAGGATTACAGTAGCCAATCACATTTGGAAGGCCACAAAGGGACATTTTTAACAAGCCGGATCCGTCGTAATCCGGCGAAAAACGGATGAAACAGATAAAACAGATCAGGTTTTTGGTCGGATACGTGAGACGGATCCGGCGAAAAACCGGATCTGTCTCATCCGGTTTTACATAATATTTGCCGGATCCGGTGTTCCGGCGCGATGCCGGAACAAGCCGTCAGGCGCAAAACGGATGTGTGAAAGTAGCCTAAGCAGTATTGTACAGCCATATATGGGGAATTTCCACATTCAATAAATTATCTCTGATGTAATCCCCTTGAATGATTTATCTCTTCTAATCCAAGGGCAAAATTTACAATCACCACATTTAAATGTCCCACATGGTTTACTATCTAACCAGGTGCCCATCATATGCAAACCTCTTCCTTGGCTGGTGGGGGGACTATGGTCTTTCTGGAAGAGGCATGGTGGTATTCATATATCCTTCTTTGGTCGAGATTTATTGATGTGTTTATCTTGTGGACTGGTTCGTTGGAAGACTTCCATTGTGTCATGTCTCAACCAGAATGACATTAATATGAGATTCACATCAGAAATACACAGGGACACAATCACATTTCTCGACCTCCAAATCAGCATAAAAGTAGAGGGGGTATCACCACTAAGAAAAGGTTACTTCAGAGAGGTTATCGGAGGGATGTACTAGGTAAAGCATGGGATCATGCGGCAGGGTGCAATAGTCATCATCTATTACATTCATCACCTGGTGACAGTGGTGAGGACTCATCAGAGGTACCGAGAATTATAGGTATGTTTGATAATAGATCTAATGCTTTCCAAAACATACTTAGAAAGCACTGGGGGATTTTAAGGGCTGATTCTGAATTAAGGGACTTCATTCCACCTACCCCCAAAATTACCTATAGGAAGGGCAAATCAATACGAGATCGGTTGGTCCACAGCTTTTATGACAAACCTAAACCACAGGGTACCTGGTTAGATCGTAAGCCATGTGCGACATTTGAATGTGATGATTGTAAATTTTGCCCTTGGATTAGAAGAGAGAAATCATTCAAGGGACTACATCAGAGAGAATTTATTATATGAGAAATTTTGCCAACTGTATTTCCACATTTAGCAGAAATTGTGGGGCAAATTTTGTTGCCATTTTACCCAAATCTTGAGCTAAAGCTAAATTTTGGTGGTAAAAATGTAATTATTTTTTTCTTCACAGCTCAATGATATAAAATTCTGTTACCCAACTATGGTGTCAATATGATCTCTGTACCTCTAGATGAATTAATTCATTTAGAGGTGTAATTTGTAAAATGGGTTCTCATATGAGGGGTTCTGCTGTTCTGGCACCTTAAGGGCTCTGCCAATGTCACATGGCACCAGTACAGCCAAATCTGAACTCCAATATAGCTCTTCTTCCCTTCTGAACTGTGCAATATGCCTCAAAAGTATTTTTCAACTACATATGGAGTATCAGAGTACTAAGGAGAACTTTTTCAGGTCTATTTTCTCCTGCTATCCTTGTGGAAATGAAAAAATGGGGCTAAGACAAAATTTTTGGTTGAAAAATATTTTTACTTCATTTCCACAGATCAGCTTTAATATACTGCTGCAGTGCAGTAAACACGACCTCCACGAGGATGTGCTGGTGAGGGAAGAGAGGTTGCACACACAGAGAGTAATACAGAGCAGCAGCACAGGTGTCACAGGTAACAAAAGAATGGTCAGACAAGCTGAAGTCAGAAACTGTCAGAAGCAGATGTACCACAGGTCACAGCAATGCGCATAATCAGGGAAAAGCCAGAAAGTCAGAGCCTACCAGGAATGTAGTTGTCACGCTGTTCTGTCTGTACTTGGTTGTTGGCGTGACAATGCATGTCTGTGCCTTAACCCTTTGCTCTTTTTCTCCCTAATTGAGCTGGGATACTGTTATCCGTTACCTGTATGGATGCTGCTCAGTTCCCTGCTCCGCTGCGTAGCCGCACATGCATGGGTGTTTCCGCTGCGTTGCATGACCACCCACATGTGCGGTCCCTGGCTACTGCTGTGAAAGCTACCCGTAGATTGCAAGGTCCTCTGCAGTGGTGCATGACTTACTACGTGTGTTTAGTCTGCAGCCATTTCCAGGAGCCCTTTCTGTGCTGATATGTGTCTGGCTCTCATAGGGTGCGCAGGCCACACCTGCCCTGCTTTTATCAGGGTTAGTATGTGTACTTGAAATGCTGTCCCCAGCCAATTGCTGAGGGGCAGCTCCTATATAAAGGATCCCTGCCTTTGGGCGGGGCCTTAGCTACTCACATAGCTTCTGAATCTTGCCATGTGTGTTGTGTGTTACTGTTCCTGTACCTGTTCCTGCGCCTATCTGGAGGCGGTAATTCTAGGCTTGCATCCCTGATCCTGTACCCGTCCCTGCGCCTATCCTGGAGGCGGTAATTCTAGGTTTGAATCCCTGATCCTGTACCCATCCCTGCACCTGTCCTGGAGGCGGTAATTCCAGGCTCGCCTATCCTGGAGGCGGTAATTCCAGGCTTGAATCCCTGATCCTGTACCCGTCCCTGCGCCTGTCCTGGAGGCGGTAATTCCAGGCTCGCCTATCCTGGAGGCGGTAATTCCAGGCTTGAATCCTTGATCCTGTACCTGTCCTGTACCTGACTGTCTGAACTGTGTTTGCTGTTATGTTCCTGAATCCTTCTGTGTCCTGAACCCTGTGCCCAGTGACTGTGATCTTTTGCTAACTGACTTCCTTTGATACAACCTGGGTTCATCTTGGAAGGAGGAGTCCGGTGTGGGTGTGCTGAGTTTCTGTTACTCTGTGCTCAGCTTGTTTTTGGTGCAATCCCCGGCCGGCTCCAGTTGAGCCTGGCGGGGCTTGCACCAGACCGCTTGGGTTCCTTTTTAGATCGCTTCCAGATGTCCGGATCCGATCCTTCCCTGCCTGATGTCCGGAGCCTGCCGATCATTGCCAGATGTCCTGAGCCTGATACTGCGGCCTCATGTCCGGAGCCTGATGTCCGAAGGCCGATGTCTGGAACCTGTCGATCGTTGACAGATGTCCGGAGTCCGATGCCAGTGTTCTGATGTTCCTGATGTCCAGTCCATGTTCCTGATTCCGTGTTCCTGATTCCGTGTTCCTGATTCCGTGTTCCTGAGTCCGTGTTCCTGAGTCCATGTTCCTGATTCCGTGTTCCTGAGTCCGTGTTCCTGAGTCCATGTTCCTGATTCCGTGTTCCTGATTCCATGTTCCTGAGTCCGTGTTCCCGATTCCATGTTCCTGAGTCCGTGTTCCTGATTCCTTGTTCCTGAGTCCGTGTTCCTGATTCCATGTTCCTGATCCGTGTTCCTGATTCCATGTTCCTGATTCCATGTTCCTGATATCCGGTCAATGTTCCTGAGATCCAGTCCGTGTTCCGGATGTCCAGTTTCCTGATGTCCGGTTTGTGTTACTGAGATCAAGTCCGTGTTCCTGATGTCCAGTCCGTGTACCTGATTCCATGTTCCTGTGTCCATGTTCCTGAGTTCCAGTTCATGTTCCCAAGTTCATGATCCTGATGTTTATGTATTATGTGTTGTTACTCCAGTAAACTTTATTTCATCTATACCTGAAGTTCTACATGGCTCTTCTTGGTCCACATGTTCAGCTGCCACAGAACCCCGGTCTCTGCCCTTCCCTAGTTCGGGTAGGCCGGGTCCCCCTCTGCGGTATGAAGGGTCCACATTGTGTCCCCGGGGGGCGCCCGCCCCACGCCGTGGTGGTCGGTCAGCGTGGAGGCGATGATGGGATGAGCCGCTTCTCGGCGGCTGCAGCCTATCGTGACAGTAGTATCCAGAACTTGAGGCGTAAGACGTAGTCGGGGAACAAGCCAGCGGTCAAAAAGCCAGTCGGGAAGCGTGGTATCAGAGACGGAAAACAAATCGTGGAGTCCAGAGATCAGGCAAAGTCATACACAAATACGGGAAGTCAGAGGCAGGAGGATCACTAGGGTATACGAGTCAGCGGCTCTATCCTGGAAGCATGAACTATAGCTGACGATGGCCCGAAAGCTGCAGAGGACTGAAACAGCCCAACCAGCTCCAAAACGAGCCAGAGGGGATTAACCCCCGCATGACCAGTCCAGAGAGAAGACAATAGAAAACAAACTCTGGACTGGATCATGACTTCAGCGTTGCAGAATTCTGTAAAGCACCTATGGGTTCAGGATGCTCACGACACATCTAGATATATTCCATGAGAGGTCTAGATTCCAAAATGGGGTCACTTGTGCATGTTTTCCGCTGTCTAGGCACATCAGAGGCTACTCAAACACAACATGACACTTGCAGACTATTTCATCAAAGTTTACATTTCTAAACATCACTCATTCTTTTCTGAGCCTTGTGCACCCAAGCAGTATACTCAGGAGAAAATGCACAACATATGTTGTGTTCCATTTTCTCCTGTTACCTTGTGAAAGTAAAAATTTTTAAGCTAAAATAACATTTTTGCGGGAAAATTTTGATTTTTTTTTTTCATTTTCACTGCTCTACGTTATAAACTTTTGTGAAGCACCAGGGGATTGAAGGTGCTCACCACACATCTAGATACATTCCTTGAGGGGTCTAGATTCCAAAAAGGTGTATCTTGTGGAAGATTTCCACTGTTTATGCACATAATGTTCTTTGCAAACGTGACATGACTCCTGAAGACCATTCCATCAAAATTTGCTTTCCAAACAATCACTCCATCTTTTCTGAGCCATGCCGTGTACTCAAACAGTAGATAATCAACACATATGGGGTATCTGCATACTCATAAGAAATTGTACAACAAAATTTGGTTTCCATTTACTCCTGTTACCTTGTGAAAATAAAAAATTTGGGACTAAAAGAAAAATTGTGATTTTTTTTTCATTTTCACATTCCTGAAGTGTCTAGTTTCCAAAAGGGTGTCACTTATGGGGGGTTTCCACTGTTTAGGCACATCAAGAGCACTTCAAATGTGGAACAACAAATGACATGGAACCCTCTAATTATTCCAGCAAATTTCGCATTCAAAAAGTCAAATGACTCTCCTTCCCTTCCAAGCCCTGCCATGCACCAAAACAGTTTTCCCCCACATATGGGGTATCGGCATACTCAGGAAAATTGCACAACAAATTGTATGGTGCAGTTTCTTCTGTTACCCTTGTGAAAATGCAAAATTTGGGGCTAAAAACATTTTTGTAAGAAAAGTATAATTTTTTCAATTTTCTCGGCTCAATGTTATAAACTTTTGTGAAGTACCTGGGGGTTCAAAGTGCTTACCACACATCTAGATAAGTTCCCAGAGGGGTTTAGATTCCAAACTGGTGTCACAGATGGAGGATTTCCACTGTTTAGGCACATTAGGGGCTCTCCAAATATGAAATGGCATCCGCTATTTTTCCAGCAAATTTTGCATTCAAAAAGTCAAATTGGGCTCCTTCCCTTCCAAGCCCTAACTTGCGCCCAAAGAGTAGTTTCCCCACACATATGGGTTATTTGTACAACAATTTTTGGCGTCCATTTTTTCCTGTGAACCTTGTGAAAATAAAAAAAATTGGGTCTAAAGTAAAATTTTTGTTAAAAAAGTTCTAAAAATTCCTATGAAGCACTAGAAGGGTTAATAAACTTTGTTAATGTGATTTTGAACACCTTATGGGGCAGTTTTTAGAATGTCACTTTTTGGTATTTTCTGTCATATAGACCTCTCAAAGTCACTTCAAATGTAATATGGTCCCTAAAAAAAGGTTTTGTAAATTTTCTTGAAAAAGTGAGAAATCGTTGGTCAACTTTTAACTCTTATAACTTCCTAAGAAAAAAAAATTATGTTTAAAAAATTTTGCTGATAAAGTAGACATGTGGAAATTGTTATTTATTAAACTATTTTATGTGACATAACTTTCTGATTTCAGGACATAAAAATTAAAAGTTTTAACATTACAAAAATGTTTAAATTGTCACCAAATTTCCTTTTTTTCACAAACACAAATTATATCAAAGAAAATTTACCAGTATCATAATTAAAATATGTCATGAAAAATCATTCTCAGAATCAGTTGGATGCATTGAACCATTCCATTTATTACTACATAAAGTGACACTGGTCAGAATTGTAAAATTTGGCCTAGTCATAAAGGTGCAAACAGCCTTGGGTAGTGAAGGGGTTAATGTTGGGTCTTCTCAACATCATTTTTCACCACTACACCACTACACCATTTTTATCCTGTAACATTTCTATAGCATCTTTTACTTTTGGCATACACCCCAAATCCTTTTTTATTGTTTTTGATGTTTCTTGCAAGCCTTAACTCATTATCAAGTTTAGATAATCTGATGTATGCTCTGCAGATTCTGCTGACAGCATTATATTCTTAATTTTTAGCATGTGTTTAATAGAGATGAGCGAATATGTTTAAAAACGATCGTCAAACATATATTCGGCACGAATATGGCACATTCGGATTCGTGATCAGAAACACGAGCAAATTTTATAAAATTGGAAGAAATTGGTAACATTCGTTAAAAAGTGCTGTAAAATATTTGCATTGCTACTAATGTATTTTGCGCACTTTGGCTAGAATAGGTGGTGTATGATGAGCGTAGGGGGTGGGGAGAGTTCGGAGGAGCGATGTGCTTGTAATTTTTTTTTTAACTTTATGTGTGCACATTGCAGCTAGCCAATCAGAGCGCAGGAAACATCCACAATGTCCTGACACAGTCCCTCTCTATATAAAGAGCTGACATCTTGTTTTAGTGCCATTTTGTCATGAGCACAATGTACAGAAGCTGCTCCTGACGCTGGGCCTTGATGCTGATAGGTTTTAGCTCGTTAGATTGGTGGTTGTTTCTAAGTCAGATAGTTTAGATAGCTAGTGTCCTGTGTGGCTGTGAAATCGACCTTCCAGCAGATTTTTTATTTTTTGTGCCACTACTGAGGTCCACAGGTAAAGACTGCAGGGCACATTTCATAGAACTGTGTTGTGCATTGCTTCTATTGTGCTCCATGCACGAGTAGACCTTTTAAATCTTATTTTGTCAGTTGCTAAAAGTGATACAGCACGCCATATCTCACCTTGTCTTTTAGTGGCGGTGAAATTGTTCTTTGATTTGTTGCACAGTAATAAAAAATATTTTAGGCAGTTGATAACGGGATTCAACATGTCATATCTCACATTGTCATTTAGTGGCAGTGAAATTCAGTGTTGTGCAAATCTGTTACCCAGTAAAAAAAAAAATGTTTGCAGTTGCTAACGTGATTCAGCAGGTCATATCTCCCCTTCTCATTTATTGGTGGTGAAATTCAGCTTTGTGCAGAGCTGTTTTACACACAAAAAATATTTTTTGCAGTTGCTAACTGGATTCAGCATGCCATACCTAACCTTGTCAACTAATGGCAGTGACATTGTTCTGTGATTTGAGCTATTGCCTAGTAAAAAATTTTTGAGGGGGCAGTTGCTAACGTGATTCAGCACACCATATCTCACCTTGTTATTTTGTGGCAATAAAATTACGCTTTGTGCAGTGCTGTTTTACAGTTAAAAAATATATTTTTTGCAGTTGATAACAGGATTCAGCAAGCCATATCTCAACTTGTCATTTAGAGGCGGTGACATTGTTTTGTGATTTGATCTGTTGCACAGTAAAAAAAAATTATTGTTTTTTGGGCAGTTTCCATATCTTCACATTGTCATTTAGTGATGGTGAAATTCAGCTTTGTGCAGAGCTGTTTTACAGTAAAAAAAAAATATTGTTTGCAGTTTCTAACTGGATTCTGCACGACACATCTCAGCTTGTCATTTAGTTCCGGTGACATTGTTCTGTGATTTAAGCTGTTGACCAGAAAAAAAAAAATTTGGCAGTTGCAAACGTGACTCAGCACACCATATGTCACCTTGTCATTTAATGGCGGTGAAATTCAGCTTTGTGCAGAGCTGTTTTACAGTAAAAAAATTTTTTGCATTTGCTAACGGGATTCAGCACGCCATATCTCACCTTGTCATTTAGTGGTGGTGACATTGTTCTGTGATTTGGGCTGTTGACCAGAAAGAAAAACGTTTTGGCAGTTGCTAACGTGATTCAGCACGCGATATCTCACCATGTAATTTAGTGGCAGTGACATTGTTCTATGATTTCAGTTGTTGCACAGTAAAAAAAAAAAATTCTATGACAACATGTTTCAGCAGGCTAGATCAGAGTTTGAAATTGTTTGGAGCATATCTGCCAGGTTATACAGGCCTCATCCACACTAAAAAAATCCTTTCTTCTGTTATTAACGTGATACAGTAGGAGAGCTCTCAGATTGAAACTGTTGGAGCATATCTTTTCTGTCAAACAGGCCTCATCCACACTGTAATAATTATTTCTTCTGTGACTAACATGATTCAGCACGCCATATTACACCTTGTCATTTAGTGCCGCTGAAATTCAGGTGTGTGCAGTGCTGGTGCAGAGTAAAAAGTCAAATTTTTTATTGCTAATACTGTGTTCCTACCACAATATCTGAGCAACATGACTGGGAAAAGCGAGTTCATGGTGGAAGGGGGATTAGGCTTGGTGTTCAGGGTATACGTGGGGTAAGTGGTAATGTTAGTAAAAAAATAGCAAACCTACAACGTCACGTCCTATACAAACTCAACTGACAACTTCTGTACTGTGTGGGCTACTCCACTACCCTTCTTTGGCAGCCGCACAGCTGTATGCCTTGTTGTTAAGGCTCAGAAAGAGCATAATCTCGAGTAGATGGCAAGCATAGCTTCAAGTGGCCTCTCCTCCTCTTCCCCCACTTCGACATCACACCCAGATCAGTCCATAGAGGTGGCATCCTAATTACCCTTGCTTTACCTCGCATCTAATCTCTCCAACTGCCCAACTGACTGTAGGGAACTACGGAACTACGGATGTGTGAGTCTGCAGAGTTGATAACACATTCTATGCCAAGGGCATCAGAACTGTAGTCCAAAGATTCACAGAGTCAAGAAGAGGAAATCACCTACACTGAAGCCCAAAATTTATTTATTTATTTATGGATCCGGGGCAGGATTAGGTAAGGTCCAAGCAGCAGCCTGACCCTTGTCACCAGATGTTAACCCCCGGGCTGGGGGGGTGATCCTGATGAGACTCAGATATCTGAGGCTCATGCAGACTGTAAGGTACTGTCAGTGCAAGAAGAAGAGGAGAGTGACTCTCAGGGTGAGGAATGTGATAACACAGAGGATGATGATGAGGTTGTAGATCCCACTTGGTGTGAACACATGCAGCTGAGCAGGTCATATGAGAAGTTGGAAGAGAAGGAAGATGAGGACCTGCTTCGCAAGTCTTGGAAGCACCAAGGCTAGCAGGACAAGCCTCTGTATCTAATACTTCCTCCACTGCTTCTGCCTCCTCATCTACCTCCTCTACGGCCTCCGCCTGCACCTTCAACCTCTGCCTTAATGAGACATGCATTCCAAATGTGCAGAGCGAATCTACAACACCTCCGTACAATGTAGCCAGGACTCACCGCAATTAGGCAGTGTTAAAATTGATATGCCTTGGAGATCGCAGTCATACAGCTGAAGAGTTGTAGACAACCCTCCAGGCCGAGTTTGAGCAATGGCTGTCTCCGTTGAACCTGGGTCCAAGGAAGGCCGTGTATGATAACAGTGCGAACTTGGTAGTGGCCACACATGTGCCTTGCATTACTCACATCCTCAACCTGGAGGTACAGCAATTTTTCTGCCACTATCCTGGCCTGGGTGAGCTGCTGCAGAAAGCATGGAAGCAGTGTGCTCACTTCCACCATTCACACACCTTAGGTCATTGACTTGCATCGATACAGAGGTCTTTGTCCATGCTAGTTAACAGGTTGATATGCGATGTGCTGACACGATGGAATTCCACTCTACACATGTTGCAGTGACTATGGCGGCAGCAGCAATGAGTCCTGATGCAGTATGTCATGTCATATAGCCTGGGCCAACGAAGTACGGGTGTGTCGCATATCACGTTTACAGAGTGGGCACAGATTAAGGATCTCTGTACCCTTCTTCACAGTTTGAAATGGCTACTAATATGGTTAGCGTTGACGATGCCATCATCAGCATCACTATTCCTGTCATCTACATGCTGGAGCAGACTTTGAAAAGCCTGCGGAAGAAGGTGGTGGTCCCAGAGGAAGGGGATGAAGCAGAGGAGGATGCGGAAGGGATAACATTGTCTCAAAGTTCCAGACTGTCGTCACACAGGCGGGTGCCAAAGGAGGGTGGATTACAGTGATCGAGGGGGGCTGGTGATACCAGGCAAACTGTTAGGCTAAGTGCAGACATTCAGGATTATTTGCGTTTTTTTCGTGTTTTTTCGCGGGAAAAAACGCGTCAAAAACGCATAAATAAAGCATCCTATCATTTAGAATGAATTCCTCAATTTTTGTGCACATGGTGCGTTTTTTTCCGCAAAAAAAACGCATCGCGGAAAATCTAGCAACATGTTCATTAAATTTTGCGGATTTTTAGCGTTTTTCCCGCTATATTATTGACCTAGAAAGTTCAGGGAAAAATCGCGGTAAAAACGCATCAAATTCACGCAAAAAAACACACCAAAAACACGCAAAAAACGAGCAAAATCCGCGCAAAAAAACCGCACGTTTTTGCCGCGAAAAAAGTCCGGTTTTACTCAGGAATATTCTGCAAACATTCCTGAACGTGTGCACGAGCCAAGGAACATATGGAAGAGAAAGAGGTGATGGGCGAGCAACTGTCAGAAGATGAAGAGGATAATTACCCTCTCTCTGTTGCTCATGGCTGGTGGGAGAGGATGGAGGAAACAAACATCAGCGTTACCCAACCACCAACACAGCATGGACTTGGACCTCATGGAAGAGCCTGACATATGAGTGACTTCTTGCTATACTATCTGCAACATGATCCACGTATAGTTATGAAGTTATGATTTAAAATAGTGCTGACTACTGGGTTGCCACTCTGTTAGGTCCACGGTATAAGACAAAATTGTGCCAGATACTTCTCACCCTGGAAAGGGACCCGTAAATGCTGGAGTATTAAAACAAAAACACGCTTTTACACAACCTTAAGAGAAGTTTTCCCCAAGAAAGCAGTGAAGCACACAGTGTGCTCTAGACTTCCAACCTGCGGCACATCAATTCATCAACGCCAAAACATTAGAAGCAGCAGTAGTGTAAGTAGCAGAAGCAATTTCTGTGAACTCTTTGACACATTTTTTAGACCAGCTCGTGCACAAGCACAACAGTTTCCAAGTCTGACACATGGTGAACAACTGGAGAGTTTGGTGCAGGAGTATCTAGAACTCAATATCAATACCATCAGGGAGAGTTTGGACCCTTTCACATTCTGGTCTTCAAAAATAGATGAGTGGCCTGAGCTCACCTCTCATGCCTTGAAGGCTTTATCATGACCGGCAGCCAGCGTTCTCTCAGAACATGTCTTCAGAGCTGCTGGTGGTGTCCTGACAGATAAGTGCAGCTGGCTGTTCCCTGAAAGTGTAGCTTAGCTTTCATCAACATGAACAAGTCATGGATCTCCAAGGACTTTTGCATCCCAATTGCAGACTGTACAAACTAAGCGATGTAGTTTTTAGTGTGCTGCGCTGATCTTGCGTAATTGCAGTTTGTTATATCTTTAGTGGGGCTTTTGTGTCTGCTTTTGCTGCTGCTGCAGATGTTAACACAAATTTATGGAAATATTAACACTACTGGTTGGGTCTCAACCTGCTGGGTTGGCTGTAATGGAAAAGGTATTGGTCCCCATTATACTATTTCTACTCTGAAATTGATGAAACTTTGTTGGTGCCTGCCATTAATTGTTGGAAATGTGAACAATCCTGGTTGGGTTTACATCTGCTGAGTTGGCTGTAGTGGAAGAGGTGCCAGTCCCCATTGTACTATTTCTACTCTGGTGAACTTGATGCCGCTTTGTAGGTGTCTGCAACTAATTTTTGGAAATCTGGAGACTCCTGATCTGGTCTCCATCTGCAGGGTTGCCTGTAATGAAAGATATGTCAGTCACTATTATACTATTTATACTCTGGTGAAGTTGATGCCACTTCGGCCCTAATTTTTTTAAATTTGAAGACTCCTGATTGCGTCTCCATTCCGTCTGCTGGGTTGACTGTATTGGAAGAGGTGTTGGTCCCTATAATACTAGTTCTACTCTATTGGAATTTATACCATTTAGTTGCTGTCTGACACTAATTTTTAGAAATGTTTAGACTCCTCGTTGGGTCTCCTTCATGTGTGTTACCTGTAGCCAGGGCTGCCACTAGGAATTTCGGGGCCCCATACTGGCAAAATTTATGGGGCCCCCCTTGAGACTCCGCCCAGGCTCCACCCCCCAGTTCCGCATCCACCCTAGCTCCTCCTCCACCATGCAAACCTTCCAAAATCCCTCCGCCCTTTCATGGAAAAACTTCACTTCTGCACCATGCCCTCACCAATGACACATTCAGGCTATGTGCACACGTTCAGGATTATTTGCGTTTTTTTCGCGGGAAAAAACGCGTCAAAAACGCATGAATTAAGCATCCTATCATTTAGAATGAATTCCGCAATTTTTGTGCACATAGTGCGTTTTTTTCCGCGAAAAAAACGCATCTCGGAAAAAGATCCAACATGTTCATTAATTTTGCGGAATTCTAGTCTTTTTCCCGCTATATTATTGACCTAGAAAGTTTATCGCGGAAAAAGTCAGTTTTTGCTCAGGAAAATTCTGCAAACATTCCTGAACGTGTGCACTTAGCCTAACACCAATCACTCGATGAATATGCAGCATTTTGCTTGTTTAGTATAATACACCCCATAGTCCTCCATATATATAATGTGCACCACAGTCCTCCATATTGTAAAGTGCACACCACATAGTCCTCCATATAATATAATGTATCCATAGTCCTCCATATAGTATAATACACTCCTAATAGCCCTCAATATATTAAAATACATTCAGTCATCCATATAGTATAATACACTCCTCATAGTGCTCCATATAGTATAATGCACCGCCATAGTCATCCATGTAGTACAATTCACTTCCCATAGTATAATGCACCCCATAGTTCTTCATATGGTATAATGTATTCCCCATAGTCCTCGATACAGTATAATGCAGCCCACATATAGTATAATGCAGTCACCCTATAGAGCATAATGCAGCCACCCCACAGAGCATAATGCAGCCACCCTAGAGTATAATGCAGCCACCCCACAGAGTATAATCTAAACCCCATGGAATATAATTGAGCCCCCTTATATAGTATAATGTAGCCCCTCCATAAAATACAATGTAGCCCTACTCATATAGTATAATGCAGCCCCCATAGAATATAATGTAGCCCCCTCAAAGTATAATGAAGCCCCCATACAATATAATCTAGCCCCCCATAGAATACAATGTAGCCACCTCATAGAGTATGATGCAATCACCCCTCATAGAATATAATAAATATAATACAGCCCCCCTATAGAATATAATGTATCCCCGAATAGAATATCATACAGCCTGCCTCCCCAAAGGAATATAACATAGCCCCCCATAGTATATAACACAGCCACAAAGTATATAACACAGCCACCCTATAAAATATAATATATCCCCCCATAGTATATAACACAGCCCACATAGTGTACAGCGTGGCCCACATAGTATACAGCAGGGCCCACATTGTATATAGCAGGGCCCACATAGTATACAGCAGGGCCCCCATTGTATATTGCAGGGCCCACATTGGATATAGCAGGGCTCCTATAGTAGACAGCAGGGCCCCCATTGTATACAGCAGGTCCCCATTGTATATTGTAGGGCCCACATTGGATATAGCAGGGCCCCTATAGTAGACAGCAGGGCCCCCATTGTATATTGCAGGGCCCACATTGGATATAGCAGGGCCCCCATAGTATACACGGGCCCCCATAGTTTACAGGCCCACAAGTTTACCGGGGGCCCCCAAATATTTAAAACGGCCCCCAGTATAAGGGAGGGCCCCCCCCCCTTGTTATAGCAGGGCCCCCATTTTAAAACAGGGCCCCCCCTAGTATATACAGGGCCCCCAATTTTTTTAGAGGGGCCC
>JARQOD010000002.1:312225815-312304609 GCA_033576555.1 Oophaga sylvatica
GGCCGATTGTGGCCTCCACCGAGTCCATTTTAGCCCCGCTCTCCATTTATTTAGAAAAGATCCTCACACCCCTGATCAAGAACACAAGGTCCTTCCTCCTGGATACAGGTCACTCCTTAAAATTATTAGGCAACTGGGCACTATACCAACTACGAGCTTTCTGGTTACACTTGATGTATGTAGCCTGTATACATCCATCACCCACGACAAGGAATTAGGGCCACTAAACTATTGCTTGATAGGTCTAGCCTATCACCCAACTCCATCCAGTTTAGTCTGGACCTTCTCCATTTGGTGCTACATGAGAATTTCTTCTTATTTGTAGATACCTTCTATGTACAGAAGCGGGGGACCGCTATGGGTCCAACGTGGCTCCGGCATACGCTAACGCCTACATGGATTGTTTTGAGTCTGAATACGTGTATAACCATGCACTTTTTTTACAAAACGTGTCACTCTACCATCGATACATCGATGATATTTTTCTCATCTGGGATGGTTCGTTGGACAATCTAATAAGTTTTTTCCATTACCTTAATTCAATCTTCCCTGAATTACAGTTCACTATTCATTATGACGACTCACATATCCCATTCCTTGACACGATGGTAATAAAGGACCAAGCAGGAAACTTGACAACCGACATCTTTACTAAACCTACAGACTGCAATAGTCTTCTTCACTATTCGAGTTGCCATCCGAAGTCCACTAAAAATAGTTTACCCCGCTCCCAATTCAAGCGGGTCACACGTATAGTGACAAATTCCACAACATGTGACACCAGACTCCAAACCATGGCTGAGAGATTCAGAGAAAGGCATTACCCGGAAAAATTACTCGACACAGAGATGACAATAGCAAGGTCTCCCCCATCCCCTCCCCCTCCACGACAACCCCTTGACAGATTACCATTTGTACATACGCACCATCCCTTTATGCCCAAGATCTACGCCACAATCAAGAAACACTGGCCCCTTCTAGCCCAGTCATATCCGGATATTACTCCCTTTCAAAACCCAGTCTTGATTAGCACCAGAAGACCGACCAACATCAAGGACCAGCTAGTGAGGGCCGACATTGGTAGCTCTAATCCAATTGCAACTCAAAAACTATTACACACCCGACGCAAGGGCACATTCCCGTGTCTAGGCTGTGCGGCCTGTTCCAACGTGATCAAATCTGACAGTGTACTACATCCACGAACAGGAAAATCGTACCCGATCAACGGGTACTTTACATGTGACTCCAACTTCGTAATCTATATCATCAAATGCCCTTGTGGTCTCCTCTATGTAGGGGAGACCACTCAGCACATCAGGGATAGAATAGCCGGACACAAGTCCACTATACGATGTGGTAAAACGTGGCTTCCATTGCCAGATCACTTTGCCAAGTCGAAACATACGGTCGCACAGCTTAAATTTCAGGTTTTAGAACACGTCCCACGCCCCCGCAGGGGTGGTAACCACATCAAATTACTCAAACGTAGAGAGACCTTTTGGATATACACCCTGGATACATTATCACCACGAGGATTAAATCGTGAAATTGATTGGTATGTTTAGTTACAATTGGGATATATTGTACTCGTTTATTTTACTAACTATGTCTCCTATCTTTTTTAGACCCGCTGACTGTAGACAACACTGGTGAGTTTTACATCGCTTACACCATAGTATTAGTCATTTCATACGGCCCATGTCATCCCCTTCAGGAGATTTCACCCACCTTATCTAACCCCTTTATATTGATTTCTCCAAGCCTCTTGCATTTCCCCCCCCCCTCCCCTCTCCCTCTTTTCTGTTTATCCTCTTTCCCTTTTCTTTTACTTTATTTCATAATTCTTCCACTACTGCATCGTTCTCTTAACCAGTTCCGCCTACTTTCTCTTTTTTACACCGTTTCCCCTCCTCCCTTTAGCACATGCGCATTACAACCATTCAGGGCTCACATCCCCAGGGCTTTCTGCGCAGCCGCAGTGGCTTTTCCTTTTCCTTCTATGGTACTTCCGGTCCGGATGACACACATCCGGTCCGGCGGTACTCGCCGGCTTTTATTCCCGACGTGCTCATTCTCACAGCACACTACAGCCCAGCAAGACGCGGGAGCGTCGCTGCCTCACACCAACATAAGGTAAATCTGCTTTATACAGGACTTTCCTTAACAATTCTTTGGCCGGCTTGTTAAATATCTTACTGCTACCGCAGCCCTTACTCGGGACCTTGAAGCACTCTGGACAATAAAATTAACCTTTCCATATATGATAGTGCCCACTATTTTTAACGTGCATATCCACATTATGACCCATTACCCTTTTTCTTACCACGGATGTCCATATATTTCTTTACCTTTTTTTTTTTTTTTTTTTGTACAGACTTTACACCTTTCAGCTTGAAAGGTCCTAAACGCCATTTATCTAACAACCATCCAGGTAATTACGTTGTACACATTTTATTTCATTAGTTTCCTCTTCATCTTGAGTTTATTTCTCTAATCCCCTATTCTTCCTATATGTTTACACCCCAGGCCCTACCTTGGGGAGACACCTCCTTCTAATTTTGACTCTTGGCTATTTCATTGTAACAGGTATTTATCGCCATACATACCTCTCACCAGTGTTTAACCTCTACAGCAGTTCATCTAAACTAACTTTGTACCAATTTCCCTTTGTCTAGCAATGCATTAATTGCCTCTCTTTAAAAACTTCGTCTAAAGCAATTTTCCAGGTATAATTGTCCTTTATTGTTTCTAACTTCTTGATTTTCCCATCTATACTCATACTTTGGGTGGATTCTAATCACCACTTTACTATTCACCTTCTTTACTCTCGGCATACGGTTGGTGCTTGTTAGTCTCCATGGTATAGGCACCTTCCATTATATATAATTGGTGAAATGTTTGCATTATATAATATTGATGAAATGTTTTCTTTATTATGTTATTTTTACGTTGATCTGTTATTTTTTTCTGTTTATTTCAACCATATTTTGTTACTTTTTTCTACATAGCGGCGTTTGAAAAAGGCTCGGGAGAGTCGAAACGTTATGCTTATGACGCTATAATTATTATGCTTCTCACTTTGGTTGGTTGGATCAATAAAAGTTGTTCTATTTTGCATGGAATTCCCTCTTGAGTGTGCAGTGCTATTTACATTAACACTCTTAGTGCCAGGAAGAAATGAAACCACAAAATTAAAACGTGTGAAAAACAAGGCCCACCTGGCCTGTCTAGGATTAAGTCGCTTGGCAGATTCCAGATAAACCAGATTCTTATGGTCCGTAAGGACCACCACCTGATGTTTGGCTCCCTCCAGCCAATGTCTCCACTCTTCAAAAGCCCACTTCATGGCCAATAACTCCCGATTACCCACGTCATAATTACGTTCAGTAGGAGAAAATTTTCGAGAGAAAAAGGCACAAGGGTTACATTTAGAGGTCTCTGGATCTCTTTGGGACAAAACGGCACCTGCCCCAATTTCAGAGGCATCAACCTCCACCTGAAATGGTAGAGAAACATCAGGCTGCCGTAGAAGAGGAGCAGAAGTGAATCTCTGCTTAAGTTCCTGAAATGCAGAGACTGCCTCAGGAGGCCAATTCACCACATCAGAACCCTTTTTGGTCAAATCAGTTAAAGGTTTAACAATAACCGAGAAATTACCAATAAATTTCCGATAAAAATTGGCAAAACCCAAAAATCTTTGAAGAGCCTTAAATGAAGTAGGTTGGACCCAATCACAGATGGCCTGAACCTTGACCGGGTCCATTTCAATAACAGATGGGGACAAAATGAATCCCAAAAATGAGATCCTCTGTACGCCAAAAAGACACTTTGATCCCTTCACATACAGAGCATTCTCTCTCAAAATCTGGAATACAGTTCGAACATGTTTCACATGAGAGTCCCAGTCATTGGAAAAAAATCAAGATATCATCCAAATAAACAATCAGAAATTTATCCACAAAATCCCTGAAAATGTCATTCATGAAGGACTGGAAGACAGAAGGAGCATTAGTGAGCCCAAAGGGCATCACAAGGTACTCAAAATGCCCCTCAGGGGTATTAAATGCCGTCTTCCATTCATCCCCGTGCTTAATGCGAATAAGGTTATATGCCCCCCTGAGGTCAAGCTTGGTAAACCAAGTAGCATTTTTCACCCTGGAAAACAGGTCAGAAATCAAGGGTAACGGATATTGATATTTCACAGTAATATTGTTCAAAAGACGATAATCAATACACGGCCTTAATGAACCATCCTTTTTGGCCACAAAGAAAAAACCGGCACCTAAGGGTGAAGAGGATGGTCTGATATGACCCTTCTCCAATGACTCCTTGATATAAGACCGCATAGCGTCATGTTCAGGTACAGACAAGTTAAAAAGGCGACCTTTAGGGAATTTACTACCAGGCACTAATTCAATAGCGCAGTCATAGCTCCTATGGGGAGGCAAGGATGCAGATTTACTTTCGCTAAACACATCAGAAAAATCAATCAAAAAGTCAGGAACATCCTGAGCCTGGGGGAGGCAGAAAAAACAGGAGTGTTGGTATTAACACATTGGCAGCCCCAACTGGTTACAGACACAGTTTTCCAATCCAAAACAGGATTATGAGACTGTAACCAAGGGAAACCCAGTACGATAATATCATGCAGATTATACAGAACCAAAAATTTGCAGCACTCCTGATGATCAGGTTCCACCCTCATTATCACCTGAGTAGAGAACTGAGGTTTATTCTCAGCCAAAGGGGTAGAATCGATCCCCAGTAGGGAATAGACTTCTGTAGGGGTATCAAGGGAAACCCACAACGTTTAGCAAAATCATAATCCATCAGGTTAATAGCTGCTCCAGAATCAACGAAAGCCTGAGCAGAAAATGAGGACAGAGAGCATATCAGAGTGACAGTTAATAGAAACTTAGTCTGAACACTACCCAAGACAACTGAGCGTGCAAAACGTCTTCCCCGCTTAGGGCAGACTGAAATAGCATGAGAGGCATTACCACAGTAGAAACATAACCCATTGCGCTTTCGAAACTCATGACGCTGTGCCCCAGACATCACTCTATCACACTGCATGGATTCAGAAGCAGGTTCACAAGGCAACACTATTCCACGCATACTTCTCCGCTCACGCAAAAGTCTGTCAATTTGAATCGCTAATGACATAGAATCATTGAGACCAGAGGGGACAGGGAATCCCACCATAACATCCTTTACATTATCTGACAGACCCTTCCGAAAAAGGGCCGCCAAAGCGTCGTCATTCCACTTGGTCAGGACTGCCCACCTACGGAATCTCTGACAGTATAACTCAGCGTCATCAAGCCCCTGATTTAATGCCAACAAGACTTTTTCAGCTTGATCAGTGACATTAGGCTCATCGTACAATAACCCCAAAGCCTGAAAAAATGCATCAACATCACTCAAAACAGGATCCCCAGGTGTCAGGGAAAAAGCCCAATCCTGAGGATCGCCGCGCAGGAGAGAGATGACAATTTGAACCTGCTGCGCTGCGTTCCCTGAGGACTTAGATTTTAAGGCAAAAAACAATTTACAATTATTTTTGAAATTCTGAAACTTAGCTCGATCCCCCAAAAACAAATCTGGCATGGGAATCCTAGGTTCCACAACAGGCAAACTAGTAAGATATGCAGCAATACTCTGAACCTCAGTGGCAAGCTGATCCACACGGCCAGACAACTGTGCAAACTCCATTAAGAGAAAAAATCCTCCCCAGCACCCAGAGATACAGAGGGAAAAAAAAATGCAACAAACAGAAAAATATCTCTGACAACTGTTTTTTCTTTCACAATATTTTTCCCTTCTGTGAGTACCATACAACTTTAAATTTTGGGCCGGTGATACTGTTATGTTTCGGTAACTGAGGAGTGCAGGTAAAAAATGCAATACACCAGAGTAGTTGGAATCTATGAGATTGCAGTACCCTGACTAACCACCACAACTAGAGGCAGCCGTGGAGCGTTCCTACGTTGGTCCTAGACGCCTCGTCACAGCCTGAGAAACTAACTACACCTAAAGATAGAAATAGGAAAGCTATCTGCCCCGGAGCAGATCCCCAAAGAACATAGAAAGCCCCCAAACATGTAATGGCTGTTAGACAAGAAGAAATACTGACACAGACAGAAAATAGTATGAGCAAACGTTGGGGCCCAAGCTAATCTAAATAGAAAAGGATAGGAAGGGTACTTACTGCAATCCTAAAAAACCCTGCAAAGCACCAACTCTACTAATTTCAAAAACACCTGAGATCACACGACCTCCACCACCTAAATTAGTTCTCTGGTGCAACAAAACCAAAACAGCAGCCACTGAAGAAACTGGAAAAAGCAAAAGTACAAACATCAGTGGCTGAACTAAACTGAGAGGGCAAAAGCCCCCGGAGGGGACCCAGAAGGCCCCTACGGAAGTGCAGGACAAAATGCAAAAATAAAGCACAAAAACAAAAAGAAGAAAATGTCTTATCTGTTAGCAGGAGATGCAGACACGACACAGCAGGCTACAAGGGAAACAGGAATCATGGAGTGAGACCAGAACAATTGATCACCGGCAACCCTGATGGGAAGGCGACTCCCTTATATAAGACCAGTCAGCAACACCTGATTCCCACTCCCCACAATCTTCACTGGACAGTCCAGCACCGCTTGTAACCACCAGAGGGAGCCTCCGCTCAGAACTCATTTCAAGTCCATTCACAACAGTGATCTGTGTTGGATACAAAAAACGAGCATTGGGTAGTGCCCCCTCCTTACCCGAGAGTGGAGTACAATACGTCTGGCTGAGGTGCAGTACCTCTGTGGTGACTGGCCCCTCAGGGGCACCACATTTCCCCGGTTAAACACAGCACGTCCTCGGGCTGGAACAGAGCAAAACAGGTGTTAAGAACATGCAAATTAATTTTTTTCCTGCAATGCATTGCAACAGCTTAAACAGTTAAACAAGTAACTCTTTCTTCCCTTTATGGGAGGCACTTTTCACTTGAACGTTACATATAAACGTTGTAAATATAAATCATCGCATTACTCTAAATAAAACTTTCTCAATTAAGTTACTTTGCACGTTGTATATAACTAAAACCCCAAAAATAATGGACTAAGAGTAATTGTGACAATTAATAAATTTTTATTTATACAAAAAACAATTAAAAAACCAATCAATTTTAATACATATTATGGCACATAATAGCTACATAGCGAAACGCGTGTAGGGGTCCTGCAGCTCTTTTTCAGTAAGTCCTGGTGTCTGTATTTCTGTCTTCTTCTCTATGCACTATTAGTAATGGTACTGCTATCCACTATGGCTGGAAGTTAACCCTATTTGTCCTAGACTGACTACCAATAACCCACTGTGTTTACCCACATGTTATATATGGCTATAAATTCCAACTGTGGATAAAAACAAGCTTTATAAACTGTCATATGTGGATAATATATACAACTTGTGGCATTATATATAGCCTATTGTGATTACCCACATGCTGTATATGGCTATATACTCCAACTTTGGATAAATTTACGCTTTACAAATTGCCATATGTGGGATAATACATACAATTTGTGGCATTATATATAGTTTGGCCATTCACCATAAGTGGTTATAGCAGTCAGTGGTTACAATTACTGTTTTTTTCATCAAGTTGTTTCTTCATGAGATGTTCTTTAATTCTGATAGAGTTGCACTAGGCACCTTATTTCTATTATGCATTGTTCATTTGTGGCATGAGTTATTGATAGACATATGGTCTTATACATAGAGTTGATTTGATGCACTATGCACTTTAATACCCGTAATACTATATTGGCTAATTGTGCTTCTATATGAATATCTGCATGTCAGAGGAATATCTTAATATCTGTATTAATTATCTCATAAACCACTGCTTTGTATATGCATACATGAGAACTTTGGATCAACTGTGATTATATGTATATATTGATGCATACATTTATTTGAATTGTCACGACACGAGACTTGCTTGATTAGAGATCTAGTTGCTGCCTTCTCCCTTGTTTTTTATATGCCATATTAAAATTGATTGTTTTTTTTAATTGTTTTTTTGTATAAATAAAAATTTATTAATTGTCACAATTACTCTTAGTCCATTATTTTTTGGGTTTCTGTTCAGTATATGGCTGAGTATATCTGTATTTGGCCTTCTTTCTTTGGGATATATGTTGTATATAACTAACAGCATAAAACATTACTTTACTAAGAAAAACTCTTTCGTTCAATTTCAGTAGGTTTCAGTGAGATCCCACACACCGGGGCATCCTTCTCACAGTCCTTAGTGCAATATGGGGGGAACCCATCTCAAACCCCCAATGTAGGCCCAGGGCGTGGCTACAGGGCATAACCAGTTAAACTGTTGGACCCCTTTTTCGGCCGCGTGGTTTTTGTTCTTGGTCTGCTATAAAATGTAGAGTGTTCCACTTGCACTCTACAGGTTTTCTGTCCAATTAGGAGCACATTAAGTGCTAACTATATAAAAATAAATTTCTGTTCATTCACTGTCCGTGACCACAGTGTCTTTAAACTTTAATAAACAGACCTAACCAGGTTAACTATCAACTATTCACATTCACTTTCTGCCATCTCCTTCACTTTCTCTTCCAGGGAAGGTCCTAGTGCCCTCAGCCTCCTGCTCGAGGAAGTTCTCTTTCCTGCATCACGCCGGGTGACAAAAATGGGGCTAGTCCTGCAGCCGGCGTCTGCATTGCCTGTGTCCGCACTGAAGCTGCAGCTGCCGGTCTGATGCAACGTCTAGGGTTGAAGCTGCCACCCCCTTTCGCAAACATGCAGGGTGAATGTCACCTGATCCCCCGGGTATAGGTCACTGCAAGGGTGTCCCTCTAAGAGATGTGACTCCACGTCCCAGTGGGTTACAAAGCGTTCTGAGGACATTCCAGGCTCCTTGATGAATCCCCAGCCCTTGTTTAGATTGAAGGAGACCACAGTGCCCTGCCTCTGCGGACCCGGTCGGTAGGTCTGATTTGTGCGCCTGGACCTTAACTTTCATGTTGCGCTCCTCCATCGCCCTCCACTGGGCCCTATGCTCCCGCTCCTCTTCCTCTAACTTCAGCACCTGTCGCCAGCAATAGTCCTCCCTGTGGAAGGTCTCCGCCTAGTTTTCTCCTGCTTGGGCCTCCTCCGGGAACCCCATCAAGTTTGTCCCCGTGTGCTTCCAGCTGATCGCCTCCCTTTCGCCGCACTCCACCAGGGGCAAAGGTCCGGGTAGCAGGGGATCCAACAGCTCAAGGTCTGCCATCCGGTCCTAGGCTATATATTTTACTACCTGGGTGGGTTTTAGGGTTGGTGGTTCTAAGGGTCCCACCAGGGTCTCCTCCGCTACCGGGGCCATGTCTGTACCTGCTCCTCCGGTGCTGGTATTCTTCTCCTTCACCTCTGGTGTTGAGGATGCTGGTTGCGAGGCCATCCTCCGCCTGGTCACCCTTTCCAGTAGGGCCTCCTTTCATTTTGACACCCCTGCAAACTGCGGCTGCAGAAGTTGGCGGGTCAGCTCCTCTACCTTCGACTCTGAGGAACTCCGGGTCCACCGCAGGCAGCTGGTCTGGGGCTTCATCTCGCTGGCCGGGGGAGTCCACTGCTTCCACCCCACGCACCTGATTATTTTGACCACCGCTCGCCATAGCATCCCCTGGGTTCATTGCCTTCCTGCTGCATGCTTTCCTGCGTGTTCCTCCCGCTCTCCCCTTCGTGGGGTTTATTTTTCTTTTCCCACCACACCAGACCAGGAGAAGGATCCCCTTGGCCGACAGTCCAGTTCTTTTTGCATTGAAGTCTTTACACTGGGCGGGAACGGCGTTTGCACTGCTTAACCACACAGTCCACACACGTTGCATAGGACCCAGGTTACTGGGTCGGTACATCCTGTTTGTGACGCCAAGTTGGAGTGCCCACCAGGGCCGTGGGATACTCGGTATCGGGCTGGGCAGTTCTTAAAGGGAAGTCACGGCAGCAGTGACTTCTAGGGGTCTTCCCCATTCTGTTCTTCTTCCATTCAGCACTTTTTCCATCCAGTTCAATAATTTCACTGTCCACCAAACTTCCTTATAGAGTCTGCCGGAAAAATGCTCAGATTTCTCATTGACTCCCATTATACTCATTACTCGAAGCACACATTAGAACATTAGGCATTGCTTGGTTCCGAGTAACGAGCACCCAAGCATTTTAGTGCTCGCTCATTACTATTATTGCCCTATTGTGCGCTTTTGTCCCAGCCAGAACTCAGCATTCTCATCATTTTCATTTCCCTTTGATCCATATACTATGAAAACTTTTCACATCCACAACTTATCTGTGCAAATTTTCATCTTTTTCAGTCGTCTGCAGCAAATCCAAACTTGTTCCCTTAATATTCAGAATCATGGAGATCTAAAGGATTGGATCCATACCCATTTGAATATTGGTCTCCCATCCTTGCCTGACTAACATTTGGATTGCATTGTTTCAAGTTGTCTTTATCAGCAGAGTAAAGAAGAACATTTTGGTCCGATTTATCAAAACAGGTTTGAGACCGGCGGCGAGGATGGGGAGCTCCCCTTTTATGTTTATGGGTAAGCTTTTAATCATTTGTCCGTATTGGGGTTCTGATTTGGCTGTTTTCCATTTACCATGTATCATTCCTATTGCGAAAAGCCTGTGGGCTTTAGGACATATGTGCATATGATTGCTACCCTGGGATGAATTGTTATGCTCCCTTCTGAACCCAGCATACCTTCATGTCTCCTTCTTTTGTTTCCTGCTTTATGTATGGTACAGACAGCATGTACATTGGATTATTCTATGTGTGATTTTTCAATAAATTATTTTTCTATTTTAATATATTATGGTGCTTTGGACTTTTCTACTCCGTTTTTTTTGTTTTTGGATTTTGTATTTTTGGAGTTGTCCATTCTTATTGAATATTTTGAATGATTGTGGGAGAGCGTTCACGGATGTATACAGTCCTCAGCCGCCAGGTGTCAAAGTGCTTTATGATTATACTAATTTTTATAATCAGGAGGAGGTATGGGAAATTGATCAAAGTATATGCGAGAAAAAGAGTGTAAATTAAAACACAAATATACTTCAATTCTTGACTTGAGTAAGTTTTTTTCTTGTGTGGTCGCACGACAATTGAAAGACACTCCAAACTCATTAAGCTGCATACACATTGTTAGGGTCTGCGGAACGCACCAAATATAAGATGTGGAGAGGTGCGTTCGCAGCCCGGGGTCCACCGTGCAGGCGGAGCCTACTGCTAGTAAAATGGCGTAAGAAGCAAACTCTGTTATCCCGCAGAGTCGCCAACATAAACGCCGTAACGCGCTGTGGCAATAAGTGTGAACTCTGTTACTCCACAGAGCCGCTAGAAGGAGAGCCGCAGCGCTATATGGCGATGTGTGCGAACTCACTAAACACAACTGAGTCACAAAGAAAACACGCTAGGGCGCTGTCTAGCGTTGACAGCGAACCCTGTTACGTCACAGGGCCGCTGAGAAAAAGTGCTGTGTCCTGTCAGGCTCTCAGGTACACAGTTAAGTGCTAAGCGTACATAAAGCGTGATCATGTGCTAATGTCCTCGCGGGAGTCACCCGCAATCTATGGCGTCTGAACGCCAGACCCTGAATACGGCAATCAAAACTCCTCACCGGTTATGCCGGTAATCTAGGGCATCTAGGACGCCGACCCTGACCAGCTAGCATACCAAACTCCTCACCGATTAAGTCGGTATTCTAGTGGCTTATTTCAGCCGGGTCCCTAACCACATACACGCATGATCACACTGGCGCATAGCATACAATGGTTGATATTAGCGCATGGCGGCCCAGCCATGCTACCCTTTTATAGTAACAGCTACAGGACCTGCCAGAAACAAGGACCAATGAAGCGTGTTCCAGAACAACAGTAGTCACAGGACCTTCCTGGCAGACCAATAGGAGCTGCAGCAGTACCTGAGCATGTGACCCCTGATCTCCAATGAGAGATCTCACTCTGGGCATGCTCAGAAGGGAAAACGCAGGACTTTGTCCCAAAGACGTCTGCTCCAGCACTGGCTATAATAACAGATCCAGGAAAGGCAGCAGCAAGTCACTGCACAGTACTGGAGTGGGCAAGACGCTGTCAGGGACACCGCACTGCACTTGCTCACTGAGCCAGTGCGTGTGTCCTTAGTGAACAAACTATGCCCAAAGATACCTGTAGCAGAGCCGCAGCAGAGATGACGTGTGTTTCTCAGTAACAGGACCTTCCACATGTGACTGCTAGTGGCGGAGCCGGCCACACGTCTCTCAGAGTCAGCAGTAGCAGATAGAGAATGCTTCAGAGCAAAGGACCTGCAGGCACGTGACTGCTAGTGGGCGTGGCCTAAGCTCCAGAGAGCTATGAGGTGAAGGAAAACTCCTAGAAGGGTAACTACGGGACACAGTTACCAAGGGGCATATACCGAACGGATAATCAGAACGTAGCCAAGGGTCATACACATAGAGGGCGACGAAGTACAAGAGGAGCAGGCAGAGCGAAGTCAGAACGTAGCCAAGGGTCATACACGTAGAGAGCGACGAAGTACAAGAGGAGCAGGCAGAGCGGAGTCAGAACGTAGCCAAGGGTCATACACGTAGAGGGCAGCAGAGTACAAAAGGGACAGGCAAAACTCAAAACAGGGACACAGCCAAATCAGAACCAGACAAACAGAACTTCAGCACGAAGCAGCCGAATGGCACAAGCACAACAGGGTCACACACACTCGGCCAAGGGTCAGAGTATAAGCGACAGAGGATGGCCCCACAATGAGGCTATAAAAAGCCTCCCAGAATCCCAGAGTGAGGCCATCCCGGTTAACCCTAAAACCACCTAATCCCAGAAACTCAGCAGACCATGACAGACGCTTGGACCGACGTCTCTGCAGAGCAGGCTCCACTGCGGCTGGAGATGAATGGGAGACCTCAGCGGGGCTGGTTCGAGACTCCCCTTGTGCAGCAGCGGGAACTCGAACCCTAACACTACCCCCCCTCCTAGGGCCCCCCCTTCTTTGGGCCTCGCTGCGCTCAAAGGCAGCGATGGGCTGCGGAGCGTGAACATGCTCGGCAGGCTCCCAGGACCTATCCTCAGGCCCATAACCCCTCCAATCCACCAAATAAAATTTTTTGCCTCGTACCACCTTGTACCCAACAATGGCGTTCACCTCATGATCGTCGGTAGATGAACCCGACGTCCCGGCAGATGACTCGGAAAACCGGGAAATGGCCACGGGTTTCAGGAGGGACACGTGAAAGGTGTCAGTGATACCAAGGCGAGGCGGAAGGGCTAGGCGGTAAACCACCGGTTCACCTGCTTAAGAACTTTAAAGGGGCCCAAAAAGCGAGGTGCCAACTTGGTGGACTCTACACGTAGCCTGATGTTTCGGGCAGAAAGCCACACTAGGTCACCCGGAGCAAATGTAGGAGCGGGGCGCCGATGGGCATCGGCCGAAGACCTCATCCTCTCTTTGGAGGCCTGAATGGCATCCTGTGTGCGGTCCCAAATGTCCCGTGCCTCCACAGCCCAGTCTGCCACCCTGGAATCGGCGGAAGACACGGGCATGGGCACTGGTACCCGCGGATGCTGACCGTAGTTCAGGAGGAATGGGGTCTGTCCGGTGGAGTCAGCCACAGCATTATTTAGAGCGAACTCAGCCCACGGTAGCAAGGATGCCCAGTCATCCTGCCTGGCAGAGACAAAATGTCGCAAGTATGTGACCAAGGTCTGGTTGGCCCTCTCTACCAAACCATTCGTCTCGGGATGGTATGCAGAGGAGAGATTCAACTCAATGCTGAGTAAACGACACAGCTCTCTCCAGAACCGAGACGCAAACTGGGGACCTCGATCACTGACAATTTTGTCTGGCATACCGTGAAGGCGGAAAATATGCCTAATGAATAATGCTGCCAAGGCCCGTGCAGACGGTAACCGTGGTAACGGCACTAAGTGCACCATTTTGGAGAAGTGGTCGGTTATCACCCAGATGATGGTGCAGCCCCGAGACTTGGGTAAGCCCACCACAAAATCCATCCCGACCATCTCCCAAGGCCTGTCTGCCACCGGTAAAGGGAAAAGTAACCCATCTGGCCGTTGTCGAGGGGACTTATTCTTGGCGCAGGAGACGCACGCCTGAACGTATTCCCTGACGTCACGGGCCATCTGCGGCCACCAGTATGTTCTCGCCAGCAACTCAGAAGTCCTTTTTGTCCCAAAATGTCCACCCACCCTGGACGAATGTGCCCAAGAGAGTACTTCCGGTCGCAAATTGATGGGCACAAAAGTCTTGCCCGGAGGCACAGACTCAAGCGAAACCGGAGCCACCGTTCTTAGGCTTTCTGTGGGGACAATAAGCCGAGGCTCCTCCTCCACCTCCTCAGAGGACACCACGGAGCGGGATAGAGCGTCTGCGTGAATGTTCTTCTCACCGGAGAGGAAATGGAGGGTGAAATGGAACCGGGAGAAAAACAAGGACCATCTGGCCTGACGGGAATTTAGCCGCTGGGCTGTCTGCAAATACACCAAGTTCTTGTGGTCCGTGAATACTTGGAAGGGGAAGCGAGCCCCCTCCAGAAGATGTCTCCACTCGGAGAAGGCCAACTTCATAGCCAGTAACTCCCTGTCCCCGATGGAATAATTCCTCTCTGCTGGTGTAAAGGTCTTGGAAAAGAAGAAGCAGGGATGCTTCCGACCCTGGGCATCCTTTTGAAAGAGGACTGCTCCAGCACCAACCGAAGAAGCATCCACCTCTAAGATAAACGGTTTATCGACATCGGGGCGATGTAAGATGGGAGCACTGGCGAAATGCGACTTGATGGAGGAGAACGCCTTTGTGACCTCCTCTGACCACAACTTGGGATTAGCTCCCTTCTTGGTGAGGGCTACCAAGGGAGTTACCAAAGTAGAGAAGTGGGGAATGAATTGGCGATAGTAGTTAATGAACCCCATAAAGCGCTGCACCGCCTTAAGGGAGTGGGGTTCTTGCCAATCCATCACAGCCTGTAGTTTGGTAGGATCCATAGCCAATCCCTGGGTGGAGATGATATAGCCCAGGAAAGGTAGAGACTTCTGCTCAAACATACACTTCTCCAACTTCGAATATAGGGAATTTGCTCGCAAGAGGTCGAAAACCTTGCAGACATCTCTCCGGTGGGAAGCCATATCTGGAGAAAAGATGAGAATGTCATCCAGATAGACTACCACCGAGGTGGTCAACATATCCCGGAAGATGTCATTCACAAAGTCTTGGAAGACAGCTGGGGTGTTACAGAGCCCAAAGGGCATTACCAGATATTCATAATACCCATCCCTGGTGTTAAATGCCGTCTTCCATTGTCCCCCTCACGGATGCGAATCAGGTTATACGCACCCCGCAGGTCTAACTTAGTAAATACCCTTGCTCCCCGAAGCCTGTCAAAGAGCTCAGAGATTAGCGGCAAAGGATATTTATTTTTCACGGTGATAGCGTTGAGACCCCTATAATCAATGCACGGACGTAATTCTCCGTTCTTCTTCTGCACAAAGAAGAACCCCGCTCCGCTGGTGACACCGACTTCCTAATGAAACCCCTTGCCAAGTTCTCCTGAATATATTGGGACATGGCCTCTGTCTCAGGAAGAGAGAGGGGATAAACCCTTCCTCTAGGAGGCTCAGCTCCAGGCAAGAGGTCGATAGGACAGTCATATGGGCGATGAGGCGGAAGAGTCTCCGCAGCCTTCTTCGAGAAAACGTCGGCATAAGACCAATAGACCTTGGGAAGAGGAGAGAGGTCTATGGGTATCTCAGTGGTGTTGACCTGCACGCTGTCCCTAATGCATCTGCCTTTACATAAATTACCCCAACCCATAATTCTCCCTGAAGACCACTCAATATGGGGAGAGTGGTGGCGGAGCCAGGGTAATCCCAACAAAACCTCATCTATACCCTCAGGGAGGATAAAAAATGATATATTCTCCTGATGGGAAGGAGACATAGACAAGGTGAGTGGGACAGACTGATGGGTGATTTGTGAGGACAGAATTGCTCCGTTCAACACCCGTACCGATACTGGTTCAGCCAGCAACACCAAAGGCATGGTGTGGCGAGAAGCAAAGGAGGATGACATAAAATTCCCCTCTGCCCCAGAATCCACACACAGCTTGACGGATAGGGTGGTAGAACAGTGGGTAATTATCCCCTTGAGGAGCACTTTAGGGGCAAAACTCATGGCGTCCAGTGACCCTGTTCCTACGGTTACTGGGCGCGACCGTTTATTCAGCCGCTGTGGACATCGGTTGGCAAAATGTCCCTGCTGCTGGCAAATATAACAAATCGGGGATGGACGAGTGACCCGAGATTTAGATCCTGCAGGCGCAACCTCCTGAAGGTCGGGCGCCTGAACGGGCGACTCCAGAGGGGTGGTGAAGGTTGGAGCCAACCGAACCCTCTGCCTACACTGGGCACGTTCCAGCCTCCGCTCGTGGAAACGGAGGTCGACGCGGGTGGAAATAGCGATAAGCTTCTCCAGTTTGGCAGGAATCTCTCTGGTAGCCAAGGCGTCTTTCACATGACCCGCCAGTCCTCTCCAGAACACGGGAATGAGGACTTTATCTGGCCACTCTAATTCCGAGGCCAGAGTCCGAAATTGGACAGCAAACTAGCTGACCAAAGCCGAACCCTGGGTACTTGCCAGCAGTTTGAGCGCCGTATCGTGGGTGATCTGAGGTCCTAGAAAAACCTTTTTCAGAGCCTCCAGAAAACGAGAAGCACTCCGCACCACACGGTCGTCGTGCTCCCACAGCGCCGTTGCCCACTCCAACGCTCTGCCCGACAGAAGAGCTATCACAAAGCCCACTTGTGCCCGATCCGTGGGGAAACGTGCAGCCAGAAGCCCGAGGTGTATGGAGCACTGACTTACGAATCCCCGACATTGCTTGCTGTCACCAGCAAACTTGTCTGGAAGCGGGAGGTGGGACAATGTAGGGACAGAGGTGGCAGAGGACAAACTGGCTGCAGCTACGCTAGCAGTCTGAACAGCGACTGCGGTAACATCCACAGCTGAGGTTGTGCGCTCAAGAGCCGCCAACCTACCCTCCAGCTGCTGGATGTACAGCTGTAAACGCTGTTCATCCGCCATTTTACTAGCCAGACCCTGGCGCTAATATTATGTTAGGGTCTGCGGAACGCACCAAATATAAGATGTGGAGAGGTGCGTTCGCAGCCCGGGGTCCACCGTGCAGGCGGAGCCTGCTGCTAGTAAAATGGCGTAAGAAGCAAACTCTGTTATCCCGCAGAGTCGCCAACATAAACGCCGTAACGCGCTGTGGCAATAAGTGTGAACTCTGTTACTCCACAGAGCCGCTAGAAGGAGAGCCGCAGCGCTATATGGCGATGTGTGAAAACTCACTAAACACAACTGAGTCGCAAAGAAAACACGCTAGGGCGCTGTCTAGCGTTGAAAGCGAACCCTGTTACGTCACAGGGCCGCTGAGAAAAAGTGCTGTGTCCTGTCAGGCTCTCAGGTACACAGTTAAGTGCTAAGCGTACATAAAGCGTGATCATGTGCTAATGTCCTCGCGGGAGTCACCCGCAATCTATGGCGTCTGAACGCCAGACCCTGAATACGGCAATCAAAACTCCTCACCGGTTATGCTGGTAATCTAGGGCATCTAGGACGCCGACCCTGACCAGCTAGCACACCAAACTCCTCACCGATTAAGTCGGTATTCTAGTGGCTTATTTCAGCCGGGTCCCTAACCACACACACACATGACCACACTGGCGCATAGCATACAATGGTTGATATTAGCGCATGGCGGCCCAGCCATGCTACCCTTTTATAGTAACAGCTACAGGACCTGCCAGAAACAAGGACCAATGAAGCGTGTTCCAGAACAACAGTAGTCACAGGACCTTCCTGGCAGACCAATAGGAGCTGCAGCAGTACCTGAGCATGTGACCCCTGATCTCCAATGAGAGATCTCACTCTGGGCATGCTCAGAAGGGAAAACGCAGGACTTTGTCCCAAAGACGTCTGCTCCAGCACTGGCTATAATAGCAGATCCAGGAAAGGCAGCAGCAAGTCACTGCACAGTACTGGAGTGGGCAAGACGCTTGGACCGACGTCTCTGCAGAGCAGGCTCCACTGCGGCCGGAGATGAATGGGAGACCTCAGCAGGGCTGGTTCGAGACTCCCCTTGTGCAGCAGCGGGAACTCGAACCCTAACACACATCTTAATGAATTTGTTACATCTTCATTGAGTGTACTATTCATCAAGAAGAGTGTACAATCATGTTCACCTCTTCTACTTATTAAATAAAGGAAAATATGAACAATCAATCTATCAAGTCTGTCAGCGTTATGTATCCTATTAGGCTAAGTGCACACGTTGAGTATTCTTAGCGTTTTTGCCGCGAAAAACACAGCAAAAACGCTTTCCCAACGCATCTCATTCTATCCTATGGGATTCCGCAATGATGTGCAAATGCTGCGCTTTTTTCGGCGGTGTAATCGCATCGCGGAAAAAAAAGCAGCATGCTCATTCTTTATGCGGAATCGCGGTGATTCCGCCACCATAGGATTGCATTGAACCGCTTACATTCCGCATGTGGCTATGCCCACCATGCGCAAAGTAAGCGGTTCATGTGCGGATGGTATCCAGGGTCTGGAGGAGACGAGACTCTCCTCCAGGCCCTGGGTACCATATCCCTGTGAAAACAATAATTAAAATAAAAAATAGTGATATTCTCACCTTCCAGCGGCCCCCGCAGCTTTCCCGCCTCTCAGCGACGTTCCCGGCCAATCCCGTTCCCAGTAATGCATTGCAAGAATCACCCCAGATGACGTAGCGGTCTCGCGTGATGCTACGTCATCTGGGGTCATTGTCGCTATGCATTACTGGGAACGCGATTGGCCGGGAGCGTTGCTGAGAGGCGGAAAAGCTGCGGGGGCCGCCGGAAGGTGAGAATAGCACGATTTATTATTTTTTTTATTATTTTTACATTAGATCTTTTTACTATTGATGCGGCATAGGCGGCATCAATAGTAAAAAGTTGGTCACACTTGTCAAACACTATGTGTGACTCGTCTCACCAACCTGTCAATCAGTTTTCCAAGCGAAACTACAGATCGCCTGGAAAACGCTAGCATTCTACAAGCTAAATACGCTTGCAAAACGCTATTATTCTGGCGGGAATACGCATACCAAAAAAAAAATGCGTATTTCTCGCCGCAGGGAGGTGCGGGATTGCCGCGTAAATTACCGCGGCAATTCCGCAACGTGTGCACTTAGCCTCAAAACTGATGCATAAAGCCAGTGTGAACTAGACGTTATTATACACATGCTCATAATGTAGCATCCATTCCTAATGTTTTACAAAAGAAGCAAAAGCTGATGGTGATAAAATAAACACAGAGCTGCAAAGATGTTAAAACAAGAGAATGAATTAATTAGAAAATATGAGAAAACTAGCTGTGTCTGTGATTGTTTGTTTTTATGTGTTTAAAGATCAGATACATTGTGAGGAATAAAACAGAACTGCAAAATAAATCAGACTGGTAGGTGAGGGGATAAGAGGCACACAAGCCCATCTTTGCCCTGCACATGAGATGTCCTGGATGCAGAATTAGGGGACTGCAGCCAGTTGCACACATTTCCATTTTCCCTACAAATCCATGTGAAGTTCAGCTCCTGCTCCTCCTCCAGTCCCAGCAGTGAGGCAGGCACAGAGCAGGCAGCTATGTGAGACACACAGGGACATGCTGTATAGTATAGTCAGTGAGTATTGTTTCCAGTGTATTGACAGCTGTAGGATTTGCTGGGCATCACTGACTTGTGACTTCCCTCATCCCTGCTGCTCCCTCTGCCAGTCTCTGCTCTCTGATCAGCTCACAGCTCTTTGAAATGCCCGCTGCCAGTATATGCCAACCAAGACAATAGCTGATCCTATAGCTGATCCTAATTTCTTCGGGAACCGTCTCAGGATTCAAGAGGGGTATGCCATTGTGGAATGGAGTTTCTAGCAAGTTCCCCATCACAGCTCCTGGATGTATGGAGTATTGATGCTCCCTGGTACACAGCTCATGACTGATCAGGACACTTGTTTGATACACATATTGCAAATTAAGGTAATGGGCAGGAAAGATTCCTGGGGAAGGTGCATTGAATGAACTGAATGCACCTCCAGCCTGGTCTAAGCTTCCATAAAGCCAAGGGCAAAGGACACTGACCTGGCTCACCACTCAAGGCTACAGGATCCAAGGAGAACAGCTGTGAGGATCAGTCAAGTAGCAGAACACAGACAGGTAAGGAAGAACTCCTCCATCCCATTTGTAATGATTGTATCTCAGGTTCCAGCAAGGAAGAGGTTAATGTGCTGGTCATTGTCAAACGGTCCTATTCTGTTCTGTAGTTTGGGAAATAAGCTGCTTTCCTGAAACCTGTTGTCATAGTGCTGGGGCATCCTGCTCCACTCCTGCATTACAGCCTATGTGCAGGTCCTTGCATTCTTTTTTTAATTAGGAGATGTATTTTTTGGCTTGCTCTAACTAGGTTCTTGCAAGAGTCCAGTAATTTAGGTTTGATAATTTGCCTCTTCACTGGCTGCAGTGAATGGAAGCATGGAGCTGTTCATCACTCTGGTAATGGAGCAGGCTTCAGGTTCTGTGGTACAAGCAGCAGCCTCTCAGCATGGACTGGACGAACTGTAAGAATTTTTACATTTACTTGCTCATGTCTGTCCCCCCCAAAAAAAACCTATTTAAGGCAAGCTGGCATCCATGCGGCAATTTATAGCTATATGTCATATGATATAACATGAGACACAGTCCATTTATGAGTCATTTGTCAGAATCCTTTTTATTGTAGCGTTGCATTATAAATTGTCACATCATGAAGGCTTACTCTCAGTGCCAAGAAGGGGGCACAAAAGATGGAAGGCTTACTTATTGGGTAGTGTGCACTGCTATGCCCTGGTGTCCCACAGCTAAATGCATTTACCTGAAAATAGAGGGAATAATACCTGTGTGTAGAAGGAGGACAGTGTTGGTGACCAAATACCTGGGTTATAATATGGCATTTTATAAAGTACACACCCTAAATGTAAGCCTAGTCCTCTAATCGCAGCATATGACCACAGTAACTGCTTGGATAATCAATTTTGCCTGCAACTGTGGGATAGTCGGGATTATCTGGACTGAAAGACAATCATTAGCACATAAGAACTAAGTTGTACAGCTGTACAGTAATTCAGATGAATCATGTCACGCATGACCATGGATCGCAAGCTGCAGTGGTCTCATGGACCGAAGAAATTGCAATATGTTATACATTATAAATTCTGGCTTTAGTGTTAAAAGCTTATTTGTGGAAGCATCAAGTGAGTCGAGGTTTTGCTTTGACTCATTGAATGCATCTGACTGGTAAATACAATTCATATACACTAGTATTAACACTATGACCTGCCATTGCTGTATAAAGCACTAGAAATGTCATTGGAACCCCAGCTACAGGTAAATGGAGGAAGGTAAATGTTAGCAGAATATATACTAATCTGTGCCTGTGCTCTATTCCCAAACACCAACATGTATCCAAAAGGTGGTAACATCTATTTTTTATTCGATGAATTACAACGTGGTTTAGGAATCTAATTTGTATTATTTCTGTAAATTGTGCAGAATAATCATAGCATGAATAAGTTAAAACTCCTCTGCTTGTGGCGTGTTGCTCTGGAAATTGCTTGGCTTTTTAGCAGACGTGTTTTGATTTTTTAGCAAGGTGGAAGAATGAGTAGGGTTCAGATGTAGGCAATTTTTACAGAACAAACACTGCCCCCCCATTGTCTTCCTCAATTTTCATTGTGAAGGAGTCCCAGAAAGCCTATCAGGAATGTTGCAGCATGTCTCTAAGCAAAGAACTGTTCTCAGATGACAATGACTTCCAGTAGCTGCTGACCCAGGCCAAGTTCCAACTTGCTTCCTGTAGGTATAAAAACTACACATCTCAGTGCCAACCTATTGAGGCATCAGTGCCGTTACTCATGTTCTGTGTTGCTTCTGCTATGAGCCAAAGATGAGTCATAACATTTGGGCACAGTGGCACACTGATTAAGATGCAGCTTTACCATGATGAAAACTTTGATCAGCAAGCAGTAATGGATCTCCTTACGGTGATGCGTAGGTTTCTTAGTGATGTAGAGAAAAGACTTGAAGGAAGAAACCTTCAAAATACCTCGATACAGAATGCGTGTTTCATTCTTCATTTTACTAAAATGAAGAATGAAAATTGAGCTTTCTCTTGGATGCTGAGCACCAGACATGGTACCAGTTTAGTTGGGTCTTTACAGTTGAAGCTCGGGTTTGATAAGTGCATACTTATAGTCATATGCACCGCCTGATCTTTTCCAATATCAAAGGCATTGGTACAAGGATACAAAATAATTTAATAATATTCATCCAAATTACAACAAATTACATTAGTGTGGGAGAATATGGAAACGAAGTCTTTGTAAACTGTACTTAACCAGCATGGATCTGTGACGCTGATGGAACAATAGACCAATAAATTACACTTTATCCACAGTCGGTTCCTACCTAGCATTTCTGACGTGATAACGTGGGAATAGTCAGAGATTAATTATTGTTTAGGAGCATATAGTTAGATACAATAGGTTTGCTAGAGCATAGTTATTATGTTTCAGCATCTTAATAATAATCTCTCAAAAATTGTTACTTTTTACACATTAATAAGAGGAGAAATACTCAGCCATACGAGGTTTTCAGTGAATGAACTTGGAAGTACCTAAAAAAGAAAATAAGCGGTGCATAAACCATAAGAAATTAACCACTGTGTGTTCTTGTAATGACCATATAGGACTCTACTGTGCAACCTGGCTGGCAAGATCCCACTTCATCAATCACCCTTAGCCTAAACATACCACCCATTATACAATCAGTTATATCTTGTTTTAAACTAAGCGTCATGTGGTGACAATTTATGGTGAATTTTTTGTATATTCACTATGAGAATAGGATCAGCTTAAAAAAATATCCTTCAAAGTACTTGTAGTAGAGAGTAGAGCCAATGCAGAAGTATTCCTTGAAAATACGTGTGACATAGATATACATAAATAGTAGCCAATTCATGGAATAATTTACTATCTACACAGTAGAATAGAAATGGGGTTTTATTAGTATATTGGATGTTTCAATTTTGATATGCTATGTTGGTTTTCCTTCAGGTTTGAAGCTGTAATTCATTCCGCGCGTGACATTTTTCCTATAAATATTTATGAAAATATTGGATGTAATTTGTACATAGGTCTAAAGCGCTCCATAGATGATAAATGATTTTACAGTATGTATATGAAAGCTACTTTTCATTACTGTTTGAATATATTTGATTTTACGTGGTGAATAAAAAAAAAAACATAACAATAAATTACATTTAATCTACTACAACAATCGGATATTATGTTTCTTTGGGGCCTGGCATCCTCTTTGTGTTGAATTGCAAAGTATTTTTTTTTTTTAGTGCTTTGCTTTCAAGTTAAGATCACTCGCTCTACTTTGTCTTGACACCTTTTCATTTTTGTTCTTTCTAAAGGATGACATTTTGAAGGTCACGAAAGTGTTTTCTGCCCAGCCAGTTCGTGCTGCTTATTGTATTTTGTCTCTTCAGTTGGTTCTTGTCTGAATTTTTATCATACAATGCGATTCTTTTATTTTTAGAGTTTTGAGCAGAGAGCTAAAGTGAGATGGACTCAAGTCTATGACATAAAACGTGTTTGAGGATCTCTTGGTAAAGGTTTTTTTTTTTTTTTTTTTAAAGAAAAAATAACTAAGATATCAGATAAATCTTACTTAAAATATATTTCTTTGTAAACATATTAAATCGAACATGCTAAAAAAATCTCAAACTGTAAAATGATATATTGCGTGTGTATTGTGAATAAAGCAAATTCAATAGCCTTATAGTAAAAAATACTTTACTAACTGGAGTGAAAAAGAGGTCAGATTCTTTAGGCTATTCTGTTATAAAAATGGAAGTTTCAGAGAAAATCAGTCTTAAGTAGGTTGTAGACAGCCATTACAGAAAGATGTATGACACTGATTCTCTCTCACGTCTTCCCTCTACCTAGAAAGAAATAAAACCAGACCACATGTAATAGATCACCGTGATAGTATCACTTGTATGATATAGACCTTACCTTTTGCTAAAATTGAGATCTACTGGTGGACGATAGTAACATTTCATGTTATATTGGCAAAATAAGCAAAAAAGCCAAATTCACCTATCTTAATAAATTTGCTGAATATTTAGGCTATTTATGTACTAGAAAATGCAATCTAAATCAGCTTTGATCTAACATAGATTTCTCTTCCATTTTTGCAATACATTAAATTCATCACACAGTTGGCCACAATTCCTTTACTGAAGCCTACTCTTTTACAAGAACGTTGGGGCCAGCACAAAAGGGCAAAATGTAGAAACATTTTGGTGCAAATATCCTTTGTGCCACATTTTGTGATCCTTGCTGTTTCCATGCTTCGGAGTCCAGTGGGCAGTCCTGTTAAGTGATTGACAGCTACCTCTGTTTGCACAGGCATATAAGGACAACTGTCATAGGATCTCCCACTAATCCCAAAATCTTAGAAACTACAGGGATTTAAATGAATAAAGTGTAAATTATACTTATCTTTTACCATAAAACTATAAAACAATCTGCTCGGCTCTTTCTGCTCGATAATGTGAGATGGATTTTACACAATGTGTTAACTATACTCTGATGTGGAAAAAAGCAGAGAACGGTAACTGTATATTTAACAGAGCACAAGCTATTAAATATTTCATGGTAGGTGTGGAGTTAAGGTTTTCTACATCAATACATTGCTGCACTGTAGAATTTATTTATTTTACACACTTATATAACACCATTAATTTAACAGCACTTTGCAGACATCATCATCACTGTTCCCATAGGAGCTCTAAATTCCCTATTGGTATGTTTTTGGAGTGTGGGAGGAAACTGAAGTACCCGAAGGAAAAACTTGCAAATGTAATAGTGGTGGCCTGTACTGTCATATTTCTAACCTTGAAGATACCAATCGTGTCATGCCAATAGTGTTATGCATCATATAAATATATTGTGTCGTGTGAAATGTAAAATGATGCAGTATAATGTATAGAGTGTTGAAAAGTGTATGGAAAGCATAATATTCATAGTCTATAGTACTGTAGGATGTGATAGAGTAAGGTATAGTATAAGTATTGTTAATGCATAGTGTGTAACATGACTTCTGACCAGCGACAGACAACAGGGTCAGAAGTCGTTAAGTGTTGGGACTAGCCCACAGAGGGAGGACTTAGTGATAGGGAAAGGACTGTGTTTTTTGGTCAAAGTCAGATATTAGTTAGAGTCTGAAGAAGTAACAAGTGTACAATGCTGCCAAGGGGTGATTCACAGCATAAAGAGACAAGGATAATGAGATCCTGATGAAAAAGAGTGGCCTTTGATAGGATGATGTGCCACGAGAAACCCGAGAGCTGAAGATAACAGACCTAAAGAGGACTGAGAGCATAGAACTAGTGGGGGTCCTGAGTGTGAGATCCAGGTGATCCATAGTAATAAGACACGGAACCTCTGATCAAATTAAGTAAAGTCACCATGTCTGAACAGAAGTCTCCTTCATTAATTTGTGGTTTTGGCCAGCCAATACCATCGTCTAAAGGCGGCCTGCATGGGCGCAAGGCCCTCACATCACCAACACCCTGCCAGGACCCATCTTTTCCTGTAAAGTGTCATGGCATTATGAAGCAGCAGCTCGGCCATGGCTACTACCTGCAATCTCTTTACACAAACACAGGAGAACATACAAACTCTTTACAGATGTTGTCCTTGGTGGGAACTGAACTCAGGACCTCAGCGCTGCCAAGCAACAGTGCTAACCATTGAGCTACCATACTGTCTCGTAGTGTCGCATTAGCAAATGCTACTGTATATTTGTACCTGCCCATTAGATTTCATACTAAACATGACTGGTTTCCTTTAAATTATCATTTAAAGGGAATCTGTCAGCAGGTTTTTGCTATGTAAACTTAGGACCGCCTGAGCTAGGCTTTAAAACACTGACTTCAACAAGGTGTCACATGTTAGGCTGTGTCACTAGGAAATGATCGCTGTCTGCACTACAGAAGCATATAGAATGCTGATCTAATTCCTCCCCGCTTATGATAAGCAGCTCACTGTCTATTGACAAGGTAGGAGCCTGGTGTGGGAGTGGTTAGCTTTCTTAGCTGTCCTGCATTGCTAATTCTAAGAACTCTGTGTCACAACTGCTGCACCCAGAAAAACAAAGTGATACTGTACATTGTTGAATTTAGGGTATCTTTTCATACATCATACTGCTCTCAGATGTGGCAGCAAAAACCTGGTGACAGATTCCCTTTAACCTAAGCTATTTTACTTGCAAACATTCAGATGTGCCAGGAAGTTCTAGCAATTGGAAATATGTAGTGTAACGTAGAGAGCATAAGGCAAACGTATTTCTGGACTTCATTCCATTAATTCCAATGATCATCCTCCCATAGGCTGACATTACTTTTTACTGTCATAAGCCTGCTTAGTATTGGAATACTATAAACATATTACACATTGCTTCTCTGCATTACAATATTTTAAGGTCACTTCTAGTTAACGCAGTTACCTTTATCTGTGTTTCACCGGATGCAAGAAATTTTCCAGAAGATTTCAAATGTGAAGATAAAGAATACAAAACAATTAAAGAATATTATTTATCACCATGCAGATAATGAATTTACAAGAGCATTCCATTATGAATATCCATTGATTCATGTATAATCAGCTGTGAATGTTGTATATTAACTGTGACCATTTCATAAAGTTTCGGCCTTGTTCGCATATAGTCACTGAAACAGAAATATATTTAAATTAATTTTAATTAAGGATTAATGTTATAAATCATCCGATCAATATACACTGTATATATTAAGTATAGATTACCATAGCTACAATACATATCAATTAAGTATAGATTTATATCAATCAGTAAAAGCACTTTGGTCAGAGATAATGTGAACAGGACCCAAATGAGTATAGAAAAGAAAGACACGTATAACCTAGGACCTGGTCAGATACTGAAAAAGTACTCACCAGTGTCACAAAGGGAGATGAAATACCAAGGTGTAACACCAAAAACTGCAGAAGTACAGAGAATCAGGAAAAACCTGCCTGGAAAATATAGCAGCTTAGTTTGGTATAATGGGTTGGTTTAAACCTGGGTTTTAAATAGCCCACATGGGGAAAAGGAGGAGGAATCCAATTAGCATATGAAAGACTATGCATCTCTAAAAAGGTTCATCAATACTTCCAGGGCACTGCAATAGAGATTTAAAGGGAACCTGTCAGCAGGATTGTGCACAGAAACCTACAGACAGTGTCAGGTCGGCGAAGTTATACTGAGTAAAATGATACCTTGGTTGATGAAATCCGTCTTGTGGTTGTTGTTTAATCTTTATTTTCAATTTTGAGTTCATGATATGCCCGTGTTCCGGGGTGGCCTGTGGGGGGGCTTTATGTGGTGCTGTGATTAAATATTCATCTGTATGGCTTATGACAGATCACTGATCCCTCAGTGACCTGTCCCCTATTTTACATACTAAATATTATATGTATATATTTAAAAACAAATAAAATCGCCTTCTGCAGGCAGGCGCCGGCAGCGCGCCTGTGCTGGACCATGATCACATCCACAAAGTCCATTTAATTATTGCTTTTGATGGTATTCATAAATTCTTTAAAAAAGATCAGTTTGAAAATGGCGACGGCTGTGCCTGTGCAGTAGCAGCTATCAGTGATCCGATAGCTGGTACTGCGCAGGTGCCGGCTGCGCCATCTTGCTAGAGAAAAAAAAAATTGCCTCTTCCTTGATGGCGCCACTGGAGCCTGCGCAGTAGCATCTATCAGATCGCTGATAGATGCTACTTCGCAGGTGCGGCCTGTGCCATCATAGTGGAAACCATTTTTTCTCTAGCAAGATGGCGCCGCCAGCGCCTGCGCAGTAGCAGTTATCAGAGATCCGATAGATGCTGCTGCGCAGGCACTGGCGACTCCATCTTGGAAGAGGCAATTTTTTTCTTTCTCTAGCAAGATGGCGACACCAGCGTCTGCGCAGTAGCAGCTATCGGATCGCCGATAGCTGCTACTGTGCAGACGTCGCCAAATTTTTTTTTTATGAATTTATGTATAATTCAAAAAGAATAATTAAATATAATTAAATAATTAAATAAAGGGGATTTGCTTTTTTTAAATATATAATATTCATTATGTAAACGAGGAGGCAAGTCACTGAGAGATCTGTGACCTGTCTGAAGCCATACTGCTGAATACCTAAGCAGAACACCACATGAAAACCCCCACAGGCCGCCCTGGACCACGAGCATATCATTAAGGCCGGGATCAGACATGCGAGAAATTTGCACGAGTCTCGCATGTCAATATTGACCCGGCACTGCCGCCGGTAACCGGGACCAGACCAGTCACCTATAAACAGTAAGAAGGTCTAAAAAGACCAGATTGTGCCATAAGAGGGCATGGATTTACAAATTACAGGTTGTCACCTGTCAATCACCTCTACTGGAACAGGAAGAAGCTGGCTGAGGACTTATCTCGCCTCCAATCGTGCAGGTTCTGTTTCATGCTGCCCGCTATTTGGGCAGCATGAATCAGTTGATGCTTAATTGGCCAAAATAAAATGATTCAGTCTACAATAAAAAAGAGAGTTTTGCTTGTTAGTCATTTGATCAGTGACATGTATAAAAGTTCCAATAACTGGAAATGAGGGTTCTTTTCAGCACTTGTTCACTAACTACTGGCAGGTGTTAAAGGGCCTTAAGCCACTGATAGAAACTTCTGGTGGTGAATTACAGTATCTTCCCTGGGAATAAAAGGCAAACACATGTTAAAATTCAAAAGCATGGTCCTTCTCATCCCCATTAGGAAGAGTCTACACACATTACATGGTCAATAGGTTTGGCTAGTATTAATCTTAAATGGATTGCTAGCTTAATTTTTCAAATACAAAGTTATTACATATAGATATGTCCACTATTTCCTCCTGGCTCAATATATCCTGACATTTGACTATCAAATTAAAAAAATGTGATTACTTTGTCACAAAATGTACAGTGAACGCGTCTATGTTTGGCCACCCAGCAGTTGTGATGTGTGTTGCAGCTTGTCTAGGTTTATGCTAATTCGTCTCAATATTGTATTTTAGAAATTGGAGTCTTTAAAGAGTCACTTCTAGTGTTGAGCGATACTGCTCGATATCTAAAAATATCGTATCGAAATGGTATCGCCGATATCACTAAATATCGCCGATATCCGATTCCGATACCGGAGTCCCATGTAAGTCTATGGGAACAAAATATCGCAACTAAAAAAAAACTTTATTTCCTTGTAAACACTAAATATACACACATAGAATACATATATATATATATACATGTCATTGTGACATATATATATACATATATGTATAGTTTATACACTTCTACATAGTAAAATATCCTCTGATTCAATTGCCGGGTAAAGCCGGCTTCTGTGAAAAGACAGAAGCACCCGACATGAAATGACACTTGGTGTACATAGGGTTAACCATGTCTTTACATGTCGTTTGCAATCTGATTTGCACAAACAATTACATCAGTCTATGTGTGCAAAATTTCACACCTGTAGGGGTTAATTAAAGGTGTAAATTCGTTGTAAAAAAAACGGACTTTTTTGCTACGAATTTACACCTTTAATTAACCCCTACAGGTGTGAAATTTTGCACACTTACACTCATGTAATTGTTTGTGCAAATCAGATATCAAACTACATGAAAAGACATGGTTAACTCTATGTAAACCAAGTGTCATTTCATGTCGGGTTCTGTATTTTCACAAAAGCCGGCAATTGAATTAGCGGCTATTATACTATGTAGAAGTGTATGAACTATAAATAAAATATATATATATGTGTCACAAATTCAATGACATGTATATATATATATGAGGTGTAAAATTGCTGAAAAAAAATGCGTGGGCTCCCGCCCTATTTTCGCAACCAGACAGACAAAGCCAGTGAGTGGGGGCAGATAATAATAGCCCAGAGAGGGACCATTATTTTTGGCCCCCCCCGGCTACTAACATCTGCCCCCAGACACCCCAGAAAGGGCAAATCTCTAATTAGATTTGCCCTTTCTGGCACTTTGCCCGTCTATTCCCATTGCCCTGTAGCGGTGGCGAATGGGTTAATAAGGGATTAAAATGACCTTGCAATTGAAAGGTCACTTTAAGCCAGGTTAATAATTGAGAGCTGTCAATCAGACAACTATCAATTATTAATCCTATTGTATGAAAGAAAAATCAAACACACACACTTTAATAAAAAAGAAGTTTAATGAAATAATCACACAGTTTTTGACCATATTTTATTTACCTGCTAAAACCATTTCCTGTAATAAAAATAAAATAATAAAGCAAAATTATTCTTACCAATCCGATGTACAGTCAGGTCCCACGGTGTAATCCATCAGAAAGGGTTAATGTTTACTGCAGGGACCGCAGCTAATGCTGCAGCCTCACAGTAAACCCCCAAATGAATGAGTTCCTCTCCTGGCTGACAGGAGAGGAAGTGGAAAGCTTAATTGATTGCTTTCCACTTTCACTTCAGGTCAGCCAGGGACACAATCAGTGACGTCAGAGGGAACTGGTTAACAAAAATAGGGGATCCCCTTGAAAAAAAATGGCGTGGGGTCCCCCCTATTTTTGTTAACCAGCCAGATGAAGCAGACCGCTGAGGCCTGGATTTTCAGGCTGTTAAGGAGCCAAGATCCATGGACCTTGCCAGCCTGATAATACTAGGCCACAGCAGTCTGCATATCTTGGCTGATTAACAAAAATAGGGGATCCCCTCGAAAAAAATTGGCGTGGGGTCCCCCCTATTTTTGTTAACCAGCCAGATGAAGCAGACCGCTGAGGCCTGGTTTTTCAGGCTGGTAAGGATCCAATATCCATGGACCTTGCAAGCCTGATAATACCAGGCCACAGCAGTCTGCTTAGCTTGGCTGGTAAACAAAAATAGGGGATCCCCTCGAAAAAAAAATGGCGTAGGGGTCCCCCTATTTTTGTTAACCAGCCAAGTAAAATGCAGACTGCTGCGGCCTGGTATTAAAAGACTGTCAAGGCCCATGGATTTTGGCCCTCAACAGCCTGATAATACCAGGCTACAGCAGCCCCACATTTGGCGCATCAAAAGATGTGCCAATTGTGGCACTTTACCCGGCTCTTCCCACTTGCCCTGTAGCGGTGGCAAGCGGGGTAATAAGGGGTTAATGTCACCGTTGATTGCACGGTGACAATAAGCCCGGTTAATAATGGAGAGGCGTCAATAAGACACCGATCCATTATTAATCCCAAAGTTATTAAATGCATAAAAAAAAGACAAAGCAAGAAAAAAGTATTTTAATGAAATAAAAGAACAACACAGTTTTCATTTCTTTTATTGTACTCTCATTCCTGCGACGCCATCGATCTCCTGTAAAAAAAGAAAAAAAACAAACCAACAGTATACCACCTGTCCGACGCAGTCCATAGTAACGATTGTCCCACGACGATCCAGCTCTGCTACATCGCAATGACAAGCAGGGCCTGTCATCGCGACGCAGCACAGCTGATTACCTGCTTACCCGGTGGTGACGTCATCGGACTGACTGCTTTACGGCCGGGATTACCCAGCAGTCACTGCAGTTATCGCGAGAAACTGCATGTGACCGCCGGGGAGAAGAGGATGGCGGCCATGAAGCAGTCCAGGACGTGACCGCCGGAGATCTTCTGCCAGGTAAGTGCCGCTGACTCCTGACAGACCCGACCGACGGACACTGACAGTGACAGACCCGACCGACGGACACAGACAGTGACAGTGACAAATCCGATTCCGGTATTCGATAAGACGAAAATATCGAAACGAATTATCGAAAGGCCGATACAGCTAATATCGGCCGATAGCCGATATTTGCAGTATCGTATCGCTCAACACTAGTCACTTCAGAAAATGGTAATGGTGGACACATCGGTAGCCAATTATAAGAAGATGCCTGGCTACTATCAGTGAATAGAAACTTTCTTTTTCCATACAGACCTGATACTTCTTTAGAATTACTGCAATGTATCCTGACTTATTTTCACTGAGAGTGAGTCGCACGTACCAGGGCTTTGGGGTACTCGGCACCGAGCCCGTTCACTTTACTGGGGGATGTCACGGGTAGCGCAGCTCGGTCCGTTGCCCTGGGCGCTCACTAAAGGGGGATATTTACAGGGGATTGTAGAAGTGTTCGTGACGCCACCTGTGGTTCCTGGTCAGGATGACCAGCGCTGCAGTGTAGATCCTCTGAGGGTTTGGGGCAGCAAGATGTTAAGTCTCCCACAGGCGAGACTGATCCCTCGGAGTATATGGCGGTGTAGGGGTGCAGGGCAATAAGGCAGACACAGACAAAGAAAGTCTCTTTCTGTACCTTTACTGGTGGTAGATTCAGGCACGTCCCGGGAAGCTGTTCAGGGTGGAGGATGCACGTCCAGTAATCCACTGAGTAGGTGTAGGGCCTCCTTACGTCTTTATGTGTGTGAGTTTCTAACTTGCATGAAACAAAGTTTAACTCCGTTCTCTTTGCTACGCCCGGCTGATCTTGTGGTGGAGCCTTCTTTTGGACAGAACTAAGTCTCTATGTGCAGGGCCCTGCTAGACTCTTGTTCTCCTGACCCCGGTTACGTATCAGCACTATTGGGCCCCTCTGTGACCTGAAGTCCAGCAGGGTCTCCGGTTTTTCCCACTAGCCGTGAAGGTACTAGCAAGCTCGGACCCGGTGTCCGGTAGTGCAGAGTGGAGGTAAGCCATCATTGCTATTCATCCTCAGTCACTCTCTCTTTCCCTTTTCCACTTGCCTGTCGTCCTACTCACACCTTTAACATAAGCACAGGCAGCAGTAGGTGTCAGCCTTCTCTGTCTTCACCGCTCTCCAAGCGTCGGCACGCTTACTTTCTGAAACGCTCGCTGGGGACTCTCAGTGGACTCAACTTTGACCAGGCTAAGTGGCAATCCCTTCCACTGCTACTGGACTCCACGATGTTAGCTGAGTAGTTCCTGAAGTCCTCAGGCTTTCAGATAAGTCTTTCTTTGGCTAGTCTTTCCCTCTCAGTCGTCTGAGGTAACTAGCTTGTCTGCTTTGCAACACACTCTGACACAGACTAGTGTAATCTGATCTCACACTGGCTACTGCTCCATCTGAGCTCTGCTCTGTCTGAGCTAGAATGTCTAGAATGTCTACTGCTGCGTCTCTCCACACCCTTATATACCTGTGTAATCTAAAGGGCTCCCTCTGGTGGCACCAGGAAAATATGGAGTGTGAATGAATATCGGGTGATTGTGAATTACCTTTCATTCATCCTCCAGGGTAACATGTAGCACCAAGCGCAGCTGGGCTACACAACAGCAAGCAGAGTTTTCATAACACATTGACTAAAGGGAATCTGTCATGACTTAGGAGTTAAAATACTGAATTCATTAATGTGTCCCTTATCAAGCGGTGTGCTCGTTTACTTACACAAAATATTTTATCACAAGGATATTATCATTGCTGTGACTAGTTGGAGCACAGGCACTCGTCTAACTCCACCCCTTCTGTAATAAACAGATCACTGTCAATAGACAATGTACATGGAGAGCCTGGTGTGGTCAGATTTCTCAGCATTGCTTTATTCTACATCAAAGAACTCTAATTGTCCAAGAACGACTGCACCCAGTAAACTAAGTGATACATAGTTGGATTCAGCTTCTCTTTGCTTACATTAGGCTGCTCTCAGATGAGGTAGCAGAAACCTGCTGACAGATTCCCTTTAGGCTTTGGCTACATTAGGCAGGACAATGTTTTGGAATGAATAAAGTCTTGAAGTGTTTTGCATCATAATACACTCATTTCCCAAATACCGCAGTGATAAAAACTGAATATACAAAATCTAATATATGCTTTTCACTTTATGCTATATTAAAAACATATATTCTTTAGATATATTTGTAAAGATGTTCATCTCGTGCACTGTTAGTACGCTGTGTTTCTACGCATAGCAAAATGTGTGTTATATTATATTATTACAGTAGTGCCCTCTACTGGAGCAAATGCAAAGCCCAAAGGAAGTGTTTGCCTAGCTAGCTCTCTCAGGGTGCATGTGGTCAGATACTTAGGGACAGAGTGCTTTCCCATTGTCTGCTAAACCCAATATGCAGAGAAAGCACAAAGGAATGACTGTGTAAGGCTAAGATCATGCTGTGTCTGTGCACTCAGTCTAAAGTATACAGTACATCAGGTAGCAATATGTATATACAGGAACCTTTTACCAAATGGAAGCCAAAAGTCAGTTATATTGGCCTGTTCATGCTCTAATTCAGAGATATACTCCAATGCAGAGTACATACACCATGCTCTATCAATTTTTTTTTTTTACAATGGGTCTCTATGGTGTACAGGTATCGGGGCAGCCATCTTTTTAGGAGCTCTATGGCTGCAAAAGGCCCATATATTGTTCTTGCACAGGGGCCTTTTCTGTCCACCAGCGCCATCTACAATATAGCCACTGTCGCGCGTATACACATCTCCTGTGAGAATGCGCCCTGCAGTGGCTTTGAATGTATTGTGTCCTTAGGCTTATATAGACAATTTTGCACACATGGAAAATGTATTGAAAGTGAGGGAGAGAAGGAAGGTAAAACGCATGCATGTGGACCTCTCTGTCCTGTCTGGGTGATAAAACACAACCAAATTCAACAGTTCTCAATTTTTTGTCCTAAGTTACAGTAGGAAGAGCAACTCTGGAACATAAACTGCTGCTGTGACTACTACCCCTGGCAAAAATTATGGAATCACCGGCTTTGGAGAATGTTCATTCAGTTGTTTAATTTTGTTTAAAAAAAAGCAGATCACAGACATGGCACAAAACTTAAGTAATTTCAAATGGCAACTTTCTGGCTTTAAGAAACACTAAAAGAAATCAAGAATAGAGATGAGCGACTTTGCCTCCGGGAGGGTCGAGTCGGGTTTCGGACCACCAGCCTTTCACAAAAGTCGAGTCGAACAAAATCGAAGGTCCGACTGAAACTCGAACCGACCCCAATGCAAGTCAATGGGGAAGAAAAGTCAGCAGGGAGTGGAGGACAGTAAACACACCTACAGTGCCCATTTCAATGCCAACAACATCAATTCTTATTACTTAAGCTTGTCAACCTTAATTTACTTTATAATAATAGTTACGCATTGAAAACTGGGGGTTATTTGGCTAAAGTTGTGGGGGGGGCAGTGCTGGCTCCAGGTTTTAGTGGGCACCGAGCGAAAGAGTGTCAGTGGGCCCCTTTAACACATACCACAATTCATAATGCTCCTATACGGCAGAGAAATATAGGTATAGTACAATGAAAAATACTTCACTTCTTACATTACATGAGTGATATCTATTGTAAATTCTACAATAGCTCAAAAACCGGACAGTATAGTCCTCCATACAGTATTATGGCCACCACATAGTGCGCCATACAGAATAATGAGCCCCATATATTGCTCCATACATAATTGGTCCCATATAATGTTCCATACAGTATATGATGAGCTCCACATAACGCTCCAGTATATGATGGTCCCCATATAATGTGCCATACAGTATAGGACGGTCCCCATAGAGTATAATGAGCCCCACATATTGCTCCATACAGTATAATGAGTCGCATATAAAGCTCCATACAGTATATGATGGGCCCCAAATATTACTCCATACAGAATGGGCTCCATATAATGCTCCATACAGAATAGGCCCCATATGTGCTCCATATGATGCTCGATATTTAAAGGGCCCTATATGATGCCCCATAAATAATGAACCCCATATGATGCTCTAGTATATAATGGGCCCCATATATGATGCTCCAGTGTATGATGAGCCCCATATAATGCTCCAAATATATTGGTCTCCAGATATAATGCTCCAGTATATGCTGGGCCCCATGGATGATGCTCCAGTGTATGATGGCCTATATGATGCTCCATATATAATGGGCCCCATACGATGCTCCAGTATATGATGGACCCCATGGATGATGCTCCAGTGTATGATGAGCCCCATATAATGCTCCAAATATAATTGTCTCCAGATATAATGCTACAGTATATGATGGGCCCCATGGATGATGCTCCAGTGTATGATGGGCCTATATGATGCTCCATATATAATGGGCCCCATATGATGCACCAGTATATGATGGGCCCCATGGATGATGCTCCAGTGTATGATAGGTCTACAGTCATGGCCAAAAGTATTGAGAATGACACAAATATTATATTTTCACATGATCTGCTGCCCTCTGGTTTTTATGTGTGTTTGACAGATGTTTTTTATCACAGACAGAAATCTAATAATTGCAAACATATGAGTAACAAAAGCTTATATTGACACTTAGAATGAGTTAACGCAGCAAGTCAATATTTGCAGTGTTGACCCTTCTTCTTCAGGACCTCTGCAATTCTCCCTGGCATGCTCTCAATCAGCTTCTGGACCAAATCCTGACTGATAGCAGTCCATTCTTGCACAATCAATGCTTTCATTTTGTCAGAATTTTTAGGTTTTTGTTTGTCCACCCGTCTCTTGATGATTGACCACAAGTTCTCAATGGGATTAAGATCTGGGAGTTTCCTGGCCATGGACCCAAAATCTCTATGTTTTGTTCCCTGAGCCATTTAGTTATCACCTTTGCTTTATGGCAGGGTGCTCCATCATGCTGGAAAAGGCATTGTTGATCGCCAAACTGCTCTTGGAGGGTTGGGAGAAGTTGCTCTTGGAGGACATTCTGGTACCATTCTTTATTCATGGCTGTGTTTTTAGGCAAGACTGTGAGAGAGCTGATTCTCTTGGCTGAGAAGCAACCCCACACATGAATGGTTTCAGGATGCTTAACAGTTGGCATGAGACAAGACTGGTGGTAGCGCTCACCTTGTCTTCTCCGAATGAGGTGTTTTCCTGATGTCCCAAACAATCGAAAAGGGGATTCATCAGAGAAAATAACTTTACCCCAGTCCTCAGCAGTCCACTGCCTGTACCTTTTGCAGAATATCAGTCTGTCCATGATGTTTTTTCTGGAGAGAAGTGGCTTCTTTGCTGCCCTCCTTGAGACCAGGCCTTGCTCCAAGAGTCTCCGCCTCACAGTGCGTGCAGATGCACTCACACCTGCCTGCTGCCATTCCTGAGCAAGCTCTGCACTGCTGGTAGCCCGATCCCGCAGCTGAAACACTTTTAAGAGATGGTCCTGGCGCTTGCTGGTCTTTCTTGGGCGCCCTGAAGCCTTTTTGGCAACAATGGAACCTCTCTCCTTGAAGTTCTTGATGATGCGATAGATTGTTGACAGAGGTGCAATCTTTCTAGCTGCGATACTCTTCCCTGTCAGGCCATTTTTGTGCATTGCAATGATAACTGCATGTGTTTCTTTAGAGATAACCATGGTTAACAGAAGAGAAACAATGATGCCAAGCACCAGCCTCCTTATTAAGTGTCCAGTGGTGTCATTCTTACTTAATCATGACAGATTGATCTCCAGCCATGTCCTCATCAACACCCACACCTGTGTTAATGGAGCAATCACTGAAAAGAGGTTAGCTGGTCCTTTTAAGGCAGGGCTGCAATGATGTTGAAATGTGTTTTGGGGGATAAAGTTCATTTTCTAGCCAAATATTGACTTTGCAAGTAATTGCTGTTAAGCTGATCACTCTTTATAACATTCTGGAGTATATGCAAATTGCCATTAGAAAAAGTGAAGTAGTAGACTTTGTAAAAATTAATATTTGTGTCATTCTCAAAACTTTTGGCCATGACTGTATATAATGCTCCATATATAATGGGCCCCATATGATGCTCCAGTATATGATGGGCCCCATGGATGATGCTCCAGTGTATGATGGGCCTATATAATCTCCATATATAATGGGCCCCATATGATGCTCCAGTGTGTAATGGGCCCTGTATATGATGCTCCAGTGTATGATGGGCCTCATTTATAATGCTCCAGTGTATGATGGGCCACATATATAATGCTCCAGGGTATAATGGGCCCTATCTATGATGCTCAAGTGTATGATGGGCCCCATATATAATTCTCCAGTGTATAATGCTCCTCATATATTGCTCCAAACATTTAAAAAAATGAAATACCTCTCCTCGCTGGGCTCTGCTCTACTCTGGACTCCTCAGCGTCGCCTTCTTACAGCTCTCTGCATTGTGACTGTTCAGGCAGAGGGCACACAGACGTGACGTCATCGCGCTCTCTGACCTGAATGTCACTGTCAGGAAACGCGGAAGATGTCACAGCGATGGAGCAGGGAGAGGTAAGTATTGCAAGTGCTGGGGCCCTGAGCCATTTTGCTGGCAACCTATGTGTCATCAGGGGAAGGTGGTACAAAATCCTTTGAAACCCAGGCATGGTTCATTTTAATGAAGGTGAGATCACCTACATTTTGGGTCGACAGCCGGTTCCTTCTTTCTGTCAGGATTGATCCAGCAGCACAGCACTAAAGACTCTTTCTGATAGCACACTACCAGCAGGACAAGCGAGCTCCTGTAAGGCATATTGTGCCAATTCAGGCCTGGTGTCCAGTTTACAGGCCCAGTAGTCAAAGGGGAATGAACTGTGAGGGAGAATATCGATAGGGGAGGAGAGGTAATTTTGAACCGTAGTTGACAACTGCTGTATCCTGTCTGTTGCAATGGATTCAGTATTACCAGTCGTTTGAGCGGTACTCGAGAAATCAGTCCACAACATGGTCATGAAACCCCTGTCTACAACGCCACTTTGGCTGTGTGCACCACGAACACCTCTACCATTTGGCCCAGTACGGCTCATGGTAGAACCTGCACCGCTGCTGTGTGCTGGGAATGCCTCTAACAAAGGGTTTAACAGAGTTGCTTGTTTGGTCGCCAATATTAGCTCTAGGTTCTCCTGGGGCATGATGTTCTGTAATTTGCCTTTATAGTGTGGATCGAGGATGCTGGCCAACCAGTAGTCGTCATCCTTCATAATTTTGGCAATGCGGGGGTCCCTTTTTAGGATCCACAAGACATAATCACACATGTGGGCCAATGTTCCAGATGTCAATGATGCACTGCCAGTGGTGGGTGGAGGAGCACTTTCTGCCAAATCCACTTCCCTCCAGTCATGCACAAACCCTGTACCTGACTTTGGCACGCCATTATTTTCTCTTGCCCCCTGAGAAGCATCCTCCTCCTCAAAATAATCATCCCCCTCATCCTCCTCCTCTTCCTCTTCTTCCTCCACCTCATCCAGGACAGTTCCCTGAGCAGATAATGGCTGACTGTCATCAAGGCTTCCTCCTCCTCTTCCTCCTCCGCTGCAGACGCCTGATCCTTAATGTGCGTCAAAGTTTGCATGAGCAGACGCATAAGTGGGATGCTCATGCTTATGATGGCATCGTCTGCGCTTACCAGCCGTGTGCATTCCTCAAAACACTGAAGGACTTTACAGAGGTCTTTCAGCTTTGACCACTGCACACCCGACAACTCAGTGTCTGCCCTCAAACTGCCTGCCCGTGTATCCTCCCACAAATGCATTACAGCCTGCCTCTGTTCGCACAGCCTCTCAACCATGTGCATGGTGGAGTTCCACCTTGTTGCAACGTCTATGATTAGGCGGTGCTTGGGGAGGTGGTGCGATCGCTGCAGCCTCTGCATACGACTGGAGTCTACGGGCGAGCGATGGATGTGCGAGCACAGTCTTCACACCTTATGGAGCAGGGCTGGTAACTCCGGATAATTATTTATGAAGCACTGCACCACCAGGTTCAAGGTGTGAGCCAGGCAAGTTATGTGTCTGAGTTTTTCCAGGGCTATGGCCACCACAAAATTACGGCCGTTATCACTGACTACCTTGCCTGGCTCAAGATGTAGACTGCCCAGCCATGACTCAGTTTCTCGCTGCAAGTAGTCGGCCAGTACCTCCGCGGTGTGTCTGTTGTCGCCCAAAGACATCATCTGTAATGTATGTAGTACAGTTCATATAGCGTCTTGTGCTTGGGTGCGATGAAAATACATGAGACACAGGTTTGATATAGAAAGTCTTGTATTACTTCATACAAGTTGGCAAAAATAGTCACACAGTTTGCAGACACAGAAGCAGGAGACACAGCAGGCCAGAGTAATCTAAGCTCAGCAATCACTCTCCACAACAGGTTCAGGATCTTCTTCTCTGTTACCGTAAGTCCATGCAAACGTGGGTCTTTCAAAGAGCAAGGTTCAGAGTCCACAAGTGCTTCAGAGTTCCTCAGTAGGAATAGCTGGAGTACAAGGTCCAAGGCTTCAGGGGTCAGATCACAGGTTCACTGCAGGCTAGATTCTGAAGCACTGATTGCTCAGCTGTGGCTGCTTAAGAAGCAAAAGGAGAGAATCAGGGCGGGAACATGCAAGCTGGAAACTCCATTTTGACTGAGGGCAAGATAGCTGCAGCAAGACAGAAAGTAAAATGGCTGACGAACAAACTGAGTTTCAGGAACATGTACACAGAACCTTACATTATTTCCCCCCTTAGGGACAACCTCCGGATGACCTCAGACCAGGCTTGTGTGGGTACCTCTGATGAAACTGACGGAGCAAGCGAGGAGCATTAACGTTATTGACTGGTTCCCATGAGTTGTCCTCCACTGGGTAGCCCTGCCATTTAATCAGATATTGTTACTGACTTCTATACAACCTGGAATCTAAAATCCTTTCCACCACAAATTCTTCCTGACCATCGACTAGCACTGGGTCAGGGCAAGGAGAAGAACGTCCAGGAAACGTATTGGGTGTCGCAGCCTTTAGTAGGGATACATGAAAGACAGGGTGGATTCTCATAGTTCTGGGCAGTTGAAGACGACAAGCAACGGCACTTATAATTTTACTGATTTTATAAGGTCCAATGTACTTATGTCCCAGCTTAGACGATGGAATCCTTAACTTAAGATTTCTGGTTGACAGCCAGACCAAGTCTCCTACCTTGAAAGCTGGTGCAGGTTTACGAAATTTATCTGCTGCTTTCTTGTACCTTTCCTGAGCTGATTCCAGATTTTCCTTTAGAAGATCCATATTCTTCTGTAAAGACGTGATTCTTTCAGCCACTGCTGGTAAAGGCGTTTCTATGGGAAATCGTGGTAGAATGTTAGGATGATAACCTAGATTAGAGTAAAAAGGAGACTGGTTAGTGGAGGCACTCTGAGAGTTGTTATACGAGAACTCAGCTAATGGAAGTAGATCCACCCAATCATCCTGTAGGTGGCAGATAAAGCAGCGGAGATACTGCTCCAGGGTTTGATTGGTTCGTTCGGTCTGTCCATTAGTCTGGGGATGAAAAGCAGAAGAAAGGTTTACTTTAATGTCCAATGCTGCACAGAAATTTTGCCAAAACCTAGAAGTGAATTGCACCCCTCGATCTGAAATAACCTCATCCGGTACTCCATGTAAGCGAAACACATCTTTAATCATCAGATCTGATGTCTGTTTTGCAGTGGGTAAGCCGACACAAGGAATAAAATGAGCTGTCTTTGTTAGACGGTCAACCACCACTAGAATGGTGTTCTTCACTTGAGAGGTTGGTAACTCCACAATGAAGTCCATAGAAATGGATCCCCATGGGCGGGACGGGGTGGGAAGAGGCTGTAACAGACCAGTTGGTGAGGAGCGAGGTGTTTTGCATCTTGCACAAACTTCACATGAAGTGACATAGTTTAAAACATCCTTCCTGCAAGTGGGCCACCAAAAGAAACGAGAAAGAAATTCCTGTGTCTTTAGAATTCCTCTATGCCCAGCTATCTTGGAATCGTGAATGAGTTGCAATACTCTCAATCTGACTGTTTCAGGAATATACAGGCGTTGTCCCTGAATCCACACACCATTCTTAAAGACAAGACTTACGTCCCTTGGGGGTTGTGCCAAAAAGGAATCCGCATGGTATGCTTCCTTGATGTCCTTAAGTAGGTCTTGATTATGAATTACTCTAGGAATCTAGAGTCAGGAAGAATAGTCTTAGGAGGAGTAATTGGACGTGTCTCTGCTGAGTAAATCCTAGAGAGTGCATCAGCCTTTCCATTGCGCGATCCTGGTCTATAAGAAATGATAAAATTAAATTGGTTTAAGAAAAGATTCCAGCGAGCCTGGCGAGGAGTCAGGCACTTAGCCGACCTGATAAACTCAAGGTTACGATGGTCTGTCAGGACGACTATTTGCTGTGCAGCTCCCTGAAGAAGGTGTCTCCATTCTTTGAAGGCGGCAATAATGGCCAACAACTCTCTATTGCCCACATCGTAGTTCCTCTCAGCCGAAGACAACTGCTGGGAAAAGAAGGCACAGGGATGCAAGACATTCTTCTCACCTGTTCTCTGAGAGAGTATAGCTCCAACGGCACAGTCTGAAGCATCCACCTCTATTATGAAGGCAAGCTCGGGGTTGGGATGTACTAGGATAGGTGCAGTGGTAAATTTATCTTTTAGACGGGAAAATGCTTCCTGGGCTTGGGGAGTCCAGGAGAACCTAGACTCTTTCCGGGTAAGTTGGGTGATAGGTGACACTACCTCAGAGAAATTTCTAATGAAACGTCTATAGAAGTTGGCAAACCCGATGAAGCGCTGTACCTCCTTCACATTTCTAGGACTTGGCCAATCCTTGATGGCTTGGGTTTTGCTTCCATCCATACTAATTCCTTGTGTAGACAGTACATACCCCAGACATTGAATTTCGGTCTTATGGAATTCACACTTTTCAAGTTTGATGTAAAGATGATTTTGTCTTAGACGTTCCAAGACCATTCTCACATGTCCATGATGTTCCTCTGTGGAGTTAGAAAAAATTAGAATATCATCCAAATAAATTACCACGAATGTATCTAGGAGATCCCTGAAGATGTCATTCACCAAGTGTTGGAAAGTGGCTGGGGCGGTACTCAGACCAAAAGGCATAACTAGATATTCAAAGTGTCCATAGCGTGACCTGAATGCAGTCTTCCATTCATCCCCAGGTCTAATACGGACTAAGTTATAGGCCCCACGAAGATCTAGTTTAGAGAAAATTTTGGCATGTCGCACTCTCTCCAATAACTCAGGGATTAAAGGCAATGGATAACGGTTTCTAATAGTAACCTTATTGAGTTCCCTATAGTCTACGCAGGGTCTCAGAGATCCATCTTTCTTCTTTACAAAGAAGATGGGTGCACCTGGAGGAGATGAAGAGGGGCGTATGAAGCCCTTGGCTAGATTTTCGTCTATGTAATCCTTTAAAGCCTTTAGCTCGGGCCCCGCCAGGGGGTAGATCTTACCAAAAGGTATCTCTGCTCCAGGCAATAATTCAATTGGACAATCATATGGACGGTGAGGAGGAAGCTGGTCAGCATTCTTCTTGTCACATAAATCCACATAGTCCTGGTATACAGCTGGTAGTTCAGGGACTGACATGGTTCCTTTAGGAACAGAGCAAGCTGAAACTTTTGAACTCATCTGTTTCTCTGGAAAGTGTAATTCCTTGGTCTCCCAGTTAATGGTAGGATTCTGAGCCTGCAGCCATGGTAGCCCTAGAATAATGGGAAAGTGGGGAGAAGAGATAAGCATAAAGGACAGTTTCTCTTGATGATCTTTACCCATAAGAACCCTCAAAGGCTCTGTTTCCTGATCCACTGGTCCAGAGGTCAGCAGGGAGCCATCCACAGTTTCCATCTGTACTGGAGTAGCCTTCTTCACTGAACGTATCCCCTGTTTCAGAGCAAAGGAGAAATCCATAAAATTTCCACTTGCCCCTGAGTCAATCATAGCAGAGCTAGACACCCAAGTTGAGTCAACCCAGAGTTTGATGGAAAGAAAGCAATGAGAATTGTTTTTCTTACAACTCAGCTGGGACACCGCTGAGGAAACTTGAAAAATGGCAGCGTTTACACAGTCAACGTCCTCAGAGGTAATGGAGTTTAAGTCCGAGAAATCAAGATCTGTTGCTGCAGATCTCTCTGGAGCCTGAGGCTCGGACCTGACAGATCCCCTCTCGCAACACTCACAGTGAATGAGTGCTGCAGTAGTCTTACGAGAACGGCTGGGGCAGTTTATAATGAAGTGCCCTGACTTACCACAATAGAAACATAGATTCTCCGTAAAACGATGTTCCTTGCGTGCATCACTAACCCGTCGTTGTAAAGAGTCTACCTGCATGGGTTCAGGTTCAGGTTCCCGTGTAATCCTACTCAAAGGTTCCTTAGCTGGAGAGGAAGGTAGGAAAAGGTTAGTGCGATTGCTTTCGAACCATCTCTCTTGCCTGCGTTCAGTCAGACGAGTATCAATACGGATGCAGTAGTTAATAAAATCACCTAACGCAGTGGAGGGTCGGCACGAGCAAGTTCATCCTTAATCAGTGGAGATAACCCCTTTCGAAAAATAGATTTTTTGGCAGAACTGTCCCAGGTGGTATCAAGGGCCCATCTCCTGAAATCCAAGGCATATTCAGCTACCGAGTGCTTACCTTGGCGCAAAGCTAACATGGCTGCTTCAGCTGTTGCACCTCGATTGGGGTCATCAAACACCTGCCCCATGGCTGAAATAAAATCATCAAGGTGATTCAAACAATCATCCTCAGTCTCAATCAGAGGGTTTGCCCACATCAAAGCCTTGTTGGTAAGCAACATAATTATAGTAAGCACCTTAGATCGTTCAGTGGGAAATTGTGAAGCATGTGCGGAAAAAAAAAGATTGCATTGATTAATAAATCCCCTGAATTTCTCACGTTCACCGCCAAAACGAAAAGGGGGCAACTTGGGAATCCCAGAACTCGGGGCTACGGCAGGAGCCTGGACTCGCCCTTCTAGAACCTCAATCCTGGCTCGCAAATCCTGGGCAGTCTGTCCAAACACTTGCAAATTGTGATTAGTGAGGTCCTGTAGATTTGTAAAACGGGTCTTTATATTCTGCAAATCTGCAAGGATATTATCAGTCACTCCGCAAAGTTCCTTTATGCGGGTCTCCATTTTCCAGATCTTTTAAGACAGGAGTACTGGAAGAAGAGGAAAGGAAAAAAAAAAAAAACAATAGTGTTTACCTGTGGTAACACTGCAGAGAGAAAAAAGAAATTAAGGGAACTGCTCACCTGGAATGGTTGTGAGAAGTCACAACCACTATCATCACAGAAGTTCAACCGGACATCTGATATCCACAGTTATAGCAGACAAAAAAGAGAAAAGAAAAAAAAAACAATAGTGTTTACCTGTGGTAACACTGCAGAAAAAAAAAACAATTAAGGGAATTGCTCACCTGGAATGGTTGTGAGAAGTCACAACCACTGTCATCACAGAAAGTACAACAGGACATCCGATATCCACAGTTACAGCAGACACAGCCTTTCCAGACCCAGCAGACACTAACGTTTGGCTTCAGAATCTTGTAATGTATGTAGTACAGTTCATATAGCGTCTTGTGCTTGGGTGCGATGAAAATACATGAGACACAGGTTTGATATAAAAAGTCTTGTATTACTTCATACAAGTTGGCAAAAATAGTCACACAGTTTGCAGACACAGAAGCAGGAGACACAGCAGGCCAGAGTAATCTAAGCTCAGCAATCACTCTCCACAACAGGTTCAGGATCTTCTTCTCTGTTACCGTAAGTCCATGCAAACGTGGGTCTTTCAAAGAGCAAGGTTCAGAGTCCACAAGTGCTTCAGAGTTCCTCAGTAGGAATAGCTGGAGTACAAGGTCCAAGGCTTCAGGGGTCAGATCACAGGTTCACTGCAGGCTAGATTCTGAAGCACTGATTGCTCAGCTGTGGCTGCTTAAGAAGCAAAAGGAGAGAATCAGGGCGGGAACATGCAAGCTGGAAACTCCATTTTGACTGAGGGCAAGATAGCTGCAGCAAGACAGAAAGTAAAATGGCTGACGAACAAACTGAGTTTCAGGAACATGTACACAGAACCTTACATCATCTTTAAAACAGTCTGCTGATGCTTACCACTAGCTGTTCGATAGTGGGACACCTCGTGTGCAACACTGGCAGCTGCAGATGGAGTGCTCGTGCGACTGTGCTCTGTCGATGAGCTTTCGCTTCTGGAGGATGAGGAGGGTCGAACGCCTACAGCCAACTGTTGCCTATACCGTAGGCTAGGCAGCACTGTCCTACCGCCGCTGTCCCCTGTGGACCCTGCATCCATCACATTAACTCAGTGCGCAGTGATGGACACGTAACGGCCCTGGCCATGGCTACTGGCCCATGCATCTGTTGTGAGGTGCACCTTTCCACTCACTGATTGCGTGCATGGCAATGCGGTCTTTCACATGCAGGTGGAGGGCAGGGATGGCTTTTCTAGAAAAGAAATGCTGACTGGGTAGGTCATAGCGTGGGACAGCGTAGGCCATGAGCTCTTGGAACGCTGCGCTTTCAATCAAATGGTAGGGCATCATCTCTAATGAGATCAGTTTGGCAATGTAGGTGTTCAAAGCCAGTGTATGCGGATGAGAGGATGATTACTTTCTTGTCCTACTCAGAGTGTCTGCTAGGGTGAGCTGTACTTGAGAGCTGCATATGGGTGAACTAGCAGAGGACATTGCGGACTGAGAGGGGGTTGGTGATGGTGATTGTGGTGGTGATGGCCTAGATTCAGTCTTTCGTTGGAAAAACATTGTGATTCCCTGACTGCTTTAGCCTTGCGACGACACCTCAACATTTATTGCTGGTGGTGTGCTAACTGGTGGGCTTACATTGAGGGGAGCGATGTTGCGTTGCTGGCTACCTTCAGTCGGAGCAGGTTCAAGTGTGCTACCTGAGGTTTTGTAGTCTAACCACGCTTTCAAGTGCATGGTGTTTAAATGTCTAAGTATGTAACTGGTATTCAAATTTCGGAGATTTTTCCCTCGGCTAAAGGTCCTTCCGCACTTCTTACAGATAACCTTTGCCTCATCAATAGGATTTTGGTCAAAAAAGTGCCACACTGCACTCTTCCTACTATGGGATAAATTTTCAGGGCTTGCACGCTGTTCTAATTTGACCGTCTGGCCAAGCTGTCCTGCAACTCTTTGTTTTTTTAACACGTTTTTGGACTGCTAAGGGCCTGCCAGATAACCGCTGCTGCGATGTCGATGCCTGCTGCGGATCCTCTTCCTCTTCTGAGCTATTGCCAGCGGCACCCTCTTCCCCCAATGGATGCCAATCCGGGTCAACAACTGGGTCATCGATCACCTCCTCTTCAATTTCATCTGCACCTTCCTCTGTGTCACCGTGTAAGGTGGTATAGTATGCGGGAAGGGGCACCTGAGTTTCATCTGGGTCAGTTTCTGGCCTAGTAGACTGCGAGGGCAATGTAGTACTCTGGGTGAGTGTACCAGCAGAATCATCTAGCAGTGGCTGTGCATCAGTGCATTCTATGTCATATTCATCTTGGACTGGGGAATTCAGGATTTCACTTGATAACCCAGGCATGGTATGTGAAAAGAGCTCCAGGGAGTAATCTGAAGTGTGGCCTGCCACATCCTTCACTTTTGGTGGTGGTAAAGGACACAAGGAAAGGTGTTGTTCCTGACCAGGAGCCTGCACTGACGACTCAGTGCTTGCAGTTTTTGAATCTTCAGAAGAGAAAGCGGTAGAGCTGGAGGCTGTTTCGGCAATGTAAGCCAAAACCTGTTCCTGATGCTCCGGCTTTAAATGCGGTTTACCTACTCCCAGAAAAGGGAGCCTTCCAGGCCTTCTGGAGCCAGATGATGACGCAGACGCAACACCTCCTGCCTTAGGTGCTATTGTGCTTTCGGCACTACTAGCAGATGCACCACCACCACCATCAGTACCAGCTGGCCACCCCGCCCACGTTCGTGGCCTCTTCCACCATACTTCCTCATGTTTGTGAAAATGTACCCAAAGTACCAGCAGATATATGGTACTATATCAGAAGTGGACAGTTGTATACGGTGTAGGGGAATATTTAAATCTCCGTATAGATTTCCGGAGTCACACACAAAAGCTCACTCAGTATGGATTAGACCAAAATACAAAAAGCAGAAAAACAGTACTGTATCAGAAACGTACAGCTGTATACAGTGTAGCGGAAAATTTAAATCTCTGTATATATTTCCATAGTCACACACAGACGCTCTCTCAGTATGGATTTGACCGTAATAAAAACAGCAGAAATATGGTACTGTATCAGAAGCGGACAGCTGTATACAGTGTAGGGGAAAATTTCATTCTCTGTACATATTTCCGGAGTGACACACAGACGCTCACTCAGTATGGATTTGACCGTAATACAAAAGGCAGAAAAAAGGTACTCTATCAGAAGATACCAGGTGTATATAGTGTAGAGTAAAATTTAAATCTCCGTATGTATTTCTGGAGTGACACACAGACGCTCACTCAGTATGTATTTGACCGTAATACAAAAGGCAGAAAAACGGTACTGTACCAGAAGATACCAGCTGTATACAGTGAAGGGGAAAATTTAAATCTCCGTATATATTTCCAGAGTCACACACAGACGCTCTCTCAGTATGGATTTGACCGTACTACAAAAGGCAGAAAAAAGGTACTGTATCAGAAGATACTAGGTGTATACAGTGTAGGGGAAAATTTAAATCTCTGTATATATTTCCGGAGTAACACACAGACTCTCACTCAGAATGGATTTGACCGTAATACAAAAGGCAGAAAAAAGGTACTGTAGCAGAAGATACCAGGTGTATATAGTGTAGGGGAAAATTTAAATCTATGTATATATTTCTGGAGTAACACACAGACTCTCACTCAGTATGGATTTGACCACAATACAAAAGGCAGAAAAAAGGTACTGTATCAGAAGATACCAGGTGTATATAGTGTAGGGGAAAATTTAAATCTCCGTATATATTTCCGGAGTCACACACAGATGCTCACTCAGTATGTATTTGACCGTAATACAAAAGGCAGAAAAAAGGTACTGTATCAGAAGATACCAGGAGTATATAGAGTAGGGAAAAATTTATTCTCCATATATATTTCCGGAGTTACACACAGACGCTCACTCAGTATGGATTTGACCGTAATACAAAAGGCAGAAAAAAGGTACTGTATCAGAAGATACCAGGTGTATATAGTGTAGGGGAAAATTTATATCTCCGTATATATTTCTGAGTCACACACAGATGCTCACTCAGTTTGGATTTGACCGTAATACAAAAGGCAGAAAAACAGTACTGTATCAGAAGATACCAGCTGTATACGGTGAAGGTGAAAATTTATATCTCAGTATATATTTCCGGAGTCACACACAGACGCTCACTCAGTATGGATTAGAACAGAATACAAAAAGCAGAAAAACGGTACTGTATCAGATGTGTACAGCTGTATACAGTGTAGGGGAAAATTGAAATCTCTGTATATATTTCTGGAGTCACACACAGATAATCAGCATGTATTTGTCCGTGATACCAGCGGGTACACGGTAGTGTGTCAGGAGCGTACAGCTCCATACGGTGTGGGAAAAAATGAACGCTCGGTAACTGTGCAGAAAAAAAGACTAAAAGTATTAGTGCTATGTAAAAAGCAGTCTGCACAGCAGTGTACACACATCGATACAGCTATCAAGCAGCCTAAAAACCAGCGCTGCTGCTATGACGCCCCCCAAAGCAAGCCAATCACTGCAATGCCCTTCTCTAAGATGGTGGTGGACGCTGCACATGTCATCTCGTTGCCCACAGTATACGTCCTTGCTCATTGGCTGAAAAAAGGCGCCTGCAAGCATTATGGGAAAACCGACTTTGTTGCTCGTTTTGCCGAACACATGGCTGACTTCACGCTATGGTCGGGTTTCGCTCGGCGAAACCCGACTTTGGCGAAAGTCGGCGACTTATGAATCTGACTGACCTGTTTCGCTCAACTCTAATCAAGAACAAAAAATGTGTTAGTCAGTAATGGTTTTTTTTAACCAAGCATAGGGGAAAAATTTAATCACTCAATTCTGAGGGAAAAAATTATGGAATCACACTGTAAATTTTCACTCCCAAAACTAACACCTGCATCAAATTAGATTTGCTCATTCGTCTGCATCTAAACATGAGTGGTCACACCTTGGAGAGCTGTTGCACCAACTAAACTGACATGAATCATGGCTCCAACACAAGAGATGTCATTTGAAACAAAGGAGAGGATTATCAAACTCTTAAAAGAGGGTAAATCATTACGCAATGTTGCGAAAGATGTTGGTTGTTCACAGTCAGCTGTGTCTAAAATCTGGACAAACAACATTGGAAGGTTGTTAAAGGCAGACATACTGATAGACCAAGGAAGACATCAAAGCGTCAAGACCTGAAACTTAAAGCAATATGTCTCCAAAACAGGAAATGCACAACAAAACAAATGAGGAATGAATGGGTGGAAACTGGAGTCTGTGACCGAACTGTAAGAAACCGCCTAAAGAAAATGGGATTTACATACAGAAAAGCTAAACAAAAGCCATCATTAACACCTAAACAGAAAAAAACATGGTTACAGTGGGCTAAGGAAAAGCAATCGTGGACTGTGGATGACTGGATGAAAGTCATATTCAGTGATGAATCGCGTATCTGCATTGGGCAAGGTGATGATGCTGGAACTTTTGTTTGGTGCCGTTCCAATGAGATTTATAAAGATGACTGCCTGAAGAGAACATGCAAATTTCCAGTCAATGATGATATGGGGCTGCATGTCAGGTAAAGGCACTGGGGAGATGGCTGCCATTACATCTTCAATAAATGCAAAAGTTTATGTCGATATTTTGGACACTTTTTTTATCCCATCAATTGAAAGGATGTTTGGGGATGATAAAATCATTTTTCAAGATGATAATGCATCCTGCCATAGAGCAAAAACTGGGATAGCATTCCTTGAAAAAAGACACATAAGTTCAATGTCAAGTCCTTCAAGTAGTCCGGATCTCAATCCAATTGAAAACATACTGATAGGGAATCTAGATTGTGAGCCCCATCGGGGACAGCGACAATAATGTGTGCAAAACTGTAAAGCGCTGCGGAATCTGTTAGCGCTATATAAAAATAAAGATTATATTATTATATATTTGGTGGAAGTTGAAGAAAATGGTCCATGACAAGGCTCCAACCTGCAAAGCTGATCTGGCAACAGCAATCAGAGAAACTTGGAGTCAGATTGATGAAGAGTACTATTTGACACTCATTAAGTCCATGCCTCAGAGACTGCAAGCTGTTGTAAAAGCCAGAGGTGGTGCAACAAAATACTAGTGATGTGTTGGAGTGTTTTTTTGTTTGTTTGTTTTTCATGATTGCATAACTTTTTCCCTCAGAATTGAGTGATTCCATAATTTTTCCCCTATGATTGATTAAAAACTAACCATTACTGACTAAGGCCTCTTTCACACATCAGTTTTTTGCCGTCAGGCGCTATCCTGCGTCACGCTGGAGCGCCGGATCCGGTTTTATTATGTAAAAACGGATGAGAAGGATCCGGTTTTCGGCGCAATCCGTCTAGCAAATCCAGCCGAAAAACGGATCCGTCTAATCTGTTTCATCCGTTTTTTTATCCGTGTTTCAACGGATTTCGAAGGATCGACGGATCCGGTTTTTTAAAACGCCCCTTGGGGGCTTCCAAATGTGATTGGCTACTGAAAACCTATATATACAGTGTTCCTACAGCCCATCTTTGACAGGTTGTAGAGGAGCAAGTGCAGGTTGGAGAGAAGAGCAAGTGGCTGGTGAAGATGTATGTCGTGATAGGAAACATTCTGAAGAATTTGGTGGATTTCACAGTGGAGGCGAATCGTCTGAAAGTGATTGTTCTGGAGAAGGAGAGAAAGAGACAGCAACGCATCATGCGTCAGCGGCGATGACGTTTCTGGATCCACCCCATCACAGCCCAGAGAATGACGTGTGGGGTGTATTCTACACTATACGTGGAACTACGAGGAAACCCTCAGAAATTTTTCAAATATGTTAGGATGAAAATGGAGACCTTTGATTTCTTGGTGGAGCGCATTGGAGACCTGATAAGAAGATCTGACACGTATTGCCGCTTCTCCATTTCACCGGCGGAGCGTCTGATGTTGACTCTTCGGTAAGCCATATTTATTGGATCTGCTTGCTTCAAAGCACACTTGTCCTGGAATGTTGTTGCTGGTAGTTAGTATACGGCCTTCTGACTCAGCTTTACCAATTGGAGATACTATAAAAATATTTTTTTTTACAGTATCTCCAATTGTTATAGCTGAGTACTGGTATGTAATGCTGCGATTTGAAACTAATTTTTTTTTTTTTTATTCACAGATTCCTGGCAACTGGAGAATCTCTTTCCTCACTCCATTTCCAGTACAGACTTGGGATTTCCACCGTCTCTGGAATTGTGAAGCACACATGCCGTGCATTGTGGGACTCTCTAGTTGCGGAATTTCTACCAGAGCCCACAACTGAGAGTTGGATTGAATTTGCTGAAAAGTTTGAACAAATATGTCAGTTTCCTAATTGCCTGGGCGCTGTGGATGGGAAACATATCCGGATTGTCAAGCCAGCAGGATCTGGATCAGAATTTTTTAATTACAAAAAATATTTTTCAATTGTCCTAATGGCCATCGCTGATGCAGAGTACAAATTTATTGCTGTAGATATTGGGGCCTATGGCCGCTCCAATGACTCTCAAGTGTTCAAACTGTCATCAATGGGCCGTCAGCTGTATGAAAACACCTTCAAGTTCCCACCCCCTAGACCGCTGCCTCAAACATCTGGTCCACCTATGCCTTTTGTTTGTGTAGGGGATGAAGCCTTCCAGCTGTCAGAACACCTGCTGAATCCGTACTCCAGCAGAGGATTGACACCGACAAAAAGAATTTTCAATTACAGCCTCACAAGAGCCAGAAGAATGGTGAAGTGCGCTTTTGGGATTCTGACAGCCAAATGGCGTGTTCTATTAACTGCGATCAACCTAAAGACTGAAACTGTGGACGAGGTAATCAAAGCTTGTGTGGTTCTACACAATTTTGTTATCAGCAAGGGACAGATTTCCATTGAGGATCACTCTGAAGAAACCACCTTGCATGATTACCAGAACATTACCAATAGAAGTTCTGTGACTGTTTCCCGAATGAGGGACAAATTTGCTGAATACTTTATGTCCCCTGAAGGAAGACTAGACTGGCAGGATGACAGAGTTTAATAAATTGCTCTGTTACCTTTGTACCTTGTGAACCCACAGTATACCTTTGCAAACCAAAGTTGTCTACCTTGTTGTGGTTTATGTACAGCAGTGGTCCCCAACCTTTTTTGCACCAGAGACCGGCTTCAAGAAAGAACATTCTTCCATGGCCCGGAAGGGCGGGGATGGAGGTGTGGCAGGGGTGGGGCTTTGGTCATAAGGGGGCGAGGCTATGGACGGGGTTGTAGTTTAGTAGTAGTGCATACTCATCATTTAATTATAACATTTATAATGTGAATGTGACTCCCTTGTATACAAGACTCTGCTCCCACCCTTGTATACAAGGCTCCGCTCCCACCCTTGTATGCATGGCTCCGCTCCCACCCTTGTTTATATGGCTCCGCTCCCACCCTCCCATCCTGTATACATGGCTCCGTTCCCAACCTCCCATCCTGTGTATATGGCTCCGCTCCCACCCTCCTATCCTTGTATACATGGCTCCGCTCCACCCTCCCATCCTTGTATACATGGCTCCGCTCACCCTCCCATCCTTGTATACATGGCTCCGCTCCACTCTCCCATCCTTGTATACATGGCTCTGCTCCCACCCTCCCATCCTTGTATACATGGCTCCGCTCCCACTCTCCCATCCTGTATACATGGCTCCGCTCCCAACCTCCCATCCTGTATATATGGCTCCGCTCCCACCCTCCCATCCTGTATATATGGTTCCGCTCCCACCCTCCCATCCTGTATACATGGCTTCGCTCCCACCCTCCCATCCTGTATATATGGCTCCGCTCCCCCCTCCCATCCTGTATACATGGCTCCGCTCCCACCCTCCCATCCTTGTATACATGGCTCCGCTCCCACTCTCCCATCCTGTATACATGGCTCCGCTCCCAACCTCCCATCCTGTATATATGGCTCCGCTCCCACCCTCCCATCCTGTATATATGGTTCCGCTCCCACCCTCCCATCCTGTATACATGGCTTCGCTCCCACCCTCCCATCCTGTATATATGGCTCCGCTCCCACCCTCCCATCCTGTATGCATGGCTCCGCTCCCAACCTCCCATCCTGTATATATGGCTCCGCTCCCCCCTCCCATCCTGTATACATGGCTCCGCTCCCACCCTCCCATCCTGTATATATGGCTCCGCTCCCACCCTCCCACCCTTGTTTATATGGCTCTGCTCCCACCCTCCATCCTGTATATACGGCTCCGCTCCCCCCTCCCATCCTGTATACATGGCTCCGCTCCCACCCTCCCATCCTTGTATATATGGCTCCGCTCCCACCCTCCCATCCTGTATATATGGCTCCGCTCCCACCCTCCCATCCTGTATACACGGCTCCGCTCCCAACCTCCCATCCTGTATACATGCCTCCGCTCCACCCTCCCATCCTGTATACAAGGCTCCGCTCCCACCCTCCCATCCTGTATACATGGCTCCGCTCCCCCTCCCATCCTGTATACATGGCTCTGCTCCCCCCTCCCATCCTGTATACATGGCTCCGCTCCCCCTCCCATCCTGTATACATGGCTCCGCTCCCCCCTCCCATCCTATATACATGGCTCCGCTGGGCTCCCCCGTCCTCCCCCATACTTACCCTCCTCGCTCCGTCGCTGCAGGTCCCTTGCATCCCTGTCGGCCGCGGCAGCTTCCTCCTGTGCGCAGCGGTGACGTAATACCGTTCATTAAGGGCATGAATATGGATGCCACGCCTATGGGAGTGGCGTCACGTCCATATTCATTACCTTAATGAGCGGTATACGTCACCGCTGCACACAGGAAGAAGCTGCCGTGGCCGACAGGGATGCAAGGGACCTGCAGCGACGGAAGGTGAGTATCGATGTCTTGAAGCCGGCGGCTGTAGCTGTCACTACAGTGCTACAGCCGTCGGCTCCAAGTTTGTACAGCGTTCTGTGCCGTGGCTTCGCGGCCCGGCAACAGAACTGCTACGGTCCGGTAATGGGCCGCGGACCGGCAGTTTGGGACCCCTGATGTACAGTATTTTACCTTTTGGCCAAAGTTGTGTCCCTGGTTGTGTATTACCCAAAGTATTTCACCTTTTAACCAAAGTTGGGTACCTTGTTTGGGATTACCTAACAATGTACAGAACTTTGGGTAACAGGTGAAATACTTTGGGTATTACACAACCAGGGACACAACTTTGGCCAAAAGGTAAAATAAGTTTACTTTTCCCCCAAAGTTATGTACCTGGTTTTGTATACCCAATACATTTTACCTTTATTGTACCTTAGAAATAAATGACAGACAACAATTTTAATCAAACAATTTTATATTTATTGTGTGAAAATGTTTACTAACATACTTTTTTCAATGTGAAATAAATCTTTATTACCTTTTTTTTTCAATGTGAAATAAATCTTTATTAACTTTTTTTTCAATGTGAAATATTTTTTTTTCTACGTCAAAGAAATTAAGGCATGTTTTCTATTAAAGAAAATTTTACAACCATATAAAATTTTTTATTTACACATATTCACAAATTTGTGTAGTGTGGGGTGGAGATACTACTGGAGGGGCTGCGGGACACTTCGACAGTGGGAGTGTGGAGAGTGGACTGGGATGGTGGTGGGGAAGGATCAGGTAAAAGAGGTGAAGGGTGGGAAAAAGAAATGAAACGGGTGGAGAGGTGGGAGGCAGAACAGGTGGGTGGTGGAGAGGAGGATTGGGCAGGGAGTAGAGGAGTAGATGTGGTTGGGAACTGGTACGGGGAAGGAGGTTGGTACGGGGAAGGATGTTGGTACGGGGCAGGTTGCTGGAAGTGGGGAGGTTGCTGGAAGTGGGGAGGTTGCTGGTACAGGGGAGGTTGCTGGTACTGGGGAGGAGGGGGAGGAGGGACAGTGGCTGGAGGGGGGCAGGTGTGGGAGGAATGACTGGGGTGGGTGTAGGAGGTTGGGAGGTAACCTGCGCTAGTGCAGCGTGGCAAGTATGCATTACATGCATCTGCTGGCTAGGAGATAGCGTATCCATGCGCTCGGTTACAGACCGGAAAAAAACTGTGGTTTGGCGAACTTCTTGCTTTTGAATGCATGGTTTGCAGAAGTGTCTTAACCTTCAGAATGCTGGAGTTGTGCTGATTAAAGCCTGCAGCCATTTGCTCTGACAAGAGTTTGAGACAGTTCTGGAAAGATCCATTAAGATGCAAGAATTTGGCCGCATAGTTCCTTTCCTGACCCCTCTGCCACAGCCGCCCAGTAGCCACAGGTGTACTAGAGGTGGCAGTGGCAGAAGGGTGGGGTAAAGGGAAATCTATATCCTGACTAGTGTTGAGCGATACTTTCCGATATCCAAAAATATCGGATCGGAATGGTATCGCCGATATCACTAAAATATCGGCGATACCCGATACCGATACCGGAAGTCCCATGTAAGTCTATGGGAACAAAATATCGCAACTAAAAAAACCCTTTCTTTCATTGTAAACACAAAATATACACACATAGAATACATATATATATATACATGTCATTGTGACATATATATATACATATATGTATAGTTTATACACTTCTACATAGTAAAATAGCCTCTGATTCAATTGCCGGGTAAAGCCGGCTTCTGTGAAAAGACAGAAGCACCCGACATGAAATGACACTTGGTGTACATAGGGTTAACCATGTCTTTTCATGTCGTTTGCTATCTGATTTGCACAAACAATTACATCAGTCTATGTGTGCAAAATTTCACACCTGTAGGGGTTAATTAAAGTTGTAAATTCGTTGTTAAAAAAACGGACTTTTTTGCTACGAATTTACACCTTTAATTAACCCCTACAGGTGTGAAATTTTGCACACATAGACTGATGTAATTGTTTGTGCAAATCAGATAGCAAAGGACATGGTTAACCCTATGTACACCAAGTGTCATTTCATGTCGGGTTCTGCATTTTCACAAAAGCCGGCAATTGAATTAGCGGCTATTATACTATGTAGAAGTGTATGAACTATAAATATAAATATATATATATATATATATATGTGTCACAAATTTAATGACATGTATATATATATATATGAGGTGTAAAATTGTTTAAAAAAAAATGCGTGGGCTCCCGCCCTATTTTCGCAACCAGACAGACAAAGCCAGCGAATGGGGGCAGATAATAATAGCCCAGAGAGAGACCATTATTTTTGGCCCCCCCCTGGCTACTAACATCTGCCCCCAGACACCCCAGAAAAGACAAATCTATAATTAGATTCGCCCTTTCTGGCACTTTGCCCGTCTATTCCCATTGCCCTGTAGCGGTGGCGAATGGGTTAATATGGGGTTAAAGCCACCTTGCAATTGAAAGGTGACCTTAAGCCAGGTTAATAATTGAGAGCTGTCAATTAGACAACTATCAATTATTAATCCTATTGCATGAAATAAAAATAAAACACACACACTTTAATTAAAAATCATTTTAATGAAATAAAGACACATGTTTTTGACCATCTTTTATTTGACTGCAAAAACCATTTCCTGTAATAAAAATAAAATAAAAAAGCAAAATTATTCTTACCTATCCCATGCACAGTCAGGTCCCACGGTGTAATCCTTCAGAAAGGGTTAATGTTTACTGCAGGGACCGCAGCTAATGCTGCAGCCTCACAGTAAACCCCCAAATGAATGAGTTCCTCTCCTGGCTGACAGGAGAGGAAGTGGAAAGCTTAATTGATTGCTTTCCACTTTCACTTCAGGTCAGCCAGGGACACAATCAGTGACGTCAGAGGGAACTGATTAACAAAAATAGGGGTTCCCTTCGAAAAAAAAATGGCGTCGGGTCCCCCCTATTTTTGTTAACCAGCCTGATGAAGCAGACTGCTGAGCAGTGGCGTACCGTGAATGAAGCAGACCAAGCAGCTGCTATGGGGCCCGGACAGGTGAGGGGGCCCTCGACGGTCGGGTAGCTGTGCTGACACAGTACTACCAGGGGGTCGGCGGGGGAGGGGGAGCGCAGCTCTTCTATATACTCACCCCTCCTGGTGCGGTCTCTGCAGCCCCTGCTCTTCTCCCACGGTCTCCGACGCCTGTGTTCAGCGGTCAGGTGTTACCGCTCATTACAGTCATGAATACGCACATATTCATGACTTTAATGAGCTGTCCCGCGTGACAGCTGAACACTGGCGGCGGAGACCGTGGGAGAAGAGCAGGGGCTGCACAGACCGCGCCGGCGGAAGGGTGAGTATAAGGGATATTTACCTGTCCCGTTCCACCGTTGCTCGCGTCCTCTTGCTGCAATGTTCAGGTCAGAGGGCGCGATGATGTCGTTAGTGCGCGCCGCGCCCTCTGCCTGATCATTCACTGCTGGAGGACCCCGAAGACAGCGGCACTCAGCAGTGGAGAGAGGACAGGTAAATATCTCAGGTGCCGGGGCCCTGAGCGAGCGGTGACATCGGCACCTGGTGTCACCCCCTGCTCAGGACACCGGCACCTGGCCCCCAGCGACGAAAGGTGAGTATGTCTTTTTTTTTTTTGGTTGCAGCAGCTGCGGCAGCATAAGGGCCTATACTATGGAGCATCTATGGGGGCACAATCTATGGGGGCATAATACATTTTTTTGTTTAATGTGTCCCCTCACTGTGCTGGCACTTTACATTTACAATGGCTCTGGGTTTTTTTTGTTGGGGGGGGCCCATTCAGACTTTTGCTATGGGGCCCCATGATTTCTATGTACGCCCCTGCTGCTGAGGCATGGTATTTAAGGCTGTTAAGGAGCCAATATCCATGGACCTTGCCAGCAGCGTCGGACTGGAGTACCTTGGGCCCACCAGAGAAAAAATATTCTTGGGGCCCACCATCATACTTCCCAACCTTTGACGAAGGGAAAGAGGGACAAAGGCTATGGCACGCTGTGCCTGCTGCAGCAAATTTTAGGCCATGCCACGTTGCACCACAGACTGTCCAGGAGTTGGTGGATGCTTTAGTCCAGGTGTGGGAGGAGATCCCTCAGGAGACCATCCGTCGCGCTCATCAGGAGCATGGCCAGAAGTTGTAGTGAGGTCATACAGCATACCTCCCAAATTTTGAAGACAGGAAAGAGGATTAAAGGCTGCGGCGCGCGTAGGGCGTCAGTGCAAATTTTAGGCCACGCCCAGACCACACCCATTTAACAGCTAATCACACCCATATCCTGGCCCCAAGCGTACCCATTTAGCACTGCTGATCACACTGACTGGTAATGAGGGCACAGTGGCTGGTACTGAGGAAAAGAAAGAAAGAGCAGCGAGAGAGAAAGAACAAACAGAGAAAGAAAGAGAGGAAAGAAAGAAAAGAGAGAGAGAAAGAAAGAACAGAGAGAAAAAAGAACAGAGAGCGAGAAAGAAAGAACAGAGAGCGAGAAAGACTAGAGAGAGAAAGAAAGACTAGAGAGAGAGCCAGAGGCGTAGCTAGGGTTTTGGTTTAGTGGGGGCGAAACTTCTGAGTGGGCCCCTAATCAGAGAACCTCAGCAAATGACCGCGCTGTTGCCAAAAATAATCTATATATAAAAAGACCAATATTGATATTACCGCCATATGGTCTGTGGTAAATAATACCAGTCCTACAGAACATATAATAGATTACAGCACAGGTACAGATAATGACTTACCGCTGATGTTCTTTCTAATGGAATTGTTCACTTTTCATTTCTTTTCCATCTGGCCCAGACCGACATGACGACTTCTCCAGCCAGGACTCGACTGCAGAGATTACAACAAAGACACATTTCACTTCTCATATTTTTAGCACTGTCTTGGTCACCAATTGGACTATTCTCAACCTGCACAAACTCCTCATCCTGCTGATACCCCAATACTGAGCCGCTGCTGCCCTATGTGTCCCTATTTCTGCACCTGATACCCCAATACTGAGCCGCTGCTGCCATATGTGTCCCTATTACTGCACCTGATACCCCAATACTGAGCCGCTGCTGCCGTATGTGTCCCTATTACTGCACCTGATACCCCAATACTGAGCCGCTGCTGCCGTATGTGTCCCTATTACTACACGTGATACCCCAATACTGAGCTGCTGCTGCTCCCGTATGTGTCCCTATTACTGCACCTGCTGTGTGGTTCTGTGTGACCTCTAAATTTTAAAGCACCCCTCTAGAATATAGTAATGCCGGGTGCAAGTGCCCTAGAAAACAGTGACCACATTTTGTCCCCTAGACTGTAATAATGCCCTGTGTGCCCCTTTGACAGTCACAGTAACCCGAGTTCCCCTATAACAATAAGTGTCCACTTTACATTTAATAATGTCCCAAGTCTCCCCCTGTACATCTCCCCTATACACAGAATAATGCCCCTCACTGGATATATACTGACCCCTTAATGTCCCCAAACTATTTAATGGGTCCAACACTGTATGATGGCCCCTAGATAGCATCCATACAGCATAATACACCAGATAGTCCTCAATATAGTATAATGCACCCCCATAGGCAGCCTCTATATTATAATAAACCCCCATAGGCAGAGTCTATATTATAATGCACCACCATAGGCAGCCGCTATATTATAATGCACCCCCATAGGCAGCCTCTGTAGTATAATGCATCCCCATAGGGAGTCTCTGTAGTATAATGCACCCCAATATGGAGCCTCTGTAGTATAATGCAGCCCCCATATACATCCTCTGTAGTATATTGCACCCCCCATATACAACCTCTGTAGTATAATGCACCCCCATTAAAAAAAAAAAAAAAAACAATACTCACCTCCCGGCTCCTGTGCTGCTCACTGTTCTCCCTCTCAGCGTCTGACAGCGGGCGCCGGCAGGTGATGTCATCGCGCCCGCTGTCAGACGCTGAGAGGGGGATTATGGGAGAGAAGGAGCGCTCGCTCCTTCTCTCTCTATGCGGTCAGCTGTATCGGCTGGATGCCGATACAGCTGACCCTCCGATGACGGGTGGGGGGCCCACTGCTGGCACCGGGCCCCCCCAATGCCTGTTCAGGCCCCATAGCTACTGGGCGGCAGAGCAGGAAGATCGATTCTCCCTGCTCTGCCGCAGAATGTAACTGTATCGGCGTGCTGTGCACGCCGATACAGTTACTGTAGCGTAGCTCCGGGTGGGCCCCCTCAGAGCGCGGGGCCCGGGGCCACCGCCCCCTCTGCCCCGCGACCTATCCTTTCAAATCAGGGCCCACCACGCAGGAGCTGGGGCCCACCGGAGGTTTCTCCGGTGGCTCAGTCCGACCCTGCTTGCCAGCCTGATAATACCAGGCCACAGCAGTCTGCTTATCTTTGCTGGTTAACAAAAATAGGGGATCCCGTCGAAAAAATTTGGCGTGGGATCCCCCCTATTTTTGTTAACCAGCCGGATGAAGCAGACTGCTGAGGCCTGGTTTTTCAGGCTGGTAAGTAGCCAAGATCCATGGACCTTGCCAGCCTGATAATACCAGGCCACAGCAGTCTGCATATCTTGGCTGGTTAACAAAAATAGGGGATCCCCTCGAAAAAAAATTGGCGTGGGGTCCCCCCTATTTTTGTTAACCAGCCAGATGAAGCAGACCGCTGAGGCCTGGTTTTTCAGGCTGGTAAGGATCCAATATCCATGGACCTTGCCAGCCTGATAATACCAGGCCACAGCAGTCTGCTTAGCTTGGCTGGTTAACAAAAATAGGGGATCCCCTCGAAAAAAAAACGGTGTAGGGGTCCCCCTATTTTTGTTAACCAGCCAAGTAAAATGCAGACTGCTGCGGCCTGGTATTAACACTAGGACTACTGGACTCGTGACCCCGCCTAGAACTACTGAAAGGAGTCATTTTGACTCCTTGCTTGTTTTCGTTTATTTTTAGAGTTTCATTTGTGGTTATTTATTAATAATTATATTTTTTGTAATGTATTATTATTGTGAGATCCAACAGTAATGCTTTTGATTGTTTTTTTTCTGCTTTTCTTATTTTTCTACAGAAAATAACAATAATTATAATAGACGTTTTTCAAACATTTTTTTTTATTCAAGTGCACACATATAAACAACAACTGAAGAACAAAAAGCAGAGAAAATGTAGGTGGAGGAGCATAAAAATAAAAATATGGCGCAGAATTCACCTTCTAAACATTTGGTGTTTCGCATTTTATGCATTGCCTTTGATTTATGGCAGTACATTGCCCACATAAAGACTTACCACAAGTCTTACAATTGCCGACAGATCTATTTTTCTTGCACTTTTCTTTGATCTGGCAAAATTTTGTTTGAACCATCACTTCTGAGCATGTAGAAACTTGGGACGTGGAACCCTTTTCCCTATCTGTGACATAAGGACCACTCAACTCTCTCACAAGCGTTTGCAAAAATGCCTTGCGTGACATTTTTTGGTGGGTTATCTCATTGAATATTATCCATGCATTTATACCCGCAAAGTCTAAGGCATTTTCAAATGCATGAACAGGCCATCTCCTTGTGCATGTTCGTGTGGTATATTTTCGTGCCATCTGATCCACTACATCTACTCCATATTTTGTTTCATTGTAAAACTTTACCGTTTCTGGAGTTTTTTTAGCGGAATCAGACGCAACAACAACATCTGGATGGACGGAACTCAAAATGACAACATTTTTGTTGGGCTTTCCTTGATATACTGTAAGTGTAAAATTGTCTTCATTTCTAAACACTTTAGTGTTGTACAATTCCTCTTTCATGGATTTTATTTCTTTAGGCACTTCTCGCCTTATCTTGTTCAGTGTTCCCACGATGGTTGTTCCTTTGCTTTTTAGCTGTTTAGCTAATTTTACTGAAGTAAAATAATTATCGGTTGTAACATTGCGACCTTTTTTCAAAAACGGGTCCAATAACTTCATTACCACATGGTCAGCTAAACGGTCCTCAGCACGGCGTGTGTCATCTTTGCATAGATAAGGGAAGCCATTTGCCAGATATTTGCTCTCCTTATCAACAGCTAGCCAATATTTGTGGCCATATTTATCTGGTTTGGAAGGCACGTACTGCGTGAATGGACACCTAGTTTTGCTTGGGAAAAGTTGCTCATCCACCGTTATGTATGGGCCAGGTTTGTAACACGCAATACAATTTTCAATAAACCTGTCCCACACAGTAGAAAATAGAGCAAACTTGTCCGTTTGCAGTCTCTCCGATCGAGTAGATTTCTCATCAAATCTGAGAAACCTCATAATTTCAACAAAGCGGTCCCTAGACATTGTCGCTTTGCAAAACGGTATTCCCCAGTCATTACACCAAATACTGCTAATCGAGTGACGGTTCGTGCCAGATATTCCACGAGCATAGAATATCGCAATGAATGCATCTAGCTCCTCATCAGATAGAGTAAACTGTAAATTATTGTTCCTGCATGCTTCTGCAAGCGTACAGTTCTTTATATGTGTCAATATATATGAATCAAAAATTAGCATAAGATAAGAGCCTAGAGTAAACAAGCTATTTTGTTCAGCATTACACAGTAATACAAGCAGGTAAAACACAAGGAAAATGTGAAAAGTTGACATGTAAATTGAACTACATCTATATGAACATCAGGGTAAATAAGACAGAGTGAAAAAATTATGCACAAAACTTTATAGCAACATTTAGTGACAAAAGGACCTCAAAATATAGTAGGGAGTCAAAATGACTCCCTTCAGTAGTTCTTGGTAAATTTTGAAAAAAACGCGCAAATTTTTCACCAAAATTATTTATTCTCACAAAATCTTTTTTACATCATATTTGAGGAAAAGTCACCGAGTTTCAAGCCGGAATTCTGAAAAATGTAGTCACAGAAGAGAAATAAAAAACGAAAGGAGTCAAAATGACTCCATCAGTAGTTCTAGTGTTAAAAGACTGTCAAGGCCCATGGATTTTGGCCCTCAACAGCCTGATAATACCAGGCTACAGCAGCCCCACATTTGGCGCATCAAAAGATGTGCCAATTGTGGCACTTTACCCGGCTCTTCCCACTGCCCTGTAGCGGTGGCAAGTGGGGTAATAAGGGGTTAATGTCACCGTTGATTGCACGGTGACAATAAGCCCGGTTAATAATGGATAGGCGTCAATAAGACACCGATCCATTATTAATCCCAAAGTTTTTAAATGTATAAAAAAAAGACAAAGCAAGAAAAAAGTCTTTTAATGAAATAAAAGAGACAACACAGTTTTCATTTCTTTTATTATACTCTCATTCCTGCGACGCCATCGATCTCCTGTAAAAAAAGGAAAAAAACAAACCAACAGTATACCACCTGTCCGACGCAGTCCATAGTAACGACTGTCCCACGACGATCCAGCTCTGCTACATCGGAATGACAGGCAGAGGCTGTCATCCCGGCGCAGCACAGCTGATTACCTGCTTCCCCAGCGGTGACGTCATCGGACTGACTGCTTTACGGCCGGGATTACCCAGCAGTCACTGCAGTTATCGCGAGAAACTGCATGTGACCGCCGGGGAAAGATGATGGCGGCCATCAAGCAGTCCAGGCCGTGACCGCCGGAGATCTTCTGCCAGGTAAGTGCCGCTGACTCCTGACAGACCCGACCGACGGATACTGACAGTGACAGTGACAATTCCGATTCCGGTATCCGATAAGACGACAATATCGGAACTCGGAATCGAAAGTCCGATACAGCTAATATCGGTCGATACCCGATATTTGCAGTATCGTATCGCTCAACACTAATCCTGACCAGTAGCCTCATGCAATGCACTCGGCCACGATGCTCCAGCTCTGGTGGAGGGGACAGAGGGCTCACGTGTCTGGGAAGGTGCGGATGGGCCGGGGAGGTCGAAGTGTCCCTCGGTGGCGGACTCCTTAGGGATCACTCTAGAAGGGTCCAACTCTGCAGGCTCCCGAGTGCTGGTCACCGTTCTGTGGAATAAAGAGAAAAAAATACAATTAATATACTGATATTGAATGGCGCTGGCTGAAAAAAAAATTAGACATGTTAACATTTTTTTTACATGGGGTGTGTAATATTTACCTTCTGGTGACCATTGTTGCCCGGAGGAACGACAGGGCTCGTGCGTACTTGTACTTGCTCCTGCGTCCTCCAGATCCACTTGGGGCCCGCATCTCCTTGTTGAACTCCTTCTTGAAGCGATCCCTCACAGACCGCCACTGCTTCACAATTCTCTCCCCTGAAACGAGAAAGCACAAATTGGTTAGTATACAACATCAGTGTTTGTTTCCCAAACTCCAGTCATCACGGCCCCCACGGGTTATGTTTTCAGGATTTCCATAGTGTTGCACAAAAGGAAATCCTGAAAACATGACCTGTGAGAGCCACGAGGACTGGAGTTTGGGAAACACTGCTTTACGTCCAGCAACCTGAACTGTATATACTCACAATGTTCAATCTGGGCTCGAGCATCGAGGTCCTCCCAGCGGTCCACGAGTTGTGAACAGATTTCCTCCCAGAGCCGACAGGTCGCGATGAGATCAGCATGGCGGCGGTCCCCCATGTTCCACAGCGGCTCCCTTTCTCTGACCAGATCGATGAGGAGGTCCACGTCAATCCCCCCCTCTTCACCGTCAAAGTCAGGAGCACGCTGTGAAGCTTGTTAAATAAAAATAGAAAAAAAATACATTAGTCTCCAAACTACCAAGGAAAAAAAAATGGGAAAAAAAAATCAAGCAAAAATGTAAAAAAAAAAAAATACAGTTATACTTACACGATGGTGATCACTGCGTCGCTCACGTCGACGACCCTGAGAGGCACTGCGAGGACCTCTTGGCCTAGCACCAGATTCAGAAGACTATAAAAAAAAACAAAAATTATGTGCTTGTGAGTCGCCCTCCAGAGCAATGGGAACTCGGATCTGAGCCTATAGACTACAATGGGGGATGTCACGGCAACACAGCTCAGTCCGTGGCTCTGGGGCTCACCTTTTAATGTGGGATATTTACAGGTGACATGAATATTGAAATGGGGAATTCGTGACGCCACTTGTGGTACCTGGTCAGGATGACCAGCGCTGCTATGGAGATCCACTGAAGGGTTAATATTGTGCAGCTAGATGTTAAGCCTTCCACAAGTAAGGCTAAGTCCTCCAGGGCAGATAGATGTGCAGGGTGCAGGACAGACGGGACCCGGCAGTGAGGGGTAATAAGAGACACACACATAAGTCACTTTGGTACCTTTACTGAAGATGTTGCAGGCACTCCCCGGAGCACTGTAGGGTGAAGGGTGCACATCCAGATTCCTCCACTGAGTAGGTGTGTGGCCTCCTGTTCCTTGCCTTTATGTGATAAAGTCCTGACCTGCTTGTAGCTAGGCCTAACTTGGTCTCCGTCTTTCACCTGGCTGACCTTGTGGTTGGACCCCTTCTTGAAGTACACAGTCTCTATTTGCAGTGCACTGCTGGACTCCATTCTCCTGGTCCGGTTACGTATCAGCTCTGTGGTACTCCTGGGACTTGTAGTCCTCCAGGAACTCCGGTGTTCTCCTAATGGGTCGTGGAGGTCCCTATAGGCTCGGACCCCGGTGTCCGGTCAATACTTGCTGAGGTAAGCTGTAAAGGCTCTTCTACCCCTGTTACTGCTCCTTCCACTCGCCTTCGGCCTACCCGGGCCCTCACACGATCACACACTGGCAGTTGGTGGGCTGCCTCTTCGCCGCTCTTTAAGTGTCGGCACGCTTTCTCACCGAGCTGCACTCCTAGATTCAGCTCTGAATAGGCTGGAGTGGTTTCTGTTCCACTCTTTACTAGACTCCACTCTCTGAACTGAATAGCTCTGCAGCCTCTCTAATCTCAGCTCTGCACTTCAACTTACTGCAGACTGACTGAGCTCTCTGAGATGACTGGCTGACTGACTAGGTGTTTCCTGTGTTCCCTCTCTTTTATATGTCTAAACAGCTCCCTCTGGTGGTCTTTGGGATAAGTGAACGTGTGTGAATGTGTATAATGACCTCTAGTGGTATATTCTTTCAGTGCACCCTTCTGGGAGATATGGATTCAGTCGCAGCTGGGCTCCACATTCCCCCCTAGTAGAACTCAGCACTCCGGGGCTGAAATACAAAAACAGAGAACAATAAAAACATTGTATAACTTAACTCTTCTCTTACGGGAGGTAAGGCACTCTTGAACTATTGCATAACGGTAAATGAACAACTATATACATTAGCACAATGAGGAAATGAGCAACCATAAAAGTCCCAGTCTCTTTTGGAAAAGGATGCTCAAAAGGGTAGAGGAAACAAGTAAAAATAATGTCCATTCCACTTGTTTCAATTTTAAAAGGAAAACAGATTAATAAATAACGGTATAATAAAGCATATTATAAGCAAAAATATATACATTTATGTACAGTGATTCTAGACAATTATTTACATTTGCCAAGGGTTGAACTAATCTCTAAATCTAGCAGGGATGTGTCCTTTTGTCCTACGTTCTGATCTGCGTGGTGCAGTGACCTGTGAGGTAGCAGTTTCCCTGTTTGTTCTGCGTGAAAGTGAATTATAGAATTGCCTTAACCTCTCTACAGGACTGGCAAGTACACTGTGAGCTGGGTGAACCGGCTCGACTTCTGCAGGGGATCCTTCTTCCTGAGGTTCAGTTTCTTGGAATTCTGCTTCTTGGGGTGCTGCTTCTTGGGGTTCTGCTGGAGCAGGTTCTTCTGGAACTGATTCTACTGCAACAACCGGTGCAACTGGATGTAGAGGTTCTCCTTGTGGTTGATAGAATTGAAGCACGGGAATGATTACGGCTTCTCCAATGCGAGGCCAATCCGCGGGGAAATCTCCTAAGTCTGTATGTATGACTGATTTATCACGCTCTTCCTGATTGACAACAGGTTCTTTTTCTTGAAGCTTTAACGGATCTGGACACAACTTTAGATGATCTCTGGATACAGTGGTAGTTGTTCTTCCTCCATCTTTGTTAATTATACACGTTTTCTTGTTGTCAAACCTTGAATTCTGTACGATGTAGGGCTCTCTTTCCCATTGATCGTCGAGTTTGTGTATCCTCCTCTTTCTTTTCAGTACGACTTCACCAGGTGCGAAAGGTTCAGCTGGCGCACTTTTGTTATAGTGATCTTCTTGCTTGTTCCTTACTCGATTGAGACTATCTTCAAGGCAGGCCTGTACTTTTCTGTACTGTTCCTGTCTGTTTGTTTCCCAGTCTTCAGTAGTCACATCCGCTTCTGGTTCTACAACACCAAACTCCAGATCCATGGGCAGCTTTCCAGGTCTGGCCCGCATGAGATAAGCTGGGGTGCAATTGGTGGAACTCACAGGTATGTGATTGTACAGATCTACCAGGTCAGGTAGTAAGTCTGGCCACCGATTTCTCTCCTCGAGTGGTACAGTCTTCAGCAGGTCAATGACGATGTGATTCATCTTCTCACAGAGACCATTGGTTTGGGGGTGGTACGGTGTGGTTCTTATCTTCTTACACCCGTACAAGTGACAGAACTCTTTGAACAATTCGGCCTCGAAGGCTGGGCCTTGGTCAGTTAGCACCTGCTCAGGATATCCATGTGGTCTGCAGAAATACGCTTGGAACGTCTTTGCTGCTGTCTCTGCCGTCAGATCTTTGACAGGGGCGACCACCAGGAACCTGGAGTAGTGATCCACCATAGTCAGGGCATAGGAGTATCCTGACCGGCTGGGTGACAACTTGACATGATCCAGGGCCACGATCTCCAAGGGACAAGTCATCTTGATGGGTTGCAGGGGTGCCTTCTGACTGCTGTAGTCTTTTCTTCTGAGGCCACAGGGTCCACAGTTCTGGCACCACCTCTCAATGGAGCTGCGCTTTCCCACCCAGTAGAAACGACACTTCAACAGGGTCTCCAGCTTCTTCCAGCCAAAGTGTCCCACTTCCAACACCAACTGGATGTCTGCTCTGGGGACTACTATCTGCCATACCATCTCATGGGTCTTTGGGTTGACGTACCTCCGGCACAGCTTCTCACGGTAGATGAACAGCCGGCTCCTTTCATTCCACAGCTGCTTTGCTTGCGGAGACGTATCCTTCTCCAAGGAGGAACCTTCCTGAGTTATCAGCTCCTTGATACGGCTGACAACTGGATCGCTGTCCTGAGTCTCCTTCCAGCTGTGGTGAGGTAAAGGATTTAACGTCTTACCACGCGGCCTCCTGCAGGCTTGTTGCTCGTGGATCATCCCGTTCCTGTGAAAGGCAGGTAGTTCAATCTCTTCCAGATCATCCACTTCTTCTTCAGTGTCCGATTCATGAGGCATTCTGGATAGGGCAACAGCGTTGGCATTCTTGCGACCTGCTCGGTACTTGATTGTGAATTGGTAGTTTGACTGCCGAGCCATCCATCGTTGTTCCATGGCTCCCAGCTTAGCTGTTTCAAGATGCGTCAAGGGGTTATTATCAGTGTAGGCAGTGAACTTGCTGGAGGCTAGGCAGTGCTTAAACCTCTCCGTGATGGCCCAGACCAGTGCCAGGAACTCCAACTTGAAGCTGCTATAGTTCTCTGGGTTCCTCTCGGTCGGGCGGAGCTTCCTGCTTGCATAGGCGATGACTTTCTCCAGGCCATTTTGCTTCTGACTGAGGACAGCTCCCAGTCCTTCATTGCTGGCATCAGTGTACAGCAGGAACGGCTGGCTGTAGTCAGGATAGGCTAGGATCTCATCACCTGTCAGGATCTCCTTCATTTCCTTGAATTCCTCAGCCTGTTCTTTACCCCAGTGGAATGGAGAATTTCTGCTCTTGAAACTGCACCAGAAACAAGGAAACCTCCGGTAGTATCCTGTCAGTCCCAGGAACTGTCGCACCTCCTTGAGATTCTTCGGCTCCGGCCATTTCTGGATGGCGGTGACCTTCTCGGGGTCTGGCGCTACTCCTTCTGAGCTGACAATATGTCCCAGATACTGTACCTTTTTTTGAGCAGATGGCACTTTGAAGGCTTCAGTTTCATCCCATACTTGGACAGTGACTCGAATACCTCCGCCAGGTGCTTCAAGTGATCTTCATACGTCTTGGAGTACACAATTACGTCGTCCAGGTACAGCAACACAGTTTCAAACTTGAGATGTCCCAGGCAGCTCTCCATCACTCTCTGAAATGTTCCAGGGGCACTGCTGAGTCCAAACGGCATTCTGTCAAACTCATAGAGTCCCATCGGGGTGGTGAAAGCTGTCTTCTCCCGATCCTCCTCAGCCACAGCTACTTGCCAGTACCCACTAGTGAGGTCAAGGGTGGAAAAGTAATTAGCAGTTTTTAATGCAGCTAAGGATTCTTCAATGCGTGGTAAAGGGTATGCATCTTTATGTGTAATGCGATTTACTTGTCTGTAATCTACACACATTCTCATGCTTCCATCCTTTTTCCTGACTAGGACTAGAGGTGCTGCCCAGGGACTACAACTATCCCTTATCACCCCTGCTTCCTTCATGTCACGCAACATCTCCTTGGCTTTCTGGTAGTGTGCTGGAGGTATAGGCCTGTACCGTTCTTTAATGGGAGGATGATTGCCTGTGGGGATGTGATGTTGGACCCCTTTAATTTTTCCAAAGTCGAGTGGGTGTTTGCTGAATACCTGTGTGCACTCCTGAACTACCCGATATACTCCTTGTTTCTGGTGGGCTGGAGTGGTGTCTGTCCCGACATGGAGCTGCTGACACCAATCCTCCACCTGGGTGGTCGGGCCGTTATCCTCCACTGGTTGTGGGGAGGTTAAGGGCTCCGTCGTGTGAATGGAGTTATTATCCACAGCATGTAACTTAGCAACAGTGGCATAACGTGGTAATTTGACTTCATCCTCTCCCCAGTTGAGAAGACGCACTGGCACCCTCCCATTATGTACCTCCACTACCCCTCTGGCAGTCAAGAGTGTAGGTCTGTGCTCTGAACAATGGGGCTCTACTACTGCTTGGTAGTTCTGTCCTCTCAGACCTATTGCTGCTCTACACCAAATAAGCATTTCACTCATTGGGGGTATCACAATGGGGTTCGGGTCTGTTACCCGTACATTACCAATCTCACCACTGGTCAGTTTCACTTGCTGCTGGCACATCAGGGTCTGGATCTCCTTCCGGATCACTCCCTTTTGCCTTGGTCTGGCAACATTGGCGAGCTGTTGGAGTAAAAACACAACCTCTCCAAACAGTTACTAATAATGTTAGTGCCTAAAACCACATTCAACCCATTTTCCTCATTAACAGTCTTCACTACAAGAAGTCCCTGATCCTTTAGCTCACTCTCCCCACTTTTACGTCTACATTTTTAGCCCCCAGTAAGTCAAGAGGGAGGCCGTTAGAGGCGTATACTGCAAAGTCAGGGTTTGGGGGTTGGAGACCGTCACTGGACCAGTATCTATTGTAAAGAACATCAGGTATGACGGTTACCTGAGATCCAGTGTCCAGCAGGGCAGGGATTGCGATCCCGTCCAATATGATGGACAGGTATGGTCTTCCTCCCACAAACCTGCGGTTCCAGTCTGAGGGGCCTGATGAGTCTATTCCTGGGTGTTGGCCCTCGGACCCAGGATTTGCTCGTTTAAAGGACACCGACGTGCTGGGTGACCTTCTCTGTGGCAGCGGTAGCAGATGATCTCTCGGCGAGGATGATGCTGGTCGCGGGTCCTTCCTGGAGGTGGCGTTGTCCTCCTTCGGCGTTTTGGCTTCCGCAACCAGCGGGGAAAAGGTGGATGCTGCTGGCTTTAGAGTGGCTTCACTCGGGTGACACTGGGTTGCCATCTCGGGTGTTTCCAGGGGTCGCAGTCCTTTTATAGCCATATCCTTAAGGGCATCAAAGATAGCATCAGGATGATCCAAGGACCACCAATGCACAGTTCTGCTTTCAGCTTGGGACCTCAGTCCCCGTACAAATTGTTCCTTTAACATTTTATTTTCATTGGAGACACTCATGGTGTTAACTTGTTTGAGAGCTCGCAGGACCCCTTGTAGTCGGCAGGCATAGTCCCTAATGCTATCATCTGGTTTCTGGGAGCATTGGTAAAACCTCATCCGAAGATCTGTTTCAGTGCGGTCCTCAAAGATAGTCTGTAGCTTTAAGAAAATTGCAAGCACTGATTCCTGGTCTGCAGCTGTCCAAGTCTCTACTTCTCTCTCTGCAGCACCAGTCAATTGTCCCACTACCACTGCAGCTCTCTGCTTTTCTGACATAGGGTACATGTCCATTATGCTGCATATTTTTCGCTTGAACCCTGACAGGGTGTCTGGCTTGCCGCTGTACTGAGGGAGCCACTTCGCTCCAGGCATGTATGGCAGCGTTAGCGGTACTATCGGGGCCACAGGACCAGATGAGGGGCCAGCATTTCCAGCCGGTGCGACAGCGCCGGTGGGTAAGTCATTGGAGCGGTCGCCCTGGACTGCGCTGTCGGCTTGCTGCTGCGACATGTCTGCACCCCCCTAGTTAAGCATGGCCTACCTTCTCCTGTAGGCTGCAGCTCTGCAGGGCACAGTAGTGAGAAGGACCTGTGTCGCCGGCGCTCTGACGTCAGAGCGTTCACTGAAGCTCTCCACAGGACCTGCCGCCGCGTCAGCGTTGGGGGCGCGTCCGGGACTCAGCGCGCTTTTGCAGGTACGCCCACTAGTTTTTCGCGCCGTGGCACTGTAAATGGCGGGCAATGGCGGGCAAATGGCGGGAAACCTTCACCACTATATGCAACAGTGTTTTAGTGAGGCACACAGTACCCGGTGGCAACGGGCACAAGTTACTCCGTTGCTGCAGGGAACGCAATCCTGTTCGTGACGCCAAAAAGAAGATGAGTCGCCCTCCAGAGCAATGGGAACTCGGATCTGAGCCTATAGACTACAATGGGGATGTCACGGCAACACAGCTCAGTCCGTGGCTCTGGGGCTCACCTTTTAATGTGGGATATTTACAGGTGACATGAATATTGAAATGGGGAATTCGTGACGCCACTTGTGGTACCTGATCAGGATGACCAGCGCTGCTATGCAGATCCACTGAAGGGTTAATATTGTGCAGCTTGATGTTAAGCCTTCCACAAGTAAGGCTAAGTCCTCCAGGGCAGATAGATGTGCAAGGGTGCAGGACAGACGGGGACCCGGCAGTGAGGGGTAATAAGGGGGACACACACATAAGTCACTTTGGTACCTTTACTGAAGATGTTGCAGGCACTCCCCGGAGCACTGTAGGGTGAAGGGTGCACATCCAGATTCCTCCACTGAGTAGGGGGTGTGGCCTCCTGTTCCTTGCCTTTATGTGATAAAGTCCTGACCTGCTTGTAGCTAGGCCTAACTTGGTCTCCGTCTTGCACCTGGCTGACCTTGTGGTTGGACCCCTTCTTGAAGTACACAGTCTCTATTTGCAGTGTACTGCTGGACTCCGTCCTCCTGGTCCGGTTACGTATCAGCTCTGTGGTACTCCTGGGACTTGTAGTCCTCCAGGAACTCCCGGTGTTCTCCTAATGGGTCGTGGAGGTCCCTATAGGCTCGGACCCCGGTGTCCGGTCAATACTTGCTGAGGTAAGCTGTAAAGGCTCTTCTACCCCTGTTACTGCTCCTTCCACTCGCCTTCGGCCTTCCCGGGCCCTCACACGATCACACACTGGCAGTTGGTGGGCTGCCTCTTCGCCGCTCTTTAAGCGTCGGCACGCTTTATCACCGAGCTGCACTCCTAGATTCAGCTCTGAATAGGCTGGAGTGGTTTCTGTTCCACTCTTTACTAGACTTCACTCTCTGAACTGAATAGCTCTGCAGCCTCTCTAATCTCAGCTCTGCACTTCACCTTACTGCAGACTGACTGAGCTCTCTGAGATGACTGGCTGACTGACTAGGTGTTTCCTGTGTTCCCTCTCTTTTATATGTCTAAACAGCTCCCTCTGGTGGTCTTTGGGATAAGTGAACATGTGTGAATGTGTATAATGACCTCTAGTGGTATATTCTTTCAGTGCACCCTTCTGGGAGATATGGATTCAGTCGCAGCTGGGCTCCACATTTGGATGTAGGCATATGTGTTTGGGTGCAGTGTGATGTCTGTACTAAATTGTTTTCTATGTGTTGCGTGTAGTGTGATGTTGTGTTTCTGCGACGCATGCAGGAAACGTACGAATTGCGAACCCACTCCGGGTATCTGTCCACCCCTTCGTTCTTCTTCTGAGAGCTCCTCTTCAGCTTCAGTTTCCTGGTATAAAGAAAAAATAATGCAATTAATAGATCACAGAGATGGATTGTGAATTAAAAAAAATATACATATTTTTACCTGTAAACGCTGACGATGCGAGGGATGGCTCCCAGAAGAAGAAGACGTGTTGTCCTGTGCTGCTGCAGGAGTTAAGGGACGGCTTCTGCTGTGGAATAAAGCGAAAAAAGGCCATGAATATATTGATATTGCATGGCCCTGGCTGAAAGGGGTTGTGTGTGATATTTACCGTCTGGCCTCTGCTCCCATACTCTCCATCGTCAACTCCATTTGTTGGGGTCCGGGTGCTTCTGGTGCTGCTGACAATGCTGCTCCTGTCGGGCGGCCTCTGCTGTGGAATTAAGAGAAAAAAGTCCATGAATATATTGTTATTGCATGGCGCTGGCTGAAAGGGGTTGTGTGTGATATTTACCATCTGGCCTCTGCTCCCGTACTCTCCATCATCGACTCCATTTGTTGGGGTCCTTGTGCTTCTGGTGCTGCTGCGGATGCTGCTGCTGTTGGGCGGCTTCTGCTGTGGAATAAAGAAAAAAAAGGCCATGAATATATTGATATTGCATGGCCCTGGCTGAAAGGGGTTGTCTGTGATATTTACCGTCTGGCGTCTGCTCCCGGCTGCATCATGGACAAAATGTCTTGGGGTGGTGCTGGTGGTGGTGGTGCTGCTCTGCTCTCCTCCTCCTCCTGTCTTCTCCTGCGGCTTGTTCCTCTTTGCTTGGCTGGCGGCATGGTTATGGCTGAGGGTGGTCCGACTGGCATGGTTTATATATGTTTGCTGTGGGCTGGGCTACTCTGAGCATGCTCAGACAAAAAAAACGGATCCGGCCACCGGATCCGGCACTTGTCGGAACTGGCGCATTGCGGCGCTCATAGACTTTCATTGTAACAAAAAGCAGGATGCAGCGGATCCGGCGCTTCCGGTTTTTTCGCCGAGACAAAAAACGTTACAGTAACCATTTTTTCCAGATGCCGGAATGAGACAATTAGACGGATCCGGCAAAAACCGGAATCACCGCAAGGCCATGCGGCGCGATCCGGCTCTAATGTTAGTCAATGAGAAAAAAACGGATTCGGCATTAGATTTTGCCGGATTCGGTTTGAGAAAGAATGCCGGAACTCGCCTGACGGCGAAAACCTGATGTGTTAAAGATGCCTAACACATTTTTTGTTCTTGATTTCTTTTAGTGTTTCTTAAAGCCAGAAAGTTGCCATTTGAAATGACTTCAGTTTTGTGCCATGTCTGTGATCTGCTTATTTTTAAACAAAATTAAACAAGTAAATGAACATCCTCCAAGGCCGGTGATTCCATAATTTTTGCCAGGGGTTGTAGAAAATCTATCAATGTCTATACTTCAGTAAGATAATGCCTGCTTATATACAATAGTTTTTCCAGTTATTAGTTGGATCTTCTTTTCTAAGCACCTACATCACACATCAGCACTGTCTGTAACATTATTTGCTTGATATATGCAAATAGCCTCTTTAAAGAGCAAGCGGGCCGGAACTGTAGTGTCACCCAGTGGGGATTGCTACTTCTAAAAGTTGGCACTAGAGTTCCTGTTCTCCGAAGAGGCTATTTGCCCATTTATAGTCCCAGAGGAGCATTGCATGGACTGTAAGCCTCGTTATTGTTATGGATCTGCAACGAAGGAATAGGACAGGAGGGAAAGAAGCTGACCTTGCACTGTGACTAGACTCGATACATACGATGGTGCAGGCCACCTATTCCTTGAGAATAGACCCACTGACGTTTCCTAGTCTAGACTCGAGCGAAGACCTGAAAGTGGGGGGAAGGGGATCCCTGAAAGATCTAGGGACGGGAAACAAAGCACTGGAAACCTCCTAGCAGGGAAATAGAGAAAGCTGCAGAAACAAAAGGAAAAAACAAAACGACTAAGCAAGCAGAACTAGAGTTCCCAGAACTGCACAAAGTATAACACAAAGCTATCAGAGCTCCTAGCCAGAACTCAAGCGGATTAACACTGATGTCTAGCAAGGACTGGGAGGCAGGTGCAGGGTAATAAAGGGTGATACAATCACCTGACCAACGACAAGCCCAGCACCAGGGAAAAAGACCAGCAGCCAGAAACCACAGCAAGATGGCGGATGGTAAAACTAAATAGATTCTAACAGTTATGCTGATTTCGTAATCTCCACAAGAAGAAACTTTATGGTACCCAGCAGTCAAAGCCTCAGCTATCAACAAGTTATCCCCTATCCTATGGAATTATTTATTTTTTGGTAATAAATCTTTTAATGTAGTTTTAAATTATGATGATGCAAAAAAGGCCAAATCTATAAACTAAAAATAAAGTAACCTAAGTCCATTATAACGCTAGGGACCACTATATATTATGTACTAATAGCTTTTTTAGAGTTTGTTTTTAGCCTATACTTCTGTATTGTCTCCGAGATTATAGAGAAGGGCAACGGACATACATTGATTGCTATCCTCATCTTTCCAGTTCCCAACAACTGTTGTAAGAAGATTTAATGTAGAAAACAACATTTTATGCTTGGACTGCTTTGCAAAAAGCTGGCTTGGAAGTTTGTGGTTATATTCTATAGTTTCTTAATGTAAGTTTAGACCACATACAACTTGATAGATTCAGAATTTGTAACGTGGCCTAGGCTTGTATTATTAGCCAACATTTCATTCCTTTGATGTTTAAGCCTCTCTGGATATGTTCTCCACAGAGCCTCATCTTCCTCTGCTTGACTGACAGCTCACTAGTTTTATAGTCAAGCCAGTGAGCTGTCAGTCAAATGGAGGTAGGTGGTGCTGAGATTAGGCAGAGACCCAGGGAGGCAAAAGCTTGGGAATTGCTTTGACACTATCAGAGCACTTAAACTTTGATTAAAACCAATTTTTTTCAAAATGGGAGTAACAGATTGAAATATAAAGACATCCTTACTAGAGATAAGCAAGAACTAAAATGCTCCGATGCTCGTTACTCGAACTGAGCAATTTCTAATACTCGGATTCTTCTTTCGAATAAGGAGTACATTGGCAGTCAATGCGAAATCCAAGCATTTTTGCAGACCCTACAAGGAGGTCTGGGAATTCAGTGAAAAAGTTGAAATGGATGGAAATAGTGCTGGAAATTTTAAAGGGGAACAGCATGGGGAAGACCCCTGGAAGTTTCTCCCGACTCCCCGATTACTGCTGAGAAAAATGGCGTCACAGAAAAAAAGATATTAAACATTCTTCCTGTATAATAACTACTATAGGAGGCAACATTTAAAAGGATTTAAAAATAATAATAAATAAAATTTAAAATAAACCAACATTGTTTCTTTCTTAAAAAAAAATTGGGAAATTTCAGTGTAATTCATAAAAGGGAAGCAAAAACTCCCAAAAAATTTGATGGAAGATTGACTCAGATACCCCGATTCGACTTTAAGGGAAAGGCTCATCATATTCTGTTAAAATTTTCGGGTATAGTAGTACCCAAATAAATAAAGGATAACAAAAATGCAAAGGCTCCCAAAAATTACAACGGTGTCATTAAACCCCTTCAAGGAAACAACGCAGTTCTCATTCAAAATTGTGAAAAAAGGTAGTTGTGGTTTCCAACACCAAAAAGGGTCTCACTAAGTGCAAAACCGCCCAAAAAATTTTAACAGTGTATGAATAACCCTTCAAGGCAAAACTAAGTGCCCCATTTAAATATTTTGAACAAAGGAGTTTGTTGGTACTCCACAAACCCTAAAAGTTTTTACCAGCACAAAGTCTGCCAAAAAAAACAACCCGGTCATTCAATCTTTTGAAGGCGCAACTTTAGGCCTCAATAAATATTTTGAAAGTGTAGTACACCACCATAAAAGCTTTGCACAAAGTGCAAATTCAGGAAAAAGTTATAAGTAGGGGCATCTCACCTAAACCCTTTAAGGCAAAAACAATGGCGGTCCTCATTCAAATATTAAAGATTAAAAACACTTTTATGTCCGCTGTCATTTGCTGGGGTGGAAAAATCGGGGCTAATCCCGGCTTTGTTCATTTTTTTTTAGAGTGGCCCGTCAGCATTTTTGATAGCAAAAAACACCCTTTGTTATAGCCCCCACGGCACTAAAAAAACCCGCTTAACAAAAGGCTAGCAACAGGGCAGCAAAACACCTCCCTGGTACAGAGGGACAGCAAATGCCAGGTTCTAGTTTTAGACTCAATGTTGAAGTTTTTCAGAAGAATTAGGGAGTTCACGGTTTTTGCCGGCCAGGGATTGCTTACCACTTTAAAAAAGTTTCCCTTCTTGTCAGGATGCGGATGGTGTTATGAAAATTTGCCCTGGCCTTTTACAATGTATTCTGCCTCGCTGTACCTGGTGTGTTCCCCTTGCATCTCCTCTTGTTTGGGGAACAAAACTTGCTTTCCCTGCCCCAAAGTCTGCTGGAAATTTTTTCAACATAATTTCCACAATGGCCTTCTGGGAGGCACCATTTTAGTAACCTCTCCTCCCCAAAAGGAGGGGGGGGGGGG
>JARQOD010000002.1:312304709-312442917 GCA_033576555.1 Oophaga sylvatica
TTTAATTAGATAAGTTTGGAAATACGCTGTAATGTTTGGTACACCAAGTCCCCCGTTAGCTTCTTCTTAACAGAATATTTTTGGCTACTCTGGCCCTTTTTCCCATTCCAGATGAAAGAGTTCAGAGTAGCTTGTAATTTATCTAGAAATGGTGTCGGGAAGCTTAGAGGTAGGGATCTAAAGAAATATAAGATTTTTGGGAGGATGCATGACTTAATTCGCGAGGATTTTCCCTATCCACGACAGGTCCAGCTCTTCCATCCTCGGAGATCATTGGATACTGTTTCGGTAATTTTATTGCAGTTGGCTTTAACAGTTAAATTAATTTTTTTTGTAAAGAGTATTCCCAGATATGTAATCATGTCTTCCTTCCACTCAAAATCTGTTATTCTTTGCAAAGTAGTGATAATCTGTTCGCTTAAATTGAAGTATAGTGCCTTGGATTTTTGACCGTTTATTTTGAAGTACGAAATCTTGGTGAAAAGGTCTAATATCTTTTGTAAATAGACTATAGAATTTATGGGTTTGTTAAAGTTAATAATAAGTCGTCTGCAAACAGACTAACTTTATAGTGACTGTGGCGGTGTTGAAACCCTGAGATGGAGTCCTCACTTCTGATCCTCTCCGCCAGGGGTTCTATGGCCAAGGCGAATAGCAGTGGTGATAGGGGGCAATCCCTGTCTCGTACCATTGCTAATGGGGAAGGTTCTGGATAGGTGATTATTTACATATATCCTTGCACTCGGATGAGAGTAAAGGGCGAAAATAGAGTTCATTAGTTTGTTATCAAAACCAAATTTTAACATGACCTCTCTGAGGTAAACCCAGCTGACTCTATCAAACGCTTTTTCAGCGTCTAGTGTTAGGACCACAGGGAATACATGAGGTGTTAATTGCATCAATAGTGTTGATTAGTCTTCTTGTTCCATCCGAAGCCTGACGACCTTCAATAAAGTCGATCTGATCGTTATTAATGAGCTTGGGAAGAGTGCTTTTCATTCTGTTTGGCTAAAAATTTTCGCGTAGATTTTAATATCTCCATTAATGATGATATGGGCCTATAGTTCTGAACTTTCTCTACTTCAGTTTTAGATTTTGGTATCATAATGACAGTTCTTCTAACATCTCCTTTGGAAAGGATCCGCATTGGGAACACGGTTATAGATTTGTTCCAGATGGGGGATAAAAGTTCTGCATAAGTCTTATAATATTCGTTCACAAATCCACCGGACCAGGTGACTTTTGAATTTTTTAGTTTCTGGATTGTATCAAAAATTTATTTTGAATTAAAGGGGGCTTGACAATGATTCAATTCAAGCAGGTCTAATTTAGGTAGATTTAGATCATTTAAAAAGGTCTTAATGTCACTGGGATTTGGGGAGTAATTTTCGGGTCTGAATTAAGGTTATAGAGATTAAAGTAATAGTCGGCGAATGTGTCAGCGATATCCTTTGGATGTTGTTTGATGTCACCTAAATGGTTTCTTATTTTATTGACCCTTTTCTTGATCCTATCTTGTTTCAACCTCCCCAACATGAATTTTGTTGTTTATTAAGCGAAGAGTAAGCCTTAAACCTTGAAGTTTTAATTGCTGAATCATATTCAGCAAGTAATGGCTGTTTTGAGTTTTTGTCTGAGCTCAAGAATTTCTAAATTGATAGTTGGGGAAGGTGAAGGGAGATTAGCCAAGAGGTCCTCTTTGGATTTGATATGTAGCGGATGTTTTTTATTTTTTCTCTTTTTTTCCCGTTGTATCTTGAGAAATTTTGTATTAGTTTTTCCTCTAATGACTGCCTTGTGGGCGTTCCAATTGTGAAGGGGTCTATTTCATCTGATTTATTTTCAGTGAAGTATTGTTTAATGGCCTCTTCTAGTTCCGTTTTGTATTCTGGTATTTTTATGAGAATAGAGTTGAATTTCCACAGAAATACATCCCTAATTGGGGGGTCCCAGTGCGATTTCTATCAGGACCGGTGAGTGGTCTGAGATGGACCTATCAAGAATAGAAACAGATTTAACTCTGGAGAGGGAGAAAACGTCAGTCAAAAAATAAATCAATTCGCGAGAAAGTTTTGTGTACACACGAATAATGGGTTTATTCCCGGAAGAGGAATTTAGACATCGGAATGCGTCATAAAGCTCATTTTTAAGGAGCCAGTCTTTTAGTGATGTGGCTAAATGGCGGGTGGATGATGTTGAATCCATACGTCCGTCTGGACAATGTTGAAATCCCCCACCAGAAACAACTCTCCTTTCCTGTGCATACCGTTTTCTGAAGTGAATGTGCCGGGAAAGAATATTGTCCAGAAATGATGATCACAACAACAATCCTCCCACATCATTTGTTTTCTGATCTACGGACTTTATGAAACGATATTAATATTTCTGTGGAGATTTTTAGCATCATCTGAACATAGTTCACATTCTGGCATTTCATCATCATTTATTCAGGTTTTACATTGTGGTTAACAAAATGTTGTCTTCCAAATGAACACTCAGGCTTCAATTTAATAAGACTGGTCCTTTCGTACAGGGGCATGCACCTCGCCAGAAATATCATTTGAACCAGTGACTGGACTAATATTTCTGATATAAGAAACGCCGACACTTATAATGAATTTGTTGGGCTTGTTTTGCCACACCGCAATCCACCCCAGTTGGTGCTTACTCTTCCCATTGTAGTGGAGCTGCCTATAACTGACAAAAGTTGCTCCATTTTTGTGCAACTTTTTTTGTGCAAAATAAACATTTGAAGGTCTTTTATGCCAGAATTTTGTCGTAAACCTCATGATAAGTCGGAGCCTTTATCCTCAGTTTGAGGACACACAGTGCTGTAAGGCTACTTTCACACTTCAGGCTTTTTTGTTCAGGCGTGATCCGCGTGTTTTTAAAAAAACGCATCCGGTACCGGATGCGTTTTTTTAGCATTGACTTACATTAGCGCCAGATCGCGCCTGATGTCATTGCATTGCATCCGTTTTTGGCCGGATCCGTCGAAATGTACTTTTCCGGCGGCCGGACAAGACGCTGGCTGCAACTTTTTTTTTTTTTTTTCCGGAGCCGCCTGATAGTGCCTGAATCGGCACTTCAGGCGGCCGGAAACAATGAAAGTCTATGGAACCGGACCAGTGTTTTGACAAATCCGTCAGAAAACTGATCCGGAATCCAATCTCTCTCTCTCTCTCTCCGGACATTGATGCCTGCATTTTCAACATGGAAAATTTTCTCTTTCCGGGTTGAAAAGGTCAGAACGGATCCGGCAAGAAAACTGATCATTGCATCAGTTTTTTTAAATCACGCCGGATCCGTCCTGTCAGCATAGACGGATCGCGCCTGACACAAAAAGCCTGAAGTGTGAAAGTAGCCTAACTAATATTTTTTGCCTCATTCGAGATGCCAACTAATAGTTTATGATCTTTTTGGAAAAAATATACTTTGTGTTATTCTTGGGACCCTGTAGTAAAGTCAGGAAAGAGCTTTTATTTTGTTTGACAACATACCAAATTTATAAGGCTGTGTTCTGAACTTGTTTTTTTTCATTACTAGATATGCCAAATATAACTAGTGTCCCAGGTACTCTGTGTACAGCTATATAGTACTGGTATTTTCATCTGTATGAATTTGGTTTACTGTGTAGAAAATGCATAGTCTGCTGCCTGTTCTGAAAGTCACCTTATACCACTGTATTACTAATACTGTGGCATAAATTTAAATTTTGTATCAGAGCTATATTTTCTGGGAATAATTCACCATTTTCAAGCTCTCTGCCGCCTGCTCTTAGTGGATGGAGGCAGGAGCTATGAGTAAGACCCAACGATGCCGCAGAGTGCATATATATATATTAACCCTTTCCAGACATATCTTATGTGGGGTCCAGGGTGAACAATCACAGAAGAAGGCCCCTCTGGAAAAACAGTGTATTGGCCCTTTTTAGTCCAAAAGCTCATCTTTTATTTGTAAAGAGAAAAAAAAAGCAAAACATCAAGGTTTTTGTTCGCCTTACCATCTTAATAAATGCTATAAAAATCAATCAAAATGGTGTATGTGCCCCAGTTGAAAGGAATGAAACATTAGCTCGCCACATAAAAGAAGCAAACCTTTACACAGCTCCTATAAGTAAAGAATAAAAAAGTTATGGGTCTCAGAAAACTCAAACCCATTTTTTCACCACTTAAATTAAAATCATGTTGTCATTAGTATTGAGTGATACTTTCCGATATTGCAAAATATCGGATCGGATTGGATCGGTCCGATACTGAAAAAGTATCGGATATCGCCAATTCCGATACCGGAAATCAATGCAAGTCAATGGGACAAAAATATCGGAATTAAAATAACCCCTTTCTTTCCTTGTAGGATAAATGTACATGAAGGAAAACAACTAAGAATAATGTAGAATGTATTGGGGAGGTGGATGAACATTAAAGGCATAGAGGTTTAACCCAATCAAATGGAATAGCAGAATAAAAAAATGTTTTAAGACGTTCGGAGTTACGAAGAAATTGACTATGTGTTAACCTTTTTTCTATTTTGGCACATATGTAGTATGTTTCACTACTTCCATGCTCTTCACGTTCTTTTTTACTTCTCCCACACTTTCTCCTTCATGATCCTCAGCAGCAGCATCTTTTTCATCAACTTCTTCTTCACCTTATTTATCTTCTTCAACTTCTTCCTATTATTCTTTTTTGTAACATTACTCATATTCTTCTTATTCTACTATTATTCTTCTTCATATTCTACTTCATCTTCTTCCTATTCATCTTCTTCATCATATTCTTATTTGTGACAGGCATTCCTGTAGTTGTAATCTGTAAACGTTGAACATTACACCTTCAGTTCTTGCTGTCACAAAAGATTTACAACAGTATTTGTCCGTGTTCAGTTTTGCCTGCAGCAGCAGGCATTTTCCAGGGGCACCACGAGGAGGAACGGACTCACCCTCATACACTGCTTAGTCTTTTTCTGCTTATAATTTAGAGCATATATTTTGCTATGAGTTTTGGTGTTATGCTTATTGTTCTTTTGCTTTTTGTTCTTCTGCTTCTTGGTCTTCTGTCTCTTGTTCTGTATCTTGTCGGTTGTCTTCATCTTCTTTGTCCTGTTGGTGATCTTCTTCTGGGTAATCTTTTAGTTCTTCTTTGTGGTGGTGTTCAGGCTCGTCGTCTTCATGGTCGTCGTCCTTGGGCTCGTCTTCTTCGGGGTGGTCTTCAGGGTCGTCGTCTTCTTCAGGGTCCTCATCTTCGGGGTCGTCGTCTTCTTCGGGTGGTCTTCAGGGTCGTCGTCTTCAGTGTCGTAGTCAGGAAGATCGAGAGTGATTACCCAAAAAACCATTTCCAAAATCTTCAACTTGGAAATGTAGCTGAAGGTACAAGAAGGCTGAGTAACTTCCGAGAACCAGCTGACTGTCCTGGAACCCGGAGGGGCAGCAGAAGGAACAGAGCCAATGGCACAACCGAGACCAGCTGACGGTACTGGGACACGGTTACTAAGCAGGAGGTACCTGTGCTACAAAGCACTACCAAGGACCAGCAGACGTTGCAGGAACTCGGATACCGAGATGGAGGCACCTAGGCCAAAGGCAATGCCGAGAACCAGCTGACGGTACTGGAACCCGATGGGTAGCAGAAGGTACAAGAGACAATGGAAGTAACGAGACCACTGACTGTGCGGAACCCGGAGGGGCAGCAGAAGGAAAAGAGCCAATGGCACAACCGAGGACCAGCTGATGGTACTGGGACACGGTTACTAAGCAGGAGGTACCTGTGCTAACAAAGCACTACCAAGGACCACAGACGTTGCTGGAACTCAGATACCAAGATGGAGGCACCTAGGCCAAAGGCACTGCCGAGAACCAGCTGACGTTACTGGAACCCGGACGTGTAACAGAAGGTACAAGAGCCAATGGAAGTAACGAGGACCAGCTGTGTTATGATTTGGTAGCTGAGGAGAGCAAGCAAAAAAGGAAATACACCAGAGAGGTTGGAATCTATTGGATTGCAGTACCCTGACTAACCACCACAACTAAAGGCAGCCGTGGAGCGTACCTACGTTGGTCCTAGATGCCTCGTCACAGCCTGAGAAGCTAACTACTCCTAAAGACAGAAAGAGGAAAACTATCTGCCCCGGAGCAGATCCCCAAAGAACATAGAAAGCCCCCAAACATGTAATGGCAGTTAGACAAGAGGAGATACAGACACAGACAGAAAATAGTATGAGCAAAAGTTGGGGCCCAAACTTCCTAGATAGAAAAGGATAGGAAGGTCACTTACTGCAATCCCAAAAAACCCTAAAAAGTACCAACTCTACTAATTACAAAAACACCTGAGATCACACGACCTCTACCACCTAAATTAGTTCTCTGGTGTAACAAAACTAAACAGCAGCCACTGAAAAAACTGGAAAAAGCAAATGAACAAACAACAGTGGCTGAACTAAACTGAGAGGAGCACAAGCCCCCGGAGGGGACCCGGCAGACCCCCACAGAAGTGCAGGACAAAATGCAAAAAGCAAGCACCAAAAAACTAAAAGAAGAAAATGTCTTATCTGTTAGCAGAAGATGCAAGCACGAAACAGCAAGTTTCAAAGTGAACAGGAAACAAAGATGAGACCAGAACAATTGATCACCGGCAACCCTGATGGGAGGGAACCTCCCTTATATAAGACCAGTCAGTAACACCTGATCGCCAATCTTCACAATCTTCATTGAATAGTACAGTACTGTTTGTAACCACCAAGGGAGCTTCTGCTCAGAATTCATTTCTAGCACATTCACAACAGTACCCCCCCTTGAGGAGGGGTCACCGAACCCTCATTTGAGCAACCAGGTCGGTCAGGATGAGCTCTGTGATACGCACGGATGAGTCTCCTAGCATGAATGTCCGAAGCAAACACCCAAGAATTGTCCTCCTGACCATAACCTCTCCACTTAACCAAATACTGGAGTTTCCGTCTAGAAAAACGAGAATCCAATATTTTCTCAACCACATACTCCCAGATTGCCCTCAACCAAAACAGGGTCAGGAGGCACAGCCATAGGAATCACTGGCTCGACAAACCTCTTCAATAGGGACTTGTGGAACACGTTATGGATCTTAAATGTCCCTGGAAGAAGTAAACGAAAGGAAACAGGATTAAGAATCTCCATGATCTTATAAGGTCCAATGAACTTAGCTTAAACTTAGGAGATGCAACTCTCACAGGATATTTCTTGAGGACAACCAGACCAAGTCCCCCACTTTAAACCGAGGACCATCAGTCCTGTGCCGGTTGGCAAACCGCTGGGCCCTCTCCTGAGAGAGGGACAACCTCTCCACTACCTGGTCCCAAATCTGCTGCATACGCTCCACAACAGAGTCAACACCTGGACAGACAGAAGCCTCCATCTGTCCTGAAGAAAATCGAGGTGAAACCCAAAATTGCAGAAAAATGGAGACATCAAAGTGGCAGAGCTAGCCCTATTATTAAGAGCAAACTCAGCCAAAGGCAAAAAAAGACCCAGTCATCCTGATCAGCAGACACAAAGCATCTCAGATAAGTCTCCAATGTCTGGTTTGTTCTCTCAGTTTGTCCATTGGGCTGAGGATGAAAAGCCGAGGAGAAAGACAATTGAACACCAAGTTTAGAACAAAAAGTCCTCCAAAATCTGGAAACAAACTGGACTCCTCTGTCAGACACAATGTTCTCAGGAATGCCGTGTAACCGAACCACGTGCTGAAGGAACAAAGGCACCAATTCAGAGGAGGAAGGCAACTTAGGTAATGGCACAAGATGTAATCATTTTGGAAAACCTATCACAAATCACCCAGATAACGGTCATTCTCTGAGAAACAGGGAGGTCGGAAATGAAATCCATAGAGATATGGGTCCATGGTCTCTTGGGCACAGGCAATGGCATCAACAAACCACTAGAGCAAGAGCAAGGCTTGGAGCGAGAGCAAGTCCCACAGGACTGCACAAATTCCCTGATGTCACGAGACAAAGTAGGCCACCAAAAGGACCGACTAACCAAGTCTCTGGTACCAAAAATTCCGGATGCCCGGGCCAACGCGGAACAATGAACTCAGACATCACACTCTTTTTTAAAACCCGGGTCTGGACAACAATTTCCCAATAGGGCACGCTCGGGTTTTATCCCCTGACACCCTTCCAGAGCCAGTCTCAAATTGGGCGAGATGGCGGAAAGAACTACACCCTCTTTCAAAATAACAGCAGATCAGATAACTCAGGAGAGTCCGCAAGGAAACTCCTCGAGAGGGAAATCCGCCTTAACATTCTTAGTGCCAGGAAGAATGGAAACCACAAAATTAAAACGTGTGAAAAACAAGGCCCACCTGGCCTTCTAGGATTAAGTCGCTTGGCTGATTCCAGATAAACCAGATTCTTATGGTCCGTGAGGACCACCACCTGAGTTTGGCTCCCTCCAGCCAATGTCTCCACTCTTCAAAAGCCCACTTCATGGCCAATAACTCCCGATTACCCACGTCATAATTACGTTCAGTTGGAGAAAATTTTCGAGAGAAAAAGGCACAAGGGTTACTTTTAGAGGTCTCTGGATCTCTTTGGGACAAAACGGCACCTGCCCCAATTTCAGAGGCATCAACCTCCACCTGAAATGGCAGAGAAACATCAGGCTGCCGTAGAAACAGAGCAGAAGTGAATCTCTGCTTAAGTTCCTGAAACGCAGAGACTGCCTCAGGAGGCCAATTCACCACATCAGACCCCTTTTTGGTCAAATCATCATGGTTTAACAATAACAGAGAAATTACCAATAAATTTACGATAAAAATTGGCAAAACCCAAGAACTCTGAAGAGCCTTTAATGAAGTAGGTTGGACCTAATCACAGATGGCCTGAACCTTGACCGGGTCCATTCAATAACAGATGGGGACAAAATGAATCCCAGAAATTAGATCCTCTGTACGCCAAAAAGACACTTTGATCCCTTCACATACAGAGCATTCTCTCTCAAAATCTGGAACACAGTCCGAACATGTTTCACATAGAGTCCCAGTCATTGGAAAAAATCAAGATATCATCCAAATAAACAATCAGAAATTTACCACAAAATCCCTGAAAATGTCATTCATGAAGGACGGAAGACAGAAGGAGCATTAGTGAGCCCAAAGGGCATCACTAGGTACTCAAAATGCCCCTCTGGGGTATTAAATGCCGTCTTCCATTCATCCCCGTGCTTAATGCGAATAAGGTTATATGCCCCCCTGAGGTCAAGCTTGGTAAACCAAGTAGCACTTTTCACCCGGAAAACAGGTCAGAAATCAAGGGTAACGGATATTGATATTTCACAGTGATATTGTTCAAGAGACGATAATCAATACACGGCCTTAATGAACCATCCTTTTTGGTCACAAAGAAAAAACCGGCACCCAAGGGTGAAGAGGATGGTCTGATATGAACCCTTCTCCAATGACTCCTTGATATAAGACCGCATAGCGTCATGTTCAGGTACAAACAAGTAAAAAGGCAACCTTTAGGGAATTTACTACCAGGCACTAATTCAATAGCGCAGTCATAGCTCCTATGGGGGGGCAAGGATGCAGATTTACTTTCGCTAAACACATCAGAAAAATCAGTCAAAAAGTCAGGAACATCCTGAGCCTGGGGGAGGCAGAAAAAACAGGAGTGTTGGTATTATCACATTGGCAGCACCAACTGGTTACAGACACAGATTTCCAATCCAAAACAGGATTATGAGACTGTAACCAAGGGAAACCCAGTACGAATAATGTCATGCAGATTATACAGCACCAAAAATTTGCAACTCTCCTGAGATCTGGTTCAACCCTCATTATCACCTGAGTAGAGAACTGAGGTTTATTCTCAGCCAAAGGGGTAGAATCGATCCCCACAACGTTTAGCAAAATCAAAATCCATCAGGTTAATAGCTGCTCCCGAATCAACAAAAGCCTGAGCAGAAAATGTGGACAGGGAGCAAATCAGGGTAACAGTCAACAAAAATTTAGTCTGAACACTACCCAAGACAACTGAGCGTGCAAAACGTCCTCTCCGCTTAGGGCAGACTGAAATAGCATGAGAGGCATCACCACAGTAGAAACACAACCCATTGCGCTTTCGAAACTCATGACGCTGTGCCCCAGAAGCCAATCCATCACACTGCATGGGTTCAGAAGCTGTTCACAAGGCAACACTCTTCCACGCATACCTCTACGCGCACGCAAACGTCTGTCAATTTGAATTGCTAAATGACATAGAATCATTGAGACCAGAGGGGACAGGGAATCCCACCATAACATCCTTTACATCTCCGACAGACCCTTCCGAAAAAGGGCTGCCAAAGCATCGTCATTCCATTTGGTCAGGACTGCCCACCTTTGGAATCTCTGACAGTATAACTCAGCGTCCTCAAGCCCCTGATTTAATGCCAACAAGGTTTTTTCAGCTTGATCATGACATTAGGTTCATCGTACAATAACCCCAGAGCCTGAAAAAATGCATCAACATTACTCAAAACGGGATCCCCAGGTGTCAGGGAAAAAGCCCAATCCTGAGGATCGCCGCGCAGAGAGAGATGACAATTTGAACCTGCTGTGCTGCGTTCCCTGAGGACTTAGATTTTAAGGCAAAAAACAACTTACAGTTATTTTTGAAATTCAGAAATTTAGCTCGATCCCCTAAAAACAAATCTGGCATGGGAATCCTAGTTCCACAACAGGCAACCCTGCAAGATAGGTAGCAATACTCCGAACTTCAGTGGCAAGCTGATCCACATGGCCAGACAACTGTGCAAACTCCATTGAGAGAAAAAAAAATCCTCCTCAGCACCCAGAGATACAGAGGGAAAAAAAAAATAAAAAATTTCTGACAACTCTGACAATCTTCTTTCTTTAACACTATTTTTGCCTTCTGTGAGTACCATATAAATATCAGTTTTTGGGCCGGTGATACTGTTATGATTTGGTAGCTGAGGAGAGCAGGCAAAAAAGGAAATACACCAGAGAGGTTGGAATCTATTGGATTGCAGTACCCTGACTAACCACAACTAAAGGCAGCCGTGGAGCGTACCTACGTTGGTCCTAGATGCCTCGTCACAGCCTGAGAAGCTAACTACACCTAAAGACAGAAAGAGGAAAACTATCTGCCCGGAGCAGATCCCCAAAGAACATAGAAAGCCCCCAAACATGTAATGGCGGTTAGACAAAGGAAAATACAGACACAGACAGAAAATAATATGAGCAAATGTTGGGGCCCAAACTTCCTAAATAGAAAAGGATAGAAGGACATTTACTGCAATCCCAAAAACCCCTGAAAAATACCAATTCTACTAATTGCAAAAACACCTGAGATCACACGACCTCTACCACCTAAATTAGTTCTCTGGTGTAACAAAACTAAACAGCAGCCACTGAAAAACTGGAAAAGGCAAATGAACAAACAACAGTGGCTGAACTAAACTGAGAGAGCATAAGCCCCCAGAGGGACCCGGCAGACCCCCACAGAAGTGCAGGACAAAATGCAAAAAGCAAGCACCAAAAAACTAAAAGAAGAAAATGTCTTATCTGTTAGCAGAAGATGCAAGCACGAAACAGCAAGCTTCAAAGTGAACAGGAATCAAAGATGAGACCAGAACAATTGATCACCGGCAACCCTGATGGGAGGGAACCTCCCTTATATAAGACCAGTCAGTAACACCTGATCGCCAATCTTCACAATCTTCATTGATAGTTCAGTACTGTTTGTAACCACCAAGGGAGCTTCTGCTCAGAATTCATTTCTAGCACATTCACAACACAGCTGACTGTGCTGGAACCCGGAGGGCAGCAGAAGGAACAGAGCCAATGGCACAACCGAGACCAGCTGACGGTACTGGGACACGGTTACTAAGCAGGAGGTACCTGTGCTACAAAGTACTACCAAGGACCAGCAGACATTGCTGGAACTCGGATACTGAGATGGAGGCACCTAGGCCAAAGGCACTACCGAGAACCAACTTACGTTACTGGAACCCGGAGGGGTAGCAGAAGGTACCCACGAAAATTAAATTTGAAAGACCGCGAGCCGGCCGCAGTTACAGAATCCAACAGTCCTGCAGGGGTGCTTGTCCTATTGGCACAACGGAAACAGCCTTTATTTACATATCCCGCAGCCCACATAGGAAGCACCTAAACTGCAGGCACCATAGAGTCGGTTAACCCAACCGCAACACGACAGGACAACTTATTGGAGGCAAAGTGACGTTGACACTGCCAGGAATAATAATCAATTTTCTGATCAAGCATAACCTAGAAAAAGTGCATAGTGCATTGTGAAAATTGCTATGTATGCCTGACAGTGCACTTGAAACCATAACAACGGATTGAGAAGCTATATATCGATCAGACTGCATAGCCACTGATGCTGAATGGCGATATAATACTGTACCTCAATAAAGTCTGCGTCACAACTCACGCTCGTTTTTCTTATAGCTTGAAAAAGAGGGGAAGTGCATGTATGCTTGCACGTTTGTTTTGACGCACAGACTGGCTTCCTGCTGTGACGTGTTGGGTAGTGGAGCATCTGTGCGTCATATGACGCTGACTTTCAGTCACGTTCATCGTTCATCATCGCTAGCGTACCGACAACACAAAGCCGTTGTCATGACTGCTTTACTCAGTTAACATGCACCTATGATCAAACATACACGCACGTCCCCTCTTAGAGAAGAAGCTACAAGCAAAACGCGCGTGAGGTGTGCCGCAGCCTTTATTGAGGTACAGTATTATATTGCCATTGTACAGGTGTCGCTATTCACTCTGATACTTAGATATCATTAACCTTTTCTATCAGTTGTCGTTGTTTCACCTGCACTTGCAGGTATAACTTGCTATTGTCAGTATGCACGATGCACTTTTTAGAGGTTATGCATGATTTTGTGCCTTATTATCAGGATTACATGCTGGACCTTTCAGATATGGGGTGTGAAATAAGATTTGGGCTAAATCAGTGTATTTTTTACTGTCACAAATATAAGTAATGATGATGATGAGTAGTCCTACATCCATTGTTTGCACTATATTATAGGTGTAGATCCCGTTCCTTAAGCAACAATGGATTAATTAAATGTACTTGTATGCATTCATTTCCAACCCAATACCACTGAAGGCTAACCTTCGCACTTCAGCTGTTATAAAAGTACAACTCCCAGTATGCACTTCCAACCTTGCAGCATTTGAGGCATGCTGTGAGTTGTAGTTCTCCAACTGCTGAGTGCCAAGGTTCGCCATCACTCCCCTATACCATATGTAGGCTTTTTGGTTTGCATTTGTATTCGACATGTGCATATATGCACTTATATTTACAAATTATTTTGTTACATATTTGGGACAACAATTAATCAGTTTATGGTTTTAAAGTTGCCGTTATTCTCGTTTTGAACATATCAATCAGGTGTAGCCTCATCCCTATGTGGAGCCAGTTAGACATGTGATGTTGTTTTCAGCATGTGGAGGTAGCAGAAATTATTGCCGGACACACAGCAGGGGAACAGCTGCGTTACTGAACCCCACAAACACAGGAGCGAGTGTTTTTATCTGTGCATCCAGCACTTCTGAGCAGCAACTGGCGGTGTTGAAGCCCAGGGTCAAGGAGGGTGTAGGCTGAGGCCTAGTATGAGCAAGTATGATCTCTGTGTAACTTTTATTTGGAGGTAGCAGTAATTATTGCCGGACACACAGCAGGGGAACAGTTGACGTTACTGAACCCCACAAACACAGGAGCGAGTGTTTTTATCTGTGCATCCAACACTTCTGAGCAGTAACTGGCGGTGTTGAAGCCCAGGGTCAAGCAGGGTCTTGAAATCCAATATAGAGTTGTTGCCTTGTTCGTGCACTTGTAAATGTATATACTCCAAACAAGAAAAACGTAAGCTTTACTAGGACCATAAAATGATGCATTGAATTCCAAAATATTGAAATAAAGACATTTAAAATATAAACGCATATATGCACATGGCAACAAGAAATGTAACACCACACCACTCAAAAACTAAAAAAAAAAAATATAGGGGTTGAAATGAATGCATACAAGTACATTTCAGAATAAATGAATGCTGCCTAAGGAACGCTATGTACAACCGTAATATAGTGCAGACAATGGATGTAGTACTAGTCATCATCATCATTACAATTTATATGTGACAGTTAAAAATACAGTCATTGATGAAAATTGTTACTTGACACTCACAAAGAGACCTCCCAGACAGCCGTGAACACTGCACACAACTGTTCACTAGCTCTGAAAGGCTCCTTTATGTGCTTCTACAGTGTTTGCAACCAATGTATTGGATACGGATGGAAGCGCGTCACACTAATAGATGAGAGTTAATTGAAATTGAATGGAGCAGCACCAATTCCAAAAAAAAAAAATGAGGCAGTGAGTGACACGTGCAGCTGACTACAAACAGTGATGGATGCAGACCAAACTGCAGCGTCACCTGCACTCACACACAGACCTTGCAGAGAGCTGTGAAAACAGCACTGCAAGGCAAAAGGAAGTTTCACACAGCGGTTTGTCAAATAGCCTGCCTACAGAACAATTCACAAAAACGCAATCTCTAACTGTCCCTCAGAGTCAGAAGAGCAGCGCTCTGCCCCTAACTGAATTCACAGCAGAGTGAAGCCAAAATGGCGGCGGCGCCTTTTATACTGCATTCTGACATCATTTCAGCAGCCAATCACAGCCATGCCATTAGTTAACATGACCGCAGCATTACAGGATGTGCCCACACTTCTTATGATTCCTCATTGGCTGAATAAAATCACACTGCCTCTCAAAGAATTATGGAACTTCCGATTCCGGTATACGATATAGCAAAAGTATCGGAACTCAGTATCGGAATTCCGATACCGCGAATATCGGGCGATACCCGATACTTGCGGTATCGGAATGCTCAACACTAGTTGTCAGGTCATTTTTCCCACACAATGAATGGCAGAAAAAACAAGACCCAAAAAACAATGGGGAAATTGTGGGACAATTCATCCTATAAAAACATTCCCCTATATGGCTATGTTGCTAAAAAATAGAAAAGTTATGAAACGATATGGAAAAATGCAAAGTACTACATCTGGGCAAAAAAAATGAAAAAAGCATATACAGAATGGGAGGAAAAGGGCTAAGCAACATGAGAAAAAGACTTGGGTATACTAATAGATCACAGACTGAACATGAGTCAACAGTGTGATGCAGCAGCAAAAAAGGCAAATACAATTCTGGGATGTATTAACAGAAGCATACAGCCTAGATGCCGTGAAGTCATTATTGCCCTCTACTCCTCTTTGGTCAGACCTCATCTGGAATACCGTGTCCAGTTTTGGGCACCACATTTTAAAAAAAATCAACAAACTGGAGCAAGTTCAGAGAAGAGCGACCAGAATGGTGACCGGTCTGCAAACCATGTCCTATGAGGAACAGTTGCAGGATTTGGGAATGCTTATCTTGCAAAAAGAAGACTGAGACTTAATAGCTGTATACAAATATCTCAAGGGCTGTCACATTGTAGAAGGATCATCTTTATTCTCATTTGCACAAGGAAAGACTATAAGCAATGGGATGAAACTGAATGGGAGGAGACACAGATTAGATATTAGAAAAACTTTTTGACAGTTAGAGTGATCAATGAGTGGAACAGGCTGCCATGAGAGGTGGTGAGTTCTCCTTCAATAGAAGTCTTCAAACAGAGGCTGGACTGATATCTGTCTGGGATGATTTAGTGAACCCTGCTTTGAGCAGGGGTTGGACCAGATGACCCAGGAGGTTCCTTCCAACTCTACCATTCTATGATTCTATGACTTTCGGAAGAAAGGGAGGAAAAAATGAAAGCACAAAAAAGAAAATTTTTCAAGTAAGATACGATTAAAAAGATATTGAACTTTTGATAGGGTAATGATGTTAATGCAACATCCAAGTCATCCAAAGAAATGTCTATAATCTCAGAGATTGATTTGTAGTCCAAGCTTGAGTCATGCAAGTATAAGAACTAAGAGGATGTTAAGTTTGACATTCACAAATAAAACAATTACTCTTCAAATCATTAAACAAATTACAATGTTACTTCCATGGGAATATCTGGAGGAAGTAGATTAAATTAAATCTGATCAGACTGAAGAAATTTCTTGTTTTTTCAGAATATAGTGAGTAAATTATAGTAAAACAAACTGGGTTATCCAAATACCCTGGCAATATGGACACTTTTGGGAATAAAATAGTATATGGAAGGAAAACAGCTAAAATGTGCCTGTTATCTTCAGAATTTGGACAGAGCAGCATAAAAATATAGAATATATTAGCAACCTGATTATTCTTGAGTCCAAAATGTATTCCTTCCTACTGCCAGATTTCTCAAAGCATGGCGTGCATTTATCAGGTAGCATTAAAACTGAATAGCGTGGAGCAGTCAGCACAGACTTGTTTATTCCTCTGTACACCTTGCTCCATTGTAACATAGTGGCCAGATTGTCAATATTACCTATATGAATAAAAGTGTAGTCTTGAAAAAAAGATTTTGGTAAACAGGCTGTCATTTATTGGTGAGGAAAATCTCAATTGATTGGTAGCAAGCATAGGTTATCCTTAGCATTAGTGATGAGCAAGCGAGCTCGGATAAACAGGTAACCCCTGTGTTGCGTTTCTCGAACATCCATGAGACATGAACGCACGGCAACTTGAACGTAGTATTAGAGCACGCCGAAGATACCCTATTAGCATTCGAGCATGCTCGGCTAACACCTTATCTGAGTGCTTTCGCTCATCACTACTTAGCATCTGTGCAAAATGGTGGCGGGTCATTTTATCCTTAGAATATGTTCATTGGGGTTTTGCCAGATAATAACAAATAATAATAATCTTTATTTATATAGCACCAACATATTCCACAGCGCTTTACAGATTAACAGTTTCAAACACAACAGTCATAAGTTTTTTTGTTTCAGCATTCGGCTAACTTTGTGTTCAGTATAGTTTTGGTTTTGTCCTATAAGGGCCGACCGTTTTGCCTAACAGGCTGACAGGTGTTGTTTGGGCCAACCTTGATGACATTTACTGGTCTCCTTTTTATATTCCTCTCATATTTGTATCCTCTACCCCTGAGGTCTCAAACACGCAGCCTGCGGGCCGCATGCGGCCACTGAAGCAGGCATCAGCGGCCCGCGGTGCACCACATGTCTCACGCTAGAAGAGAGGAGGAGTGTGCCTCGCCTCATCATTTTTCCGGACTGCAGCTTCCTCTCACACATTGAGTGGTGTGGCCGCGAAGCTGAAAGATAACGTCATCCAGCCGCAGCCGGCAGCGCCGCTCAATGTGTGAGGAAATGAGAGGAAGAAAGCTTCCGGCGGTGCGGAGAGGGAGTGTGGCCGCTGTGCCAGTGAAGCTGCTGTGGTGTGTGTGTGTGTGGTGAGTGTGTGTGTTTGGTGAGTGTGTGTGTGTGTGTCTGGTGTGTGTGTGTCTGTGTGTGTGCTAAGTGTGGCCGCTGTGGAGAGATGTTGACGGTGATGGGGAGAGGGACAGTAATGGGGAGAGGGCCAATGATGGGAGTGATGGGGAGAGGGCCAGTGATGGGGACAGGGACAATGATGGGGAGAGGGCCAATGATGAGAGTGATGGGGACAGGGCCAATGATGGGGAAAGGACCAATGATGGGAGTGATGGGGAGAGAGCCAATGATGGGGAGAGGGCCAATGACGGGAGTGATGGTGAGAGGGCCAATAAAGGGAGTGATAGGGAGAGGGCCAATGAAGGGAGTGATGGGGAGAGTGCAACGATGGTGGTGGGGGAGAGGGCAATGATGGGGTGATGGGGTGGAGGAAATGATAGAGGTGGTGGAATTTCTACATTTCTGCATGAAGGGGATCATGATGGTGCAGATTTCTGCATGAATGGGATCATGATGGGGCATATTTCTACATGAATAGGATCATGATGGGGTATATTTCTGCATGAAAGGGATCATGATGGAGCATGTTACTACTTGAATGGGATTATTGTTTAACAATAATTTTGTACTGTATTAAGTTTGAAAGGAATGCGGCCCGCCAGCTTAAATTTTTTTTTACGTGCAGCTCATTTCCTCTGCCGAGTTTGAGACCCCTGCTCTGCCCTGTATTTTCCAGCAGCCACGCTGGTTCTGGCAACCAGTGCAGGTGTACTGGAGCTCTGGGCAGAGACAACTGCCCGGAGTATGTTACGTCATCTTTATATAACTATCGTCTGTGCCACTGGATTCCCGCACACCGGCATACACTGACCACTAGGGTTGAGCATTCCGATACTGCAAATATCGGGTATCGGCCGATATTGGCTGTATCGGAATTCCGATTCCGAGTACCGATATTTTCGTCATATCGGATACCGGAATCGGGATGTCACTGTCACTGTCAGTGTCCGTCTGTCGGGTCTGTCAGGAGTCAGCGGCACTTACCCGGCAGAAGATCTCCGGCGGTCACATCCCGGACTGCTTAATGGCCACCATCCTCTTCTCCCCGGCGGTCACATGCAGTTTCTCGCGATAACTGCAGTGACTGCTGGGTAATCGCGGCCGTAAAGCAGTCCGATGACGTCACCGCCGGGGAAGCAGGTAATCAGCTGTGCTGCGTTGCAATGACAGGCTCTGCCTGTCATTGCGATGTAGCAGAGCTGGATCGTCGTGGGACTGTCGTTATGGACTGCGTCGGACAGGTGGTATACTGTTGGTTTGTTTTTTTTCTTTTTTTACAGGAGATCGATGGCGTCGCAGGAATGAGAGAGTAATAAAAAAAATGAAAACTGTTGTCTCTTTTATTTCATTAAAAGACTTTTTTCTTGCTGTGTCTTTTTTTTACACATTTAAAAACTTTGGGATTAATAATGGATCGGTGTCTTATTGACGCCTCTCCATTATTAACCGGGCTTATTGTCACCGTGCAATCAACGGTGACATTAACCCCTTATTACCCCACTTGCCACCGCTACAGGGCAGTGGGAAGAGCCGGGTAAAGTGCCACAATTGGCACATCTTTTGATGCGCCAAATGTGGGGCTGCTGTAGCCTGGTATTATCAGGCTGTTGAGGGCCAAAATCCATGGGCCTTGACAGTCTTTTAATACCAGGCCGCAGCAGTCTGCATTTTACTTGGCTGGTTAACAAAAATAGGGGGACCCCTACGCCGTTTTTTTTTCGAGGGATCCCCTATTTTTGTTAACCAGCCAAGCTAAGCAGACTGCTGTGGCCTGGTATTATCAGGCTTGCAAGGTCCATGGATATTGGATCCTTACCAGCCTGAAAAACCAGGCCTCAGCGGTCTGCTTCATCTGGCTGGTTAACAAAAATAGGGGGGACCCCACGCCAATTTTTTTCGAGGGGATCACCTATTTTTGTTAATCAGCCAAGATATGCAGACTGCTGTGGCCTGGTATTATCAGGCTGGCAAGGTCCATGGATCTTGGCTCCTTAACAGCCTGAAAATCCAGGCCTCAGCGGTCTGCTTCATCTGGCTGGTTAACAAAAATAGGGGGGACCCCACGCCAATTTTTTTCGAGGGGATCCCCTATTTTTGTTAATCAGCCAAGATATGCAGACTGCTGTGGCCTGGTATTATCAGGCTGGCAAGGTCCATGGATCTTGGCTCCTTAACAGCCTGAAAATCCAGGCCTCAGCGGTCTGCTTCATCTGGCTGGTTAACAAAAATAGGGGGGACCCCACGCCATTTTTTTTCGAAGGGAACCCCTATTTTTGTTAATCAGTTCCCTCTGACGTCACTGATGGTGTCCCTGGCTGACCTGAAGTGAAAGTGGAAAGCAATCAATTAAGCTTTCCACTTCCTCTCCTGTCAGCCAGGAGAGGAGCTCATTCATTTGGGGGTTTACTGTGAGGCTGCAGCATTAGCTGCGGTCCCTGCAGTAAACAACCCTTTCTGAAGGATTACACCGTGGGACCTGACTGTGCATCGGATTGGTAAGAATAATTTTGCTTTATTATTTTATTTTTATTACAGGAAATGGTTTTAGCAGGTAAATAAAATATGGTCAAAAACTGTGTGATTATTTCATTAAACTTATTTTTTATTAAAGTGTGTGTGTTTGATTTTTCTTTCATACAATAGGATTAATAATTGATAGTTGTCTAATTGACAGCTCTCAATTATTAACCTGGCTTAAAGTGACCTTTCAATTGCAAGGTCATTTTAACCCCTTATTAACCCATTCGCCACCGCTACAGGGCAATGGGAATAGACGGGCAAAGTGCCAGAAAGGGCAAATCTAATTAGAGATTTGCCCTTTCTGGGGTGTCTGGGGGCAGATGTTAAGTAGCCGGGGGGGGCAAAAATAATGGTCCCTCTCTGGGCTATTATTATCTGCCCCCACTCACTGGCTTTGTCTGTCTGGTTGCGAAAATAGGGCGGGAGCCCACGCATTTTTTTTCAGCAATTTTACACCTCATATATATATATACATGTCATTGAATTTGTGACACATATATATATATATTTATATTTATAGTTCATACACTTCTACATAGTATAATAGCCGCTAATTCAATTGCCGGCTTTTGTGAAAATGCAGAACCCGACATGAAATGACACTTGGTGTACATAGGGTTAACCATGTCTTTTCATGTAGTTTGATATCTGATTTGCACAAACAATTACATGAGTGTAAGTGTGCAAAATTTCACACCTGTAGGGGTTAATTAAAGGTGTAAATTCGTAGCAAAAAAGTCCGTTTTTTTTACAACGAATTTACACCTTTAATTAACCCCTACAGGTGTGAAATTTTGCACACATAGACTGATGTAATTGTTTGTGCAAATCAGATAGCAAAGGACATGAAAAGACATGGTTAACCCTATGTACACCAAGTGTCATTTGAAATGACACTTGGTGTACATAGGGTTAACCATGTCTTTTCATGTCGTTTGCTATCTGATTTGCACAAACAATTACATCAGTCTATGTGTGCAAAATTTCACACCTGTAGGGGTTAATTAAAGGTGTAAATTCGTAGCAAAAAAGTCCGTTTTTTTACAACGAATTTACACCTTTAATTAACCCCTACAGGTGTGAAATTTTGCACACATAGACTGATGTAATTGTTTGTGCAAATCAGATAGCAAACGACATGAAAAGACATGGTTAACCCTATGTACACCAAGTGTCATTTCATGTCGGGTGCTTCTGTCTTTTCACAGAAGCCGGCTTTACCCGGCAATTGAATCAGAGGATATTTTACTATGTAGAAGTGTATAAACTATACATATATGTATATATATATCTGTCACAATGACATGTATATATATATATATATATATATATATATATATATGTATTCTATGTGTGTATATTTAGTGTTTACAAGGAAAGAAAGAGGTTTTTTTAGTTGCGATATTTTGTTCCCATAGACTTACATGGGACTTCCGGTATCGGTATCGGGTATCGCCGATATTTTAATGGTATCGGCGATACCATTCCGATTCCGATACTTTTGGATATCGGAAAGTATCGCTCAACTCTACTGACCACTGATGAGCAAGGTATTTAAAAACGCTTATTGACTACCAGTATTACTTCCCCTGATGAAGCTGTTTGGATAACAACGATACGCGTGGGGTACTGGTCTCTTTTGATTTCCCCCCTCTCTTGCCCCTTTCTTTCCCATGTTTTCACATACATAGATTTGGTATGGCTTCCTATGGTCTTCTTTTGAAGGGCCCACATCTATATGGTGAGATAACTTCACAGCTCTTCACCTGAGCTGCTATTATAGTTACTAGATTTTGGGTCTTGTATTATTGCTATCACACAGACCTTTTTGTCTGTTGCTTGTATTTTTAAGGTTGTTGCCTGTTTTTTTTTTTATATAGCTGTCCTTATTTGGCTATTGGTAAAGTATGTCCTTGTTTTAGCTGCCTACACACAAATATTGTGGTTTGTTATATCATGTACTTTGCATGTTGCTGATTCTAGTCATCATATCCTTTTCTATAATTGTGGCTATGTGCTTAAGCTGTCTAAGCTGTCCATATACTATTATTGGGTTTATTTTGTCCCATATGGCTTATTAGCACTCTGAGTATTTCAATCTATTACATCTGGCTGTATATTTTGTGTTATACTTGACATACTTTGAGCATGATTTATACAGGTTTTCTTATTACTCCATCACGATTTATGTATTTGAGAGGGGGGCATCTATGGTTTTAAATAGGTTTTATTTGTTTGTGAATAAAGTTTTTTCCGTTTTTATCTATAGCTATTGTTGGTGTGCATATCTTCTAGTGGTTCTTTTTTTTTTCTTCTCATCTAATTGTGCATATTGCCACTGATATTGCACCCATTGCTTTGACATACTGATTGGTTGTGCGCCTGGGGCTTTGTAGTTCACACAACAGTCATAAGTAACAGTGTTAACAATAATACAATAATTAAAGCAAAATAAAATGACCCTGCTCATGAGAGCTTACAATCTACAATGAGGTGAGGGAGATACAAAGTAAAGGTTTACAATTTACAATGATGGTCCGGCCATCTTGAGGAGTGGGGGATAGATAGAGATAGTGAATGGGCTACACACACTTAAGGGTATGCCACACTAAACGAGATCGCTAACTAGATCGCTAAAACGTCACTATTTAGCGATCTCGTTTGCGACCTCGTTGTGTGTGGCATGTAGCAACGATGTGGCCCCTGCTGTGATGTCGCTGATCGTTCACTAGCGTTCTGGACCGTTTTTTGATCGTTGGCGTCCCGCTGGTGAGCCTATATCGCTGTGTTTGGCACCTTTTGCGAACGACGAGTGACCTCGTTTGTGACACATATGACAGCGGTGCAGGCGGACTATGGTTTTTTAGCGTCACGGAGTGGATCGCAATATCTGTAAGTTCTCTTTTGCGTCACAGAGAGGATCGCCGAAGTTGCAAAGCAGGCTAGCAGGACGCAGAGAGCAGGAGCGATGCTGGAAATTCCTATGAATCAGAAGCGCTCAGTACATGCTAATGACATCCTAACGACCGCCAAAGTCATTAAAGAGATCGCTGACCGCTGATATGTCGTTTATGAGATCTCCTGTTTGGCAGCTACTAGCGACCTAAAAGAGATCACACCAACGATCTCGTTAGCTTGCGTCGTTATCGTGATCGCTAACGAGATCGCTAAGTGTGGCAGTACCTTTACACATAAAATGACCTTCACTAGGGAACGTGATAGGCTGCTCTGAACAAATGTGTTTTGAGGAGCGACTAAAACTGCAAGTTGTGGATAGTCCAAATTTCTTGGGGTAGAGCATTCCAGAGGATTGGCGCAACACTGGAGAAGTCTTGGAGTCGGGAGTGGGAAGTACGGATTAGTACAGAGGCTGGTCAAAAGTCGTTTGCAGAGCGCAGCGATCGGCTAGGTCGATAGACAGAAATGAAGGACGAGATGAAACGGGGTGCCGCACTTTGGAGAGCTTTGTGGGTGAGAACAAGTACTCTGAATTGGATCCTATAATGAATAGGCAGCCAGTGTAGCGACTGGTGAAGAGTGGACACGTCTGAGTACCAATTAGCCAGATGGACGACCCTGGCTGCTGCATTAAAGATGGACTGGAAAGGGGAAAAGAGGAGGCCAATTAATAGAGCGTAACAGTAGTCCATGCGGGAGTGAATCATTGTGACAGTGAGGGTTTTTGTTGCGATGCGATGGTGTCTGGATCATGAGAACGCAAGTACCATTGGCTGTCTATTAAGCAGGGTGCAGTGATACTGCTGCTTATAGGTTCCTTCTGTGGCGCTTTTATTTTTGCTATTATTCTTTGTGATTGGCTGCTGGCTGACTTAATAGGTGGGTAATGATTGGGTAGACAGATCGCCTAAACAAGATTCACCATGGTAACGGAAATACACAAGTATCGTATGTGATATATATATGCTACATCTGCTAATGTTATATGTGTTTTTGGTGGATGTCTATACAGACATATCTATGTAAAAATTGTATGTCAGTGTCGTACTGTGTTATATGTATAGATCTGCTGTTTTTTGTATTGATTGATATTGTGGGCGGTGTTTGAATACTGATTGGTGCTATTGGAGCATCAGCACTATTTAAAGCCGTCCCCTTTGATTTTATGTTATGCTTGACAAAGACCTCATGCAGGTCGAAACGTTGCTGTGTATGGCGTAATAAACGTTCTTCTATTTGTATACACCCGGATGGAGCGCTGTTCCTTTTTGTCTTTGACAGTGAGGGTTTTTGTTGTCTCCATGATGAGAAAAGGGCAGATTCTAGAGATGTTCTTTAGGTGCAAGTGGCAAGAGCGAGCAAGAGATTGTATATGGGAGATGAAGGAGAGATTGGTGTCAAACATAACACCCAGACAGCGCGCCTGCTGCCGTGGTGTAATTATGGTGCCACCCACGGAGAGGGAAATGTCATATTTAGTGAGGTTAGTATACAGCAGGAGCAGAAGAAGTTCAGTTTTGGAAAGGTTGAGTTTCAGATAGAGAGCGGACGTGATGTTGGAGACTGCGGACAGACAGTCACTAGCGTTCTGTAGTACAGTGGGGTAAGGTCAGGGATGACATGATGTATAGTTGTGTGTCATCAGCATAAAGATGGTACTGAAAGCAAAATCTGCTGATGGTCTGTCCAACTGGGGCCGTGTAGAGAGAGAAGAGAATTGGGCCAAGGACAGAGCCCTGAGGTACACCAACAGTGAGAGGAAGAGGAGATGAAGTGAAGCCGGCGAACAAAACACTGAAGGAGTGGTCAGAAAGATAGGAAGAGAACCAGTGTGGGTTCACCTGTCTTTGGGCAATCGACATGGTGGGAGGAAGGAGGATCAGGGTGAGGATTATGTGCTCCAGAATCATGGCTACTGAGATTGTACCGTATGGAAGACAGGTGGTGCTGACAAAGTGACTGGAAGCATTATCTGCTATCCATCCAACAACCTTTTTACACTGGTCTGGCTTCAAGAGTGGTATTCCACACACCCCCCTACAAAATGGAGCAGGAAGATAGATTGACTTGATATGTGTGTTTATTGGCCTCCTGTGGAAGGCACAGTTTCTCCTTGCTCATGGCCTTGGCCTCTGTGCTCACCATCAGCAACACATCCAATTCCCCATCCCTTACCCATTTTAAATTATGTATGATATATCCCTGTTGAGAAAATGTTGCAGTATTACAATGGCAGGAAAATTTGCCCACATCATATGGGCTTCTTAGACTGCAGTATCAATATAGCGATGCTATATGTAACTAAACAAGGGTTTTTTTGTGTTTTGAGGCACAACTGAAGCATGATAAATATATAAAATTTCTCCACTGAAAAAAAATTGCAATATTACTATTGCAGGAATATTGGACACCTCAGATTGCCTTGTTACACTGCAGGAGAAATATAGTGATGCTACTGATAGTCAACCAAGTCTGGCTGTATGCTTTTGGCGCACAACTGCCGCAGTGAAAATGGTGTATAATATTTCCATGCTCAGAACAATTTGCAGGATTAAGAGCAAAAAGAATATTATTAGCTCTAAGAAAGGGTTTTGGTAAGAGTTGCACACTGCAACATAAAGGACATGAAATTCATCCTATCCTGTCCTATACGATCAATCTCTCCCTAAGTGCTGCTAACAGCAGTATTGCTATTGATTATATTTAGCTCTAAGTTGTTGCACTTGAAAGAAATGTAAATGTGGTTGAATTCCTGGCTAGTACGCAGCTACAATTTTATCCCTCTTGCACTAGTACCTCTCCCTGCTCTTCTTGCTTCCAGGGTACAGTGTGTTGAGCATGGTGTCCTGGGTCTTATATAGACCTGATGACGCTATGCAGCTAGCTAATCACAGTAATGCCACAACCAAGATGGCTACGGCATTACAGTGACTGTCAGGCATGTTTATTGGTTCTCTAAAAAGCACCAAATGTGGTGCGGGGACTAGAGCTCCCGCTCGAGCATTAAAAAAATGCTCATCGAAAAATTAGTATCTCATGATGCTCGAGCGAGAAACAAGTAGTGACGAGCATGATCGCTCATCACTACTCAGCACATTTTTAAATATGGAAGTACTGTAGTAGTATGGCTATATAGTCGATTGACTAACCCAATAAATATTGTACCTTTTTTGCAGATCGCTTTCAGTGGTAGTCACATAAAATATGGCATTAAAGCAATATGCAAATCAGGCTGGAAGTGAATTGAGGGTCAGCTCAGCCCAGATGTGAAGAGTAGTTTTTTTTGTTGGAGACTAAAAATGAATTTATTTTAGATTTAATTGTGATGGAAACTTTGGATGGAAGCACAACATCTATAATTTGTACAATTTGTGAGAGAAAGTATGTAATTTCTGGCTGGGGAATGGGAGCAGGTGCTCTGGTGGATTATGATATCAATGGTTTGGTGCCTAAAGCTCCAGCAATGCAGCTTTAGTCCTTTACCGGGTCTATTCATTTTCCTGTCTGTTGTTCACACATTAATCTTGCCATAAGCATTGTCAAGACAAACATTACATACCTGACTTTACTGGAGGCATGCCAGTTTCTTATTTTTTTTCTGGAAAACCTGAGGGAAAAGCAAAATCAAATTTGCAGACTAAGTACATGCAGAAAATCAAAGTATTTGATTGAAGTATTGGAACTTGACAACTGGGAGGAGCACTTTGAAATGTATATCTTTGAAGAAATAAATCCTCATAAATCACAAATACAGATGACATCTGTTATAATTTTGTCAGTGTTATAGCTCTAGGGAGTACAGATAAAGCAATGACATCACTGACCCAGGGAACTAACAGCAGAATCTGGCAGATTCAACTACACAATGAACGGAGCAGTGTTGTTCAACTTGTTAAATGTTTTTGTGGCGCCCCTGAGGGTCCAGTCGCCACAGAGGTACTGCACCTCAGCCAGAGGTGTGGTGCTTAGCTCTCGGGTAAGGAGTGGGCACTACCCAGGACTCGCATATTTGCATCCAACACAGACACATGACCTCAGGCTAAGGGGGAGGAGCCAAAGACAGAGCAGGAAGGCAGTGTGACAGTTGAAGTGAATGGAGTGAGGTGGAGCTCAGGAGGCGAGCTGAGAGGAGCTGTGGAAAAGCTGTGAGGAGTGGAAAGGAGCAGTTGTGAGGGGAGAAGCTCCTGAGGAGTAACAGAAGGGGTCCTAGTGGCCAGGGAAGTGAGGAATCCACCTATGGCACCCGTATTCAGCCTGACCAGAGTCAGAAGGAAGGACCAGGTTGCAGTAGGGGACCAGCCCCAGACTAGTGGAGAATCTGTAAGACTCAACTAGCAAACCGGAGGCTGTGGTAACGTTATATGCTACAGCCACATCCACACACATTCACTGAAAAGGTAGCCATTAGGATCAAGGGGACCAAAAGGACGTCACCAGACAGGATCTGAGGCTACTGGCTTGGGACGTTGTGTGTGAGGCGCAGGGCAGGAGTGGAGGGAGCCTGCGCTGGGAGAGACGACGAGAGAAAGGAACATAACAAGGGGGTTCTGACAAAGTTTTCCCCAAACTACCTGAGAGCTAGCTGGGCTACCGACCTGGAGGACACAGCACCCCGGCTGGGGATTGTAACCTGAAAGAACTGTGAGTAAAGTGTGAAGACTGCACCCTGCAGTGTCCTCAGATTAATTTACTGCGTCACCTACCCTGCACTACAATTGTTACCAACATCTTTAACCCTATAACTGCCCTGGGGCCTAGCTCTACCCGTGGAGAGCAGTAACAACTCTGCTGCGTCATCAACTGCCCCAGTGGATCTGAATCGCAGAGTCGGCTATCTTATTGCCGAACACCACAGGTGGCGTCACGAACTAACCCCCTATAACTATTTCCTTTTATTTTCTTTTTTTTTTTTTTAACCTTTTTATTGGACGCCCAGAGCCATGGACCAGATCACTGCTGCCATGACTTCCCCTTTAAGAACTGCCCGGCCCGGTACCGAGTACCCCATAGCCATTGGCGCCGCTGCATTTGCTCCATCACTCTATGTGACTTCAGACTTGTGAACCCTCGCATCATGCATACAGTGTGATTTGAGGATTCTCTGTGCCGGGAGCAATATGCATACTCCCAGTCACATTCTGATTATACTGTCACAGGGATACTGAGAAAGTGTGGAGCCAGAAGACTGCAGCATCTGCTCCTACTTTGGCGCTGAGAAGCACATCTTCATTTTAAATGTGTTTATTTCTTCTGACAGAACAGGGGTTAATGGGCCATGTTGGAAAGCCCTGTGTTCAGCTGAGCTTGGTTCGCCACTCCTATCCCATTTATAATCTGGGCTCTGTTACAAATCCTTGTCGGAGCAAGCATTTGCTGCATGGCTAACGTGGGAGAGGAGTTCATATGAGGAGAGTGGAAGGAGTTATCTGTGACTGTTGTTTGGTTTGTATGTGTGATAATTCCTTATCCTTCTCTATTTTGGTTTATTCCCTTAACACCCCGGTGCATTTATTTGTTATATGTGAGTAAATATTTTGTATGCCTGGAGTTTTCTGTTAACTCTTGTCTGTGTTGCCTTGTTTGTCAGATTGGTGTACTACGTTGCATAGTAGCTCCCCCTCTTCCCTTGGTGGGGAAGAAAACAGACGGAAGGCTAACTCAGGAGATAAGGCAAGGGCGGAGGCCCCTGCATCTTCGCCATCTCAAGTATCCCAGAGAGCAGGGCGAGCTAGGGCGCCCCTAGTGTTAGGGACATGGAAGAAGCCCTGGTTCCGGGTCACCCGACAGCAGTGTCGTGACATAAACTGTGTTTGTCCTTGCTCAATACACTTACAATTAGCTGTAAGGTGCGCAGGATGGTAGTCATGGGCAAGTGGCTGTTGTCCTCCCACACCCTGGCATCCCACAAATAAACGGTGTCCCAGTTCCCATGTGCTGTAAGTACAGTGCTGTTCACTTACATTTTGGCCCCAGGCCTCCGCTGTCTCCCTGATCCCAGATCCAGAAGAGCCGTACATTCAATAAGGGACACCCGGTTTGTTTTAACAAGTTTATGTTTACTGAAAATTTCAAGTACAGCCATCTTTAACACTCAGCATCGGGCACAGCACCCTCCGTCACTTGCTTCCTCCACACAGAACATCTCACTCCTGTTCTCACATTTGGCATGGATTACCTCTACACTTGATCCTCCTGTTAGCTCCAGGGTTTCCCAATCTGGCTACTCAGTATGCACAAGATCCGCAACTATTCCCTCACACAGTCCCACGCCACTATACAGAATGGTTGTCAGAGCTGTCCATAGCCCCCAACTCGAGCCTTAGGGTACTTTCACACATCCGTTTTTTGCCATCTGGCACAATCTGTCCAATATATAAAAAGATGTATCCGGCGCAGATTGTTGAAAAACTGATGCAAGGGATGTGATTTTAAGCCGGATCCGTTGTGTACTTTTGAACCCGGAAAATGCAGTGTTCGCATGCTTGGAACGGAGAGAGAGAGAGAGAGAGAATAAACGGAATGTGGTGGCCGGATCAGTCTTTAGCCTGATCCGGCGGCCGGATTCTCCCATTGACTTGCATTGTACCCCAGAGCTGGTTGCGCTGCATCCACTGCTGTCTGTTTTTTTGCACCGGACACAAAAAACGTTACAACATGCGTTGTGTCCGGCAGCCGGAAACTAAATTTGAGATGGATCCGGCAAAAAATGGACAAAACCCAAGCACATGCGGCGCGATCCGGAGCTAATGCAACCCAATTAGAAAATAACGGATCCGGCTAAAAAAAAGCAAATCCATTTTTTTAAAAACACGCCGGATCCCGCCAGACAGCAAAAAAACGGATGTGTGAAAGAGGCCTTAGGCTCTGAACAGTGCACGAATGTCCATAGAGAGTTTTGTGCGACCTCATACTGCCAGAACATCTTTGTCCATGCCGTGCTTCAGCTCACTGCACCTTAAACTAGCCCTAGCAACTGTCACCAATGAACTCTGCTCACTAAGTGACTAAACCAGAAAGGGGTTGCATTTTACTGGACTTAACCCCTCCCACTTTGGGCTGGACAAATCACCAACTGTCTCCTTTCTGTCTGCCCTAGCAGTCCATTGCTGGCACAATTCACCTTTCACCTATTTAACTTCAGTCACTACCTTATAACAGTGTGCACTGCACTTAATATATCTAATGTTCCCCCAACTTAAGCCCGGGTCTCACATAGCGATACACCAGCGATCCTGACAACGATCAGGATCGCTGGTGTATCGCTACATGATCGCTGCTGAGCTGCCAAACAGGCAGCTCTGGGCAGCGATTAGCATAGGGACACTGCGGATAACATCGCTTAGTTACCCGCAGTATACGTTGGATACCAGCGCCCTGATGCAGGGAGCTGGTAACCAAGGTACACATCGGGTTTCCAGGCGCTGCGCGGTGCCTGGAAACCGCTGTGTACCTTGGTTACCAGCTCCCTGCAGCAGGGCGCTGGTATCCAAGGTACACAGCGGGTTTCTAGGCACAGCCCCGGCCTGGAAACCCGCTGTGTACCTTGGTTACCAGCGGATCGCTGGTCTCCCGCCTGTCACACGCAGCGATGCGTGCCTGTCAGCGGGAGACCTGCGATCAAAAAAATGTCCAGGACATTCAGCGACGATCAGCGATACCCAGCAGGGGGCTGATCGTCGCTGAATGTCACACACAGCGATATCGCTGGGGAGATCGCTGCTGCATCACAAAACTAGTGACTCAGCAGCGATCTCGCTAGCGAGATCGCTGTGTGAGACTGGGGCTTAAATCTTCCCCCTTTCTAACTTAATCCTTAAACCCTATGAAACTTTTTGCAGATTTACATATTATTACAGTCACAAAAATACAATGAAACCTTACACTTGGCACAAACACTGTTTAGAGAAGGAGAGGCATGTGACAGCCCCTGTTATTACACCCTTTCAGAACGAAGCCACATTTATCTACTGTAGTCAGCAAGTGACCACGTGTATGCAAATCACATACTTGCAGTAATGTGCCCGCTGCTCCTGGCCCTGGCACAGGAGAATCCTCCCATTTACTTACTATTTGATATGTCTACATTTCATACTAAAATGCAATATCATTCCTTTGGACGATATTGAGAAGTGGACAGAAAAAATAATCTTTATGAGCAGTAACTGATAACAATAACTGAAAAAGACCACCCATACCAAGGCAGCAATATTTCTTGCTTCTTTCTAGGCATTTTTAAATTTCCATCAACACAATATATTCCTATACTAGTCCACTATAAAAAAGTCCTTCCTGGATACAAACATTATTTTATGAGTAATTGATTTATATAGGCTTGATAACTGGCCCTGTAGTTTTTGATTAATTTGTACTGCATTCTACTTCATGAAATTAAAATAATAAATAGCTGTACTTTCCACAAACTGTGTATATATCAATAGTATATGATAACAATAATAATAATAACCATTTTATTTCCATAGCGCCAACATTTTCTGTAGCATTTTACAGTTCAGAGGGGACATGTATAGACCACACCAGACATTACAGAGTAACACATAATTCTACAGATACCAAAAGGAGTGAGGGCCCTGCTTCCAAGCCATCAATATAATAAATGGGGCATTCAAATAATGCTGCATGAACCAGTTAAAAGCCACTATCTGTAGATGTGCAAATAGTGACTGGAGGATGTGTGAACAGATAATATAAGGGACCTGATACTGCTGAAAAATTTTGGAAGGGCAAAATTGGAATAAATAAATAGTTGATAGGCCAGTCTAAAGAAATGCGTATTGAAGGCATACTTAAAACTGTGCAAAATAATCATATTGTCCAGGGTAGTGCATTTCAGAGAATTGGCGTAGCACGTAAAATGTCTTGGAGATGGAAGTGGGTGGTTCGCATCATTGAGCATGTTAGTCTAGGTGATTTTTGGAATGGAGGGCATGGGTAGGGTGATGGACAGAGATAACCAAAGAGATATAGGCTGGTGCACGACTGTGTAGCACTTTGTGGGACAGAGAGAAAAGTTTATATTGTTTTCTATAGTGGATGGGCAACTAGTTCCATGACTGACCCAGGGTGGAGGCATCAGTGCAGAAGTTGAGAAGGAATATGATCCTGGCTGCTGCATTCAGGATGGATTGGTGAAGGGAGGATTTAGTAAAAGTGAGACCGATTAGTAGAGAGTTACAATAGTCTAGACAAAAATGAATATGAGCAACTGTAAGAGTTTTTGCAGATTCAATGGTAAGAAAACATTGAATTCTAGAGATGTTTTTGAAGTGCAGCTGACATGAGCGAGTGAGTGATCGGATATAGGGAGTAAAGAAAACATCAAATATAAACCCAAGACTGCGGATGTACTGCTTGGGAGTAATGGTAGAACCACAAATATTGGGTTTAGAAAAATTAGTAGGGGGAAAAAACACAAGGAGTTCAGTTTTAGACAGATTCAGTTTAAGATGCAGGGAGGACATGATGTGAGAGACAGCGAACAGACAATCACTGGTATTTTGAAGTATTGCTGGGGTGATGTCAGGAGATGATGTGTATAATTGGATGTCATCAGCATAGAGATGGTACTGGACATGGAATCTGCTGATGGTTTGCAAATGGGGATGCTGTTTGGAAAGAGGAGGAGGGATCTAACACTGAACCCTTAGGAGCCCCAACAGAAATGACAAGAAGAGAAGAAGAGGAACCAGCAAAAGATATAGCGAAGGAGTGCTCAGAAATGTAGGAAGAGAACCAAAAGAGAGCAGTATTCTTGAGGCTAATAGAGCAAAGCATAGTAAGAAGGAACTGGTGATCCACAGTGTCTAACGCTGCAGAAAGATCCAGGCAAATCAGCAGGGAGTAGTGACCATTAAATGTGTTAGTAGATCATTAGAGACTTTAGTAAGGGCAGTTTCTGTGTAGTGTAAGGAGCAAAAACTGTATTGTAAAGGATCAAGAAAAGCGTTATCTGAAAAAAAAGATAACGGATTAGATGGGAGTAGACAAGGCGTTCCAGAAGTTTAGAGATGAAGCAGAGATTAGAGACATGTACGTAGCTAGCAGCATAATTCTGATTGAGGGATTGTTTTTTAAGTAATGGGTGTATGCTGGAGTGTTTGAAGGTGGAGGGAAAGATACCTGGTGGGAGAGGTTAAATATTTTAGTTAGGTGTGTAGTGACAGCCAGGGAGATGGAGGAGGTGAGAGTGAATAGGTTAAGAGGTGCAGGTAGTAGAGCAAGAAAATGAAAGGAGCCTGGTAATGTCTTTTTCGGTGACAGGTTCAAAGACAGAAAGTGAGCTAGATAAAGTGTAAGAGGGAAAACATTGCATGACTAGTAGTGATGAGCGAGTATACGCGTTGATCGGGTTTTCTCGAGCATGCTCGGGTGGTTTCCGAGTATTTCGAAGTGCTCGGATATTTAGTTTATGTCACCGCAGCTGTATGATTTGCGACTGCTAGACAGCCTGAATACATGTGGGGATTCCCTAACAAACAGGCAATCCCCACATGTATTCAGGCTGTCTAGTAGCCGCAAATCATGCAGCTGCATCAACAGAAATTAAATCTCTGAGCACTTCCAAATACTCGGAGACCACCCAAGCATTCTCAGGAAAACCCGAGCAATGAACATACTCGCTCATCACTATGCATGACATTAGGGGATTGGGAGAAAATTTCCTGTTGGATATGGTCAATGTTTTCTTTGAAATAATTTGCCACATTGTCAGCGCTGAAGTTGGTGATTGGGGCTAGCACTTTTGGACTGAGGAGTAAATGAAAAGTGTCAAAAAGTCAGTTAGGATTATTGGATAGTGAGGTGATGAGGGCAGTGAAGTAGGCTTGTTTGGAGAGGTGAAAGGCAGATTATTGACAGAGAATTAAAGAAGATTATGGTTAGGGAGGAGGAGAAGGGAGTAAGTAAAATCGTGTCCGGAGTAGAGACGGGAGAAGATCAGGCCCAATGTACTATTTTTAGGCATAGGAGAGTTAGTAAGCTGTGAAAGACTGAGAGACAAGGTTAGAGATAAAAGATAAGTGACAGATGAGGAGAGTGGATTATGAATAGGGATGTTAAAGTCCTACATAAGAGAGGGAATGTTAGAGGCTAGAAAGTGTGGAATTCAGGAGGCAAAGTAATTTAGTAACTCACAGGAGGGGTCCGGAGGACAATACACAACTGCCACTCTCAGGGAGAAGGACCAAAAAAGTCTGATAGTGCGAACCTCAAAAGAATAGAAAATACGTGAGGGTACGGGGGGATAACCTGAAGAGCACATTTTGCTGAACGAAGCAGTCCAACCTCTCAACCTAGTCTGTTCTCAGGTCTGGAGGTAGGTGAAAAATGTAGGCAACGGTACGAGAGATCAGCAGCGTTGATGGTGTCCAACTCCTAGATCCATGTTTCAATGTGGGCTCTTACTCTGAGTGTAGCAGAAGCCATTCTATGCTACGCTGGAGATTAGGTGACACACAATCATTCTTGCTCTATACCCACCTCCCGGCTGATTGGTGCAGGCCAACATGTGTTTTATAGTATAAACAATTAACTTATGAAGAACTTGCAGTCATCGTTGGCCCCTATCTCCTCTCTCTCATGTCCAGATTCTGCACTGAAGCATTACAATGAAACCCTGCAAAGTGCCCTGGATGAAACTGCACCTCCTATACATAGAACAATACGACACAGACCCAACAACCGTGGCACACGCTGCAAACACGTTTCCTGCAGCGGTGCTCCAGGTGCGCCGAACGTCTGTGGAGGAGATCTAATCTATCCGAAGATTTCATACATTCCAAATTTATGCTTAAAACATACAACTCTGCCCTTCACCTCTCCAAACAAACGTATTTCAACACCCTCATCACCTCAATATCCAATAACCCTAAACGTCTCTTTGACACTTTCACTCCCTACTGAACCCAAAAGTGCAGGCTCCAACCACGGATCTCCGCGCTGACGATCTGGCCAATTATTTCAAAGAAAAAATTGGCCACATCCGACAGGAAATTATCTCCCAATCCCCTCATACCATGCACTGTCCTCCCTCCCCCACTGCATCCAGCTCACTCTCTGACTTTGAACCAGTCACAGAAGAAGAAGAAGTAATCAGGCTCCTTGCATCTTCTCGCCCTACCACTTGCATCGGTGTCCCCATTCCGTCACATCTCCTCCAGTCCCTTTCCTCTGCTATAAGAGAAAACACGGCACTCAACTAAAAACAAGAGTAGGTGCTCAAGTCAGGTATCCAACCTGATAAATGTAAAAAATAACTTGCCACTCAAATGTGTAACACGAGAATTTGTTTAATAAATGTGCTTTCTATATATTGACGTTGTTGTTGAATTTTTGAACTGCATTTCAATTGTATTTAATTGACAAAACTGTGTCCTTTTTTCATTATGTATATTTCTGTATATATTTTTCAGTGTTCCTTTGAAAAGCATTCTGATGAAGGTCCAATAGTTGGACTGAAAGCGTTCAATTGTTTCATGTCTGGATGCACCTTTATTAAACAAATTCTCGTGTTACACATTTGAGTGCCAAGTTATTTTTTACCTTTCCTCTGCTGTCACCTCTCACCTAACAAAAATATTCAACCTCTCTCTCTCTTCCATTATCTTTCCCTCCTCATTTAAACATGCCATTATACATCCATTACTTAAAAAATCATCCCTCGATCAAAACTGTGCCGCTAACTATAGACCTGTCTCTAATCTTCCCTTCATCTCTAAACTTCTGGAACGCCTGGTCCACACCCGTCTTATTCGCTATCTTTCAGATAACTCTCTTCTCGACCCTCTTCAATCTGGTTTCCGCTCTTTACACTCTACTGAAACTGCCCTCACTAAAGTCTCTAATGATCTTCTAACAGCTAAATCTAATGGTCACTACTCAATGCTAATTCTCTTGGATTCTCCGCAGCATTCGACACTGTGGACCATCAGCTCCTCCTCACTATGCTCCGCTCCATCTGCCTCAAGGACACCGTTCTCTCCTGGTTCTCCTCCTATCTCTTTGACTGTTCCTTCACTGTATCTTTGCTGGTTCCTCTTCCTCTCATCTTCCCCTTACTGTTGGGTTCCTCAAGGATCAGTCCTAGGCCCCTGCTCTACTCTTTGTATACTGCCCCTATTGGACAATCAGTAGATTTGGTTTCCAGTAACCATCTCTATGCTGATGACACCCAATTATACACTTCTTCACCTTATCACGCCTTCCTTTTTAGAAAACACCAGTGATTGTCTTACTGCTGTCTCTAACATCATGTCCTCCCTCTATCTGAAACTGAACCTGTCAAAACGGAACTCCTCGTGTTTCCTCCCTCTACTAACTACCCTTGCCTGACATTGCCATCTCCGTGTGTGGTTCCACCATTACTCCCCAGCAACATGCCCGCTGTCTTGGGGTTAAACTTGATACCAAGCTTTCATTCACCCCCCATATCCGATCACTGGCTCGCTCTTGTTATCATCACCTCAAAAACGTCTCTAGAATTCAACCTTTTCTTACTTTCGACTCTGCAAAAACTCTTACTGTTTCTCTTATTCATTCTCGTCTGGACTATTGTAACTCTCTACTAATCAGTCTCCCTCTTACCAAACTCTCCCCTCTCCAATCTGTCTTGAATGCTGCAGCCAGGATCATATTCCTCACCAATTGTTATACCGATGCCTCTACCTTGTGCCAGTCATTACACTGGTTACCCATCCACTACAGAATCCAGTACAAACTTATTACCCTCACTCACAAAGCACTCCATGGCTCAGCACCACCCTACATCTCCCTCGTCTCAGTCTACCATCCTACCCGTGCCCTCCGTTCTGCTAATGACCTGAGGTTAGCATCCTCAATAATCAGAACCTCCCACTCCCGTCTCCAAGATTTTTCACGTGCTGCGCCAATTGTTTGGAATGCACTACCCAGGTTAATACGATTAATCCCCAATCCCCACAGTTTTAAGTGTGCCCTAAAAACGCATTTGTTCAGACTGGCATACTGCCTCAACGCATTAACCTAACTATCCCTGTTGGCCAATTAAAAAAAAAATTTCTACCATAATCAGGTACCTCTTATTATGTTCTCACCCGCTTTATGCATTTAATAGCCCTCTGTGTCTGTACTGTTACATACATTGGCTGTTAACTGGTTCATGCAGAATTACATGAACACCCGATTCTTACACTCTGGCTGGTCCGAACAATGAAAGCAATTGTTACCATCCACCTTCTGTGTCTCCCCTTTTTCCTCATGGATTGTAAGCTTGCATTACCCCAACTGAAGCCCTAGAGACTGCTAAACAAAGGCTCACAGCACTCGCTGCAAGACTAGGGAGATACACTAGAGAAGCTGAGGCCAAGAAGATAAATGCCCTGTTCTCCAAAGAACCATCCAAGGTGTACTCCCAACTACAGAGTAACAGCACAAAGGCAGCAACTCCACCAACAGCAGAGACTGAACAATACTGGAGGAACATATGGGAGAAGAAAAAACACACAACACCAGTGCAATGTGGCTGCAAGATCTGAGAATGAAACACAGCAACCACCGACAGCAAGAACCAGTCACCATTACAGAAGCGATATCCAACAGAGGGTCAAGAACATAAAGAGCTGGATAGCACCTAGCCCAGACATGATCCACACGTACTGGCTAAAGAAATTAACAACGTTACATGAAAGCATGGCAAAGAAGATGAACGAACTGCTAGAAGCAGGCCACCACCCAGCTTGGCTAACACAAGGAAGATCAGTGATCATGAAGGATCCTCACAAAGGAACAGTTCCATTCAACTACCACCCAATAAACTGCCTTACAACAACATGGAAACTCCTGTCAGGCATCATAGCCACCATGCTACAGAACCATATGAACCAGTACGTAAATTCAGCTCAGAAAAGAATCGTGACCAACACCAGAGGCTCTAAGCACCAGCTCTTTGTAGATAGAGCAGTAGCTCAAGACTCAATATCCAGACAGACCAATCTCAGTACTGCCCGGATTGACTACAGGAAAGCCTATGACTCAATAACACACACATGGATCTGTGAATGCTTGGCTCTCTACAGTTCAATGTCAACAGAAAATTAAGAACCTTCCTCAGAAACTCAATGGGGCTATGGAGAACAACATTGGAAGTCAACTCAAGACAACTAGCACAAGTGACAATAAAATGTGGCATATACCAAGGTGATGAACTGTCCCCATTGCTGTTCTGCATAGGCTTGAACCTCCTCAGTCACATAATTACAGAGTCTGGCTATGGATACAAGTTCAAGAATGGAAGCACCATCAGCCACCTCCTCTACATGGATGACATCAAGTTGTATGCGAAAAAAGAATGAGACATCAATTTACTGATCCACCTGACAAGTAGATAGTAACATAGTAACATAGTTATTAAGGTTGAAGGAAGACTTTAAGTCCATCTAGTTCAACCCATATCCTATCCTAACCTGCCCTAACATGTTGATCCAGAGAAAGGCAAAAAAAACCCAAGTGGCAAACAGTAAGCTTCACATTGGGGAAAAAAATTCCTTCCCGACTCCACATACGGCAATCAGACTAGCTCCCTGGATCAATGCAGTATCTAGGAAACTAGTGAATATAGCCTGTAATATTATACTTTTCAAGAAAGGCATCCAGTGCCTTCTTAAATTTTAGTAAGGAATCACTCATTACAACATTAGACGGCAGAGAGTTCCATAGTCTCACTGCTCTTACAGTAAAGAATCTGCGTCTGTGATTATGGCTAAACCTTCTTTCCTCCAGATGTAGAGGATGCCCCCTTGTCCCCGTAACAGGTCTAAGAGTAAAAAGATCATTAGAAAGGTCTTTGTACTGTCCCCTCATATATTTATACATTGTAATAAGATCACCCCTAAGCCTTCGTTTTTCCAAACTAAATAACCCCAAGTGTTATGTTTCGGTAGCTGAGGAGTGCAGGTAAAAAAGGCAATACACCAGAGAAGTTGGAATCTATGAGATTGCAGTACCCTGACTAACCACCACAACTAGAGGCAGCCGTGGAGCGTTCCTACGTTGGTCCTAGACGCCTCGTCACAGCCTGAGAAACTAACTACACCTAAAGATAGAAAGAGGAAAGCTATCTGCCCCGGAGCAGATCCCCAAAGAACATAGAAAGCCCCCAAACATGTAATGGCGGTTAGACAAGATGAAATACTGACACAGACAGAAAATAGTATGAGCAAACGTTGGGGCCCAAACTACCTAAATAGAAAAGGATAGGAAGGACACTTACTGCAATCTCAAAAAACCCTGAAAAGCACCAACTCTACTAATTTCAAAATCACCTGAGATCACACGACCTCTACCACCTAAATTAGTTCTCTGGTGTAACAAAATCAAAACAGCAGCCACTGAAAAAACTGGAAAAAGCAAAAGTACAAACATCAGTGGCTGAACTAAGCTGAGAGGGCAAAAGCCCCCGGAGGGGACCCTGAAGGCCCCCACAGAAGTGCAGGACAAAATGCAAAAATTAAGCACAAAAACAAAAAGAAGAAAATGTCTTATCTATTAGCAGGAGATGCAGACACGACACAGCAGGCTACAAAGGAAACAGGACTCAAGGATTGAGACCAGAACAATTGATCACCGGCAACCCTGATGGGAAGGCGACTCCCTTATATAAGACCAGTCAGTAACACCTGATTCCCACTCCTCACAATCTTCACTGGACAGTCCAGTACCGCTTGTAACCACCAGAGGGAGCCTCTGCTCAGAACTCATTTCAAGTCCATTCACAACACCCAAGTGTAATAACCTGTCTTGGTATTGCAGACCCCCCAGTTCTCTAATAACCTTGGTCGCTCTTCTCTGCACCCGCTCCAGTTCAGCTATGTCTTTCTTATACACCGGAGACCAGATGTGATACTATTGTAGGAACTCGAGGATTCTGATAGCGTGGGGCAATGAACAATCAGAGACGGGTTTCTTTGAATGCAAATAATGTATTTGTGAAACAGCAAAACACCCAAAAACAATATACAAACAACCCGTAGTTACATGCAATGAAACAAATCCATATATATACACAAGTCCAGTTATATGAATCCGGATATATAAGTCCTTGAACCTCTATAGCGAGGGCGGTAAAGTTCTTACGACGGAAGTCCTCACAAATGTGACCACAAGGTAAGTCTGATGCACAGGTAATGTGGCTGGATTTACACACTGCTGGTGTGTGAAGAGTCAGATCCAGGTATGCAGTAAACACAGGGAGGTCCAGGAACAAGTTAATCTCAGTTGTGGCTTAATTAAGTGAAGTCCAACAACAAGTTCATATGTCAGTAAGATTCCAGTAACAGCTCCAACAGCTCTCACCAGAGGGAGTGAACGAAGGGTTAAACAGCAACAGTTCAGAAACACAGTTCTTACCAGATGGAGTGAACCAAGGGTTAAATTCCCAAGTCAACAGGTTAGTGATAACACAGTAAGTGCAACTTACATATGCAGAGAATGTCCAGAGCCATGGGTAGAAGCTGCTGTGGCTGAGAAACACCTGAAATAACCTGGTTATGCACTTTCCCAGTAAATACACAAAAGATCTGTGAGGAACAAAGCAGCTGGGTTGCAGGGGAACAGAAGCAGAATACTCCAGCAAGGAAGCCAACACCTGAGCCGGGTTTTAAATAAACGAACAGGAAGTAGGGCACACAAAACAGCAAACTCCATTTTAACAAAGGGCAAAATCATTGACAAAGTTACCTATAAAACCCGGAATACTGACACCAGAACTGCACACAGTATTCTAAGTGTGGTCGCACCAGTGACTTGTATAGAGGTAAAATTATGTTCTCCTCATGAGCATCTATGCCTCTTTTAATGCATCCCATTATTTTATTTGCCTTGGCAGCAGCTGCCTGACATTGGCCACTAAATGTGAGTTTGTCGTCCACCCATACACCCAGGTCTTTTTCAGTGACAGTTTTGCCCAGTGTTTTACAATTAAGCACATAATTATACATCTTATTTGTTCTACCCAAGTGCATGACCTTACATTTATCCCCATTAAAGCTCATTTGCCATTTATCAGCCCAAGCTTCTAGTTTACATAAATCCTCCTGTAATATAAAATTATCCTCCTCTGTATTTATTACCCTGCAGAGTTTAGTGTCATCTGCAAATATTGAAATACTACTCTGTATGCCCCTTACAAGGTCATTAATAAATATGTTAAAGAGAAGCGGCCCCAATACTGACCCTGTGGTACCCCACTGCTAACCGTGACCCAGTCCGAGTGTGCTCCATTAATAACCACCCTTTGTTTTCTATCCATGAGCCAGTTCTTAACCCACTTACACATATTTTCCCCTATCCCCATTGTTCTCATTTTATGTATCAACTTTTTATGTGGCACTGTATCAAAAGCTTTTGAGAAGTCCATGAACACCACGTCCACTGCATTTCCTTGGTACAGTGCTGAACTTACCCCTTCATAAAAGCTTATCAGATTAGTCTGACAAGAACGGTCCCTCGTAAACCCATGCTGGTACTGTGTCATGAGGTTATTCAGCCTCAGATACTCCAATATAGTATCCCTTAAAAACCCCTCAGGATTTTACCCACAGTAGATGTTAAGCTCACTGGCCTATAATTTCCAGGTTCAGTTTTTGCCCTCTTTTTGAATATTGGCACCACATTTGCTATACGCCAGTCCTGTGGTACAGACCCCATTATTATGGAATCTTTAAAGATTAAAAATAATGGTCTATCTATGACTGTACTTAATTCCTGCAGAACTCGGGGGTGTATCCCATCCGGGCCCGGGGATTTGTCAACTTTAGTGATTTTTAGACGCTGCCGTACTTCCTGCTGGGTTAAGCAGGTGACATTTAATGGATAAATTTTTTTTTATCTCTGATCATGTTATCTGTCATGGGATTTTCTTGTGTAAATACAGTTGAAAAAAAGTCATTTAGCATATTTGCTTTTTTCCTCATCCTCATCCACCATTTCACCCAGACTATTTTTAAGGGGACCAACACTATAATTTTTTAGTTTCTTGCTATTTATGTAGTTAAAGAATATTTTGGGATTATTTTTACTTTCTCTGGCAATGAGTCTCTCTGCCTCAATCTTTGCTGTCTTGATTTGCTTTTTACAGAATTTATTCAGTCTTCTGTATTTATTTAATGCCTCTTCACTACCTACTTGCTTTAATTCCCTAAATGCTTTCTTTTTGTCCCTTATTGCGCCCCTTACAGCTCTATTTAGCCATAGTGGTTTCCTCCTAATTCTAGCATGTTTATTCCCATAGGGTATATACTGTGCACAGGTCCTATTCAGGATACTAATAAACGTCTCCCATTTTCTTTGTGTATTTTTATGTCTCAGGATATCGTCCCAGTTTATTGCACCAAGATCATCTCTCATCCGTTGGAAATTTGCCTTCCTGAAGTTTAGTGTCCTTGTAACCCCTCGACTACACATCTTATTAAAGGATACATGAAAGCTTATTATTTTGTGATCACTATTACCCAAGTGACCCCCAACCCTTATATTTGATATGCGGTCTGGCCTGTTGGATAATATTAGGTCTAGCAGTGCCCCCCCTCTTGTTGGGTCCTGAACTAGTTGTGAAGGGTAATTGTCTCTCATAGTTGCCAAAAACTTATTACCTTTGCTGGAACTGCAGGTTTCTGTTCCCCAATGTATTTCAGGGTAGTTGAAGTCCCCCATAATAATGACTTCTCCTTGAGTTGCTGCTTCATCTATTTGCTTTACGAGGATATTCTCTGTTGCTTCCATTATTTTAGGAGACTTATAACAAACCCCTATCAGTAATTATTATTTTTCCCCCCTCCCCTAATCTCCACCCACAGAGACTCTACATCTTCATTAGATTCACAGATATTATCACGCAGGATGGGTTTTAAGGATGATTTTACATATAAACACACACCCCCACCTCGCTTATTTTTACGGTCATTTCTAAACAGACTATAGCCCTGTAAATTAACCGCCCAGTCGTGGCTGTCATCCAGCCAAGTCTCAGATATCCCCACCATGTCATAATTATGTTCCAACAAAATTAATTCTAATTCCGCCATTTTGTTGGTGAGGCTTCTAGCATTAGTATACATGCACTTTATGTATCTCTCTGAACCTCTATTCTTTCTTAATGTAATGTATGTAGTACAGTTCATATAGCGTCTTGTGCTTGGGTGCGATGAAAATACATGAGACACAGGTTTGATATAGAAAGTCTTGTATTACTTCATACAAGTTGGCAAAAATAGTCACACAGTTTGCAGACACAGAAGCAGAAAACACAGCAGGCCAGAGTAATCTAAGCTCAGCAATCACTCTCCACAACAGGTTCAGGATCTTCTTCTCTGTTACCGTAAGTCCATGCAAACGTGGGTCTTTCAAAGAGCAGGGTTCAGAGTCCACAAGTGCTTCAGAGTTCCTCAGTAGGAATAGCTGGAGTACAAGGTCCAAGGCTTTAGGAGTCAGGTCACAGGTTCACTGCAGGCTAGATTCTGAAGCACTGATTGCTCAGCTGTGGCTGCTTAAGAAGCAAAAGGAGAGAATCAGGGCGGGAACATGCAAGCTGGAAACTCCATTTTGACTGAGGGCAAGATAGCTGCAGCAAGACAGAAAGTAAAATGGCTGACGAACAAACTGAGTTTCAGGAACATGTACACAGAACCTTACATTACTCCCCCCTTAGGGACAACCTCCGGATGACCTCAGGCCAGGCTTGTGTGGGTACCTCTGATGAAACTGACGGAGCAAGCGAGGAGCATTAACGTTATTGACTGGTTCCCATGAGTTGTCCTCCACTGGGTAGCCCTGCCATTTAATCAGATATTGTAACTGATTTCTATACAACCTGGAATCTAAAATCCTTTCCACCACAAATTCTTCCTGACCATCGACTAGCACTGGGTCAGGGCAAGGAGAAGAACGTCCAGGAAACGTATTGGGTGTCGCAGCCTTTAGTAGGGATACATGAAAGACAGGGTGAATTCTCATAGTTCTGGGCAGTTGAAGACGACAAGCAACGGCACTTATAATTTTACTGATTTTATAGGGTCCAATGTACTTATGTCCCAACTTAGACGATGGAATCCTTAACTTAAGATTTCTGGTTGACAGCCAGACCAAGTCTCCTACCTTGAAAGCTGGTGCAGGTTTACGAAATTTATCTGCTGCTTTCTTGTACCTTTCCTGAGCCGATTCCAGATTCTCCTTTAGAAGATCCATATTCTTCTGTAAAGACGTGATTCTTTCAGCCACTGCTGGTAAAGGCGTTTCTATGGGAAATCGTGGTAGAATGTTAGGATGATAACCTAGATTAGAGTAAAAAGGAGACTGCTTAGTGGAGGCACTCTGAGAGTTGTTATACGAGAACTCAGCTAATGGAAGTAGATCCACCCAATCATCCTGTAGGTGGCAGATAAAGCAGCGGAGATACTGCTCCAGGGTTTGATTGGTTCGTTCGGTTCTGTCCATTAGTCTGGGGATGAAAAGCAGAAGAAAGGTTTACTTTAATGTCCAATGCTGCACAGAAATTTTGTCAAAACCTAGAAGTGAATTGCACCCCTCGATCCGAAATAACCTCATCCGGTACTCCATGTAAGCGAAACACATCTTTAATCATCAAATCTGATGTCTGTTTTGCAGTGGGTAAGCCGACACAAGGGATAAAATGAGCTGCCTTTTTTAGACGGTCAACCACCACTAGAATGGTGTTCTTCCCTTGAGAGGTTGGTAACTCCACAATGAAGTCCATAGAAATGGATCCCCACGGGCGGGACGGGGTGGGAAGAGGCTGTAACAGACCAGTTGGTGAGGAGCGAGGTGTTTTGCATCTTGCACAGACTTCACATGAAGTGACATAGTTTAAAACATCCTTCCTGCAAGTGGGCCACCAAAAGAAACGAGAGAGAAATTCCTGTGTCTTTAGAATTCCTCTATGCCCAGCTATCTTGGAATCGTGAATGAGTTGCAATACTCTCAATCTGACTGTTTCAGGAATATACAGGCGTTGTCCCTGAATCCACACACCATTCTTAAAGACAAGACTTACGTCCCTTGGGGGTTGTGCCAAAAAGGAATCCGCATGGTATGCTTCCTTGATGTCCTTAAGTAGGTCTTGATTATGAATTACTCCTAGGAATCTAGAGTCAGGAAGAATAGTCTTAGGAGGAGTAATTGGACGTGTCTCTGCTGAGTAAATCCTAGAGAGTGCATCAGCCTTTCCATTGCGCGATCCTGGTCTATAAGAAATGATAAAATTAAATTGGTTTAAGAAAAGATTCCAGCGAGCCTGGCGAGGAGTCAGGCACTTAGCCGACCTGATAAACTCAAGGTTACGATGATCTGTCAGGACGACTATTTGCTGTGCAGCTCCCTGAAGAAGGTGTCTCCATTCTTTGAAGGCGGCAATAATGGCCAACAACTCTCTATTGCCCACATCGTAGTTCCTCTCAGCCGAAGACAACTGCTGGGAAAAGAAGGCACAGGGATGCAAGACATTCTTCTCACCTGTTCTCTGAGAGAGTATAGCTCCAACGGCACAGTCTGAAGCATCCACCTCTATTATGAAGGCAAGCTAGGGGTTGGGATGTACTAGGATAGGTGCAGTGGTAAATTTATCTTTTAGACAGGAAAATGCTTCCTGGGCTTGGGGAGTCCAGGAGAACCTAGACTCTTTCCGGGTAAGTTGGGTGATAGGTGACACTACCTCAGAGAAATTTCTAATGAAACGTCTATAGAAGTTGGCAAACCCGATGAAGCGCTGTACCTCCTTCACATTTCTAGGACTTGGCCAATCCTTGATGGCTTGGGTTTTGCTTCCATCCATACTAATTCCTTGTGTAGACAGTACATACCCCAGAAATTGAATTTCGGTCCTATGGAATTCACACTTTTCAAGTTTGATGTAAAGATGATTTTGTCTTAGACGTTCCAAGACCATTCTCACATGTCCATGATGTTCCTCTGTGGAGTTAGAAAAAATTAGAATATCATCCAAATAAATTACCACGAATGTATCTAGGAGATCCCTGAAGATGTCATTCACCAAGTGTTGGAAAGTGGCTGGGGCGGTACTCAGACCAAAAGGCATAACTAGATATTCAAAGTGTCCATAGCGTGACCTGAATGCAGTCTTCCATTCATCCCCAGGTCTAATACGGACTAAGTTATAGGCCCCACGAAGATCTAGTTTAGAGAAAATTTTGGCATGTCGCACTCTCTCCAATAACTCAGGGATTAAAGGCAATGGATAACGGTTTCTAATGGTAACCTTATTGAGTTCCCTATAGTCTACGCATGGTCTCAGAGATCCATCTTTCTTCTTTACAAAGAAGATGGGTGCACCTGCAGGAGATGAAGAGGGGCGTATGAAGCCCTTGGCTAGATTTTCGTCTATGTAATCCTTTAAAGCCTTTAGCTCGGGCCCCGCCAGGGGGTAGATCTTACCAAAAGGTATCTCTGCTCCAGGCAATAATTCAATTGGACAATCATATGGACGGTGAGGAGGAAGCTGGTCAGCGTTCTTCTTGTCACATAAATCCACATAGTCCTGGTATACAGCTGGTAGTTCAGGGACTGACATGGTTCCTTTAGGAACAGAGCAAGCTGAAACTTTTGGACTCATCTGTTTCTCTGGAAAGTGTAATTCCTTGGTCTCCCAGTTAATGGTAGGATTCTGAGCCTGCAGCCATGGTAGCCCTAGAATAATGGGAAAGTGGGGAGAAGAGATAAGCATAAAGGACAGTTTCTCTTGATGATCTTTACCCATAAGAACCCTCAAAGGCTCTGTTTCCTGATCCACTGGTCCAGAGGTCAGCAGGGAGCCATCCACAGTTTCCATCTGTACTGGAGTAGCCTTCTTCACTGAACGTATCCCCTGTTTCAGAGCAAAGGAGACATCCATAAAATTTCCACTTGCCCCTGAGTCGATCATAGCAGAGCTAGACACCCAAGCTGAGTCAACCCAGAGTTTGATGGAAAGAAAGCAATGAGAATTGTTTTTCTTACAACTCAGCTGGGACACCGCTGAGGAAACTTGAAAAATGGCAGCGTTTACACAGTCAACGTCCTCAGAGGTAACGGAGTTTAAGTCCGAGAAATCAAGATCTGTTGCTGCAGATCTCTCTGGAGCCTGAGGCTCGGACCTGACAGATCCCCTCTCGCAACACTCACAATGAATGAGTGCTGCAGTAGTCTTACGAGAACGGCTGGGGCAGTTTATAATGAAGTGCCCTGACTTACCACAATAGAAACATAGATTTTCCTTAAAACGATGTTCCTTGCGTGCATCACTAACCCGTCGTTGTAAAGAGTCTACCTGCATGGGTTCAGGTTCAGGTTCCCGTGTAATCCTACTCAAAGGTTCCTTAGCTGGAGAGGAAGGTAGGAAAAGGTTAGTGCGATTGCTTTCGAACCATCTCTATTGCCTGCGTTCAGTCAGACGAGTATCAATACGGATGCAGTAGTTAATAAAGTCACCTAACGCAGTGGGAGGGTCGACACGAGCAAGTTCATCCTTAATCAGTGGAGATAACCCCTTTCGAAAAATAGATTTTTTGGCGGAACTGTCCCAGGTGGTATCAAGGGCCCATCTCCTGAAATCCAAGGCATATTCAGCTACCGAGTGCTTACCTTGGCGCAAAGCTAACATGGCTGCTTCAGCTGTTGCACCTCGATTGGGGTCATCAACACCTGCCCCATGGCTGAAATAAAAGCATCAAGGTGATTCAAACAATCATCCTCAGTCTCAATCAGAGGGTTTGCCCACATCAAAGCCTTGTTGGTAAGCAACATAATTATAGTAAGCACCTTAGATCGTTCAGTGGGAAATTGTGAAGCATGTGCAGAAAAAAAAAGATTGCATTGATTAATAAATCCCCTGAATTTCTCACGTTCACCGCCAAAACGAAAAGGGGGCAACTTGGGAATCCCAGAACTCGGGGCTACGGCAGGAGCCTGGACTCGCTCTTCTAGAACCTCAATCCTGGCTCGCAAATCCTGGGCAGTCTGTCCAAACACTTGCAAATTGTGATTAGTGAGGTCCTGTAGGCTTGAAAAACGGGTCTTTATATTCTGCAAATCTGCAAGGATATTATCAGTCACTCCGCAAAGTTCCTTTATGCGGGCCTCCATTTTCCAGATGTTTTAAGACAGGAGTACTGGAAGAAGAGGAGAGGAGAAAAAAAAAACAATAGTGTTTACCTGTGGTAACACTGCAGAGAGAAAAAAAAAATGAAGGGAACTGCTCACCTGGAATGGTTGTGAGAAGTCACAACCACTATCATCACAGAAAGTTCACCCGGACATCTGATATCCACAGTTACAGCAGACAAAAAAGAGAAAAGAGAAAAAAAAAAAAAAACAATAGTGTTTACCTGTGGTAACACTGCAGAAAAAAAACACTTAAGGGAATTGCTCACCTGGAATGGTTGTGAGAAGTCACAACCACTGTCATCACAGAAAGTACAACCGGACATCCGATATCCACAGTTACAGCAGACACAGCCTTTCCAGACCCAGCAGACACTAACGTTTTGGCTTCAGAATCTTGTAATGTATGTAGTACAGTTCATATAGCGTCTTGTGCTTGGGTGCGATGAAAATACATGAGACACAGGTTTGATATAGAAAGTCTTGTATTACTTCATACAAGTTGGCAAAAATAGTCACACAGTTTGCAGACACAGAAGCAGGAGACACAGCAGGCCAGAGTAATCTAAGCTCAGCAATCACTCTCCACAACAGGTTCAGGATCTTCTTCTCTGTTACCGTAAGTCCATGCAAACGTGGGTCTTTCAAAGAGCAGGGTTCAGAGTCCACAAGTGCTTCAGAGTTCCTCAGTAGGAATAGCTGGAGTACAAGGTCCAAGGCTTTAGGAGTCAGGTCACAGGTTCACTGCAGGATAGATTCTGAAGCACTGATTGCTCAGCTGTGGCTGCTTAAGAAGCAAAAGGAGAGAATCAGGGCGGGAACATGCAAGCTGGAAACTCCATTTTGACTGAGGGCAAGATAGCTGCAGCAAGACAGAAAGTAAAATGGCTGACGAACAAACTGAGTTTCAGGAACATGTACACAGAACCTTACACTTAAATTATTAACTGTTCTAACCCCACCCCCCATGCCACCCAAACCCCCAATTTCATTATTTGTGCCCAGGTCTCTATCTGCACTGCCTTCCCCTCCTATAAAATGAATACCCCCCCCTAGTCCCTAGTTTAAAGACTCCTCCAACCTTCTAGCCATTTTCTCCCCAGCACAGCTGCACCCTCCCCATTGAGGTGCAGCCCGTCCCTAGCATAAAACCTGTAGCCAACTAAGAAGTCGGCCCAGTTCTCCAGGAACCCAAACCCCCCCTTCCTACACCAATTCTTGAGCCACTTATTAACCTCCCTAATCTCCCTTTGCCTCTTGGTGTGGCAAGTGGTGTTAGAACCCTCTTGTTAGGTTTTGTTTCAGTTTGCTGGTCACATGACCTTTTTACCCTATTTAGTCTGGCTCCGCCCTTCTGGCTTTGCTGGACTTCATTGTATTATCTACTCTTAAGCTAGCCGGGTGCTTAGGTGCCTTACTCTGTCAGTTTTGCTTGATCTGAGGATCTCTTAGTATTTGTTTTCTGTTTTATTTTTCCTGCTACACTTTCTGTTAGGAGGTGTCCACCTTTTCACCCAGTCCCTAGATCTTGTAGGGATTCCTCCCTCGCAACTATAGGTCTTCGTTCAGACTAGCTGAGGACTTTAGCGGGTCTGGTCGCAGGATCAGGTTCCCCGTTACATCGTAGGGATCCAGCTCAGTCCTATTGTAGGGACAGAATTCCCACCTTTCCTTAGTGCTTGTAGCAGATCATAACAGTAAGTCCAGCCAAGAAAAAAAAAAAAAAAAAAAAATCTCTAAGGAAAGATTTTCTGTTTCCATCATGGTCTCGGTTCAGGATTTGGTTCAACGCCTGCAGGGACTTTCTCTGGAGGTGGCTGAGATAATGCAACACGTGAGTAGTTGTTCTGGAGCACATTTCGTGGAGCCTAAGGTACGTTTGCCTGATTTATTTTTTGGTGAACAACAAGATTTTTTTTATTTTAAAAATGCTTGCTTGTATTTCCGTTTGAGACCCAGATCCTCTGGTGATGAATCACAGCGCATAGGGTTCATAATGTCACTTTTGCGCAAAGAACCTCAGGACTGGGCCTTTTCTCTGCAGCCTGGTGATCCATGCTTTGGATCTGTGGATAGTTTTTTTTCTGCTTTGGGTTTATTGTATGACGATCCTGATCGTGTTTCATCAGCTGAGACAGAATTGAAACGTTTGAGACAGGGATCAGGTAATGTGGAAAAGTATTGTACTCACTTCCGAAGGTGGTCCACTCAGGTGGGCTGGAACGATTCAGCTTTGAAAAGTTTATTTCTTGCAGGGTTAAATGAAAGGGTTAAAGATTTGCTGATTGCTTATCCCATACCTGGTAACTTGCAAGAGGCTATGCAATTAGCCATACGGGTGGATAGGAGACTGCGTGCAAGGGTTAATGAGAGTAAATCTGCCTTGTCAGCTCCAAGTTTGGAGAAGGAATGTACTGACATTGGAGAGCCGATGGAAATGACACCTCACTCTCGGGAAAAAGAATGCAGATTTGCTAAGGGCTTGTGTTTCTATTGTGGCAAATCTGAGCATTTTATTAAGAACTGTGCGCTTCGAATGAATAAAGAAAAAAAAAAAATGAGGTCAGTTTCGCCCGCATAGCTTGTTTAAACAATAAAGGTGTCTTTCTTTCTGCTACCACTGCTGTTGAGGAGGAATTAATGGAGTTTCGGGTATTTGTGGATTGTGGTTCAACTCTCAATGTGATTGATGGGAAATTTTTGGAAAAACTAAAATTAAAACCCAAACTTCTGTCTTCCCCTATTAATGTGGTGTCTGTGGATGGTTCTCACTTGAAAAATGTTACTCACCATATCTGTGAATTTCCTCTTACTATTAATGGTGTTCATCAAGAGAATTTGGATTTGGTAGTTTTGAATAATTTGCCCTCACCGGTGATTTTGGGGTTACCCTGGTTAAAATTGCACAATCCGGTACTGGATTGGTCTACCAATGAAATTAAGTCCTGGAGTCCCAATTGTTATGACAAGTGTTGTAACGGGCGTATTGCTGCTGTAGTTAAGGGGGAGTTACCTGTACCTATTCAGGATTTTTGGAAAGTTTTTTCTGATAAGGAATCGCAGGTATTGCCTCCTCATAGAGATTATGATTGTGCAATTGAATTTGTCCCTGGAGCGACTCTTCCTAAAAGTCGTTTATTTAATTTGACTATTCCCGAGAGAAAGGCTTTGGAGGAATACATACAGACAAGCTTGGCCGCCGGTCACATTAGGCCTTCCAAATCTCCTGTGGCGGTTGGATTTTTTTTTGTTAAAAAAAAGGACGGCGGTTTACGGCCTTGTCTAGACTTTCGTGAGATTAATAAGATTACTGTACGCAATCCTTACCCACTGCCATTGATTCCTGATTTGTTTAATCAGTTAGTGGGGGCCAAGTGGTTCTCGAAAATTGATCTTCGAGGGGCATACAATTTGTTGCGCATGAAGGAGGGGGATGAATGGAAGACTGCGTTTAACACTCCACTGGGTCATTTTGAGAATCTGGTCATGCCCTTTGGACTTTCCAATGCTCCGGCATTTTTTCAGAATCTTATTAATGACATCCTTAGACCTTTGATCGGCAGAAGTGTGGTTGTGTATTTAGTTGACATTTTGATTTATTCACCAGATTTGGAGTCTCATTGGAGGAGTGTGCGTGAAGTATTACAGTTACTGAGTGATAATTCACTTTTTGCCAAACTAGAAAAATGTGAGTTCGCTGTACAGAGACTTAGTTTTTTGGGCCACATTGTCTCCAGTGAAGGTTTTGAGATGGACCCGGTGAAAGTGCAAGCTGTGCAGGATTGGCCTAGACCTATTGGTGTGAAATCAATACAGAGGTTTTTGGGGTTCGCCAATTATTATAGAAAATTCATAAAAAAAATTTCTGTGATTGCCAAACCTCTGACCGATCTCACCAGGAAAGGTGCTGATGCGGTTCAGTGGACTACTGAGGCCATTGAGGCTTTTGTGTTGCTAAAGGAGAGGTTCAGCTCTGCTCCCATCCTTACGCAGCCTGATGTGACTAAACCATTTTTGGTTGAGGTTGATGCTTCTTCTGTGGGGGTCGGCGCGGTGTTGTCTCAGGCAAAGACGGATGGAGTACATCCCTGTGCTTTTTTTTCAAAAAAATTTTCTGAGTCTGAACTAAATTATGATATCGGTAATCGGGAATTGTTGGCAATTAAACTCGCATTTGAACACTGGCGTCATTTTTTGGAGGAGGCGGAATTTCCCATTCAAGTCTTCACCGATCATAAAAATCTAATCTACCTTGATGCTGCCAAACGCTTGAATGCCCATCAGGCTAGGTGGGCACTGTTTTTCTCACGGTTTAATTTTACCGTTACTTACATCCCAGGTACTAAAAATGTTAAAGCTGATGCTTTGTCTTGCAGCTTTTCTCCTATGGTGGGTACTGAGGAGGAGGAGGAAAACATCTTGCAAGAGGGGGTTGTTATTGCTGTTTTGGACTCCGTGTTGGAAGATGAGATTCTTAAAGCACAGGAGAATGCCCCATCTAACACGCCGCATGGGAGGTTGTTTGTGCCTGGTACCCTGAGGAAAGATTTGTTTGTTGAATGTCATGACTCTCGGTTGGCAGGTCATCCTGGAATCTCTGAGACCAAGAGACTTGTGGGTCGCAGTTTTTGGTGGCCAGGATGGCAGAAGGAAGTCATTAAGTGGGTGCGTCAATGCACTGTGTGTGCTAGATCTAAGTCTTCTCATACTCCTGCTGCGGGGTTGCTTTGCCCTCTGGAGGTCCCTAGTGCACCTTGGACACATTTGGCTATGGACTTTATTACTGACCTTCCCCCCTCTGAGGGTTTCACTGTCATCTGGGTGGTCGTGGACCGTTTTAGCAAGATGTGTCACTTGGTTCCTTTCATCAAACTGCCCTGCGCTAAGACTCTCGCTAAGGCCTTTGTCAAGGAAATAGTCAGACTGCATGGTGTTCCTACTGACATTGTTTCTGATAGGGGACCTCAGTTTGTGGCTCGTTTTTGGCGCGCTTTTTGTGACAGGTTGGGTGTTCATTTGTCGTTTTCATCCGGATATCATCCTGAGTCTAATGGCCAGACAGAAAGGAAAAACCAGGATGTTGAGCAGTTCTTGCGTTGTTTTGTGACTGATAATCAAGAGGGGTGGTCTGAGTTTCTGCCACTTGCTGAGTTTGCTCTTAACAACCATACATCGGCTTCTGCTGGTTGTTCGCCTTTTTTTTTGTTGTACTGGGAGACATCCGTCATTTGGGTCATTTTCCAAGTTGGGATCGGCTGTACCTGAAGAGGAGAATTTTTCTGGTGTTTTGGAGAGAGTTTGGACTGATGTGCGTGGTAATCTTCAGGAGGCTAACAAAAGATCCAAAGTGTATTTTGATAGAAAACGACAAGAGGTTTTGTTTGCTATTGGTGACATGGTCTGGTTGTCCTCTAAGAATCTGCGCTTGAGGATTCCGTCTAAGAAATTGGGTCCCAAGTTTGTAGGGCCCTTTAAGGTGCTTCAGGTTATTAACCAATCTGCTGTTAAGTTGGAGCTTCCTACCTCCTGGAAGATTAATCCGGTGTTTCATGTTTCTCTCTTGAAAAAGCTGAGGTCTCAGAGGGAGACGTGTTGGCCACTGTTCCCCTGGTGGTGGAGGATGGGCAATATGAGATTTCCCGCATCCTAAATTCTAGACGGTATAGAGGGGGTTTGCAGTACCTCGTCGCTTGGAAGGGTTATGGACCCGAGGATAACTCATGGGTGAGGGCGGATGATGTTTCTGCGTCTAGACTTGTCAGAGCGTTTCACAAGAGATTTCCGGATAAGCCTAAGTCCTAGGGGATCCGGAGGATCCTCTTAGAAGGGAGGGTACTGTTAGAACTCTCTTGTTAGGTTTTGTTTCAGTTTGCTGGTCACATGACCTTTTTACCCTATTTAGTCTGGCTCCGCCCTTCTGGCTTTGCTGGACTTCATTGTATTATCTACTCTTAAGCTAGCCGGGTGCTTAGGTGCCTTACTCTGTCAGTTTTGCTTGATCTGAGGATCTCTTAGTATTTGTTTTCTGTTTTATTTTCCCTGCTACACTTTCTGTTAGGAGGTGTCCACCTTTTCACCCAGTCCCTAGATCTTGTAGGGATTCCTCCCTCGCAACTATAGGTCTTCGTTCAGACTAGCTGAGGACTTTAGCGGGTCTGGTCGCAGGATCAGGTTCCCCGTTACATTGTAGGGATCCAGCTCAGTCCTATTGTAGGGACAGAATTCCCACCTTTCCTTAGTGCTTGTAGCAGATCATAACACGTGGTACAGGCAGTATTTCAGAAAATACCACGTTGGAGGTCCTTGCTTTAAGCTTGCAGCCTAATTCCCTGAAATCGTCTTTAAGGACCTTCCACCTACCTCTAACTTTGTCATTTGTGCCAATGTGCACCATGACCGCTGGGTCCTCACCAGCCCCTCCCAGTAATCTGTCAACCCGATCAGCGATGTGTCGGACTCGAGTGCCAGGTAGGCAGCACACTGTTCGACGATCCCTGTCTTTGTGACAGATTGCCCTATCTGTTCCCCTAATAATTGAGTCCCCCACTACCAGCACCTGTCTAGCCTGCCCTGCTCTCCTAATTCCCCCCTTACTGGAGCAGACACTCCCCCGGCTTTCAGAGGACATGCCTGGCTGCAGCAGTGCTACCCCTGTACTGACAACCCCCTCATCTGCCAACTTTGCAAACTTATTGGGGTGTGCCAGATCAGGACTAGCCTCCCTGGCGCTCTTCCCTCTACCCCGCTTTCTAACTGTCACCCAGCTTCCTACTTCAGTGTCCTGCAGCTCCACCCTAGCATCCCCCCCCTCATCTATCCCATTGAGTGTCTGCTCAGTGAGCAGAAGACTCCTTTCCATATTGTCTATGGATCTCAGTGTTGCCAGCTGCACATTTAGATCCAGGATTTGGGCTTCCAAATGCACAACGTGCTCACATCTCACACAGCAGTATGCACCCTCGACCGGCTGTTCAAGGACTGTATACATGTGGCAAGATGTACACTGGATGGCATTGGCAATGTGGAGCACATTTCTAATGGGGATTTCACCAGACAGCAAAGATAAGTAAAAATAAATAAAAAGTATTAATAAAATATAACAGCAATTCAGTAAATCCTCCCTTGGAAACTCCCTGAATCCAAAGTCACTGAATCTCAAGTCACACTTACCATCGTTCGCACTTGCGCACCGGACACACTCAGCTCGCTCACACTCGCTGAAGCAGAAGATTTAAAGAGGTTTTTTTTTTTTTTCTCCCCTTCAGCAGCAAATCACCCTGCTGCTCAAATGCACTTCCAAAAAGACTTGAGCCCCAACCAGCTGGCAAGTAGATGGCAAGACAAGCCACTGCATGGGATGCACCATCAACAGATAATGGAGGTGGCTGACAGGGAGAAATTCTACCAATGGCTGGAGAAAGCTGGACTCTAAGACAGCACAGAGTCACTAATCATAGCGGCACAAGAGCAAGCACTAAGTACCAGATCTATAGAAGCAGAAATATACCATACAAGACAAGACCCAAGGTGCAGACTATGCAAAGAAACCTCAGAAACCATCCAACACAAAGTGGCAGGATGCAAAATGCAAGCAGGAACATTGCATACCAAATGCCACAACCAAATAGCAAGAATTGTATACAGTAACATCTGCACAGTATATGGGCTAAGTCCCCCTAAGTCCAGATGGGAGACCCCAGAGAAAGTGGTGTAAAATGAAAGGGCTAAAATCCTGTGGGACTTCTAGATCCAGATGGATAAGCAGGTGTTGACATTGTGATAGTAGACAAGGATCAGAAGACAGCAATGATAATAGATGTGGCAGTGCCAAGTGATAGTAACTAGGGATGAGCGAGTATACTCGTTAGGATTCGGTACTCGGCGAGTAATGCGGTACTCGCGGTACTCGAATCCTAGAGAGTAAATTCCACTACTCGCCTCGCAATATTCGGATCTCCAGCTCAGCATGTGTTAGCCAATCACAGTAAAGCCGCGGCCTTCCTTGTTGTGGTATTACTGTGATTGGCTGGCCGCGCAGCGTCATAGTCATAGCCTATGAGTCATAGGCTATGACTTTGTGTGTGCAGAGAATGTGTGCGGGGGTCTGTGAAGGTGTGTGTGTGTGGGGGGCTGTACCGGGCTCTGCTGTGTCCGTCGTGGGACACTCGTTTTTAAAGAGGGACTGCATTGGAAAGGTGAGTATAGTTTGGTTTATTATTTTAATATTATTTGCAGGAGACGAGGGCTTCGGGGAATTAGGTGTGTGCGGTGAGTATGTACTCTATGTTATGTGTTGTATGTTATGTGTATGTACTGTATTATGTTGTATGTTCTGTATGCCTTTTTTTTTTTAACATTCACCACATTAGCCGGATGATGGGAATACTACTTTCCCATCATCCGCTAATGCTGTTACTGTAGCAGGCATAGCTGGATGGGACAAGTAGTCCCATCAGACGATGCCCGCACAGCCAGCAGAGCCCAAGCCCGGCAGAGCCCCGCACAACCCCGGCAGAGCCAGAGACAGCAGAGCCTGGCACAGCCCCGTGCACACACACAGCCCCACACACCCCCCCGCACACATTGTCCGCCCACACACATTCTTCGCCCATTACTCACTTTTCCCATAGACTTACATTGGACTCGCTACTCGTTATGAATACCCGAGTATTAGGAGCTACTCGTAATGAGTACAGCGAGTCCGAGTATTTCACTACTCGTTCATCCCTAATAGCAACATCAGAAAGAAGGAATTTGAGAAACTGGAGAAATACCAAGGCCTCAAAGGAGAACTGGAGAAGATGTAGAAAATGAAGGCAATATTGATTCCAGTGGCAACAGGAGCACTTGGAGCAAGGACCTCTAAGTTGGGAAAACGGCTACAATAGATCTCAGGAGCAACATCTGAATTCTCTGTCCAGAAAAGCGTAATGCTGGGAACAACTAAGATCCTGCACAGAGCCCTCCAACTTCCAGGCCTCTTGTAGAGGACCCGAGAATGAGAAAAGACAAAAAAGAAGGAGGTGAGAAGGAAGTTTTTTCTCTAGACCTAATTAATGCTTCTAATTATATGTGCATGTGTGTGTGTATATATACATATACACTGCTCAAAAAAATAAAGGGAACACTCAAATAACACATCCTAGATCTAAATGAATGAAATATTCTCATTGAATACTTTGTTGTGCACAAAGTTGAATGTGCTGTCAACATAATCACACAAAAATCATCAATCAAAATCAGCAAATACTAAACGAGCACAATTGCAGCGCCAGACCCCAAAAGGGGACTAGGCTGAAGTCTACTGCAAGCAGCAAACCAGGCAAGGAAAATCCAACCAGAGGAAAAAAAAACAGCAAATCACTTATCTGAATGAGAGCAGGAATGCAAGCTGAGCTCCAAGAAGACAGGAAGAAAAATTGATTACCGGCAAGGCTGAAGGGATTTCAGGTCACTTATATCAGACCATTCAGAGCCAGCTGAAGGCCATTCAGCAATTAGTTCATTACCCTCAGCAACCACCGGAGGGAGCTCCAGCTCAGAAGTCGCCTCCAGATTATTCACAACAGGAAACAAGTCAAAATGAAAATCAAAACAAGACAAAATTAAAGTGGAAACAAGTCAAAATGATGCTCGGTATTGTGTGTGGCCTCCACGTGCCTGTATGACCTCCCTACAATGCCTGGGCATGCTCCTGATGAGGTTGCGGATGTTCTCCTGAGGGATCTCCTCCCAGACCTGGACTAAAGCATCTGTCAACTCCTGGACAGTCTGTGGTGCAACGTGACGTTGGTTGATGGAGCAAGACAAGCTGTCCCAGATGTGCTCAATCTGTTTCAGGTCTGGGGAATGGGTGGGCCAGTCCATAGCTTCAATGCCTTCATCTTGCAGGAACGGCTGACACACTCTAGCATTGTCCTGCATAAGGAGGAACCCAGGGCCAACCGCACCAGCATATGGTCTCAAAAGTGGTCTGAGGATCTCATCTCGGTACCTAATGGCAGTCAGGCTACCTCTGGTGAGCACATGGAGGACTTTGTGGACCTCCAAAGACATGCCACCCCATACCATTACTGACCGACTGCCAAATCGGTCATGCTGAAGGATGTTGCAGGCAGCAGGTTAACACTCAACACATGTGACGGACGTGACAGAGTCTGGAGATGCCATGGAGAGTGATCTGCTGCCTGCAACATCCTTCAGCATGACCGGTTTGGCAGTGGGTCAGTAACGGTACGGGGGACCGACTGCCAAATCGGTCATGCTGAAGGATGTTGCAGGCAGCAGGTTAACACTCAACACATGTGACGGACGTGACAGAGTCTGGAGATGCCATGGAGAGTGATCTGCTGCCTGCAACATCCTTCAGCATGACCGGTTTGGCAGTGGGTCAGTAACGGTACGGGGTGGCATGTCTTTGGAGGTCCACACAGCCCTCCATGTGCTCACCAGAGGTAGCCTGACTGCCATTAGGTACCGAGATGAGATCCTCAGACACCTTGTGAGACCATATGCTGGTGCGGTTGGCTATGGGTTCCTCCTAATGCAGGACAATGCCAGACCTCATGTGGCTAGAGTGTGTCAGCAGTTCCTGCAAGATGAAGGCATTGAAGCTATGGACTGGCCTGCCCGTTCCCAAAGACCTGAATCTGATTGAGCACATCTGGGACAGCATGTCTCGCTCCATCCACCAACGTCACGTTGCACCACAGACTGTCCAGGAGTTGACAGATGCTTTAGTCCAGGTCTTGGAGGAGATGCCTTAGGAGAACATCCGCAACCTCATCAGGAGCATGCCCAAGTGTTGTATGGAGGTCATACAGGCACATGGAGGCCACACACACTACCGAGCATCATTTTGACTTGTTTCCACTTTAATTTTGTCTTGTATTGATTTTCATTTTGACTTGTTTTTTTAACTTCCATTTTGGGGGTCTCTCCAAATCCAGGCCTCCATTGGTTAAAAAATTTGATTTCCATTGATGATTTTTGTGTGATGATGTTGACAGCACATTCAACTTTGTACACAACAAAGTATTCAATGAGAATATTTCATTCATTTAGATCTAGGATGTGTTATTTGAGTGATCCCTTTATTTTTTTGAGCAGTATATATATATATATATATATATATATATACAGTACAGACCAAAAATTTGGACACACCTTCTCATTCAAGATTTTTCTGTATTTCCATGACTATGAAAATTGTAGAATCACACTGAAGGCATCAAAACTATGAATTAACACATGTGGAATTATACATTACACTTTACAAAAAAGTGTGAAACAACTGAAAACATGTCTTATATTCTAGGTTCTTCAAAGTAGCCACCTTTTGCTTTGATTACTGGTTTGCACACAGAAAAGGTGAACGGCTGAACTCTACATGCCTAGTTCCCACCATGAAGCATGGAGGAGGTGGTGTGATGGTGTGGGGGTGCTTTGCTGGTGACACTGTTGGGGATTTATTCAAAATTGAAGCGGTGACCGATCCAGCTCACCCCAAACCATCTCGATTGGGTTCAGGTCTGGTGACTGTGGAGGCCAGGTCATCTGGCATAGCACCCCATCACTCTCCTTCTTGGTCAAATAGCCCTTACAAAGTCTGGAGGTGTGTTTGGGGTCATTGTCCTGTTGAAAAATAAATGATGGTCCAACTAAACGCAAATCGGATGGAATAGCATGCCGCTGCAAGATGCTGTGGTAGCCATGGTGGTTCAGTATGCCTTCCATTTTGAATAAATCCCCAACAGTGTCACCAGCAAAGCACCCCCACATCATCACACCACCTCCTCCATGCTTCACGGTGGGAACCTGGCATGTAGAATCCATCCGTTCACCTTTTCTGCGTTCAAAGCAGTAATCAAAGCAAAATGTGGCTACTTTGAAGAACCTAGAATATAAGACATATTATCAGTTGTTTCACACTTTTTTGTAAAGTGTAATGTATAATTCCACATGTGTTAATTCATAGTTTTGATGCCTTCAGTGTGATTCTACAGAAAATACAGAAAAATCTTTGAATGAGAAGGTGTGTCCAAACTTTTGGTCTGTACTGTATATATATATATATATATATATATATATATATATATATATATAAATATATATATATATAAAAGAGAGAAAGAGAGATAGAGAGATTATATCTGGTTTTATGTAAATATGTTCACAATTGATACATTTTTATAGGTGACATTCTAAATTCTGATGGCAAAATATTAATTCTGAGACTTCACTGTCAGATTCACAAAATTTCATATAATTTACAGATGCAAGTTTGCATTTTTATCACTATAAAATAAAATATGAGCACTTATTAATATATTTTTCAATTCAATAACTTACTTTTCATGATCTCTGCTATCAGAGAATCACAATATTGTTGTTTATTGAAAAGGATAAAAATTGGTACAGATCTAAAACAGTTTGCTACAGCTGTATACAAGCCAGGCAAGTCCCCGTGAGACACATATTCTACTATATTTTCCTACTCTGACATGTGGAATACAAGGCAGAAGAGAGTTTTACTGTTTTGTGCAACTCACGTATAGTTGTGCAGTCCCGATGGAAATGTAGCAAAATATTCCATATCAGCTGTATTTGGGTTTTAGACACTGATGGTCAAGCAAATATGATTAAATGCTGTGGAATTAAAATAAAAAGGCCCCAACTCATCAGGCAGTTTTTGCCAGAATTCTGGCTTAAAACTGCTTGAAATGTCACATGATTGTGCAAAAAGTTGTGCAAAAATGACTAACGAGATGGGCATTGTCAAGAGCGCATGAAAAATTAATCACAAATTATGTCACCAAAGTTGCATATATTACGACACAAATGTACTTCAACCAAAATTCAGTAAGTGGGGCATACATGCTAATGAATTTGGTGCATCTTACACTTTATTAAAACTGATATGCAAAGTGCCAGTCTCAATGAATAGGGGTACAGAACTTTCCATCATACAATATTTCAAAGTGAAGAATTTTTATCTTTTTAACTAGCCTGATGCCCATAGATAGACCCTTGTAAATTTGTAAATGTGTCTGAAAAATATTTAGACTTGAGAGTCCTCAGTGGTTGATACCTTTTAATGGCTAACTGAATGTGTCTGAGGATTCATGCTGTGATTTTTTTTATGTACCTTACTGATTTTGGTAGGTGGAAGGACATGATTATTAGAATTTCTGAAAAACTGCAATGACAGCTTCTGCTGTGCATATATAAAATGTGTTTTTCCCCTGAGCAACTGTAACAAGTGGTAGAGAGTGAGCGATAACACGGGCAGAAAACCTGTTCTTAGTGTTCACTTAGAATGCTGATGCCTCATTTACAAGCATACAAATTCAAGTATTTCTACCAGATGTTCTCTCACATGTACAGAATAGCTATTTCTGCTATCCTCCAAAACTCGATCACATACTGCCGGATTTTTAAGCCATTTGCATGGCACTAAATATCTTTCAATTTGTTCAACTATACTATAAGAAAGATCTGTAGAATTCTGTGTGATGGAGATTAAAATAATATTTCATTGACAGTAGTATCTCGGAAGAGCCATGTATTCTAAATTTCATTTTTCCACCTTCCTGATTCTCCAACATGTTTGTCACATTTTTCTGTTCTTTGATTTTTTCCATAGCCTAAATGCTACATGGAACAAAACCTTGATGTAGTCACATATAGTACCCACTTTAGAATAAACATCCCCACAAGGGGGCAATATACCACAATCAAGAACTAATTCACAAATAGTGGGGACAAATTAATGATGTATGCCACTGAATGGTATAAAAAATACAATATTTTATTAGTAACAAAACACATAATATTATATGAGCAACAATCTGCTAAAGGCAATGAGTAAACATATATTAAAATTTGCTATAACAAGCAAAAAATGTTAAGAGGGACGCTGTATCCATAGGAGTAAATAACTGTTGGCAGCCATTTTTTGGCTAAAAAAGCCAAGTAGTAGTTAATGCTGTGCCCATAATATCTATGTATCAGGGGCCCAAATAAACTGGGTTCCCCAGTGATACCAAATCACACATAAGGCATAAAGATGAATTGTATAAACTGGTTGTTATCGGTAAACATACCTATAAGCTGCCAAAGAAAGACTCCTCGGACGTCCCTCTGCCCCGACGCGCGTTTCGCACTGCTTCTTCGGGAGGCGTGATATGCAAAGTGCCAGTCTCAATGAATAGGGGTACAGAACTTTCCATCATACAATATTTCAAAGCCTTTAGCAGATTGTTGCTCATATAATATTATGTGTTATTTGGGCCCCTGATACATAGATATTATGGGCACAGCATTAACTACTACTTGGCTTTTTTAGCCAAAAAATGGCTGCCAACAGTTATTTACTCCTATGGATACAGCGTCCCTCTAAACATTTTTTGCTTGTTATAGCAAATTTTAATATATGTTTACTCATTGCCTTTAGCAGATTGTTGCTCATATAATATTATGTGTTTTGTTACTAATAAAATATTGTATTTTTTATACCATTCAGTGGCATACATCATTAATTTGTCCCCACTATTTGTGAATTAATGGAACAAAACCTAATGGTGGTAGTTATGCAAAGCCGTTTGGTGAGCCTCACGGCACTGAAATTATTCTGCATACATACACCGTTATTTATGCATCTCTTCTATTTTTTACTGCATGTATATTATATTGTTAGGTGAATTTTCCTATTTTCCTGTATTATTTTTATCTTTTGTTTCTATATTTTATTCTGCCTCACTCTAAATATACTAGTATCACAGCTGCATGTCTATTGTGTGCATGGATATGCCTATACTGTATTTTTCGGACTATAAGGCGCACCGGACCATAAGATACTCTACAAATTTTGGGGCAGAAAATAGGAAAAAAAAAAGATTTTTTTATAAAATGGGGGTCTGTCTTATAGTCCAAATTTAAGGTATCTTACCTAGGGGGAGTCAGCAGTGGAGCAGGGTCACAGGAGGCATTGTCTCTTCCTCAGGAAGCTGGCGTTGGCAGAATTAGGGAAATGCTGTGGGCCTGGGTGGGAGAAGTGGGTGCCCTAGAGTTGCGATGCTGCGGGTCTGATGTCGACGGCAAGGCAAATCAAATTGCATTGCTTTCCTGGACTGGGATCTCAGCCCATCTGAGATCTGAATATGCGCCAGTGCCACCTCGGGCAGCCTTCTTCCTGTAGCCATGGGCCTCAGGGAAATGGCCACTGGAGGCAACGCTTGCACAGGTTGAGATCTCAGCAGGGCCGAGATCCCAGTCTGCGCATGCGTCGCCTCCGTCAGCCCACAGCTTCAGAAAAATGGACAGCAGGAAAACAATGCACTCTGCTCTGCCTCACCACCATCACAGGGCACTGCTTCTGAAACTGCCTGCTTTCTGAGGAAGGGACCCTGCCTCCCTTTGTCCCGCTCCACCATCGCTGATGCAATACCCCAGCTATCTACATTTGAACTATAAGACGTACCCCTCTGTGACAGAGTCACTGGTAATGTAATAGAGGGGAGATATGTTTCACTACGCCTTATGGCGTCAGTGATATAAAATCCAGAGTTGTATTTCCTCCAGCAAAGTAAGTGTTGCTAGGGTTAAGTTTTTGTTTTGGGCTGGTTTTTAGGTGGACATTCATAGAGCAGGTGGGAGAGTGTCCCCCCTATATTTCCCCCTACAGACCTAGCACCACTTTGTGCTGACAGGACCTTGGTGAGGTCACAGTCATGTGATCAGTCACTTGGTGGAGGAGTCACATGGCCTGGGCTTAAATGGCTGAAGTAAAAATCTCTCATTGTTCAGTGTGTTCACCTGGAGAAGGAGCACTCCAAGAAAGTGCTGCATGGACTTGAGAAACTAAACAGTGTGTGTTCTGCCAGCCGTGAGCTTGAGGGACCCTGCTCACAGAAGGACTGTGTTTGTTCTGCCACCATTTTATTTTGTTTTTTGTTTTGCCCATAGGGCTGTGTTTTCTTTACCACATCTGGGTTTATGCTGCCTATAAATAAACCCAAGGAAGTGTACCCTTGTATATCTCCATGTGCAGCTGAGTAAGCCAATCTACCACACCCTCATTTTCCACAAAAAATTTTTTGGGAAAAATTGTGTCTTATAGTCAGAAAAATATGATATATACAGTAGATCTGAAACAAATGCTTCAAAATAAGAATATTTTTAAAAATAGAAGTACCGTATATACTCGTGTATAAGCTGAGATTTTCAGCCCATTTTTTAGGGCTGAAAGTCCCCCTCTCGGCTTATACGCGAGTCATATACCGGGGGGTCGGCGGGGAGGGGGAGCGGGGGTGTCGGATCATACTCACCCCTCCACCGGAGCGTCTCTGCAGCCCCCTGCTTCTCCCACGATCTCCGGCTCCTTCTTGCAGCAGTCACAAGGTACCGCTCATTAAAGTCATGAATATGCACATATTCATGACTTTAATGAGCGGTACCACGTGACCGCTGTAGGACTGAAGAGCTGCGGAGACACGTCGGCGGAGGGGTGAGTATAGCGATATTTACCTGTCCCCGGACCACCGCTGCGCGCTGCTCCCTTGTCCGACTCCTCTGGCGGTGAATGTTCAGGCGGATGGCACGATGACGTCGCTAGTGCACGTCGCGCCCCCTGCCTGATCATTCACTGCTGAGGACCCGGAAGAGGGAGCAGTGTTCAGGGTGGAGAGAGGACAGGTAAATATCTCAGGTGCCGGGGTCCTGAGCGAGCAGTGACACCGGCACCTGGCCCCCAGCGACGAGAGGTGAGTATGTCATTTTTTTTGCAGCAGCAGCGCGGCAGCATAAGGGACGTATACTATGGGGCATAATCTGTGAAGCATATGGGGGCATAATCTACGGATCATACTGGGGCTAATCTATGCAGCATATGGGGGCATAATCTGTGGAACATATGGGGGCATAATCTGGAGCATATGGGGGCATAATCTGGAGCATATGGGGCATAATCTGTGGAGCATATTGGGCATAATCTGTGCAGCATATGGGGCATAATCTGTGGATCATACGGGGCATAATCTGTGCAGTTTATGGGGGCCTAATCTGTGGAGCATCATATGGGGGCCTAATCTATGGAGCATATGGGGGCACAATCATTTTTCACCCTAGGCTTATATGCGAGTCAATAAGTTTTCCCAGTTTTTTGTGGCAAAATTAGGGGGGTCGGCTTATACACGGGTCGGCTTATACATGAGTATGTACGACATTAATAATTTATATTTATCAATTACATTGAAAAGTGAATTAAAAAAGAGATATCTAATTTAAATGAATATTTGGTGTGACCACTCTTTGCCTTCAAAACAGCATCAAAACATCAATTCTTTTAGGTACACTTGCGCACAGCTTTTGAAGGAACTCAGCAGAGAACTCTTATTTTCTGTGGGGGTTAGGTTTGTGAAAATCCTTCTCCCTCTTCGTGTAATTCCAGACAGACTCGATAGTATTGCTTGATTGATAAGTACCTGCCAGTATTTTTCAGAATTGAGGACACCATTAATCCTGACAAAATCCCCAGCATGTTGTGCTGATCATCAGTGCTGATAACAGAAGTGGTGGCTACATTCTGACTAGCAACGTTTTTGTTTCTCTCAATAGAACATTGACAGAAGCAAGAAAAGTATGCAAGAGACATGTGAGTAGTCACGTGATAACTGCTCGAGTAGGCAACAGAAGGGAATCCTGATAGTGTGCATATTTCACACTGTTAGGATTCAGCAATCTAAAGTCACAGACAGTGACTGTAGAGATTTAAGTTTAGCAAGGAAAACTCCTTTAAACTAGTATGGCATTGCATGAAATATATGAATTGCCTTGCTACTCTAGAAAACTAGAAAAACTGAGAATACTTACTGCATAAATTAGACAATTCATGTGTACCCGGAAGCCAAGATAAGGTGATTCTTGTTGCTGGGAAACTGCTTAACGTGAATTCTCTCTTAGGCTGAAGTCTACATTTATATGGGAAGATGGGATCCTTAATTATAAACGTGAGGCTGAGGGGTAGAGTGCTCAGAGTCTATGTATACAAATATCAAAACAGCGACCGTCACTTCCAAACAGAAATCATGTGTGAACAGGTGCGTACTCAGAGTAGCCATCTCCATATATAGCCAACAAATAAAGTAGCACACTTTAAATTCAATTTTTACCTTTTAAGACATTTATATTTAAGTTCAACATTTGTCATTAAATTTGTATTATATATTGACATAATTTCAAGCAGTTTTTGTGATAGGAATCCCCAAATCTAAGTTTACACAGTCTATGTATTGGACAGGATTGGCACATCTGACCCTATATTTAGGCTAGCCTTTTGCTAAAAGTGTAGTTAGATTTGTAGACTTCTAATGTGGAGTGAACCGCTGCTTTCCAAAGCTACATAGTGAGTGGATGAGGAGGTACTTTCGACAACTGATCTAAATTGAGCATATGAGATGGATCCCAGGTCCTCTGACGGCACTGCTGGGTTGGGTCAGTTTTAACTGAATCTGGATTGATCCATAACCATTACCTTCATGTGCAGAGAGGAATTGTGAACTGTTAAATATAACAGAAGAACTATCACTTCCCTGAGTTGTGATTGGTAACTTGGCAACATTTAGGTGACTTTTCCTCTAATCAGAGATTGGTATATCTATAGGTTCACCACATTTGTATTAAGTATTCTTTATTTGTTTGCTGTAATTGTTTAAAAAAATTCTTGATTTTATTGTGGACTGTTGTAATGATACTACCATTTTGCCCACAGTCAAAGTTCCAGAACTTTCCACACACAGTGAGCTCTGCTATGCTGTGAGGGTCTGCTCCCCCTTCCTTCCCTCTTTTGTCAGCAGTTGCTAGCTATTGGCACTAGCTCACTTCTCTCCCCTGCATGTAATACTAAACCCCTCCTAGCCCTCCCTCAGGAATGTGCTAATTAGGAGATCAGTACTTTGTCTAAGACCACAAGTGCTGTGTCTCAGATAGCATTGATTTAGAATCTAACCATTAGGGAATAACTCGCCACCAGCTTATGTTATGAGTATGAAATTTCCATATCTGCATGTCCATTGGTAGAACCAACAACCAGTGAATTTTCTAAGCACTGGCACCAGCAGAATGGATTCCTACTTGCCGCTTGGTACAGGTACTTCGCATTTAGACTTAAAGGAATGCCAACATCATGCAGAGTAAGATGGTACCTCGTACGTCACTGTAGGAGGACTCCTTGCATAGTTGTGTAGTTTATGAGTTGGGCATTCTGAGGAAAGAGGAGTGCTTCCATACAGTTAGGTCCATAAATATTTGGACAGAGACAACATTTATCTAATTTTGGTTCTAGACATTACCACAATGAATTTGAAACAAAACAAATCAGATGCAGTTGAAGTTCAGACTTTCAGCTTTCATTTGAGGGTATCCACATTAAAATTGGATGAAGGGTTTAGGAGTTTCAGCTCCTTAACATGTGCCACCCTGTTTTTAAAGGGACCAAAAGTAATTGGACAAATGACTCCAAGGCTATTTCATGGACAGGTGTGGGCAATCCCTTTGTTATGTCATTCTCAATTAAGCAGATGAAAGGGCCGGAGTTGATTTGAGGTGTGGTGTTTGCATTTGGAAGGTTTTGCTGTGAAGGAAACATGTGGTCACAGGAGCTCTCCATGCAGGTGAAACAAGCCATCCTTAAGCTGCAAGAACAGAAAAAAACCCATCCAAGAAATTGCTACAACATTAGAAGTGGCAAAATCTACAATTTGGTACATCCTGAGAAAGAAAGAAAGCACTGGTGAACTCATCAATCCAAAAAGACCTGGGAGCCCACGGAAGACAACAGTGGTGGATGATCGCCGCATACTTTCTTTGGTGAAGAAGAACCCGTTACAACATCAACTGAAGTCCAGAACACTCTCAGTGAAGTAGGTGTATCTGTCTCTAAGTCAACAGTAAAGAGAAGACTCCATGAAAGTAAATACAAAGGGTTCACATCTAGATGCAAACCATTCATCAATTCCAAAAATAGACAGGCCAGAGTTAAATTTGCTGAAAAACACCTCCAGAAGCCAGCTCAGTTCTGGAAAAGTATTCTATGGACAGATGAGACAAAGATCAACCTGTACCAGAATGATGGGAAGCCAAAATTTTGGAGAAGAAAGGGAACGGCACATGATCCAAGGACACACCACATCCTCTGTAAAACATGGTGGAGGCAACGTGATGGCATGGCCATGCATGGCTTTCAATGGCACTGGGTCACTTGTGTTTATTGATGACATAACAGCAGACAAGAGTAGCCGGATGAATTCTGAAGTGTACCGGGATATACTTTCAGCCCAGATTCAGCCAAATGCTGCAAACTTGATTGGACGGCGCTTCATAGTACAGATGGATAATGACCCCAAGCATACAGCCAAAGCTACACAGGAGTTCATGAGTGCAAAAAAGTGGAACATTCTTCAATGGCCAAGTCAATCACCAGATCTTAACCCAATTGAGCATGCATTTCACTTGCTCAAATCCAGACTTAAGAGGGAAAGACCCACAAACAAGCAAGACCTGAAGGCTGCGGCTGTAAAGACCTGGCAAAGCATTAAGAAGGAGGAAACCCAGCGTTTGGTGATGTCCATGGGTTCCAGACTTAAGGCAGTGATTGCCTCCAAAGGATTCGCCACAAAATTTTGAAAATAAAAATATTTTGTTTGGGTTATGTTTATTTGTCCAATTACTTTTGACCTCCTAAAATGTGGAGTGTTTGTAAAGAAATGTGTACAATTCCTACATTTTCTAACACATATTTTTGTTCAACCCTTCAAATTAAACGTTACAATCTGCACTTGAATTCTGTTGTAGAGGTTTCATTTCAAATCCAATGTGGTGGCATGCAGAGCCCAACTCGCGAAAATTGTGTCACTGTCCAAATATTTCTGGCCCTGACTGTAGCTCCACGACCAGGGGGTATGAGACCATATAAGTCTATTTGGCTCTCTATTTTGCTTGGGAAACCTAATACAGAGAGGTCCGTGCAAATTCACTGTGACATATCGCCCATCCCCCGACCGCATGGTTTGTCTGAAATGAAGTAAACAACTGTAAGTCTTTCTTTCGTTAATCCTTTTATTTTGTAGCCATCTTGTACATACTTTAATTGTCTCATATTGTAAAATCTTTTAGACCTTTTGTAAACACTGCCTACCTTTTTGGAGTAAAATATATAAAATTACTAGTTCGTTTCTCCTTGCGCTATAGCGTACTGTCACGTCCTCCGAAGGGAATTACGCTACTAAATTGGGGTGGCCTCTGCCCCACATTCTAGAACCAGAGGCTGGTGGCAGCAAGCGTGTGCTGGCATTTGATAATGCTGGCAGTGATGGAGCGGGTTTTATAAGCATATTGCCTGGCTGCAGCTAGGAGTAGTTATAATTCCCTCGCTGCAGCATGCCTAATAGCCAGTGCACATCCAAGCAGGCCTGTCCGGTGACTAATTATCCAAGGTGCAGTTCCCTGACTGAACTGAGGGTAAAGGGGGCGCTGGAGAGCTGCAAGTTCCTAAGCGGAACTAGAAATTGGGATATACATAAATCCTTGTAGTTCATGACATATTGGTGGCAGCGGAGGGATAACTACAATAAGCCCCCCTGCGGTAAAGTGATAGGTCAATAGACTTGTGTGCTGTTTTTCATCACATTGGGTGGCAGTGGTGGGATCATAATCCATGATACCCGGGCCTCCGTGCACCCTTTTCATCACAACCGTGTTGTTTAACATAGTCAACAATGTATTGCTAATATGAACCTATTTCTCCCTTCTACAATCCTAACGTCCTACAGTAATCCTAAGAGATTTTTGCCTTGGTTTGATTAGATTTCATTCAGCCTCATTGTGTCTGCTAAAGAAGTTTCCTTTTTACTTCTACCAAGGCATAATACATAACTAATTCCTGGTAACATTACTGTTTCCATCCTATTAATTGAATACTACTTTTCCCACACATATCATTTTTTAATATTATTTTCTTTCATTTAAATAGTATTATAGTTTCCCCATGTAAAAATTTAATAATTAAATATGATGTAACCTAGAAACTTTTAATGCTGCCTTCAGTGAGAGTCATTTTGCAAAATAGATATGTAGAAATCTAAAAATAAAATGACTTAACATAAAATATGTAAAAAAATATTTTAGGAACAAAAGGTCTAGTACCTAAAAACTTCATTAGACTTATTTACATAATTTAATGTCAAGATGTATTGGTCACAGAGATTCACATTTCATTTTAATGAGTTTTCTAGCAAGGACTACATTTCCCTTACTAATTAATTGAAAGGAAAGAAAATGAAAACTAAAATACCAAGTCATTTAAGAGTTTTTGACATTGCAGAAAGCAGTGGCTTAGGGTCTAATGTCCATTAGTGATCATTTGTTATTAATTACATTATAATGTTATTTATTTTTAGAAATACAGTATTATTAGACTGGTTGGAAACTTTCATGCCTTGAAACTGACAGACTGATTTTGTCTTCACCTTCCTTGCTGGTTAATCAAAATAATGGAGTAGTAAATGTCACATTTGGTCATGCTGAATGTGGGACATTGCCACCTGGTAATGTCCTCTTCGCAATAAAAACATAATCCAACTGAAATGTGTGATTGCGTGTGAGTAACTTCTGCAACCTTTTGACATGATCTTTTACTGCAATTGGAAAATCTTGAGAAGAAACGCATTGGTAGAAAATTGAGACTGTGAAGGTCATAACTTTAGGGACAGAAATGTATACTGGAGGATTTAGGAGATATATTCTAGTACCAGACTGCAACATGTTCACCCTAATCACTTTCTAGTAAGTAGCTACTAAACAATACAATGAGAAGATTAAGACAAATTAGAACTTTGTATACATTTTATACATTTAAAATGATTGTATTGAGGAATCTCTTTGTCATAGCATTCATTTAAAAACAAACAAGAAACCAAGGATCTGGCTGGGCACAGTTGATATATATGCAGGACATACTAACTTAGAAACTAGACAATTACATGAAGAAGATATTTTGGGGGTCAGTTTCTGCTTATAAGCTTTTGTTGTTCTCTTTAGTATTAAAAGAAAATGAAGTGAAGTGTCCTGTGATAAGAGCACTTTAGGGGTTGTTACCTTTTAGGCCTCTTTCACACTTCAGTCATGCGACGTCCGCCAATGAGTGAAAATGGCGGATCCACCAGAAAAGTGCAAAAATGGATGTAAGCGGATCACTTTTCTGACGGATCCGTCTTGAACTTTTCAACCAGGAAAAATAAATTTTCTACCCGGAAAATGCAGGTACTCATGTCTGGCACGGAGGAGACAGAGAGAGAGAGAGAGACCCCGGACAGTTTTGTCAGCATTTTCAATGGTTTTCTGTGGAAGCGACGGATCCGCAGGCGGATTCCGTCAAAGACGGATGCCAGCGGATCCGCCGCCCATAGGCGGCCAATTTACAAAATGGCGGATGCGGCGGATCCGCCATAGTCCGCCATTTTGCCGGACCAAAAAAAGTTGCATTGGACGTTTTTCTAAAACGACAAACGCCAAATTTTTGGCGGATCCGTCAAAAAACGGACCTAACGGACGAAAATCCGTCAAAATCCGTCACTAATGCAAGTCAATGGGAAAAAAGCAGATCCGCCAAAAAAAAAAATGGCGGATCCGTTTTTTTCACATTTTGACTGATTTTGACTGACGTTGCATGACTGAAGTGTGAAAGAGGCCTTAGTAAAATGTCATCCCTAAATGCAGTTTGGTATAAACAAAACCACTCTATACCCGCGTTACCCAGGTCTACAGACAAGTCTAAATAAAATAAATCTTGCCAAATCAGACAATGGGATTTTCTGAATTTGTTTTCTCATTTTGATTCTCATAGTTGTGGTCTACCTATGATGTCAATTACAGGCCTCTCTCATCTTTTTAAGTGGGAGAACTTGCACAATTGGTGGCTGACTAAAAACTTTTTTCCCCACTGTATAGACGGACTGCCCCACTCAGAGCTGCTAAGTTCACGAATTGGCTGCTGCAATGCAGACAATGCCAGATACCAGGAACAGCAGCGGTGACTTACCGATGAACCTGGAGAAGGTGAAAACAACACTTTTTTTTATACCAAACTTCCTCTAGAAACAAAAAATTACTGAGAAAGGAGCACTATTTAAGAAAAGGAGCACTATTCAGATATTTAATAGCATTGGAAGCTTTTACTTTAGAAATGACCCTGACTTTATGGGTAGGTTCACAAGATAGTATAAAAAAATTGTGAGTTACATTTAGAAAAGTGGGGACATTTTTTCTCACTTGTCATCCATAGGAAACCTTTTTTTTTTACAGCAGCAGTTAATCATTTACAAGACCATTTGCATTCTCCAATAAAACAGAATTACAGAATCTGTAAAAACGTGATGTTATACTGTCTCCATTATTTTTTGCGCACCCTAGAATTGAATGGGTGAGTCTTGTCTGATTTATGGAGGAAACTTGTGCCTGCTGCTTTTTTTTTTGCACACACCAATTCGGTCAGCAAAAAAAATAATTAATTTTCACTGCTCCATTGAATAAAATCAGACCCAGTGCAATACTTTTTTTAATGGATTGCAGTCGGATTGAATCTTCAGTCATGCGCACTTAGTCAGAGATTTCTAAATAATATTCTTACTGGCCACCAGGCCCTTAAAAACTACTTAAAGTTCCAGTACAAAGAGGAAAAGCTGTCAGTTTAAAGGTTCGCTCACACTTACTGGTGAGAGAATCAGATCACAGTAAAATGACACTTGGTTCAAGCTCGCAGCAGAGTTTGAGTCTAGAGTAATTTGCATATAGCATCATCCAATTCTCTTGCATGAGAGAATCATTGGATGCTACTCATCAGTATGGGCAAATCCTAACATTGATGAAGGTATAGTTGAAAAATATGCTTGAAGAGGATCTACATTTTTCTTATACATTATTTTCCCAAGAGTGAGAAATAAACAAAAGTGTAAATGTTCTTAAGTCCTTTACAACAAACGACAGACATAGCACATCATTAGCAGGTGTCAGTTCCCACATTATGATGTGTTATGTCAGTCACATTGACAGCACTGTGCCGACAGCTGTCACTGACAGCTGACCAGCAAGGACAGAGATACATTTCATGGGACCCCGCTCTCTGATCGCTGTAATCGGTCAGGCAATCTCTGTAACCGATCACAGCTTGATCTTATGGGAGGTGGTGAGATATCAGCAGCACTTCGCTGCACGATCACCGCCAGAGCTCAGCTTAGCTGGCAGTCAGGATTGAGACTATTGGCCAGGGAAGGTGCCTGCACCACCTCTGGTTGATTAACCTTCCAGATGCTACGATTGATAGTGATCACAACATTTGGAAGGTTGGCAGAGACATAGAGGGCTCCCTCTCTCACTCCATCAGCAGCCTTGTTTCAAAACCATGGGGTGCTGATAGTTGTCATGACACTCAAAGGTTAAACAATGACCTCATGGTGTGCCAGGTATGGTGGCCTGCTAGACTCATCCATAGGCCGGGGTCACACTTGTGAGAAACTCACACGAGTCTCACACATCAATTCCCAGCACTGCCGCCGGCACTCAGGACCGGAGTGTGTGGCTTTATGTATTTCTATGCAGCTGAACGCGCCGGTCCGAGTGCCGGCAGCAGTGCCGTGTATTGAGGTGCGAAACTCGAGCAAGTTTCTCGCAAGTGTGACCCCGACCATAGGCATAAAATAAATCTTGCCAAATCAGACAATGTGATTTTCTGAATTTGTTTTCTCATTTTGACTCTCATAGTTGTAGTCTACCTATGATGTCAATTACAGGCCTCTCTCATCTTTATAAGTGGGAGAACTTGCACAATTGGTGGCTGACTAAAAACTTTTTTTCCCACTGTATAGACGGACTGCCCCACTCAGAGCTGCTAAGTCCACGAATTGGCTGCTGCAATGCAGCCAATGCCAGGAACAGCAACGGTGACTTACGATGAAGGTGAAAACAACACTTATTTTATACCAAACTTCCTCTAGGAACAAACAATTACTAAGAAAGGACAATTCTATCAGGGTCTATCAGGCAATATGCTTTTGTAATATCACAGGTCTCATGCATTGCAGTGCTGGTGCATTGCAATGCATGAGACCAGTGATTAGAATATTAAAAGTTAATGTCCCATGAAGGGACTAAGTAAAAATGTAAAAAAAATTAAGAAGATGATTGAAAAAATTATAAAACAAAAAAAAGCGCAAAATGAAGGGAAAAAAATATTACGCAAATAAATACAAATATTTATGTAGAAACAAATATAGACAAAAAAGTACTCATATTTGGTATATCTGTGTATGGAACGATGTAATCTATAAAAACTGCCACACTAGTTAACCCTTACAGGGAACACCGTAAAAATAAAAAAGTGGCAAAAAAACTATGGTTTTTCATCATACTACTGGACTAAACGCGATCAAAAAGATGAATGTAAATAAAAATGGTATAGCTGAAAACATCATCTTGTCCCGCAAAAAGAGCTACCATACAGCTTCATCAATAGAAAAATAAAAATGCTATAGCTCTCAGAATAAAGAGATCTGAAAACAATATATTTTCTATAAAATTGTTTTTAATGTGTAGAAGTGACAAACCATAAAAAAATTATATAAATGTAGTATCGCTGTAAACATACTGACCTGAAGAATAAAGGTCCTTATTAGAATTGGGCGAAACAGGTCAGTCAGATTCAAAAGTCGCCGACTTTAGCCAAAGTCGAGTTTTGTGAACCGAAACAAGACCATAGCGTGAGGTCGGCCATGCGGTCATCGAAACCAGCGCCAAAGTCGTATTTCCCAGAATGTTTGCAGGTACCTTTTTTTTAGCCAGTGAGCAAGGACGTACACTGTGGGTAACGAGATGACATGGGCAGCATCCACCACCATCTTAGAGAAGGGCATTGCAGTGATTGGCTTGCTTTGGGGGGCGTCATAGTGTCTATAAAAGCCCTTACTGCCGACCGCCATTTTACTTCTGCCGATCTTAACAGTAGGAGAGGTTGCTGACGCTGTTAATCAGTAGGGAGAGAGTTAGGGCTGGAAAGAGAAGTTCCTATGTGCTTGTGCTGATAGCAATTGTGCTGTACAGTAAGTGTGCAGTGACGGGAGGATTTTCTTGTGTGCAGCAGCGCTGGTAATTAGGCTGCCTGCCAGTGACAGGGGAGGATTTTCTTGTGTGCAGCAGCGCTGGTTATTAGGCTGCCTGCCAGTGACAGGGGAGGATTTTCTTGTGTGCAGCAGCGCTGGTTATTAGGCTGCCTGCTAGCTGTATTGCTGTGTGTACACTGCTGTGCAGACTGCTTTTTACACAGCACCAGTAGCGTAGCTACCGGGGGGGCAGAGGGGGCGGTGGCCCCGGGCCCCGCGCTCAGAGGGGGCTCACCCGGAGCTACGCTACTGTAACTGTATTGGCATGCACAGCGCGCCGATACAGTTACATTCTGGGGCAGAGCAGGGAGAATCAATCTCCCTGCTCTGCCCCCCGGCCGCTATGGGGCCCCTGAGCAGGCGGTGGGGGGCCCGGTGCCAGCAGTGGGCCCCCCGCCCGTCATCGGAGGGTCAGCTGTATCGGCATCCAGCCAATACAGCTGACCGCATTGTGAGAGAAGGAGCGAGCGCTCCTTCTCCCATAATCCCCCTCTCAGCGTCTGACAGCGGGCGCGATGACGTCACTGCCCGGCGCCGGCAGTCAGACGCTGAGAGGGAGAGCAGTGAGCAGCGCAGGAGCCGGGAGCAAGAGAGGTGAGTACAGGATTTATTATTTTTGTAAAGGGGGTACATTATAGTACAGAGGCTGCCTATGGGGTGCATTATAAGTAAGGCTGCATATGGAGTACATTATAAGTAAGGCTGCATATGGGGTGCATTATAAGTACGGCTGCATATGGGGTGCATTATAAGTACGGCTGGATATGGGGGTGCATTATAATTACGGCTGGATATGGGGGTGCATTATAAGTACGGCTGCATATGGGGTGCATTATAAGTAAGGCTGCATATGGGGGAGTGCATTATAAGTACGGCTGCATATGGGGTGCAATATAAGTAAGGCTGCATATGGGGGAGTGCATTATAAGTACGGCTGCATATGGGGTGCATTATAAGTAAGGCTGCATATGGGGGAGTGCATTATAAGTACGACTGCATATGGGGTGCATTATAAGTAAGGTTGCATATGGGGGAGTGCATTATAAGTACGGCTGCATATGGGGTGCATTATAAGTAAGGCTGCATATGGGGTGCATTATAAGTAAGGCTGCATATGGGGTGCATTATAAGTAAGGCTGCATATGGGGTGCATTATAAGTAAGGCTGCATATGGGGTGCATTATAAGTAAGGCTGCATATGGGGTGCATTATAAGTAAGGCTGCATATGGGGTGCATTATAAGTAAGGCTGCCTATGGGGTACATTATAAATAAGACTGCCTATGGGGTGCATTATAAATAAGGCTGCATATGGGGTGCAATATAAGTAAGGCTGCATATGGGGTGCATTATAAGTAAGGCTGCATATGGGGTGCATTATAAGTAAGGCTGCCTATGGGGTACATTATAAATAAGACTGCCTATGGGGTGCATTATAAATAAGGCTGCCTATGGGGTGCATTATAAATAAGGCTGCCTATGGGGTGCATTATAAATAAGGCTGCCTATGGGGTGCATTATAAATAAGACTGCCTATGGGGTGCATTATAAATAAGACTGCCTATGGGGAGTGCATTACAATATAGAGGCTGTCTGTTGGGGTGCATTATAATACAGAGGCTGCTTATGGGGGTGCATTACAATATAGAGGCTGTCTGTTGGGGTGCATTATAATACAGAGGCTGTCTATGGGGGTGCATTATACTATATTGAGGACTATCTGGTGTATTATGCTATATGGAGGCTATCTAGGGGGCCATCATACAGTGTGGAGATTACAGGGGTGGGGCCATCATACAGTGTTGGAGCCATTAAATAGTTTGGGGATATTAAGGGGTCAGTATATATCCAGTGAGGGGGCATCATACTGTGTATAGGGGAGCTGTACAGGGGGGAGACTCGGGACATTAAGTGTAAAGTGGGTACTTATTGTTATAGGGGAACTCTGGTTACTGTGACTGTCAAAGGGGCACACACAGGGCATTATTACATTCTAGGGGACAACATGCGGGCACTGTTTTCTAGGGCCCATGCACCTGGCATTACTATATAATAGAGGGTGCTTTAGAATTTAGAGGTCACACAGAACCACACAGTAGGTGCAGTAATAGGGACACATAGGGCAGCAGCGGCTCAGTATTGGGGTACCAAGTGTAGTAATAGGGGCACATACTGCAGCAGCGGCTCAGTATTGGGGTACCAAGTGTAGTAATAGGGGCACATACTGCAGCAGCGGCTCAGTATTGGGGTATCAGCAGGATGAGGAGTTTGTGCAGGTTGAGAATAGTCCAATTGGTGACCGTGACGGTGCTGACAATATGAGAAGTGAAACGTGTCTGTTGTATTCTCTGTAGTCGAGTCCTGGCTGGAGGAGTCGTCATGTCGGTCTGGGCCAGATGGAAAAGACATGAAAAGTGAACGATTCCATCAGAAAGAACGTCAGCGGTAAGTCATTATCTGTAACTCTGCTATGATCTCTTATATGTTCTGTAGGACTGGTGTTATTTACCACTGACCATATGGCGGTGATATTAATATTGGTCTTTTTATATATAGATTAATTTTGGCAACAGCGCGGTCATTTGCTGAGGTTCTCTGGTTAGGGGCCCACTCAGATGTTTCGCCCCCCCTAAACCGAAACCCTAGCTACGCCTCTGCACAGCACTAATACTTTTATTCTTTTTTTCTGCAGTTACCAAGCGTTCATTTTTTCCCACACCGTGTAGAGCTGTACGCTCCTCACACACTACCGTGTACCGGCTGGTATCACTGACAAATACATGCTGACTATCTGTGTGTGACTCTGGAAATATATACTGAGATTTTAATTTTCCCCTACACTTTATACACCTGGTATGTTCTGATACAGTACCTTTTTTCTGCTTTTTGTGATCTGGTCAAATCCATACTGAGTGAGTGTCTGTGTGTGACTCCGGAAATATATACGGAGATTTAAATTTTCCCCTAAACCATATACAGCTGTCCGCTTCTGATACAGTACTGTATATCTGCTATTTGTATTACGGTGAAATACATACTGAGAGAGCGTCTGTGTGTGACTCCAGAAATATATACGGAGATTTAAATTTTTCCCTACACCGTATACAGCTGTACGCTCCTTATACAGTACCATATATCTGCTGGTATTTTTGGTACATTTTCCAAAACATGAGGAAGTATGGTGGAAAAAGGCTGCGGACGTGGGCGGGCGGGCCAGCTGGTACTGATGGTGGTGGTGTTGCATCTGCTGGTAGTGCCAAAAGCACAATAGCACCTAAGGCAGGAGGTGTTGAGCCTGCGTCATCGTCTGGCTCCAGAAGGCCGGGAAGGCTCCCTTTTCTGGGAGTAGGTAAACAGCTTTTAAAGCCGGAGCATCAGGAACAGGTTTTGACTTACACTGCCGAAACAGCCTCCAGCTCTATCGCCTCCTCTTCTGAAGTTTCAAAAAATGCAAGCACTGAGTCGTCAGTGCAGGCTCCTGGTCAGAAACAACACCTTTCCTTGTGACCTTCACCCCCACCAAAAGTGAAGGATGCGGCAGGCCACACTTCAGATTACTCTCTGGAACTCTTTTCACATACCATGCCTGGGTTATCAAGTCAAATCCTGAATTCCCCAGTCCAAGATGAATATGACATGGAGTGCACTGATGCACAGCCACTGCTATATGATTCTGCTGGTACATTTACCCAGAGCACTGCATTGCCCTCGCAGTCTACTGAGCCAAATTCTGACCCTGATGAAACTCAGGTGCCCCTTCCCGCATACTATACCACCTTGCACGGTGACACAGAGGAAGGTGCAGATGAAATTGAAGAGGAGGTGATGGATGACCCAGTTGTTGACTCGGATTGGCATCCATTGGGGGAAGAGGGTGCCGCTGGCAATAGCTCAGAAGAGGAGAAGGATCCGCAGCAGGCATCGACATCGCAGCTGCGGTTATCTGGCAGGCCCGTAGCAGTCCAAAAACGTGTTAAAAAAACAAAAAGAGTTGCAGGATATCTTGGCCAGATGGTCAAATTAGCACAGTGTGCAAGGCCTGAAAATTTATCCCATAGTAGGAAGAGTGCAGTGTGGCACTTTTTTGACCAAAATCCTATTGATGAGGCAAAGGTTATCTGTAAGAAGTGCGGAAGGACCTTTAGCCGAGGGATCTCCAAAATTTGAATACCAGTTGCATGCTTAGACATTTAAACACCATGCACTTGCAAGTGTGGACGGACTTCAAAACCTCAGGTAGCACACGTGCACCTGCTCCGACTGAAGGTACAGAGCAATGCTACATCGCTTCCCCCACTGTAAGCCCACCTATTAGCACACCACCAGCAAGAAATGATGAGGTGTCATCGCAAAGCCAAAGGAGTCAGGGAATCCCAATGTTTTTCCAACGAAAGACTGAATCTAGGTCATCACCACCACCATCACCAACCCCCTCTCAGTCCGCCATGTCCACAGCTAGTTCCCCCATATGCAGCTCTCAAGTCCAGCTCACCCTAGATGACATCCTGAGTAGGACAAGAAAGTACTCATCCTCTCATCCGTGTACACTGGCTTTGAAAGCCTACATTGCCAAACTGATCTCATTAGAGATGATGCCCTTCCGTTTGGTTGAAAGCGCAGCGTTCCGAGAGCTCATGGCCTACGCTGTCCCACACTATGACCTACCCAGTCGGCACTTCTTTGCTAGAAAAGTCATCCCTGCCCTCCACCTGCATGTGAAAGACCGCATTGTCCATGCACTCAAACAATCAGTGAGTGGCAAGGTGCACCTCACAACAGATGCATGGGCCAGTAGGCATGGCCAGGGCTGTTACTTGTCCATCACTGCGCACTGGGTTAATGTGGTGGATGCAGGGTACACAGGGGACAGCGGCGGTAGGACAGTGCTGCCTAGCCCACAGTATAGGCAACAGTTGGCTGTAGGTGTTCGACCCTCCTCCTCCTCCAGAAGCAAAAGCTCGTCGACAGAGCGCAGTCACACGAGCACTCCATCCTCAGCTGCCAGTGTTGCACACGAGGTGTCCCACTATTGAACAGCTAGTGGTAAGCGTCAGCAGGCTGTTTTAAAGATTATGTCTTTGGGCAACAACATACACACCGCGGAGGTACTGGCTGGCTACTTGCAGCGAGAAACTGAGTCATGGCTGGGCAGTCTACATCTTGCGCCAGGTAAGGTAGTCAGTGATAACGGCCGTAATTTTGTGGCGGCCATAGCCCTGGCAAAACTAAGACCTTGCCTGGCTCACACCATGAACCTGGTGGTGCAGTGCTTCATAAATAATTATCCGGAGTTACCAGCCCTGCTCCATAAGGTGCGAAGACTGTGCTCACACATCTGTCGCTCGCCCGTAGACTCCAGTCGTATGCAGAGGCTGCAGCGATCGCTCCACCTCCCCAAGCACCACCTAATCATAGATGTTTCAACAAGGTGGAACTCCACCATGCACATGGTTGAGAGACTGTGCGAACAGAGGCAGGCTGTAATGCATTTGTGGGAGGATACATGGGCAGGCAGTTTGAGGGCTGAAAGACCTCTGTAAAATCCTTCAGTGTTTTGAGGAATGCACACGGCTGGTAAGCGCAGATTATGCCATTATAAGCATGAGCATCCCACTTATGCATCTGCTCATGCAAACTTTGATGCACATTAAGGATCCGGCGTCTGCAGCGGAAGAGGAGGAGGAGGGAAGCCTTGATGACAGTCCGCCATTGTCTGCTCAGGGAACTGTCCTGGACGAGGTGGAGGAAGAAGAAGAGGAGGAGGAGGATGAGAGGAATGATTATTTTGGGGAGGAGGATGCTTCTCAGGGTGCAAGAGAAAATGTTGGCTTGCCAAGGTCAGGTACAGGGTTTGTGCGTGACGGGAGGGATGTGGATTTGGCAGAAAGTGCTCCTCCACCCACCATTAGCAGTGCATCATTGACACCTGGAACATTGGCCCACATTTGTGATTATGTCTTGCGGATCCTAAAAAGGGACCCCCGCATTGCCAAAATGATGAAGGATGACGACTACTGGTTGGCCAGCATCCTCGATCCACGCTATAAAGGCAAATTACAGAACATCATGCCACTGGAGAACCTAGAGCTAATATTGGCGAACAAACAAGCAACTTTTGTAAACCGTTTGTTAGAGGCATTCCCAGCACACAGCAGCGGTGCATGTTCTACCACGAGCTGTACTACTGGGCCAAATGGAAGAGGTGTTCGTGGTGCACACCCCGAAGTGGCGTTGGAGACAGGGGTTTCATGACCATGTTGTGGTCTGATTTCTCGAGTACCGCTCACACGACTGGTAATACTGAATCGATTGCAACAGACTGGAGACAGCAGTTGTCAACTATAGTTCAAAATTACCTCTCTCCCCTATCGATGTTCTCCCTCACAGTTCATTCCCTTTGACTACTGGGCTTGTAAACTGGACACCTGGCCTGAACTGGCACAATATGCCTTACAGGAGTTCGCTTGCACTGCTGATAGTGTGCTATCAGAAAGAGTCTTCAGTGCTGCTGGATCAATCCTGACAGAAAGAGGGACCCTGCTGTCGACCCAAAATTAGAATGAACCATGCCTGGGTTTCATAGGATTTTGTACCATCTTCCCTGATGATACATAGGTTGCCAGCAAAATGGCTCGCTTTGTCCTCCTCTTCCTCCGACTTCTCCAATTCCTCCATTTGCAGCTGCTGAACATCCAGCCTACACCTCAACACAGGGTTGGCTCCAGGTTTTCGTGGGCCCTGGGAGAAAGAGTCTCATTGGGCACTTTAACACATACCACAATTCATGATGCACAGATACGGCAGAGAAATATAGGTATAGTACAATGCTAAAGATTTCACTTACTTCATACATTACATGAGTGATATCTATTTTAATTTCTAAAATAGCTCAAAAGACAAACAGTATAGTCATCCATACAGTATTATGGGCACCACATAGTGCTCCATACAGAATAATGAGCTCCATATATTGCTCCATACAGTATTATGGGCACCCCATAGTGCTCCATGCAGAATAATGAGCCCCATATAATGCTTCATATATAATGGGCCCCATATATGATTCTCCAGTGTATGATGGGCCCTATGTAATGCTCCATATATGATGCTCCAGTGTATGATGGGCCCCATATATGATACTCCAGTGTATGATGGGTCCCATATATGATACTCCACTGTATGATGGGCCCCATATGATAGTCTCCATATATTGCGCCAAACATAAAAAAATGAACTACTCACCTCTCCTCACTGGCAGCTGCTCTGCTCGAGGCACCAGCCCCCGGTACTGGCACAGGCACCGGGCGCCCATAGCATGCTGGTGTCCCCGACTGTGAGTGGGCCCCCACCTGCTCAGGGCCCCGGCACTTGCCCGGGTGCGCCCGGGTGCTGACGCTGGCCCTGCCTCAACATGTGCCAGTTTTTCCACCTCCCTAACTGGGCTGTACCACCCCACAACTTTAGCCAAATAACCCCAGTTTTCATTGCATTACTATTATGATAAAGTTAATTAAGGTTGACAAGCTTAAGTAATAAGAATTGATGCCGTTGGCATTGAAATGGGCACTGTAGGTGTGTTTACTGTCCTCCACTCACTGGCGACTTTTATTCCGCATTGACTTGCATTGGGGTCGGGTTTCTGACACCGACTCGACTGTTTCGTTAGTCGGCTGACTTCATTCGACTTGACTTTTGGAAAAGTCGATCCGACCGAAACCCGACTCGACCCTCCCGGAGGCAAAGTTGCTTATCTGTAGTCTTTATCTCTTTTACCACACAGTGAATGGCATAAAAAACAACCAAAAACAGTCTAAGAATTGTTGGTTTTTGTTCATTCTACCTCCCAAAAATTTAAATAAAAAATGATCAAAACATGTTTTGTGCCCGAAAAAGGTACCAGTAAAAACGCCAACTTGCCCCACAAAAAACAAGTACTATCATGACTCTGTTGGCAGATATATAGAAAAATTACAGCTCTCAAAATACGGTGATGCAAAAAGTTGTTTTTGTATGAAGAAAAAGCATTTTTTTAGTGTATGATAGCAGCCAAACATAAAAAATTATATAAACCTGTTATCCCTGCAGTCGCACCGATCTAAAGAATAGAGTCATCTATGAACTTATACCGCACAAGGAACAGCATAAAAAATAAATAAAACCAATTCTTGACGTGCAGTTGATTTGTTTGTTCTGCCTCCCAAAGATTGCAGTAAGACTCATCTCACATTTATCCTGCGCCCTATGCTGAGTACAAACCCCAGGGTTTCCGAGTAAATCTCTGAAATACGTGATTCAGACAGAACCTCTGGAGGAAGATTCTCTATAATGAGGCAGACACTGTGGATGCCGTGTGGCCTATGGTCCAGCGGTGCAGTTTTTTTTAGGTGTGCATAAAAGTGCAGTCAACCACATTTTTTTGTACCTGAAAATCCGGATACCACCAAATAGAAGCCACACAGAATTCAGAGTAAACTCTGCTGCCTCATTAGTGAATAGATCCCTCGAGGGTTTGATCTGTATCATTTTGCAGATTTAGATGTAAACCCCAATGTAAGTGCTCAGCATAGAGCATATGATAAATGTGATCCAAAATGTTCTGTACCCAAAATTTCACTAATAAAAGCTGCTGCTCAGCCTCAACCTACAGAAAACAAATCCTCAGGTTCATCATCTGTTAATAGATAGATAATAGATATAGGGGGCTTCCACATTACTGGTAGCACAAAGATTCTGGGAAAGTGACGTGGCTCCCATCAAAAGAAATCCAGCAAAATCTGTGCTTCCAAATACCCCTCCTGAGCCTCACAATGTGCCTAAACTACGTTTAGCATCCACATGTTTGGCATTGATGTAGTGAGGTAAGCCCACTTAATTTATGAGGTGCGTGTCTCCAGAATCAGGAGGTTGGCACAATCTACTGGGCACTACAGCATACTGGAAATTACAATGTACAGGCACAACGGCATATTTGCATTTTCACTTTTGCAACATCCATTGCAAGCAAAATAGCAAAATCATCACTGCACATTTAGATGAATTCCCAGAGGGGTGTAATTTCAAAATTTGGGTCATTTGGGGGTAATCTGCTCTTCTGTCACTTAGGCATGCTGCATATGGAGTCCTGAAACTACTCTACAAAAATTTGATCTCCAGAAGTCAAATAGTCCCTCCCGAGTCTCACCGTGTGGCCAAACAGTATGGTACAGCCACATATGGGGTATTGCCATGTTCACGAGAAATAGTGTAACAAATTATCTGGTCATTTTTACATATTTCCCTTGTGAAAATGTAAAATCTGAGGCTAAAGCAACATTATAGTGGCAATTAAATTAAATTCATCATTCAATGGTATAAAATTTTGTGAAACACATGTGGTGTCAATATGCTCACTGCAACCCTAGATGAATTTATTGAGAAGTGTAGATTGTAAAATGGGGTCACTTAAGGGACTATTGATGCCCTGTCACCTCAGAGGCTCTGCCAAAGTGATGTGGCACACTAAAACCATTTCAGGCAAATCTGTACTTCGATATGGTGCTCCTTCCCTTCTGAGCTTTGCACTGTGCATCATAAGTAGTTTTTGACCACATATGGGGCATTGTCATGCTCAGGAGAAATTGTACAACATATTTTGTGATCCATTTCCTCCTATTATCCCCTTTGAGAATTAAAAACTTGGGGCTAAAACAACATTTTAACCCCTTTCTGACCTCAGACGTATTATTCCATCCATGTGACCTGGGCCTTAATTCCCATGGACGGAATAGTATGTCATAGGCGATCAGCCGCGCTCACGGGGGGAGCGCAGCCGACTGTGGCTGGGTGTCAGCTGATTCTCACAGTTGACACCGGCACTAAGTGCCAGGAGCGGTCACGGACCACTCCCGGAACTTTAATCCCAGGAACACTGTGATCAAATATGATCGCAGCGTTCCAGTGCCGGCAGAGGGGCTGACAGCCCATGCATGACGTGGGGTCCAATTGCTGCCATGGAGACCCGATGTCGTCATGACGACATCGGGGTCTCCAGACCTAAGAGACTTCTTGTCATGCTCATTGATGACCAGGAAGTCTCTCAGGTCAGTGTAATAGAAACTGCAGATCTACATGCTATAGAAGTGATCAGCCTGCACAAAATGAGTGTCCCATAGTGAGACAAAGTGTAAAAGTAAGAATTAGATTAAAAAAAAATTAAATTGTTTTACAATTTTAAAAATATTTAAAAAAAAATAAAAAATGATAATAAAAAAATCAATAAATAAATATTTGAATTAAAAAAATACAAACAATCTATTTCAGACAATTTTTCACTCCAAAAATCGAATTGCGCTTCTTCCATTCCAAGCCCTGCTGTGCACCCAAACAAAAGTTTCTAACCAAATATGGAGTATTGGTGTACTCAGGAGAAATTGCACAACAAATTATGTAGTCCATTTTCTCCCATTTAAGGTATGTTGGACGGTCGATTGGCTTCTTAAATGGGACAGTTTCCATCCAAAACACATAAAAAACTCTATTAGCTACAGCCAAGCCATCAGATACAATCGTATATGTTCCAACCCCATGGATAGAGATGAACACCTTGGTCGCCTCAGAAAGACCTTTTTGAATCAGGGCTACCATCCAAGAACAATTGAAAACTAAATTACAAGAGCCACCAGAATATCAAGGAATCACCTGTTACATTACAAAACTAAAGACGAAAATAACCGGGTGCCTCTAGTGGTCACCTACAATCCAAATCTGGAGGTGCTAAGGGGAGCTGCACGGAAATTACAACCTTTACTACAAAAAGATGCCCGATTACAATCCATATTTCCAGACCCCCCCACTACTGTGTGTTAGGCAGCCCCCAAATCTAAGAAGCATCATTGTCAAAAGCTCCCTGTTCTCCCCAACAGCTGCAGGAACCTTTCCTTGCAACAAGAAAAAATGTAAAACCTGTCCATTTATAATGTCCACGGACAAGATAAAGATCCCCAACTCACATCAGGACTACAAGATCTCAGGTACTTTCAGCTGCATCACATCTAATGTGGTGTAGCTAATTATTTGTACTAAATGTCCAACTGGGGGTCTGTATGTGGGGGAGACAGGGCAAAAACTGAGAACAAGAATGAATTCTCGCCATCACACGATAAGTGTCCGCCGGCAGCTCCTGCAGCTCCGGCTTCTTCATCCTGTAAAAAAAAATGGCGGGCGCATGCACAGTGCGCCCGCCGAATCTGCCTGGCAGCAGATTCAAAAAATGAATGAAAGTACATTTTGATCACTGTGATAAACTATCACAGTGATCAAAATAAAAAAAACAGTACATAAACCCCCCCCTTTATCACCCCCTTAGTTAGGGACATATAATAAAATAAAGAAATTTTATTTATTTTTATTTTTCCATTAGAGTTAGGGTTAGGGCTAGGGTTAGGGTTATAATTAGGGTTAGTTTTGGAATTAGGGTTAGGGTTAGGCTGGGTTCATAATGCGTTATGGCAGTCCGTTAGACGGACTGCGTTACACCGTGGTATAACACGGTGTAACGCAGTCCATTAACGCTGCCATTCATCCCCATTTGAGGGCGCATCGCGATGCATGCCGTAAAGTGGCATGCGTTCGCGACGTGCCGTCATTCAGTGATGGAGCCTCTGACGCGGCCTGCAGCTTCTGGGCTCCATCAGTGCTAGCACAGATGAATCATCTACTGATTCCTCTGCGCTAGTGGGTATAGCATAACGAGATCAGGTTATGCTATACCGTTACCAGCCCGTCAACGCTATGTGTTGAACGGGCTGGTAAAACGCAATATGAACCTAGCCTTAGGGTTAGGGTTAGGGTTATAATTAGGGTTAGGGTTGGAATTAGGGTTAGGGTTACAATTAGGGTTGGAATTAGGGTTGGGATTAGGGTTATAATTAGGGTTAGGGTTGGGATTAGGGTTAGGGGAGTGTTGGGGTTAGGGTTGGAGCTAGGATTGAGGGGTTTCCACTATTTAGGCGCATCAGGGGGTCTCCAAACACAACGTGACGTTCAAAAAGTCAAATGGCGCTCCCTCCCTTCTGAGCCCTGCCGTGCGCCCAAACAGTGGTTTACCCCAACATATGGATATCAGCATACTCAGGAAAAATTGCACACCAATTTTGGGGTTCTAATTTCTCCTGTTAGCCTTGGGAAAATAAAAAATAGCTAGCTAAAAAAATCATTTTTGAGGAAAAAAATGATTTTTTATTTTCACGGCTCTGCGTTTATAAATTTCTGTGAAGCACTTGGGGGTTCAAAGTGCTCACCACACATCTAGATAAGCTCCTTGGAGGGTCTAGTTCCAAAATGGTGTCACTTGCAGGGTTTTTTTTACTGTTTAGGCACATCAAGGGCTCTGCAAACACAACATGTCGCTCGCGGAACATTCCATCAAAGTCTGCATTATAAAATGGCACTCATTCCTTTCCAAGCTCTCCCATGCGCCCAAACAGTGGTTCCACCCCACATATGGGGTATCAGCGTACTCAGGAAAAATTGCACAACAACTTTTGGAGTCCAATTTCTCCTGTTACCCTTGGGAAAATAAAAAAATAGCGAGCTAAAGAATCATATTAGAGGAAAAAAAATGATTTTTTATTTTCACGTTCTACGTTATAAACTTCTGTGAAGCACTTGGGGGTTCAAAGTGCTCAACACACATCTAGATAAGTTCCTTAAGGGGTCTAGTTTCCAAAATGGTGTCATTTGTAGGGGGTTTCCACTGTTTAGGCGCATCAGGGGCTCTCCAAATGTGACATGGCATCCAATCTCAATTCCAGCCAATTTTGGTTTGAAAAAGTCAAACAGCGCTCCTTCCCTTCCAAGCCCTGCCGTGCGCCCAAACAGTGGTCCCCCCACATATCGGGTATCAGCATACTCAGGACAAATTGGACAACTTTTGTGGTCTAATTTCTCCTGTTACCCTTGGGAAAATAAAAAATTGGGGACTAAACGATCAGGTTTGTGGAAAAAATATGATTTTTTTTCCTAACTCCCGGGCGTTATAAACTTCTGTGAAGCACTTGGGGGTTCAAAATGCTCACCACATATCTAGATAAGTTCCTTAGGGGGTCTAGTCTCCAAAATGGGGTCACTTGTTGGGGGTTTCCACTGTGTAGGCACATCAGGAGCTCTGTAAACGCGACATGGTGTCCAGCCAATTCTGCGTTGAAAAAGTCAAACGGCGCTCCTTCCCTTGCGACCTCTGCCGTGCTCCCAAAAAGTGGTTTACCCCACATATGGGGTATTGGCGTATTCAGGAGTAATTGCACAACAAATTTTGTGGTTCATTTTTTCTTTTAACACTTGTGAAAATAAAAAAATTGGTTCCGAAGTAAAGCTTTTGCAAAAAAATTTAAATGTTAATTTTTTCCTTCCACATTGCTTCAGTTCCTGTGAAGTACGTAAAAGGTTAATAAACTTCTTGAATGTGGTTTTGAGCACCTTGAAGGGTGCAGTTTTTAGAATGGTGTCACTTTTGGGTATTTTCTATCATATAGACCCTTCAAAATGACTTCAAATGTGATGTGGTCCCTAAAAAAAATGGTGTTGTAAAAATGAGAAATCGCTGGTCAACTTTTTACCCTTATAACTTGTAACAAAAAAAAATTTTGTTCCCAAAATTGTGCTGATGTAAATTAGACATGTGGGAAATGTTATTTATTAAGAAATTTGTGTGATATATCTCTCTGATTTAAGGGCATAAAATTTAACCTTTGAAAATTGCTAAATTTTCAAAATTTTGCCATATTTCGTTTTTTTCATAAATAAACGCAAGTCATATCAATTTTTTTTACCAATAACGTGAATTACAATATGTCACGAAAAAGCAATGTCAGAATTAGCAGGATCCGTTAAAGTGTTCCAGAGTTATAACCTCATAAAGTGACAGTGGTCAGAATTTTAAAAATTGGCCTGGTCATTAAGCTGCAAATTGGCTCTGTCACTAAGGGGTTAAATTCCCTATAATGAGGCAGATGGAGTCACTGTGGACGCCACAGGACCTGTAAACCGGTGGTGTTCGTCTTTTTAGGATTGCACAGTTTTATGCACTTCTGAAAAGGACACCGTGGAACAGAAGCCAAACGGAGTCCTGAGTAAATCTGCTGCCTCATTATAGTTAATGGATCCCTCTGGATTTCATCTGTCACGTCACTTGGAGATTTAGATGGAAACCTCAAAAGTAAGTGCTCAGTGTAGAATGCCAAAAATAATGTGATCCCAAACGTTATGTAAAATGTTCCCAATAAAAGCTTCAACTCTGTCCCAAAAAAAGCAAGTCCCCACTCAGATCTGTCATCTGTTAATGGATATAGAGGGGCTTCCACATTACTGGTAGCACAAAGGCTCTGGAAAAGTGAAATGGCTCCTCACTCCCAAAAGAAATTCAGCAAATTCTCCGCTCCCAAATCCAAATGCCCCATCTCCCTTCTAAAACCCCAGTGTGCCTAAACAACATATAGGGCCCACAAGTTTGGCATTTCTGTAGTGATGAGAGCCCGCCTAATTTACAGGTGCGTGTTTCCGAAGCATGGGCTGGGCACTGCAACGTACTGGTCACTACAACGGCAGTTTGCAATTTTCATTCAACAATATCCACTGCTGCCTGTTTCTTGAAAACACCCATGGAGTCAAAATCGTCACTACATCTGTAGATAAATTCCCAAAGGGTTATATTTTCCAAAATGGGGTCACTTGAAGGGGGATTCTGCTTTTCTAGCAATTAAGGGCTCTTTATATGGAATCCACAAACTAGTCTAGGAAAATCTGTGCTCCATGAGGCAAATAGCGCTCTGTCCCTCCGAGTAATAATAATAATCTTTATATAGCGCTAACATATTTCGCAGCGCTTTATAGTTTGCACACATTATCATCGCTGTCCCTGATGGGGCTCACAATCTATATTCCCTATCAGTATGTTTTTGGAGTGTGGGAGGAAACCGGAGTACCCGGAGGAAACCCACGCAAACCCATACAAACTCCTGGCAGATGTTGCCCTTGGTGGGATTTGAACCCAGGACTCCAGCGCTGCAAGGCTGCTGTGCTATCCACTGAGCCACCGTGTCACTACTTATGGCAAAGTAGTACTGTACAGCCACATATGGGGTATTCCTACAGTCAGCAGAAATTGTGGGACAAATTTTGGTGCCATTTTTACCCATCACTGCACCCCTAGATGAATTCATGGAGGGTTTAATTGGTAAAATGGGGTCACTTATGGGAGATTCTGCTGTTCTGGCACATCAGGGGCTCTGCCAATGTAACATGGCATCATCAAACAAGTGCAGCAAAATCTGGACTGTAATATGGCGCTACTTCCTTTCCGAGCTTTGCACTGTGCCTCTAAAGTAGTTTTTGACCACATATGGGGTATTGGTGAACTCAGGAGAAATAGCACAACAATCTTTGGGATCCATTTTCTCCTTTTGCCTTTGTCAAAATACAAAATCTGTAGCTAAAAAAGATTTATTGGGAAAAATGTGATTTTTTTTATTTCCATGGCTCTACGTTATAAAACTTCTGTGAAACACTTGTGTGTTAAAGGTGCTCAATGCACATTTAGATATGTTCCATAAGAGGTCTAGTTTCCAAAATGGTGTCACTTTTGGGGGGGTTTCCTCTGTTTAGGCACATCAGGGGCTCTCCAAACGAGACATGGTAACTGCTAATTATTTCAGCATATTTTACACTAAAAAAGTCAAATGGCGCTCCTTCCCTTCAAGCGTTGCCGTGCGCCCAAACAGTAGTATTTCCCCACATATGGGGTATTGGCATACTCAGGAGAAATTGCACAACAAATAAAATGGAGCAATTTCTCTTGTTACCCTTATGAAAATGCAAAATTTGGAGCTAAAAAAAGGTTTATCTGGGAAAAATGTGATTTTTTTTGTTTTCACGGCTTAACGTTATAAACTTTTTACCACTGTCATAAAGTACAATATGTCACAAGAAAATAATCTCAGAATCACGGGATCCGTTGAAGTGTTCCAGAGTTATGAACTCATAAAGTGACAGTGGTCAGAATTGTAAGAATTGGCCTGGTCAGGAAGGTGAGACCAGGCTTCGGGGTGAAGGAGTTAAAAATAATAAACTGAGGTAATTCTCACCTTCCAGAGAGCCCCTGCCTCCGGTTTGCACTGACTCTGGAAATGGTGTATGTCTCATTTGGATGTCATAACAACCCTGTAATATTTAACTGGCTGCAGCGGTCAGGTGACTAGAAGAGCACGTCATCAAATCTTTCGCCACTTATTATTTTTAATCTGTCCATGCCTAAAAAATAATTATTTTACTGTTGGACAACCACTTTATGTATGGGCTTCGACCACTGGTGAGGTCCAGGCATCACCATTTTCTGTCCAATGAGGTTTCAGGTAAAAGTTCAAGAAACCCTATTATAGGACATGCTATGTAAAATATGAGATTTGACATCCAAACTGGATTATTGCTATATCATGTGAACTATATTTATTAGAGGCTTTTATTTGTCACTAATGCTTTAGTGTAAATCACACTTTTGCTTTTGGTTCACTGATAAAGCGCAAATAAAATTTCTAATGCAATTAAATGAGAAGTATAGACTAAATGGTAAATCAATCCAATTCTTCCCTTATTAACGTAGTGTTTTACTGTCAGACCACTAGCTTTTATGGAAGAGTGATTTGGTGATTCAACGGTCTTAATGTACATCTTATGCTGTCATCACCATATATCAAATGTTTAAATTTACTTTCCCATTAGACATGCTTGATTCACTTGAATATTAGAGTATAGTACATGTGATTCATAATATATTAAAAATAATTATCACCAGGGCTGGAGAAATCTAGAAGGCAAGACAAGATCTACAACTGCACAGCTGGTCCAAACTATTTGATATGCTCTCTTTATTACTGCTAGCAGAGACGGCTTTGCCCTCGCGGCACCAGAAGAGCACAAGAACACTGAAGCTGGCCATGTCCAGTAATCTGATGAGTTTTAAAGGGAATCTGTCAGTAGGATCAACCCTCCTAAGCCATCTACATTTCCATGCAGGTCATAGAAAGTTGAATAAACTAATGCCTTGATATTTGCAATCGATGTCTTATTCCTGAGAGATTCACGTTTTGTGATGTGCAAATGAGCTGTTCAGGACTATGGGCTGCAACTGATCTCCCTAAGAATCTGCCTCCAGAGCTCCTGTGATTATATGACCTAGTCCCTCCTGTGATGTATATGACCTAGTCCCTCCTGGGATGTATATGCCCCAGTTCCTACTGTGATGTATATGTTCTTCTCCCTTTTATGATGTTAGGTGTGTCCGGCCCCTCCTGTGATATATCTGTCCCAGCCCCTCCTGTGATGTATATGCCCAGCCCCTCCTGTGATGTTTATGCCTCAGTGCCTACTGTGATGTATATGTCCCAGCATCTCTTGTGATATATATGTGCCAGCCCCAGTGTATCCTATGTGATGTATTATGCTTCAGTCCCATCATCTCCTGTGTAATGAATATGCTCCAGTCCTAGCGTCTCTTGTGTAATGTATATTATCCAACCCTAGTGCTAGTATGCGATGTATATACAATAGTCTGTATTTCCTATGTGATGTATATAGAGCAGTGTTTTTGTGTCCTATGTGGTGTATATACTGCAGATCTTCCACTACTTGAATTTTATAAATGTTACATGAACAGTGATGAATTTCAAAATTCATTGCAAAATCGACTGCGCTCCAGACTGATGCAAATCTGGAAAAGCAGTTGTGAGTAGCAACATAATCAATACACTTAACGCACCAAAGAGAATCAGTTACACTCATCACATTAGAGGTGAATAAATTAAATGTAGCAGGGTAATTTTCAAGTTGATACTTTTGTAGTCCCCTGAGTGATGATAAAATATCCAAAGGGCCCCCTGGCAAGAAAAATGTTCCCACCCCTGCCATAGAATATCATTGTGCTTGGTTGCACATGTCTTGTTTAGACAAGAAGGTGTGCTGCTGAGAATGATGATTTTTAAGCCAGCTTAAAAATTATTTAACCTGACAAATCACTTAATTTTCTTGATTTAGAAGTTTCTACAAGTCTTTGTTCAATAAGCAAACTGAAGCATAAACTTCATATGGAATATTCTATCTTCTTTGGAGTAGTCGCTGCAGATTGTTCTATTGTTCATTAGGAAGATTACCCCATAGAACAGACTGAAAACAGACTTTAGGAGAGAAGGCTGAAGTGGACTGGAAATGATCCTGAGATAAAAAGATCCCGCTTTTTATTGATGTGTGACTTTGCTCAAGTGACTTATACATTAGCCCAGAACTAGTTAGAGATAATTTGTTTCAAATAAACTACACTTAAAGTGTTTTAAAGTATCTCCAGCTATTTCTTCTAGAGAACTACCATCGAGTACATAAAAAGTCTGCATTTATTATCGAAAACCCGCTTTTGGTATTTATAGCTTCTCCAAGTATAAATCAAAGCATATTCATTGAACAGAAAGGAATTTACATTAATAGCTCATAATTTTCATGTGGGCTGTCGTGTGGTTGTTTCTACTTTGGTGTAGTAGTATCTGTTTCCAAATAAGAACAGGGATATGTCTATATTAATGACATAAACATGACCGACAGACATCGAGCGTAGTTTGTGTTACGCAAAGAAAATCCCAATATTTTATATAAAATATTAAAATTTATGTAAAATAGATTCAAATATAAATACAATATAAAATTAGAATAAGAAGGTGGCTCCAAAAATTGGACATATAGTAAGCCTGAAAAATTATAGCAGCAGTCACAATAATAAGAAATAAATACTATATTATATAATGGCAATACAACTAACAGTTAATCCCAAAGTGCAGTAGAGAAGCCAGTGAAAAGATATGTAAAAAATAAATATCCTAAATGGAGAAGAGGACACTGCACGCGCCGCTACAGTACAGCGTTAACGCCAAACAGATCCCTTAGATCGGTGTTTCCTTTGAGGATTCACATAACTACTTCATCTTGCCCCTACTTGATTTATCTAACTATAAATAACTGTGTTCCCCCCCACATACGCTCTTGAAGAAGAAGGGCGAAAGCTAACTGTTGTATTGGCGTTAAATAATATAATATATATTTATTTGTTATTAAATCAATTTTTTATACAAAATATTCTTTGCTTCACTCACTTAATATGGTTTGATACTCTAGTATTTAGTTTAACCCCTTTACGACCTATGACGTATCAGTACATCATAGATCACCTCCCCCTGTTTGATGTGGGCTCCGGCAATGAGCCTGCCACTTTTATGGCACATGTCAGCTGATTTCATCAGCTGACATGTGCTTCTAACAGCTGCGGGTGGAATCACGATTCCACCCTCTGCTATTAACATGTTGAAAGCCGCTGTAAATCTCTGGCAGTGGCATTTAACACTATCATGTGGGAAGCGCCCATCAGCACCCGTGTCACATGAGACCCCTGTGGTTGTCATGGCTGGATTGCTATGAGCGCCACCCTATTGTCAGCGCTCATAGCAGATGAGCATTTTAGCTACACATAGCAGGGCTCCGCACAGATGATCATAGCATCTAGTCTATCATGGAGCCAGTAAAAAGTAAAAAAAAAAATTTTAAACACATAAAAAGTAAAAAAATATAAAAGTTCAAATAATGCTCGTTTTGCCCCATTCAAGATAAAACAGTAAAAAAATACACATATTTGGTATCTCCACATTCAGAATCGCCCTATCTAGCAATATATAAATAATTAATCCAATTTGTAAACGGCGTAACGAGAAAAAAAACTCAAAACGCCAGAATAATGTTTTTTTGGTCACCACAACATTGCAATAAAATGCAATAACAAGCAATCAAAACTATGGCTCTGGAAAGAAAGGGAGCAAAAAACGAAAACTCAAACACGGAAAAACCCAAGGTGGTGAAGGGGTTAAACATCATGCATTGAGTGTTGTTTCTGTTACTTTAAATGTGGATCTAGCTGAATGAGGATATTTTATTTTAATATAGGGATTGAGCATGAAGTGAAGAAAGATAAAGCAAGGAACTGTGTACGTTGGTTTGCAGATAGCTACCAGAAGACTCAAATTCACTTCTTACTAGCCTCTGTAGAAAAATATTTAGAATTGAGAGTCCTCAGTGGTTGATACCTTTTAATGGCTAACTGAGGACTCTCAATTCTAAATATTTTTCTATCTACTGGCTAACACGGTACTAAGATATACATCTTTACTGTAGCCTCTGTAGCAAAATAGAATACAAGCTCTGGAGCATAATATGCAAAATAATATTTTATGGGCAGATATTTACAAGTATTTTAGTCTAGTTTACCATTCTCTTAATGCCAATGCTGTGATCTAATATAGAAACAAGCAAGAAAAGACCAAAATAGCTGTGAGTACCACCTCTGTGACTTGAATCTACTGGGAAAAAAGTAGCCCCTTTGCCGTTTTTCAGTTAGCCATAACCTGTCTTTTGCAGTCACATTTTCTCTGTGAAGTGTAGTGGTCACTAGAATTGAGCGAAACAGGTCGGTCAGATTCAAAAGTCACCGACTTTCGCCAAAGTCGGGTTTCGTTGGCCGAAACTCGACCATAGAGTGCAGTCGGTCGAGCGGTCGTCGACCCGAGCGCCCAAGTCGGTTTTCCCATATTGCTTGCAGGTGCCTTTTTTCAGCCAATGAGCAAGGACGTACACTGTGGGCAATGAGATGACATGGGCAGCGTCCACCACCATCTTAGAGAAGGGCATTGCAGTGATTAGCTTGCTTTGGGGGCGTCATAGTGTCTAAAAAAGCCCTCATCACCGACCTCCATTTTACTTCTGCCGATATTTACAGTAGGGAGAGGTTGCTGACGCTGTTTATCAGTAGGGAGAGAGTTAGGCAGGAAAAAGAAATTCTTCTGTGCTTGTGCTGATAGCAATTGTGCTGTACAGTTAGTGTGCAGTGACAGGGGAGGATTTTCTTGTGTGCAGCAGCGCTGGTTATTAGGCTGCCTGATAGCTGTATTGCTGTGTGTACACTGCTGTGCAGACTGCTTTTTACACAGCACTAATACTTTGATTCTTTTTTTCTGCACACTTACCGACCATTCATTTTTTCCCACACTGTATAGAGCTGTACGCTACTCACACACTACCGTGTAGCGGCTGGTATCATGGACAAATACATGCTGACTATCTGTGTGTGACTCTGGAAATATATACGGAGATTGCAATTTTCCCCTACACCATATACAGCTTTACTCTTCTGAGACAGTACCGTATATCTGCTCTTTGTATTACGGTGAACTCCATACTGAGTGAGCGTCTGTGTGTGACTCCGGAAATATATACGGAGATTGCAATTTTCCCCTACACTGCATACAGCTGTACGCTTCTGAGACAGTACCGTATATCTCCTTTGTATTATGGTCAAATCCATACTGAGTGAGCGTCTGTGTGTGACTCTGGAAATATATACAGAGATTTCAATTTTCCCCTACGCCATATACAGCTGTACGCTCCTCATACAGTACCATATATCTGCTGGTATTTTTGGTACATTTTCCCAAACATGAGGAAGAATGGTGGAAGAGGTCGCGGACGTGGACGGGGTGGGCGAGCTGGGAATGATGATGGTGGTGGTGGTTGTGCATCTGCTGGTAGTGCCAAAAGCCCAATAGCACCTAAGGCAGGAGGTGTTGAGCCTGCGTCATCGTCTGGCTCCAGAAGGCCTGGAAGGCTCCCTTTTCTGGGAGTAGGTAAACAGCTTTTAAAGCCGGAGCATCAGGAACAGGTTTTGGCTTACATTGCCGAAACAGCCTCCAGCTCTATCGCCTCCTCTTCCGAACTTTCAAAAAATGCAAGCACTGAGTCGTCAGTGCAGGCTCCTGGTCTAGAACAACACCTTTCCTTGTGTCCTTCACCCCCACCAAAAGTGAAGGATGCGGCAGGCCACACTTCAGATTACTCCATGGAGCTCTTTTCACATACCATGCCTGGGTTATCAAGTCAAATCCTGAATTCCCCAGTCCAAGATGAATATGAGATGGAGTGCACTGATGCACAGCCACTGCTATCTGATTGTACTCGTACATTCACCCAGAGGACTACATTGCCCTCGCAGTCTACTGAGCCAGAATCTGACTCTGATGAAACTCAGGTACCCCTTCTCGCATACTCTAACACCTTACACAGTGACACAGAGTAAGGTGCAGATGAAATTGAAGAGGAGGTGAAGGATAACCCAGTTGTTGACCTGGATTGGCATCCATTGGGGGAAGAGGGTTCCGCTGGCAATAGCTCAGAAGAGGAGGAGGATCCGCGGCAGGCATCGACATCGCAGCTGCCGTTATCTGGCAGGCCCTTAGCAGTCCAAAAACGTGTTAAAAAAACAAAAAGAGTTGCAGCACAGCTTGGCCAGACGGTCAAATTAGCACAGCGTGCAAGCCCTGAAAATTTATCCCGTAGTAGGAAGAGTGCAGTGTGGCACTTTTTTGACCAAAATCCTATTGAGGCAAAGGTTATCTGTAAGAAGTGCGGAAGGACCTTTAGCCGAGGGAAAAATCTCCGAAATTTGAATACCAGTTGCATGCTTAGACATTTAAACACCATGAACTTGCAAGCGTGGACGGACTACAAAACCTCACTGGCTTTAAATGCCTACATTGCCAAATTGATCTCATTAGAGATGATGCCCTTCCGTTTGGTTGAAAGTACAGCGTTCTGAGAGCTCATGGCCTACACTGTCCCACGCTATGACCTACCCAGTCGGCACTACTTTTCAAGAAGAGTCATCCCTGCCCTCCACCTGCATGTGAAAGACCGCATTGTCCATACACTCAAACAATCAGTGAGTGGAAAGGTGCACCTCACAACAGATGCATGGCCAGTGGGCATGGAGAGGGCCGTTATGTGTCCATCATTGTGCAATGGGTTAATGTGGTGGAAGCAGGGTCCACAGGGGACAGCGGCAGTGGGACAGTGCTGCCTAGCCCACATTATAGGCAACAGTTGGCTGTAGGCGTTCGACCCTCCTCCTCCTCCAGAAGCAAAAGCTCGTCGACAGAGCGCAGTCGCACGAGCACTCCATCCGCAGCTGCCAGTGTTGCACACGAGGTGTCCCACTATCGATCAGCTAGTGGTAAGCATCAGCAGGCTGTTTTAAAGATAATGTCTTCGGGCGACAACAGACACATCACAGAGGTACTGGCCGACTACTTGCAGCGAGAAACTGAGTCATGGCTGGGCAGTCTACATCTTGAGCCAGGCAAGGTAGTCAGTGATAACAGCCGTAATTTTGTGGCGGCCATAGCCCTGGCAAAACTCAGACACATACCTTGCCTGACTCACACCTTGAACCTGGTGGTGCAGTGCTTCATAAATAATTATCCGGAGTTACCAGCCCTGCTCCATGAGGTACGAAGACTGTTCTCGCACATAGACTCCAGTTTTATGCAGAGGCTGCAGCGATCGCTCCACCTCCCCAAGCACCGCCTAATCATAGACGTTGCAACAAGGTGGAACTCCACCATGCACAAGGTTGAGAGGCTGTGCGAACAGAGGCAGGCTGTAATGCATTTGTGGGAGGATCCACGGGCAGGCAGTTTGAGGGCGGACATGGAGTTGTCGGATGTGCAGTGGTCAAAGCTGAAAGACCTCTGTAAAGTCCTTCAGTGTTTTGAGGAATGCACACGGCTGGTAAGCACAGACGACGCCATCATAAGCATGAGCATTCCACTTATTTGTCTGCTCATGCAAAATTTGACGCACATTAAGGATCAGACGTCTGCAGCGGAGGAGGAGGGAAGCCTTCATGACAGTCAGGCGTTGTCTGCTCAGACAACTGTCCTGGGCGAGGTGGAGGAAGAAGAGGTAGAGGAGGATGAGGATGAGGGGATGATTATTTTGGGGAGGATGATTCTTCTCAGGGGGCAAGAGAAAATGTTGGCTTGCCAAGGTCAGGTACAGGGTTTGTGCGTGAATGGAGGGATGTGGATTTGGCAGAAAGTGCTCCTCCACCCACCACTGGCAGTGCATCATTGACACCTGGAACATTGGCCCACATGTGTGATTATGTCTTGCGGATCCTAAAAAGGAACCCCCGCATTGCCAAAATGATGAAGGATGATGACTACTGGTTGGCCAGCATCCTCGATCCACGCTAAAGGCAAATTACAGAACATCATGCCACAGGAGAACCTAGAGCTAATATTGGCGAACAGACAATCAACTCTGGTAAACCGTTTGTTAGAGGCATTCCCAGCACACAGCAGCGGTGCAGGTTCTACCACGAGCCGTACTGGGCCAAATGGAAAAGGTGTTCATGGTGCACACAGCCGAAGTGGCGTTGGAGACAGGGGTTTCATGACCATGTTGTGGTCTGATTTCTCAAATATCACTCACACGACTGGTAATATTACCTCTCCTCCCTATCGATGTTCTCCCTCACAGTTCATTCCCCTTTGACTACTGGGCATGTAAACTGGACACCTAGCCTGAATTGGCACAATATGCCTTACAGGAGCTCGCTTGCCCTGCTGGTATTGTGCTATCAGAAAGAGTCTTCAGTGCTGCTGGATCAATCCTGACAGAAAGAAGGACCCGGCTGTCGACCCAAAATGTAGGTGATCTCACCTTCATTAAAATGAACCATGCCTGGGTTTCAAAAGATTTTGTCCCAGCTTCCCCTGATGACACATAGGTTGCCAGCAAAATGGCTCGCTTTGTCCTCCTCTTCCTCTGACTTCTCCAATTCCTCCATTTGCAGCTGCTGAACGTCCAGCCTACACCTCAACATATGCCAGTTTATCCACCTCCCTAACTGGGCTGTATCCCCCCAGGGCCTGGGTCAGCACCTGGCGCACCCGGGCAAGTGCCTGTGCCCTGAGCAGGTAGGGGGGCTCACTCGCCATCAGAGACACCGGCGTATACTGCCCATACCAACACCACAATTTGCCCCCCATTTTCCTGCGCAAAGAAAAACACTCAAAACAAATTCAATTAACACTTTTATTGAATATTAACAATCCAAAATTCTTCTTTATCACACCCACTGTTGGAGGGGTAATGTCGCAGCTCTCCATATTATTCTCGAAACTTATGGGGATATGCCTCCGACTCCCGGCGCATGTAACCCATTTTTTCTCTTCCGCCATTGCTGCGACTTTCATCATCATTAACTCCAAACCAAAATCTCCCTTTAACCAACACCAAAACGAGCGGGCGGGTGGTCCGCTCTCGCTGACAGTGTTCAAAGAGACCGGAAATCCTTCCTCACTCCCCTTTATGCCCCTTTGAAGGGACTACTCGCCCGTAAATTACCTCAAAGTAGGTGTATCCCAAAAGGTAACCCAAGCTGTTAACCCTTTGCTTTGCACCACAGGAAAATGACAGGGGAAGGCAAAAATTAACCCTTTATCAATCTGGCTGGCCAGTCAGGGCCCCCATCTGATAAAGCTGGGCTCCCACAGACTAACAATACCAACACCACAATTTGCCCCCCATTTTCCTGCGCAAAGAACACTCAAAACAAATTCAATTAACACTTTTATTGAATATTAACAATCCAAAATTCTTCTTTTATCACACCCACTGTTGGAGGGGTAAGGTCGCAGCTCTCCATATTATTCTCGAAACTTGTGGGATATGCCACCGGACTCCCGGTGCATGTAACCCAGTCTTTCTCTACCGCCATGGAGTAGCGACCCCTAGAAGGTACAACCCCCCCTGAAAGACAAAATTGCTTCTTCAATGCCTTCCTGTAATCCCGACAGAAAAATGTCTAAACCTATCTCCGTTAGGTGTACCCCATCTGGACGCAATAGCCTGGCATTATTTCCTTCTAATTGTCTATGCCTCACAATAATACCTCCCTTAAATTGTACAAAACGAGCTATTTGCTGGTTCACTGCTCTCCTTGCCCGCTCTATCCCAGCCCAGTCCTGGGCCCCTTGCCATACCACTCTGGGGATTATTTCCGACCATACTAAAACCATCTGAGAAAATAAACCTGAAAATTTGTCAATATCAGCCTTCATTACCGTAAGAAGTTCCAATATCTGCACCGATCCCAAATCAATTCCTCCAGCATGTAATACCAGTATAACCGGAGAATTCACTCCTCTTGAAATCTGAACCACCTCTAACAAAACTTGTGACCACCTTAAACCTCTAATCCCTTTCCAATTCACTTCCATATTATAAAAACCCAAAGGTCTTCCGCCGGGGTGCACATCCGCCCTCTGTTCAGCCCAATATATATATGAGTGACCCAAAATCCACACACTGGGTCTTGGACGACCTAAAACGAGAAAAGAAACAATTTAAATGCCACCAACTTATTATAATGTTAACAATTCAGGTCTAATGTAACGGAAAAAGCATGCCGAACGCCACCTTCCTATTCTCATGATCTCATCATCTCTAAGACCCGTGCGAGCTGCTTCCATCGCTGCGCCAATTCTGAATGAATGCGTCCCGAACTCACCCTCCAGAAGGCCTAGAATTACCAAAATCTTACGTAATAATGTCAAAAACTGAAATTTTGTTGCCGGAACCCCGTCCGCATGCGCAAAAAACGACATACTATTAGCCCTTATTTCCAAATATTGGGTTACCAACTTATTGGACATACTGGACCGACAATAGAGTCCAATACAAACCATAAACCGCTGCCCGTAGGGTCCGTCTTTGAACGCCTAATTCGTATCCGAATTCCCCATTGCATAATATTAAATCATTGTGTTGTAACCCGCCCAATGCTCGCACCGACGGAGCCAGCAACTCACTGACTCGTAACGCCCCAAAAAACGCAACCCCAAACGCCGCTGAAAACAATATTGATTCATAATGCGAACTGCATACTGTTTTTGTCCCCTCAATAATTCGTGCCAAAAGCGCAAAAGAAATAGGCCTCCTGACCTTAATCGGAACCCTAGACCTATCCCAACCCTTTAAAGCCTGACTCAACATAAAAATTTTTGTGACATCTTGCCAACCCCTGAGCTTAAAATGAAAAGCCAACCCTGATAATCTATTTCTAACAAGCGTTGCAGAAGCACCCTTGGCATGCAATGCCTGTACATAAGCCAAGGTCATCCCTAGTCTTAACTCACTAGAATCACCCACCTGAATATCTCCAACCAATCCCAACCATTCCTGCAACGCCTTACCATATGCATTCCATGTTGACGAAGCCACCGAAGCTCGTACCAGCGACATTAAGGATTTCCGGAATTTCCCAAAGATAATTCGGGCATTCTGTTCCCATCTGATTGGCAAATGGAGCGAGCTCCCAGAACTTCTGAAAATCAAATCGTGACAGTGAATCGGCCATGGCATTTCTAATACCTGGTACATGATGCGCTCGTAACCAAATATTCCACTCTAAGCATTTTAACACTAGGAACCGTATTAACTTTATAACAGGAATGGATGATGAAGTCAGGTGATTTACCGCATGAACGACACTTTCATTGTCAGTCCAAAAACAAATCCGTGAATTCCTTAACTGTTTTCCCCATATAGCCACCGATACCACCAATGGAAAAAGCTCTAAAAGAGTAAGATTTTTGGTGCAAGCCTTCCCGACCCAATCAGCCGGCCACCTTTCCGCACACCACTGACTCTGAAATATCACTCCAAAGCCCACTGAACCTGCCGCATCTGCAAACAGGGATATCTCTTGACCTATCTTTTCCTCTGCTTGGAAATAAGTACGTCCATTGTACTTCATCAAAAAACAACTCCAAACCCTCAAATCCTCCAACAAAGGAATGCCCAAACGTATCCTATGATGTGGCATTTTTATTCCTCGCGTAGCCATAGCCAAGCGCCTAGAAAAGATTCTTCCCTTAGGCATCACCCGGCATGCGAACGCCAACAGACCTGTAAGAGACTGCATTTGAAGCAACGACACTTTTTTTGACTGAGAGGAAACCATCTATTATTCCAAATAATTTCACTATCTTATCCATTGGTAACCGAAACACCATTTCCTTGGAATCAATTTCAATCCCTAAAAACGATAGGCTAGTTACCGGGCCAAACGTTTTTTCCTCTGCTAGTGGAACTCCAAACAATCTCATAATTTCTCGGAACTTTCCCAAAACCTTTTCACAACTGTCCATTTCCGCTGGGCCTACAAACAAAAAGTCATCCAAATAATGCGTTACCCACTGCGAACTCGATTCCACCCTTGTAACCCATTCCAAAAAACTGCTGAATAATTCAAAATACCTACAAGAAATGGAACAACCCATAGGCAGCACGTATCATAATAATAATAGCCATCCACAAAATAACCCAACAAGTAATGGCAATCCGGGTGAACGGGTAATATCCGGAAGGCCGACGCAATGTCTGACTTGGCCATTAATGCTCCTTGCCCCGCCTTCCTTACCAACGTTATTGCTTGATCAAATGAAGCATATACCACTGATGACTCTTCGGAACTAATCCCATCATTTACTGACGATCCTTTCAGATGCGACAGATGATGTATCAGTCTAAATTCCCCTGGTTCTTTTTGGGCACAATTCCTAATGGGACACCCTCAAATTAACAAACGGTGGAGAATCAAAAGGCCCCAATATTCGCCCAAGAGACACTTCTTCAATATTTTCTTCTTTAACACTAGTGGAAGCTCCCTGGCCGACTTAAAATTTGATGAAAACGATGAACTGTTGGAAAATTTAAACGGAATAAAAAATCCATACCTGAATCCTACTCTCAACTGCTCCGCAGCTACTTTATTGGGGTACCTGTTTAACCATGGCTCCATCTCGTTGACCTTCACCGGAGTCTTTATTGTCTTGTTGTGTGGTTGAACTCCCCACTGCACCTTTTGCGGCTGGGCGATTATTTTGTGACTCCATGCGGCCCTCCACATGAAGAGCACTCATTCTTGTATTTACACAGCCTGTATAATCTGCAGTGACCGTCATTAAAAACAGCCAACAAGTTCCCGGCCTTCGGACACTGCTCAGCTCCAAGCCAGTCTGCTGACTAGGGGCCCCGATATGAAAGGGCTGACTACTTCTCTGAGACATCATGAGCCGTAACCAGGAATCCGTGGCCTTAACCCCCCAACCCAAATGCAGGTTAATAGCTAAACGCCGTTTAAATTCCTCATCATATCTCCACCATGCTGCCCCGCCGTGGGTCTTATACGAATTATAAATTGTATCCATGTAAAGAAACAATTCCGAGCAACGCTCAGGGTGCTTGTTTTCCCATGACGCAACACAATACAAAAAATGCTTGAAGCCAATTGGTTTTTGCAACCTTCAGCCTCCTTTCAAATGGTCTATCATTCAGTCTCCTCTCCCTATCAACTGTGCTTTGCTCAGTTGACACTAAAGACCAGATATCTGTATATTTATTCCCCCAAATTTTTTCTATATTTTCCTGTTCTAAATGCGCACATAGCGGCGTCACTCCACAATAATATGCATCCCTATGAATATCTGCCTGCATTGGTGGAGGCTGAGGGTTGGCCATTTTCACTTGTGTTAATAATTTGGGATTCACTACCATTTTTTCTCCCCCCAAAATACTCCTCAAATTTTCCATGGTCACAAATTTTTCCCCTTTTGTCCAAGCATTCGCATAATTAAACTCACCCATCAACATCTTCGGAACTGCCATCGACCTCTGAACTACAGCCTCATCTTCAGTACGCTCACGCTGTTTTTCTCTATTACTTCTTGTCGATTGACGAGTCGATGCCCGACTCCGACCTCTTGACTCCGATGGAGATGATGACCGATATCTTGAAGTATGTGAATGACGACTTCGCCTGGACTCAGATCTCCTTCTTCTTCTATTGTTGTGCCTATTAGCTCTGTCATATGTTCTACTTGAATCATCGGAAGGAAGACGATTCTTCCCTTCTCCGTCTTACACCCTGACTTTCCTCAACTCTACTTATTGGGATTGACCCTGATCTAACCCCCCACCTGCGAATGCAGCCACTACCCCTTCCTGTTGCGAGGTACCCACATTACCACAACTGGCTGTATTAACCGCCAGTTCATTTAATAATCCACCAGTGTGTTACTGGATTGCATTAGTGGACACTACTCCTCCTGCGGCCTGCGAAGAAATGCCTACTCCTCCTGCCACCACCGGTGCCACCATAGCTGGTGGGAATGTGGTTGACTGTGAGGAAAATGACAAAAGTGGCAATAATTGCGGCTGCCCAAATACCGCATTTGCAATGTGCCATGCTGTGCGGGCACTGCGTCCCACAATGACTGCCCCGCAACCATCTGCTCTTTATTTAATATTTGGTTGCTTTTATTAACCAAATTCTCTGTTACCTGTTCCCCCTTTATCTGTTGACTCCCCTCTTGCTCCTCTCCCTTGTGTCTCGTGTCACCATTAGATGACCCACTCGCACTATGCGTACCCCCCATTATCGCCTCTTCCCTGAGTACCCTGCCTAACAAGCTGCTTTCTTCCCTTAAAACAGCTCCCTCCCTGTTTTCATTAACAATTATGGCCGTATTTCTGGCCCGTGGCTTTTTTGCAGTGCGACGCCTCACTGCCGTCCTACTTACTCCTGCTCTATTTTTAACTGTCCTTTGCCTGAGGGGCGTTCCCTCAGCCACTGCTCCTGCACTCTCCTCAGCCACCGAAGTTCTCACTTCAGCAGCTGTCCTGAACAAGCCGGGCTCAGACGCACTAGGGGCGTGTCTCCCTTCCTGACCTCCGGCCACCCGGAGCTATATTAACTCTCGGTGAACCCGTCCCCTGCTCCTGCAGCAGAGCCACTAACTACCCTTCCCCCTCCTTACCTATCCTATCCCGAATCGCCTCCTCTAACTCTGCCATCACCGCACACAGGGTACCTCCGCTCTTGACGCTCTCCGCTCTCGCTGACAGCGTTCAAAGAGATTGGAAATCCTTCCTCACTCCCTCTTATACCCCTTGGGAGGGACTACTCACCCGGAAATTACCTCAAAGCAGGCGTATCTCAAAAGATAACCCAAGCTGTTAACCCTTTCCTTTGCGCCACAGGAAAATGACCGGAAGGCAAAAATTAATAATAATAATAATAATCTTTATTTATATAGCGCCAACATATTCCGCAGCGCTTTACAGTTTAAATTAACCCTTTATCAATCTGGCTGGCCAGTCAGGTGCCCCCATCTGATAAAGCTGGGCTCCTACACTATGAGGGGCCCTGTGCCAGTTCCCGGCGCCCACAAGTGTGCCCCCCCTGCTAGCTCAGGGCCCCACCACTTGTAACACTTACATCTCCCTGCTCCACCGCTGTGACGTCTTCCGCGTTTAACAGTGACATTCAGGTCAGAGACCGCGATGATGTCATGTCTGTACGCCCTCTGCCTGAACAGTCACAGTGCAGAGAGCTGGAAGATGGCGACGCTGAGGAGTCCAGAGTAGAGCAGTGACCAGCGAGGAGAGATATTTCATTTTTTTTTAATGGTTGGAGCAATATAGGGGAGCATGATATAATGGAGAATTATATATGGGGCCCATAATACACTTGAGCATCATATATAGGGACCATTATACACTGGAGCATCATCCATGGGGCACATCATATACTGCAGCATCATATGGGGTTGATTATATATGGCGCATTATATGGGGCACATTATATATGGAGCATCACATGGAGACCATTATACGATATGGAGCATTATATATGGGGACCATTATATTTGGAGCATTATATGGAGTTCATCATACATCGGAGCATCATATATGGGGCCCATCATATACTAGAGCTTCATAAGGGGTTCATTATTTATGGGGCATCATATAGGGCCCTTTATATATGGAGCATCATATGGAGCACATATGGGGCCTATTCTGTATGGAGCATTATATGGAGCCCATTCTGTATGGAGCAATATATGGGGCTAATTCTGTATAGAGCAATATATGGGGCTCATTATTCTGTATGGCGCACTATATATTGCCCATAATACTGTATGGAGGACTATACTGTCTGGTTTTTGAGCTATTGTAGAATTTAAAATAGATATCACTCATGTAATGAAAGAAGTGAAGTATTTGGCATTGTACTATACCTATATTTCTCTGCCGTATCGGAGCATCATGAATTGTGGTATGTGTTATAGGGGCCAACTGAGACTCTTTGGCCCGGGGCCCACGAAAACCTGAAGCCAGTCCTACCCCCCCCCCACAACATTAGCCAAATAACCCCCAGTTTTCAATGCGTTACTATTATTATAAAGTTAATTAAGGTTGACAACCTTAAGTAATAAGAATTGATGTCGTTGGCTTTGAAATGGGCACTGTAGGTGTGTTTACTGTCCTCCACTCCCTGCCGACTTTTATTCCCCATTGACTTGCATGGGGTCGGATTTTCGACTCCGACCCGACCATTTCCGTTAGTTTTGAGAAAGTCGGGTTTCAAGAAACCCGACTCGACCCTAAAAAAGGCAAAGTCGCTCATCTCTAGTGGTCACATTTATGTGTATTGGGCAGTGTTCACACGTTCAGTATTTGGTCAGTATTTTACATCAGTATCTGTAAGCCAAAACCAGGAGTGGGTGATAAATACAGAAGTGGTGACATGTTTCTATTATACTTTCCTCTGATTGCTCCTTTCTGGTTTTGGCTTACAGATACTGAGGTAAAATATTGACCAAATACTGAACGTGTGAACGTGGCCTTAGTGTGTATGTGCACTCTGATCTAGGAACTCACATAGTGAGACAGTGCTAGCAATCTCCAGAGAAATTGGAAGGAGTATCCAAATTCAGGGGCAGAACAGTGCACTGAAGCTGCCCATCCATAGCAATGGTGCACCGAGCACCTTAATTAGTATGTAGGAATAAAGAGTGTTTTTTGTACAATGATAGATTTTAACAGTAAGGCCAATGTCACACTAGCGTATAACATCCGTTGTGAGAGAATCAGATGCGGTTTGCTAATGACCCTCGGCTCCTGCTCTGCTGCAATCGGGAGCCGGGTGTCATGCTACTGGACTCCCATTCTCTCCATCTCCTCTGCTGCTGGAATCGGCGTATATCGCACCGCACTCAGGTGATTTCTGAGTGCAGTGCGATGTTTCACTCGCTATGGTCCCTTATATGACTGTGCTTAATTTAAATTTTGCTTTGACGATGACAGACTTTCTTTACCTAGTGTACAGCGCCATTTTTCATCATTGCATTATTATAATTCTTCTTATTTTGTCTTTATAGCAGGAGGAAGCAAAAAGTTACCCAGAAATAATAAACCACTATTTCAGTTTGCTAATATTTGCCATGCCAAAATAATTTAAAATCATTAAAAGGGTTATCCAGGTATAAAAAATTAAATGAACGTCGGTTTTGCAGTTTTTTTTTGAAGGGACCGTGTTGCTCTTGTGAGCCCTGTGACCTCTTTATTGCTTACATTGGATGTTACACTGGATTATACTGGACTGGATTATACTTACTCACGCTCGACTTTTTTTTAGAGGCTATGCTTGGTATTGCAGCTTGGTCCAATTGAAGTGAGTAAACAACATGATCTCTTCACACAGTTGAGCAAATGATCAGAGTGGGTGTCTAGAGTTGGAACCCCACTAATCTAATATTATAGTTAACAGCAGAGGTGGATCTATGTTTTCTGGCACCGCAGTTTGGCACCCATCCTTTCCGTACTGGGCCCTCTCTTCACACTGTTCCCTCACACTCTGTCCCCCTATGCTGTTCAGTCTCTTTACTGAAACCCTTCCTCACACTGCTCCCCTCTGCATACTGTTTAATTCATACTCATTCATACATGAGTCTTCACACTGTCTCCTTACACTCTCCTCACTCAATATTACCCCCACACTCTGCAGTCTCTATATTATGCCCCTTATACTTTACTACACCATACTATCCCCTCACATATTTCTCCTATATACTGTCCCCTCATGCTCTCCATTACTGACTCCTCACACGTCTCCCCCCTCCTGTCACCTCACACATTCCCTCCACCTTTCCCATACTGACTCCTCACACATTTCTCCACACCCTCCTCATATTGTCTCCTCACACATCTCCCACCATTTCTCCCCTCCCTCTACATACTGTCTCCTCACACATTTCACCACTCTCTCCCTATTCTGTCTCCTCACACATCCCCTTGCTGCCAATAATGCGTTCCCACACATTTTCCCCTACAAATACTGCCTCTTCAAACCTCTCAACCGCAATACTGTCCACTCTCAAGATTCCAAATAAAACTTCTTTTTCTTCAACTCTATTAGAATGTTCCCATACAGACTTTCCTCGCCTCTGCTGTGCAGGAGAGTAACTGTCTATTCACACATTTACCCCCTCATCCCATACTATTGCCTCTTCACACATTTACCTACAACTGTCATACTGTCATCTCCTCACACATTTACACCTTGATAGAGAGAGATAATTGATAGAGGGAGCAATATTGATAAAGGACACATCCATAAGAATGTAAAAATTGAAATCCAAAGTATTCCCTGGAAAATATTCAAAAATATTGCAATAGCCCAACTGGCCTCAATTAAGTAATTTAGATAAGATACAGACTATCCTGAGGCATATGACGCGCACCACATTGGTGGTACCAGGGCTATGGGGTACTCGGCACCGAGCCCATGGAAGTCTATGGGGAATGTCACTGGCAGCAGAACTCGGTCCGTGGCCCTGGCGGTCATGCAATGGGGGATATTTACAGGGGATTATAAAGATAGTTTGTGACGCCACCTGTGGTATCTGATCTGATTGACCAGCGCTGCAGGGGAGATCTCTGAGGGGATGTTATGGCAGCTAGGTGTTAAGTCCCCCACAGGTGGGACTGGTCCCTCAAAGTCTATGGTGATGATGCAGGGTGTAGATAAGAATTCAGTCACACACAATGCAGCTTCTTTTCATACCTTTACTGTAGATGGTTCAAGCAGGTCCCGGGGAGCTGGTCGGGGTGGAGAATGCACATTCGGGTAACCGCTGAGCAGGTTAGAGGCCTCCTTAACTTCAATATGTAGCTCTCAGAATCCTCCAAGTCCAGACTGGACTGAGACTGAACTGCACTGTCCTCTGACAGGAAACAGACTCCTTTCTCTCCTCTACTCCCAGACTAATCACAACTCTCTCTGCTACGTGTCACTCCCTTTTTATACCCCTGATGGGTGTGTCTAAAAGTGTGAGTGGCAGTGAATGCATATCAAGCGTTGCGATTACCTTCCTGTGCACTCTCCTGGATTTTATGTGTGCCTGCATAGCTGGGCCACACATCCCCCCCTTGGTTAAACACAGCACTCCCGGGCTGTAAAAGAGAAAAAGAAAACATTTTTGTTTTGCATTAACAACAACATTTTAACACTTCCCATCCGGGAGGTAAGACTTCTTGAACGTTACATTTTGTACATAGATCAGTAGAAAATTATCAAAATACTTTTCAATAAATATACACAGTATAAGACAAGATTCTTGTGGAGGACCCGCACCAAAAACCTCCCACGTGGGTCCTGGGTGGGCTGCAGGACTTCTGACTGCAGACCTCACTCTAGGCCACACCATACGGGTTTTTCTTCAGAGGTAGATAGATAATGGTTTCGTGTAAAACCAAGATAATGCACCGTAGCGCAACTATTTACAAAGCAAGTTCTTGGGCTGGCACAGTCCACAGCCACGCAGTCCATGATAAAAGACATTTTTCAAGTAATCACATTTCAAATATAATACTGCAATACTATTAACTCGTTAAACTCATCAACCTGGTACCCAGCCGGGTATTCTAAGCATACTATGCACATTATGTAAACACTTCTATACATATCAATAAAGTGCAATTTTTTTTTTTTTTTTTTAACATTCTCAAACTTTTTACATTTCTTGGATACGGTAAACCCCTGTCTGGGTCCTACCGGTCTTCATTCTTCTTACAGACTTCGATTACGTCTTCCACTCCTGGGGCTGGAACGACGCGATGTTCCTTAGAACGCATTACAAATATGTCGTGACCTGCTATTAGCGTTTGATTCGCCACGGTTCTCATTCTAACTAAGGTCCCATCGGGTACCTCTGTCATGTATGATGCAAGCGGCGTTGCTGATGGTGTCGCAGAATAAGACCTAACTTGCGATGCAGTCTGGGTCACCGATTGCGATGTAGATTGCGATGCAGCTTGCATTGCTGAAATAGCCGCAGGGGGCGTTGCAAAGTGGGTCGCAGGTTACGATGCCAAGTAGGTCGCCGATTGCGATGCAGGGGGCGATGGAGGACGAGATGAGTACTCAGGGGGCGATGCCGGGGCACGGCCTGGTGCGGTGGGAGCTCGAGACTGGGACGCTTTGGTACCGGCGTCGGGGACGGGGTCACTGACGATGGAGACGTTCAGGGCATACCACCCCTTTAAACCCCAGTGGCGGGTGTAGCTCACTATGTCCCCATTTATCAGGTCCCTCCCAGGATGACCGATGGGCAGGTGGGACTCCACGTCCCGGCGGCTCACAAAGACCCCCTGATAGAGGCCCGGCTCGCGGATAAAGCCCCAGCCCTTGCGGAGCTGAAACTCAGTAACGCACCCCTGCCGCCGCGGTTCCCGTCGGGTACCTTTATCATTGCGAACCATCTCTTTGTCGGCGATGAACTTTTCATGCTGTTGTTGTCGGGACCGCTGTATGTTTCGCTCCTCCTCCTGCTGCTGTCTCACTCTCTCCTGATGCTGCCAAGCGTTTCCGGTCTGGAGGTCGTAAGTCACGTCGTCCAGACGCTCCATCTCGTCCCAGTCGATTTCCGGCAATGACGGCTGGGACCCCTCCGGTGACCTTACCGGGGAACCGTACTCCGTTGTGGCCTCCTGGCCTGGCTGGCACTCCGGACCGGGCAGGGCCTCCTCAGCCTCCTTCTCCTCCACCTCCGCATCGGTGGGATCAGGTACAGCACTCTTGGGGGCAGCCTCCGGTTGCTCTTTAGCCTTCCTCAGCAGGGAACTCGGGAAATCAGGAGACGGCGTTATGCTTGTGGGAGAGAGCACTGCGTCCCACAGCAGCCGCTGTGTCTGGGCACGCCAGCGTCTCTCCGTCTCCTGCAAATCTGCATGCTGCTGGATCCTTCTTCTTAGCTCCGCGTTCTCCTTCCGCAGCTCCAGTATGGCGGGGTCAGTGTCCCGATCTGGGGACAGCTCCGGCACAGGTAGGGAATCTTCCGGTAAGCAGAACTTGTATGCCTCCGGTCCTCTGCACAGATTCTCCTGTCCTTCCGCCATCTCGTCCCAGGCCAGACTGTAGTGTCCAACAGGAACAGTCCGGTATCTTCCGTGGAGGCGGGATTTGCGTCTCCTCCTCTTCGGATAGAGGATGAAGAGGAGGCGGATTTCTTTTGCAGTGGGGCAGGACCGCACATTATAGTAGCATTTTGAGAGGGCGGCCATAACTTTCGCGCCACAGGGGGGTACACGCCCACGAATGCACGCCCACCTTCTTCACCAGCACCTCAGGGCGCCAACTTGGCGGTAAAATGGCGGTATTTGGCGCCAAATGCAGCAAACAGTCTTTTTTCGCATAAAACAGTTCAATATAGGCACACAGGACTCACAATTGCAAGCTTCGTATCCTGTTCGTGACGCCAAAGGATGATGCGCACCACATTGGTGGTACCAGGGCTATGGGGTACTCGGCACCGAGCCCATGGAAGTCTATGGGGAATGTCACTGGCAGCAGAACTCGGTCCGTGGCCCTGGCGGTCATGCAATGGGGGATATTTACAGGGGATTATAAAGATAGTTCGTGACGCCACCTGTGGTATCTGAGCTGATTAACCAGCGCTGCAGGGGAGATCTCTGAGGGGATGTTATGGCAGCTAGGTGTTAAGTCCCCCACAGGTGGGACTGGTCCCTCAAAGTCTATGGTGATGATGCAGGGTGTAGATAAGAATTCAGTCACACACAATGCAGCTTCTTTTCATACCTTTACTGGTAGATGGTTCAAGCAGGTCCCAGGGAGCTGGTCGGGGTGGAGAATGCACATTCGGGTAACCGCTGAGCAGGTTAGAGGCCTCCTTAACTTCAATATGTATGTGAGCCCAACTTGCCTGAAGCAAGTTAACTCTGAACTCTCCAGCTTTCTCAATAGCTGTAATGCCCGGCCAACATTGTGGTGGAGCCTTCTAAGTGGTGAGAACTAAGTCCTTACTTTTGTCTGCGCTTGACTCAAAGTCCCCGTTCTCCCTGACTCCGGTTACGTATTGACACTTTGGGCTGCACTCTGCGACCTGTAGTCCAGATGCCTCCGGTTTTCTTGTTACTATGCTTGAAACAGTAGCAACGCTTCGGACCCCGGTGTCCGGCAATTTAGTGCAGGTAATCCAATACCCAAGGCACTTATTTCTCTGTCTTCTCCACTGCGCCCTTCGCCCTGCTTCCTGCTCTTAACATAAGCACCTGTAGCTTCAATGTGAAAAGTCAGCTTTCTCCTAGAGCTCACTGAGTAGCTCTCAGAATCCTCCAAGTCCAGACTGGACTGAGACTGAACTACACTGTCCTCTGACAGGAAACAGACTCCTTTCTCTCCTCTACTCCCAGACTAATCACAACTCTCTCTGCTACGTGTCACTCCCTTTTTATACCCCTGATGGGTGTGTCTAAAAGTGTGAGTGGCAGTGAATGCATATCAAGCGTTGCGATTACCTTCCTGTGCACTCTCCTGGATTTTATGTGTGCCTGCATAGCTGGGCCACACACATATGCTTAACTCAAAATAAATGAACGCAGCATAAACGATTCCAAATGCACATCCTAGGCCTCAAAGATGTCCGCAATGAAAACACTGGGATATTACCAATATATGGAAACATTAATTATGTAAAACGGGCACCGTTAGAATATCAATAATTCCAAAAGTTATTTAAACTGGGATCACCTCATGCATACCAGAACAATAATGTAAACAACAAGAGAAGAAAAGGTGTATGCATATGTCCAATAGGGATCACCAAAAACACATATAAGATCAAAAAAGTCAATTTTATTTAACAAAACACCACACTAAACACAGTACATAGCATTAAAACCATTAAAAACTATCGTCCATGTCAGACAAATTTGCAATACAATCTCAATGATGAATAATATTTGAAAGATATTTAATCAACATTGGTCCCATATGTTCAAATCGTAAGGTGTGTAAAGCATTACCTATAGAGTATAACATACATATGTTCAATAATATTTCCCCTTGACATGGGGTATCAGATCACACTAATCCATATATAGTGAACTAGATAGGAGTGTATGCTGATTATAAATAATCTGATGTAAGCCGAAAAAAATCAGAGCCCATTCAACTTCCCTCAATATCCAGATAGTAATATACCAAACTCTCACCAGTAATGCTGTGGTTCACTAAATGTTTTCCCAATCAGGGAAATCCTTACCCCTATCCAAAATCAAAGAAGCCAATGCACACCGTGGACCATATGGGGACCAGAGACAAAGGACCCACGCGTATCGACACCCGTCGGTGTCTTCCTCAGGGCCAATGAACCGCTAAAGTGCAGTGTTGATTTATTTATGTGTTAGATAATTCTTACCAGCTGGGGCAAATCAGTGGACATTCATGTCCCGGCGTACTCAATATTGCCATAGAGTCGGGCGCAGTAATCCCGGAAGGAAGGATAGAGCGCCGCACTTGTGAACTGCGCATGCGCAGTATCTCTGTACACACAATACCACCATAGAGTCGAGCACAGTAGTCTCGGAAGTGGGGATAGAACGCCATACTTGTGAGCTGCGCATGCGCCATATCTCTGCACACACGCTGTTACCATGGAGTCGGGCACAGTAGTCCCGGAAGTGGGGATAGAACACCGCACTTGTGACTGCGCATGCGCCATGTCTCTGCACACACAATGCTACCATGGAGTCAAGCATAGCAGTCCCGATAATAGGTAAATGGCACCGTGCTTATGGACTGCGCATGCATCCATATAGATAATAGAAGTCACAATAAACATTCGCGCATGCATATATGGATCATAATAATCCTTAATCATGAGCCAGATGATTAATATGTCAAGGAGTGCAAGTCTTTATATTCGCACCATATGTCACATATAAATGTGACTGTTGGCGTGATGTTACAAATGATAAAAAATGAGTCAAATGATCAGTATATGTTGAAAATACAAGTTACAAATGTCGCACCAGATCGCGCTCTATGCCATACCTTATATCACTCTAAAATTACGTTTGCATAAATGAAGCTTATGCTTAGATAACAATTCACTCATTAGTACAGAAATCACAATAGTTTATAGTGGAGGATAAGGTGACTATTACATTAGAAATTACACCTCCTAAAGATTTACTCCATATGTCGCATATATATGTGATCAGCTGTCTGGTACAGAGGACCATTGTTAACATAGTGCTTTATATCACAGATCTTTCTGTCTGATGGCCTAATGGTTCAAGATCGTTATTATACACAAGATCTAAAAGCCCATATAATGTGTGGTATCAAGGCTTGCCAACAATTCATCAAGTCGAATGATCACTATATGTTGGAATATCACCCCAGATCGCGCTCTATGCCATCCCTTATATCGCTCAAAGATTACACATGCATCAATGAAGTCTATGCTTAGATATCAAGATAACAATTTTCTCTTTAATACAGGAATCACAATAGTTTATATTAGAGGATAAGATGATTATTGTATTTAAAATTACACCTCCTAAAGATTTACACCATATATCGCATATATGTGTAACCAACTATCTAGTACAGAGGACCATTGCTAACATAGTGCCTTATATCACAAATATTTATGTCTGATAGCCTACTGGTTTAAGATCATTATTATATACAAGATCTAGAGGCCCATGTCATGTGTGATATCAGGCTTGCCAAGAGTTCATCATGGCTATCATGGTATGTCATAAAGAGGACATCAGATCTAGCATCATCTTATAACATATAGTCGCTACATTTGAAGGGCGGACAGTAATACACGTCAAATACCACATATTTGTATAAAGGGTGGTGCATAGATGCATGAACCCTATGTCTATAATAGCAATTACTGTGGATGACAGGCGGTAATCCATATTGCCACATGAGGTATTTCATATGAATGGAACACTTGGTCCTAATACTTAGGTTGTGCGAACATAACCTAAATATCACTCAGCAGTCCACATCCGATTTATCAGATGTTATACCCCAGAACAAACGGGTGCATTATAATACACATGACTGGCTAATTCAAATCTAAAGCATTCCACCTTATTTGGGTATTTATAATCAGCATACAAGAGAAAAAAAATAAATAAATTGCATCATATGAGGAGTTTGATAAACAAAGTCCGGTCCAAGTCCTTCAAGCTACAGAGAGACAGTTGTTCCAGATATATTCCTGGGTTCTTCATTGATGACAACATATCCACAATCTTGAGATAGTTGATCATTAACATTGTCCACACGTTTGGATCTAAACTGCTGTATCAAAGAAAGGAGAAAAAGCCCATTAAGAATTGAATAGAATACTGTGCCCATATCGAGTCCCTGCACAAAGGTCTACAAGCCAAGTATCAGATATAGATCTTTAAATTACTTTGTAAAAACAGGTGTACAGTAAGGGTATGCCACACTAAACAATATCGCTAACGGGATCGCTAAAAAACGTCACTATTTAGCGATCCCGTTAGCGATGTTGTAGTGTGCGGCAGCTGCCAGCGACGAGCTTCCTGCTGTGATCTCGCTCGTCGCTGGAATCGTTCCGGACCCTATTTTCTCGTCGGCGCTCCCGCTGGGTAAGTATTATCGCTGAGTGTGGCACCTTTTCTTAGCGATTTAGCGGTACTTTTGTACCGCTAAAGTCGTTAAGGAGATCGCTAACCGCGATAGCGTCCTTAACGACATCGCTAAGTTAAGCCGCACTCAGCGATATACAAACAATCCCGCTAGCGATCGCATTAGTATGCGACGCTAACGAGATCGCTAGCGGGATTGTGTAGTGTGGCAGTACCTTTACTCTTCATTTAATCCTATGTGGACTGCTGAGTGATAGTCATCTTATCCTCTAATAATAAACTATTATGATTCCTGTATTAAAGAGAAAATTGTTATCTTGATATCTAAGCATAGACTTCATTGATGCATGTGTAATCTTTGAGCGATATAAGGGATGGCATAGAGCGCAATCTGGGGTGATATTTCCAACATATAGTGATCATTCGACTTGATGAATTGTTGGCAAGCCTTGATACCACACATTATATGGGCTTTTAGATCTTGTGTATAATAACGATCTTGAACCATTAGGCCATCAGACAGAAAGATCTGTGATATAAAGCACTATGTTAACAATGGTCCTCTGTACCAGACAGCTGATCACATATATATGCGACATATGGAGTAAATCTTTAGGAGGTGTAATTTCTAATGTAATAGTCACCTTATCCTCCACTATAAACTATTGTGATTTCTGTACTAATGAGTGAATTGTTATCTAAGCATAAGCTTCATTTATGCAAACGTAATTTTAGAGTGATATAAGGTATGGCATAGAGCGCGATCTGGTGCAACATTTGTAACTTGTATTTTCAACATATACTGATCATTTGACTCACTATATCATTTGTAACATCACGCCAACAGTCACATTTATATGTGACATATGGTGCGAATATAAAGACTTGCACTCCTTGACATATTAATCATCTGGCTCATGATTAAGGATTATTATGATCCATATATGCATGCGCGAATGTTTATTGTGACTTCTATTATCTATATGGACGCATGCGCAGTCCACAAGCACGGTGCCATTTACCTATTATCGGGACTGCTATGCTTGACTCCATGGTAGCATTGTGTGTGCAGAGACATGGCGCATGCGCAGTCACAAGTGCGGTGTTCTATCCCCACTTCCGGGACTACTGTGCCCGACTCCATGGTAACAGCGTGTGTGCAGAGATATGGCGCATGCGCAGCTCACAAGTATGGCGTTCTATCCCCACTTCCGAGACTACTGTGCTCGGCTCTATGGTAGTATTGTGTGTACAGAGATACTGCGCATGCGCAGTTCACAAGTGCGGCGCTCTATCCTTCCTTCCGGGATTACTGCGCCCGACTCTATGGCAATATTGAGTACGCCGGGACATGAATGTCCACTGATTCACCCCAGCTGGTAAGAATTATCTAACATATAAATAAATCAACACTGCACTTTAGCGGTTCATTGGCCCTGAGGAAGACACCGACGGGTGTCGATAAGTGTGGGTCCTTTGTCTCTGGTCCCCATATGGTCCACGGTGTGCATTGGCTTCTTTGATTATGGATAGGGGTAAGGATTTCCCTGATTGGGAAAACATTTAGTGAACCACAGCATTACTGGTGGGAGTTTTCTATATTACAATCTGGATATTGAGGGAAGTTGAATGGGCTCTGATTTTTTCCGGCTTACATCAGCTTATTTATAATCAGCATACACTCCTATCTAGTTCACTATATATGGATTAGTGTGATCTGATACCCCATGTGAAGGGGAAATATTATTGAATATATGTATGTTATACTCTATAGGTAATGCTTTACACACCTTACGATTTGAACATATGGGACCAATGTTGATTAAATATCATTCAAATATTATTCATCATTGAGATTGTATTGCAAATTTGTCTGACATGGACATAGTTTTTAATGGTTTTAATGCTATGTACTGTGTTTAGTGTGGTGTTTTGTTAAATAAAATTGACTTTTTTGATCTTATATGTGTTTTTGGTGATCCCTATTGGACATATGCATACACCTTTTCTTCTCTTGTTGTTTACAATATTACCAATATATTTAATGACTGATCAAGTATAAGACATGCTGTATAATAGAACATACCCCCAAATGGTTTCAGAAACATGTAAAAATATCCAATAACCCATAAAAGACATAGGGATGATGTCTATAAGGTACTTATTGTCAGTATATTAATCTCCATCCCAATGTGTTTCTCCTGTCAGCAGGGGTTCCTCAGGGGATCTGTGTACCAAAAAGCATAAGGGCATTCTCATGAAGAAAGGGAGGACACCGATGTCACCCTTACCCTGAAGTGCCAGTAGTCAGGGCTTAAATTGTTCTCATGTCGTGAGAACAATTGAAAGCTGAGAGCCGGCATGTTACATTTTCTCCAAGCCGGCTGTCAGCAAAATACATCCATCTGGGAGACACCTCAGACTGCTTCATTAGGTGGCTCAAGGGTGCCACCCTTCCAGATGCACCCAGGGTAAATCCCCACCCAGGGCCGGCGTCAGCACCCGGCACACCCGGGCAAGTGCCGGGGCCCTGAGCAGGCGGGGGGGCCCACTCGCAGTCTGGCACCCCCACGCCCGTTAGTTGAGGGAGCGGTGTCAGCGCCGCCACTGGGCCCCCCGCGCTTGCTCAGGGCCCCGGCAGCAGCTGGCACAATACTTACCTCTCCCGTGCCTCCGCTGCCGCAGCTCCGGGCTCCAGGGGGCGCCGGCGCTTCCTCTCACAGCAGCGCCGCTGAATGACGTCATCATTCAGCAGCCGGCTGTGGCACAGAGCGCGGGGACGCCGGACAGGTAAGACGTGTGTGTGTGTGTCTCTGTGTGTATGTAGTGCGGTGCTTTGTGTGTGTATGTATGTGTGTGTGTGTATGTTTGTGTGTATGTATGTGAGAGAGTGCTTGTGTGCTGTCTGTGTGTGATGATGGGCAGGCATTGCTGATAATGGGGAGGCATTGATGATGATGATGGGGAGAAGATGATGATAATGGCAGGCATTGATGATAATGGGCAGGCATTGATGATGGGGAGAAGATGATGATGGGCAGGCATTGCTGATAATGGGGAGGCATTGATGATGATGGGGAGAAGATGATGATAATGGGCAGGCATTGATGATAATGGGCAGGCATTGATGATGGGGAGAAGATGATGATGGGCAGGCATTGATGATGATGGGGAGGAGATGATGATCATGATGGGCAGGCATTGCTGATAATGGGGAGGCATTGATGATGATGGGGAGAAGATGATGATAATGGGCAGGCATTGATGATAATGGGCAGGCATTGATGATGGGGAGAAGATGATGATGGGCAGGCATTGATGATGATGGGGAGGAGATGATGGTGGGCAGGCATTGCTGATAATGGGGAGGCATTGATGATGATGGGGAGAAGATGATGATGGGGAGGAGATGATGATGATGGGCAGGCATTGATGATAATGGGGAGGCCATGATGATGATGGGGAGGCAATGATGATGATAAGGAGGCAATGATGATGATGGGGAGACAATCATGATGATAATGGGGAGTCTTTCCACAGCGCCCTTTCCTGAGCCGTAACAGTGCAGAACGCAGTACAGCGCAGAGTAGAGCTCCATATTTTGTATGGAGCATTATATGGGGACCAGTATCCTGTATGGAGCATTATTTTGGGTCCAGTATTCTGTATGGAGCATTATTTTGGGTCCAGTATTCTGTATGGAGCATTATATGGGGGGTGACATCCTGCATGGGGTATTATATGGGTGATGAGGGGGAGACTGTGGTGCCCATAATATTGTATGGAGGACTGTACTGTCCAGTCTGTACTGTGCGCTGTGAGGATTTGGCGGTTTTTGAGCTATTGTACAATTTACAATAGATATCAGTCATGTAATGGAAGAAAAGAAGTGTTTGGCATAGTACTATACCCATATTTCTCTGCCGTATCTGTGCATCATGAATCGTGGTCTGTGTTAAAGGGGCCCACTGAGGCTCTTTCGCCCGGGGCCCATAAAAACCTGGAGCCGGCCCTGTCCCCACCTGCCACCTTCTAGATATATCCCTGGTTTGCTGCATAGAGGAAGCCAAGTGGAATTTTGAGTAATGTTTAGTCCTGGATTTTATTTATTGTTTTAAAGCTAGAGAGCTAATATAACAATTTAATTATGTAATTGACTTCTATATTTTAAAAATATTTTTACTGTCATGATCAGGATTCCAAAGGGAGTAGTATCAAAAAGAACTGTTCTCTGTTTGTGACCAGTATGCCAAATGAATACCTTTATCTCTGCTGACATCTCAGCTGTATATTCATGAACGGAAAGTTGGCAAGGGTATTTGGCAGACATTTTGGCTCTTTTTTTCCATTTCGAAAGTAAATAAATTGCTCAGGAAACAGCAGTGATTTGAGTGTGGACATAATTAAGTGACAGCATGCAGATGGTGACAGGTCTTTATCAATTCAGGTTCATTCCTTCTGTTTTTTGGACTCATCATTATTTTTTATGGATATATAAAATATCAAACAAAATAGCAAAATCGGTACCATTCTGCTATATATATAAATATATATATATATATATATATATATATATATATATATATATATATATACAGTCATGACAAAAAGTGTGAAAGTGTTGGCACTCTTGAAATTGTTCCAGAAAATGAAGTATTTCTCTCAGAAAATTATTGCAGTTACACATGTTTTGTTATACACACGCTTATTTCCTTTGTGGTTGTCATACTGGTGGATCATGGACTCACTGCACCAAGGGCCGGGCTTACCGTGTAGGGGCGTAAAGAAGCGACTACCTGGTTTTTACTGGAGTCTCTGATGGTTAAGTGTGGCTTCAGCTGCAGGTAGCTGCCAGATACCATTCTAGGGCAATGTGCGTTCTGTAGCAGCTGACCCCTAGGGTCAGGGACACTGATTCAGATTAAGAGTCCCAGGCAGGACAGTATACATAGTGCTGGTTCAGAAAGTGCAGCTTCTGGACTAAAAGAGAGGATAGCCTCTGGTACTAGTACATATAGTGTGGTTTCTGAATTATAAGGTAGGATGGCCACTGGTGCTGGTACAGATAGTATGGCTTCTGGACTAAAAGACAGGATAACCAATACGGACAAGACGGGATTGGATTACTAAACAAATTCTGGTATTGATAAGCAGGACATGTTGCAAAAACTAGGAACTGACAATGGACTTATCAGCTTGTATACAAACTAAACTCTGAAGTTGCTCAGGCACCTGCCTACTGGGGAAGGTGCCTTAAATACATAGTGCCTCCCAGCTATTGGCTGGGGATACAACCGGAGTGCGCGGGCTGCCCCTTTAAGAAGCAGGGAGAGAGGGTGCATGCACTGAACGTGCTGTCAGGAGTCCTGCATAGAGTGCGCAGGTCCTGGGACACAGGAGGCATGGCGGGAGCTGGATCAGCTGGGTGACCACGGCATAACAATCCTAACCCATCTCTTCAACCTGTCACTAACAACTGGTGTTTTCCTCTCAAGTTTTAAACATGCCTCAATCACACCTATCCTCAAAAAGCCCTCTCTTGACCCATCTTCTGTATCTAACTATCGCCCCATATCACTTCTCCCCTATGCCTCAAAACTACTGGAACAGTACGTCCATCTTGAACTGTCCTCCCACCTCTCTTCCTGCTCCCTCTTTGACTGCTTACAATCTGGCTTCCGGCTGCATCACTCCACTGAAACTGCCCTAACTAAAGACACCAATGACCTATTAACCGCCAAAGCCAAGCAACACTACTCAGTCCTCCTCCTGCTGGACCTGTCCTCTGCCTTTGACAAGTGGACCATTCCCTATTGGCATCACAGACTTGGCCCTATCTTGGATCTCATCATACCTTACAGACCAGACATTCAGCGTCTCCCACTCGCACAACACCTCCTCACCTCGCCCCTATCTGTCGGAGTCCCGCAAGGTTCAGTCCTAGGGCCCCTGCTCTTCTCCATTTACACTTTCGGCCTGGGACAGCTCATAGAGTCCCACAGCTTTCAGTACCATCTCTATGCTGACGACAAACAGATCTACATCTCTGGACCAGATATCACCACCCTACTAACCAGAATCCCACAATGTCTATCTGCTATTTTATCCTTCTTCTCCGCTAGATTTCTAAAACTTAATATGAACAAAACAGAATTCATCATCTTTCCCCCATCTCACTCAACCCCCCCAATGGACCTATCCATTAAAATAAATGGCTGCTCACTCTCCCCAGTCCCACAAGCTCGCTGCCTTGGGGAAATCCTTGACTCTGATCTCTCCTTCAAACCACATATCCAAGCCCTTTCCACATCCTACCGACTTTAACTCAAAAATATTTCCCTGATCCGTACATTCCTCAACCAAGAATCTGCAAAAACCCTAATCCACGCCCTCATCATCTCCCGCCTTGACTAATGCAACCTCCTGCTCTGTGGCCTCCCCTCGCATCCCTACAATCGTTCCATTCTGAACTCCGCTGCCCGACTAATCCACCTGTCCCCCTGTTATTCCCTGGCCTCCCCATCTGTCAATCCCTGCACTGGCTCCCCATTACCCAAAGACTCCAGTTCAAAACCTTAAACATGACATACAAAGCCATCCACAACCTGTGTCCTCCATACATCTGTGACCTCATCTCTTGGTACTTACCTGCACGCGATCTCCGATCCTCACAAGATCTCCTTCTCTACGCCCCTCTTATCTCCACTTCCCACAATTGCATACAAGATTTCTCCCGTGCATCATCCCTACTCTGGAACTCTCTACCACAACATATCAAACTCTTGCTTACCGTGGAAACCTTGAAAAGGAGCCTGAAGACCCACCTCTTCTGACAAGCCTATAACTTGCAGAAACCACCGATCCACCAAATCGCTGCACGACCAGCTCTGCCCTCACCTATTGTATCCTCACCCATCCCTTGTAGAATGTGAGCCCTCGCGGGCAGGGTCCTCTCTCCTCCTGTACCAGTCATTACCTGTGTTGTTTAAGATTACTGTATTTGTTTTTTATTATGTATACCCCTCCTCATATGTAAAAACGCCACGGAATAAATGGTGCTATAATAATAATAACAGTGTGTATTGGAATAACACAAAAAAAACAGAAAAAAAGACAAATTGCACATAATTTAACACACAACCCAAAAATAGTCCGGACAAAATTGTTGGCACCCTCCCTCAACTTAATATTTGGTTACACACCCCTTGGAATAAATACACATAGAGGAAATAAACATATGTATAACAAAACGTGTATTTGCAATAGTTTTCTTGGAGAAATACTTTATTTTCTGGAACAATTTCAAAGATGACAACACATTCGGCCATGACTGCACCTCTTTTTGACTTGTTTTTCAGTAATACTAAGTCATAATAGCCATACATTTTATGGACAAGTATATAAAGAAGTATTGCAAATGTCATATATTGATTGACACTTGAACTCATAATAAAAATATCCTCCCGTTATATTCCAGGCTTAACAGGCACCTAATAGCTAAGCTGTAAGTCTGTTAATACACAGCACTTTTGACATTTTCAAAATAATATAAATCCATGCAGCAGATGCCCAGCCAGTTGGAAATTGTTGTAAATTTGCCTGTACAAGAATCTGTGGCCAACTGCTACAGGAAGCATAATGTAATTCTAATGAACAGCACGTTTGAAATTCTACACACCAAAATGTTTATTTGGGAAGTGAATATTTACATGATTGACTCTTATATCAATAATAAATTACTAATTACTCCATCTATTCACCAAGTGCAGTATTTAGGGCTTTCGCTTTTGAAAGTATCACATTTGAAATTATGAAAAAGATTAAAAAGTGTTTATACTTAACATTAATCTCATATCTATTTATATATACATAGGTCAGGACTAGGGATGAGCGAACCTGAAAGGGAAGGTTTGGGGTCTGTATCGTACACCTGTCCATTACCGAACCCCGAACACGGACATTTTGCTGTGTGTCTGGTTGCATGTTAGGGTTCGCTGGTTGCAGCCAATCAACATGCTTTTAGACTGTGGGCACTTGGGGAGCAATCGCAGGCATGCTAAGCATTGGCATGGCTGTGATTGAAAGCACAGCACGTGACCTGGCCTGTATAAAGGCCAGATAACGAGTGCCGCCGCCATTATGCTCTCAGTAGTGAAGGGATAGGACACAGCTGGAGTGAGGGACAAATTCTCACAGCGCTCTCTGCAATAAAACACTGTGTGTTCTGCAAACCGTCTGTGAGAGTACTGTGTTAAAAAAAACATTGGGTGTACTGTGCACTCCCCCGACCTGTGGGAGTACTGTCCTTTAAGTTGCAATGTGTTCTCTGCAAACCCGTCTATGAGAGTACTGCACTAAAAGCCACTGTGTGTACTCTGTACCTCCCTGCCTGTGGGAGTACTGTTACTTTAAGCCACTTGTGTACACTGCACCCCCACCTGTGGGAGTACTGTCCTTTAAACAGCTGGGTCTTCTAATTTTTCTGTACTGCTGTATCTTTTATAGTAGTGTGGCAGCAAATAAAATAATTAGAATCAACCATCTCATTGCCATTAGTAGGCCAAATAAATAATTTTACAGGACCAATGTTTGCATTTTAGCAGTGTGGGTAAAAAATAATTGGAATTAGCCATCTTGTTGCCATTTGTAAGCCAAAGAAATAATGTTTCAGTACCGCTGTGTCTTTTCTAGTAGTGTGGCAAATAAATAATTGCCATCAACTGTCTCATTGCCATTTGTAGAGAAAATAAATAATTTTTCAGGACCTCTGTGTGTTTTCTAGTAGTGTTGCAATAAATAAATGGCATCAGCCAGCTCGTTGCCATTTGTAGGCCAAAGAAATATTTTTTCAGGACAGCGGTGTGTTTTCTAGTACTGTTGCAAATAAATAATTAGCATCAGCTCTGGCATGTGTGAGTATGCAACAATCCAGCTTTTCTAAATCCTAATATTTTTTTATCTTTACTATTCATCCTTGGTATGTTACAACCCCCTCTCCACTTTTCTTTATGACCCATTTGTTTACTCTGACTGCAAGATCCTACATCTGATCAAGAAGATGAGTTCAGTCATCCTCCCCATGTTTCACACCTGATTACATTTGTTAGCAAATATATGTGAGCAGTACGTCTGCATGATATAGTCTGCCCAGTGCATCACATAAGTGTATCACTTAAGTGTGCTGCACTCAATTAGACCAGAATTGAATGAGAAGTGAACAGAAGGTAACTGGATACACATTCACAGTAAACAATGTTCCTGTTTGTTTTCACCATCACCATTATAGTCCTCCACTTCCTACTAACCCCCTAATCCCTACACTTAATAAGAAACTGGTCGTCCCACCTTCCATCCCCCATGCATCTCACCTCCTCCTCAAAACTACTCCTCAACATACAATCCGCTGTCTCCAAACACAGACAGCCACCTCATGCCCTATCCTGTTCCCAACTACTAACACTTTCTCTGCTCCTCACTGCTGGGGATATGTCTCCAAATCATGGCCCTCCTCACCACATCCGCACAGTCATTTCTAACTCTCATCCACGCTCTATCACAAATTTCTGCAACCTTTGTAACCTTATTCCCATTCACCCAGCCTCCACTTCCCAAATCCTTTTAACAAGAGCTGTATGAAATACTTGCTCTGTCTGCGGCAAACTTTCATACATCCATGATCTTTTCATTACTAACAGACTCTCCCTCCTCTCCATCATTGAAACCTGGTTCACCCCCTCTGACACAACTTCTCCAGTTGCACTTTTGCATGGTGGATTCCACCTTTCACACACCCCATGCCCCAGCAGCAAGCATGCTGGAAGAGTTGGTTCTCACCTGTCAGATAACTGCTCCTTCACCCAAATCCCAATGCCTCCCTCTGTTACTCTTCCTTCTTTTGCGGTGCCCTGTGTGCTCATCTACTCCCCCTTCAAACTCTATTTACCACCACCAGGGCCAGCCACCACCTCCTTTGACCACTTCACTACCTGGCTAATTTCCTTTCCGCTGACATCTCTACTGTCATCGTGGGTGACTTGAACATCCCCATTGAAACATCACACTCAGCAGTCTCTAAGCTTCTATCTCTCACTTCCTCCTTCGGCCTTGCTCAGTGGTCTTCCATAGCCACTCACAAAGATGGCCAGAAGGTGGACCTCATATTCACCCACCTCTGTTCCCTATCTAACCTCTCTAAATCACGTCTCCCTTTTGACCACAACCTACTTACATTCTCTTCCCTCTTGCCTTCAGGTGCACCATATTCACTCCATAAACTTGTACACCCTTGCAGAAATCTCAAACACCTCGACCTACACTCACTCTCTGAATCCCTTCTCCCTCTTACAGACATGTTACTTACACAATGCAGATGCTTCTGCCACTTTATATAACACCATAACAGCTGCCACTCTCGAATCAGTAGCCCCCTCATACATACAAAATTGTGCTCACTCAACAGGCAACCCTGGCACACCAGCCTGACTAAAGAACTGAAGCTGGCGTCCAGGGTTGCTGAGTGTAGATGAAAAATAACCCGCTGAATAACACTTTCAATTCTTTCCTCCGTCCTCCAGCACCTCCTCCCACTCCTCTCAACTGAAGACTTTGCCTTATTCTTCAAGCAGAAGATTAATAACATCAGAGAAACCTTTGGCCTACAGCACCCACAGCCCTTCCTCATAACTACTCAGCCCTCCTCCTCCAAAATCAGCTTCTCCACCATTACAGAAGATCAACTTTCCTCTTTACTCTCCAAATGACATCTTACATCTGTGAATTTGACCGATCCCATCCCACATCATCCCAAACCTCACCACAGTCTTCATACCAACCCTAACCCATCTCTTTAACTTGTCAATAACAACTGGTGTCTTCCCCTCATGCTTCAAATATCCATCAACCATTACCATCCTCAAAAGCCCTCCCTTGACCCATCCTCTCTGTCTCACTTCTATCATATGCCTCAAAACTACTGGAACATCACGTCAAAATTGAATTGCTTCACCTCTTCTCCTGCTTCCTTTTTGACCGCTTACAATCTGGCTTCCGAAAGCACCATTCCAAACTGCCCTAACTAAAGTAATCAATGACCTGCTAACTGCCAAATGCAAGCAACACTACTCTGTTCTCCTCGAGGACCTGTCATCTGCCTTCAAATCAGTGGACAATTTCCTCTTACTACAGATTATTTCATCTCTTGGCATTACAGACTTGGCCCTATCTTGGATCACTTCATAACTGACAGGACATTCAGCATTTTCCACTCAAACACCAGCTCCTCATCTCACCCCCTATCTATCGGTGCCCTCCAAGTTTTAGTTCTAGGACCCCTGCTCTTCTCCACCTACACGTTCGGCCTGGGAAAGCTAATAGAGTCCCATGAATTTCAGTATCAGAAGCCCATCCAGTCTAGCATCTGGCTCCCTTACCAGCAGTCCATCCAGTCTAGCATCTGGCCCCCCTACCAGCAGCCCACGTAGTCTAGCATCTGGCCCCCTTACCAGCAGCCCATTCAGTCTAGCATCTGGCTCCCCCTACCAGCAGCCCATCCAGTCTAGCATCTGGCCCCCCTACCAGCAGCCCACCTAGTCTAGCATCTGGCCCCCTACCAGCAGCCCATTCAGTCTAGCATCTGGCTCCCCCTACCAGCAGCCCATCCAGTCTAGCATCTGGCCCCCCTTCCAGAAGCCCATCCAGTCTAGCATCTGGCCCTCCTACTAGCAGCCCATCCAGTCTAACATCTGGCCCCCTACCAGCAGCCCATCTAGTCTAGCATCTGGCCTCCCCAAACAGCAGCCCATCCAGTCTAGCATCTGGCTCCCCTACCAGCAGCCCATCCAGTCTAGCATCTGGCCCCCTACCAGCAGCCCATCTAGTCTAGCATTGGCCTCCCCAACCAGCAGCCCATCCAGTCTAGCATCTGGCTCCCCTACCAGCAGCCCATCCAGTCTAGCATTTGGCTCCAATACCGGCAGCCCACCTAGTCCAGCATCTGACCCCCCCTACCAGCAGCCCATTCAGCTAGCATCTGGCTCCCCTACCAGCAGCCCATCCAGTCTAGCATCTGGCCCCCCTACCAGAAGTCCATCCAGTCTAGCATCTGGCCGCCCTACCAGCAGCCCATCCAGTCTAGCATCTGGACCCCTACCAGCAGCCCATCCAGTCTAGCATCTGCCCCCCTACCAGCAGCCCATCCAGTCTAGCATCTGGCCTCCCTACCAGCAGCCCCTCCAGTCTAGCATCTGGCCCCTCTACCAGCAGCCCATGCAGTCTAGCATCTGGCCCCCCTACCAGCAGCCAATCCAGTCTAGAATTTGGCCCCCCCTACCAGCAGGCCATCCAGTCTAGCATATGGACCCCTACCAGCAGCCCATCCAGTCAAGCATCTGGCCCTCCTACCAGCAGCGCATCCAGTCTAGCATCTGGCCCCCCTACCAGCAGCCCATCCAGTCTAGCATCTGGTCCCCCTACCAGCAGCCCATTCAGTCTAGCATCTGGCCCCCCTACCAGCAGCCCATCCAGTCTAGCATCTGGCCCCCCTACCAGCAGCCCATCAAGTCTAGCTTCTGGCCCCCTACCAGCAACCCATCCAGTCTATCATCTGCCCCCCTACCAGTAGGCCAACCAGTCTAGCATCTGGCCCCCCTACCAGGAGCCCATCCAGTCTAGTATTTGGCACCCCTACCAGCAGCCCATCCAGTCTATCATCTGCCCCCACCTACCAGTAGCCCATCCAGTCTAGCATCTGGATGGTTTGGGGTCTGTATCGTACACCTGTCCATTACCGAACCCGGAACACGGACATTTTGCTGTGTGTCTGGTTGCATGTTAGGGTTCGCTGTTTGCAGCCAATCAAATGCTTTTAGACTGTGGGCACTTGGGGAGCAATCGCAGGCATGCCAAGCATTGGCATGGCTGTGATTGAAAGCACAGCACGTGACCTGGCCTGTATAAAGGCCAGATAACGAGTGCCGCCGCCATTATGCTCTCAGTAGTGAAGGGATAGGACACAGCTGGAGTGAGGGACAAATTCTCACAGCGCTCTCTGCAATAAAACACTGTGTGTTCTGCAAACCCGTCTGTGAGAGTACTGTGTTAAAAAAACATTGGGTGTACTGTGCACTCCCCCGACCTGTGGGAGTACTGTCCTTTAAGTTGCAATGTGTTCTCTGCAAACCCGTCTATAAGAGTACTGCACTAAAAGCCACTGTGTGTACTCTGTACCTCCCTGCCTGTGGGAGTACTGTTACTTTAAGCCACTTGTGTACACTGCACCCCCACCTGTGGGAGTACTGTCCTTTAAACAGCTGGGTCTTCTAATTTTTCTGTACTGCTGTATCTTTTATAGTAGTGTGGCAGCAAATAAATAATTAGAATCAACCATCTCATTGCCATTAGTAGGCCAAATAAATAATTTTACAGGACCAATGTTTGCATTTTAGCAGTGTGGGTAAAAAATAATTGGAATTAGCATCTTGTTGCCATTTGTAAGCCAAAGAAATAATGTTTCAGTACCGTTGTGTCTTTTCTAGTAGTGTGGCAAATAAATAATTGCCATCAACTGTCTCATTGCCATTTGTAGAGAAAATAAATAATTTTTCAGGACCTCTGTGTGTTTTCTAGTAGTGTTGCAATAAATAAATGGCATCAGCCAGCTCGTTGCCATTTGTAGGCCAAAGAAATATTTTTTCAGGACAGCGGTGTGTTTTCTAGTACTGTTGCAAATAAATAATTAGCATCAGCTCTGGCATGTGTGAGTATGCAACAATCCAGCTTTTCAACCATAACACGTTAGACCTAGACACATGATGTGAGTTAAATGATGGTAATTAGATTTCACCTGTGTCTATAATGGATAATTGAGCCTATCATCGCTTACCACAGGTAAACCTTAACAAAAAAGGATGATACTATGACATTATTTTAATTAATAAATCTCAAACTTTATTATACACAATAATACAAAATATGGGAAGAGAAGGTGACAATAGAGAAACACATAACATGTGCCACCACAAGCGACACACTCAACTGGATAATGGGAAAATAGCAGCAAATACTTTAATAACTCATAGATATATATAAATTGTATCAGGCATCAAGAAATACCAGACAATAAGAGTATTTCCACATGAATGGCTAATTAGCCAAAATGATGATAAAAGGCTGCCTGTAATGAACATGTTTATCTAGAAGTAAATCACCAAAATCAGCAATACTGCTAACGATCAATCTGCAGATATCTACCTTATAATAAGTCACAGACCCAGCCGCTAAAAAATGCTATCATACAAATTGAAAGCTGCCAGGTGCAGCGGTACATCGATAACATATTACTGATCTGGCAGGGGGCAGTTGTGGAACTCCACAAATTTATGGCGACCCTCAATGAGAATGATCGCAACATTTACATCACATATAAGTGCGTTATTACTTCCATTGAATTTTTGGATGTATTGCTCAAAAAAGATGATAAAGGCGAGATACAAACTGATATATATCGTAAGCCCACATCGACCAATATGTTGCTACATGCAACTTCATCCCATCCGGGACATATGATTCAATCTGTCCCTACTGGTCAATTTTTGCGCCTGCGACGTCTGTGCTCTACTGAAGAAGATTTTGCTAGACAGTCCGAGGATTTGAAATCACGCCTGATGGAGCGCGGATACAGTAAGCGCATGATCAAGCGTGCTTTCAATAGAGCGAAGTGCTCCCCTCGGGATACATTACTTTACGGGACAAGACCCAACAAAGACTCTGGTAAAATTAGATTTGTTACTAATTTCCACTCTCATTTCGCATGGATGAGAAAAATCCTCAATAAATCATGGCATATATTAAAATCAGACCAGATTATTTCTAAATTTTTACCAGATCGGGCTACTATTGCGGCTAGGAGATCCAGGAACCTACGGGACCGGCTGGTCCGTAGCCACTACACTGGGGAACGGACGTTAACCTTTCTTGATCAAAGTACACAAAGATGTGGAAATTCCTCATGTGGACACTGCGTCGCGTGTCCGAATATGGACCGCGTCACTACATTCACTAACCAGGATGGTAACTGTGAATATAAGATCACGAAATACATCACGTGTACTAGTAAAAATGTGATTTACTATGCAGTATGCCCTGTAGGAAAATATACGTAGGTATGACAACAAGGCAATTTAAGATCCGCATACATGAACACGTACTGGGGATCGGGGCAGCAGCAACCACTGAGGATATTTCTATGCTAAAGACCATTCCCTGACATTTTAGAAAATATCATGAAAGTGATGGTTCCCTAATAAGATTTAGAGGTATTGATATGTTAGAAATTGATATACGTGGAGGTGGCACTACTCGGAAATTGGCACAATTAGAGTCCAGGTGGATCTGGACACTTGGCACGGTCCAGCCATCTGGACTAAATGAAAACATTAGTTATGCCCTTTCTTATAAATCACCGCTCTGCGATTTAGAGGTTCACTACTATTGTACTGTCATGTTTTATGTTGTTTTTAAGTATATTTTTTATCTTAGTTCTAGCCCACTCAATGTGCAGTTGATGTAGATGATCGGACCCTACGTCTCTTCGGTTGATGTATATATCTACTTTTGTGGACATTATGATTATGAGACATCTTGAAGCGCCGAAGGCTACTTCTCCCAGTATGAAGATCTGACTAAAGACAAATTTACCATGAAAAGATGTATATATGTAAACATATTCTGTATGGTTTCTGCATTTAGAGATGTCCATATTAATCAACTTATTTTCTGCAGTGTTGTTAGTTCTATTTTATTATGTGATTCATTGCACGTTTTAATAAGCTTTGCCAGACCTGTACGCGAATGTCTCCCGGGGATTATCACCGCTGCAGGCTTTCGACGTCTGTACACCCTGGCCCTGCCCATGGTGTGACGGCGACGCCTGTGAGCGTTGTGGTCACCTTGGAGACAGGGCGCGTCATTTCCGGTCTGGGCTACAGCTTCCGGTAACGCGATATCGCGCGCGGTCACCGGTCCCTATTTAAAGTTGGTGTAGATGCTAATAGAGCAGGCCCTTGAAAAAGGTTAGCCGAAACGCGCGTCGGGGCGGACGCGCTTGACTGGACGTGGGACCTGCCATCTGCTCGTGCCTCCTGCTCACTGGTAATTATACCTTCGGAAATCTTAACTCATGGACTATGTTCCTTTCTAAGATAATGTGTGTATGGTGGCAGCGTTGCACCTGGCAGCTTTCAATTTGTATGATAGCAGTTTTTAGCGGCTGGGTCTGTGACTTATTGTAAGTAGATATCTGCAGATTGATCGTTAGCAGTATTGCTGATTTTGGTGATTTACTTCTAGATAAACATGTTCATTACAGGCAGCCTTTTATCATCATTTTGGCTAATTAGCCATTCATGTGGAAATACTCTTATTGTCTGGTATTTCTTGATGCCTGATACAATTTATATATATCTATGAGTTATTAAAGTATTTGCTGCTATTTTCCCATTATTCAGTTGAGTGTGTCGCTTGTGGTGGCACATGTGTATGTGTTTCTCTATTTGTCACCTTCTCTTCCCATATTTTGTATTATTGTGTATAATAAAGTTTGAGATTTATTAATTAAAATAATGCCATAGTATCATCCTTTTTTGTTAAGGTTTAACAATCCAGCTTTTCTAAATCCTAATATTTTTTTATCTTTGCTATTCATCCTTGGTATGTTACAACCCCCTCTCCACTTTTCTTTATGACCCATTTGTTTACTCTGACTGCAAGATCCTACATCTGATCAAGAAGATGAGTTCAGTCATCCTCCCCATGTTTCACACCTGATTACATTTGTTAGCAAATATATGTGAGCAGTACGTCTGCATGATATAGTCTGCCCAGTGCATCACATAAGTGTATCACTTAAGTGTGCTGCACTCAATTAGACCAGAATTGAATGAGAAGTGAACAGAAGGTAACTGGATACACATTCACAGTAAACAATGTTCCTGTTTGTTTTCACCATCACCCTTATAGTCCTCCACTTCCTACTAACCCCCCTAATCCCTACACTTAATAAGAAACTGGTCGTCCCACCTTCCATCCCCCCATGCATCTCACCTCCTCCTCAAAACTACTCCTCAACATACAATCCGCTGTCTCCAAACACAGACAGCCACCTCATGCCCTATCCTGTTCCCAACTACTAACACTTTCTCTGCTCCTCACTGCTGGGGATATGTCTCCAAATCATGGCCCTCCTCACCACATCCGCACAGTCATTTCTAACTCTCATCCACGCTCTATCACAAATTTCTGCAACCTTTGTAACCTTATTCCCATTCACCAAGCCTCCACTTCCCAAATCCTTTTAACAAGAGCTGTATGAAATACTTGCTCTGTCTGCGGCAAACTTTCATACATCCATGATCTTTTCATTACTAACAGACTCTCCCTCCTCTCCATCACTGAAACCTGGTTCACCCCCTCTGACACAGCTTCTCCAGTTGCACTTTTGCATGGTGGATTCCACCTTTCACACACCCCATGCCCCAGCAGCAAGCATGCTGGAAGAGTTGGTTTTCACCTGTCAGATAACTGCTCCTTCACCCAAATCCCAATGCCTCCCTCTGTTACTCTTCCTTCTTTTGCGGTGCCCTGTGTGCTCATCTACTCCCCCTTCAAACTCTATTTACCACCACCAGGGCCAGCCACCACCTCCTTTGACCACTTCACTACCTGGCTAATTTCCTTTCCGCTGACATCTCTACTGTCATCATGGGTGACTTGAACATCCCCATTGAAACATCACACTCAGCAGTCTCTAAGCTTCTATCTCTCACTTCCTCCTTCGGCCTTGCTCAGTGGTCTTCCATAGCCACTCACAAAGACGGCCAGAAGGTGGACCTCATATTCACCCACCTCTGTTCCCTATCTAACCTCTCTAAATCACGTCTCCCTCTTTCTGACCACAACCTACTTACATTCTCTTCCCTCTTGCCTTCAGGTGCACCATATTCACTCCATAAACTTGTACACCCTTGCAGAAATCTCAAACACCTCGACCTACACTCACTCTCTGAATCCCTTCTCCCTCTTACAGACATGTTACTTACACAATGCAGATGCTTCTGCCACTTTATATAACACCATAACAGCTGCCACTCTCGAATCAGTAGCCCCCTCATACATACAAAATTGTGCTCACTCAACAGGCAACCCTGGCACACCAGCCTGACTAAAGAACTGAAGCTGGCGTCCAGGGTTGCTGAGTGTAGATGGAAAATAACCCGCTGAATAATACTTTCAATTCTTTCCTCCGTCCTCCAGCACCTCCTCCCACTCCTCTCAGCTGAAGACTTTGCCTTATTCTTCAAGCAGAAGATTAATAACATCAGAGAAACCTTTGGCCTACAGCACCCACAGCCCTTCCTCATAACTACTCAGCCCTCCTCCTCCAAAATCAGCTTCTCCACCATTACAGAAGATCAACTTTCCTCTTTACTCTCCAAATGACATCTTACATCTGTGAATTTGACCGATCCCATCCCACATCATCCCAAACCTCACCACAGTCTTCATACCAACCCTAACCCATCTCTTTAACTTGTCAATAACAACTGGTGTCTTCCCCTCATGCTTCAAACATCCATCAACCATTACCATCCTCAAAAGCCCTCCCTTGACCCATCCTCTCTATCTCACTTCTACCATATGCCTCAAAACTACTGGAACATCACGTCAAAATTGAATTGCTTCACCTCTTCTCCTGCTTTCTTTTGACCGCTTACAATCTGGCTTCCGAAAGCACCATTCCAAACTGCCCTAACTAAAGTAATCAATGACCTGCTAACTGCCAAATGCAAGCAACACTACTCTGTTCTCCTCCTGGACCTGTCATCTGCCTTCAAAACAGTGGACAATTTCCTCTTACTACAGATTATTTCATCTCTTGGCATTACAGACTTGGCCCTATCTTGGATCACTTCATAACTGACAGGACATTCAGCATTTTCCACTCAAACACCAGCTCCTCATCTCACCCCCTATCTATCGGTGCCCTCCAAGTTTTAGTTCTAGGACCCCTGCTCTTCTCCACCTACACGTTCGCCTGGGAAAGCTAATAGAATCCCATGAATTTCAGTATCAGAAGCCCATCCAGTCTAGCATCTGGCTCCCTTACCAGCAGTCCATCCAGTCTAGCATCTGGCCCCCCTACCAGCAGCCCACATAGTCTAGCATCTGGCCCCCTTACCAGCAGCCCATTCAGTCTAGCATCTGGCTCCCCCTACCAGCAGCCCATCCAGTCTAGCATCTGGCCCCCCTACCAGCAGCCCACCTAGTCTAGCATCTGGCCCCCCTACCAGCAGCCAATTCAGTCTAGCATCTGGCTAACCCTACCAGCAGCCCATCCAGTCTAGCATCTGGCCCCCCTTCCAGAAGCCCATCCAGTCTAGCATCTGGCAGCACTACCAGCAGCCCATCCAGTCTAGCATCTGGCCCTCCTACCAGCAGCCCATCCAGTCTAGCATCTGGCCCCCTACCAGCAGCACATCTAGTCTAGCATCTGGTCTCCCCAAACAGCAGCCCATCCAGTCTATAATCTGGCTCCCCTACCAGCAGCCCATCCAGTCTAGCATCTGGCCCCTACCAGCAGCCCATCTAGTCTAGCATCTGGCCTCCCCAACCAGCAGCCCATCCAGTCTAGCATCTGGCTCCCCTACCAGCAGCCCATCCAGTCTAGCATCTGGCTCCCCTACCAGCAGCCCATCCAGTCTAGCATCTGGCCCCCATACCAGAACTCCATCCAGTCTAGCATCTGGCCGCCCTACCAGCAGCCCATCCAGTCTAGCATCTGGACCCCTACCAGCAGCCCATCTAGTCTAGCATCTGGCCCCCCTACCAGCAGCCCACGCAGTCTAGCATCTGGCCTCCCTACCAGCAGCCCCTCCAGTCTAGCATCTGGCTCCCCTACCAGCAGCCCATCAAGTCTAGCTTCTGGCCCCCCTACAAGCAACCCATAATGTCTATCATCTGCCCCCCTACCAGTAGCCCATCCAGTCTAGCATCTGGCCCCCCTACCAGCAGCCCATCCAGTCTAGTATCTGGCACCCCTACCAGCAGCCCATCCAGTCTATCATCTGCACCCACCTACCAGTAGCCCATCCAGTCTAGCATCTGGCCCCCTACCAGCAGCCCATCCATTCTAGCATCTGGCCCCCCTACCAGCAGCCTATCTATTCTAGCATCTGGCCCCCCTACCAGCAGCCCATCCAGTCTATCATCTGCCCCCCTACCAGCAGCCCATCCATTCTAGCATATGGCCCCCCTACCAGCAGCCCATCCAGTCTGTCATCTTCCCCCTACCAGTAGCCCATCCAGTGTAGCATCTGCCCCCTCCTACCAGCAGCCCATCCAGTCTAGCATCTAGCCCCCCCACCAGCAGCACATCCAGTCTAGCATCTGGCCCTCCTACCAGCAGCCCATCCAGTCTAGCATCTGGCCCCCCTACAACCAGCCCAACCAGTCTAGCATCTGGCCCTCCTACCAGCAGCCCATCCAGTCTAGCATCTGGCCCCCCTACAACCAGCCCATCCAGTCTAGCATCTGGCTTCCCTACGAGAAGCCCATCCAGTCTAGCATCTGGCCTCCCCTACCAGCAGCCCATCCAGTCTAGGCATCTGGCTCCCCTACCATCAGCCCATCCAGTCTAGCATCTGCCCCCCTACCAGCAGCCCATCCAGTCTACCATCTGGCCCCCCTACCAGCAGCCCATCCAGTCTAGCATTTGACCCCCCACCAGCAGCCCATCCAGTTTAGCATCTGCCCCCCCCTACCAGCAGCCCATCCAGTCTACCATCTGGCCCCCCTACCAGCAGTCCATCCAGTCTAGCATCTGGCCCCCTACCAGCAGCCCATCTACTCCAGCATCTGGCGCCCCTACCAGCAGCCCATCCAGTCTATCATCTGGCCCGCCTACCAGCAGCCCATCCAGTATAGCATCTGGCACCCCCTACCAGCAGCCCATCCTGTCTAGCATCTGGCCCCCCTACCAGCAGCCCATCCAGTCTAGCATCTGGCCCCCCTACCATCAGCCCATCCAGTCTAGCATCTGGCCCCCTACCAGCAGTCAATCCAATATAGCATCTGGCCTCCCTACCAGCAGCCCATCCAGTCTAGCATTTGGCCCCGCCAC